>CM047002.1:43938603-45138603 GCA_025698465.1 Gossypium longicalyx
TCTGAACAATCGAAATATCATAGAGGTATCGATACTAATGCCTGATTATCGATACCTCTGCATCAGATGGTAAAAATAACACAGAAATAGGGCATTTAACTCAATCATACACTTACTACGCCATCACACACTTATAATCTCATAATCTAATAATAAAAAATATCAAAATTGGCAGTTTCATGCATCATCAATCGTTTAAACTAAACAACCCAATGAACTAGAATCAACATCCATAATTTCTAAGAGAAATAATAATGAGCAAACGTCAAAAACATCATGGCAATAATCCACCAACAATCTACCATATTGCTTTACTCCCACAGTTCAAAATAATAGCAATAATATCACCTACTCAATCACTAAGCCTAACTTGGATCACTTCCATAGAATTTTCGCGTCGCTCACACTGCAAATGCTAAATATCTGCAATGGCTAGAAAGAGTGGGTGAGCTTAAACAAGCTCAGTGAGTGTTGAAATAACCATAAGGTATACACAACATCAAAGGTTAAAGATGAGCATACTACAACACATTCACAACCATATTCTAACTAAGTCAAAATAGCATATTCACGCTTCATTAAATCATAAAACTAGCATATACTCTTACATGCAATTACACTCAACTCATATATATATATATAATTAATTTAATGATAATTCATTAAGACAAAACAACGTATTCATGCTTTAATAGCCCATAAATCTAGCTTATATATACACATGCATTTACACACAACATTTTCATATATTAATCACTTTATGATAATTTGGTAACTTGGAAACATGAAACATAAAAGTAGGCTCTATCATTACACATTGGATATACGGATCTTTATCACACCAATGACTCAAAGAGTCTAACATATCCCATAAGTGTAGCATAAAGCTAATACTCTCCAACACACCAACATGTCCCGATGAATAGAGCTTAGCTCGATATTCCCTTATCTCTCTGATTTGTCCCAGGGCCTGTTTTCCCAAAACACAAAACACAAAGGTTACTCACAATCCTATGGCATGCCAATTATGTCCAATGGTTTCAAGAGATCACAAGGCCAAAATATTAGCAAATACACACATTTAATTACTATTTTAATGAACATAATCTCTATTCATATTCATCAATTCACATCACAATCTTATACACAATACATACTTATCAGATTCACAATTGATTGCACTTTAAGTGCCACAATAATGCTCATTGAGCTATCATTTATTAGATCTCACATATGTGCATTAAAATCAGTGCATCATATATCACATGCAAGTATTCTCCCATATTACCTATCATAATAGTGTCACATTCCATATTGTGTAAGACCATAAATGGTGGGTTATGGCATCATATGGGATGACTACAAGGAAGGTTATTACCTAATGGGGTTTTCTGTGTGACTTAGGTCGATAAGGGGCAAACCTCACAAAATGTGAGTCTCTTGAATTGATGGCGTATCTAAAAAGGAAGCTTTTTCTGGCATGTTTATGCCAGAAAGGTCGATAAGGCGAATCCCTATCATAAACATGCCAGAAAAAGGAAGTTTTTGTGGCATATCTAAAAAAGAAGCTTTTGTGGCGTATCTAAAAAGGAAACCTTTGTGGTGTATCTAAAATGGAAGCCTTCAAGGAATTATCTGAAAGAATGGTCCTCATGGCAACCATTTGAAGGGAATGCCTCTGTGGTGGATCCTGAATGAAGAAATGGAATGTATGATGAACCTTGAAAGAATGAAATTCTTGGCAGACTGTAAAGAAATGGTAAGAAAGGCAATCTCTGGAATTAGTCTTAGTAGAAATGTATGAAAGATATGCCGTTACGGTAAGTTTTGAAGAAACAACCTCAATGGTGAATCCTACAAGGAAAGTTTATATGGCGCACACTGGATGGGCTACCTCAATGGCTTAATCTGGAAGGGTTTGCAATGATGAACCATGAAGGACGCTTTTACGGTGGACTCTGTGCTACGTAATTGGCGTATCCTACATTGTCCCTAAATGCAAACAGTAAGACCAATAAGTATGAGACGTATCCATGGGTATAACGATAAGGTATTTAATATGATTAAGATTTGCATAGAGATAGGGAATGAGAGAGCTATAGTGAAGTAATGAAAATAAATTCTGGAAATGAATGTAAAAGTGATACACTCTAAAGAAAATATCGATTAATTGTGTATGGATCTCTTTCTGAAACTTGATGGAGTCATGGCTTAGTGATTGAAGAATGTAGGTAAGGTCTCAAAGACACTAAAGAGATGGAAAAAGGGAATTAAGGTAAGGTGTGGAAATGAGCGTGAGTATAAGAATGACAATTGAGGAAGTAATATGGAAATGAACGTGAGTATAAGAATGGAAATTGAGGAAGTAATCGTTAAAGAAAAAATGAAGAATAAGAGTGAGGAGACAAAAATTGAAACATTGTATATAACGCGCAAGTATGATTAAGGTAAAGGAGTGTTTGACTCACTTAGTTCTTTTGAACTTACACCTCTGTGTTATGTTTTATGTGGGTTTTTAGGGTCTTAGCCTAGAGAGACAACGCCAAAACTACGCGAAATGAGTGGCGTATTGGGCATTATGCATACAGAGCGAGCTTGATGGCTGGATTGAGTCTATGTTGATACATTTTTATAGGAACCTTTTTTGTAGGATAGCTATATTAGGCCAAGGCCTCAATTAGGTCATAGTTGTAGCTAAATTCTTGATTTTTGTTAGTATGATTTCTTCATTGTTTATACTTACGTATTTTATTAAAGAAATTTTAAAGTTAACCAGTTGTATTCAATTGAAATATGCACAAGTAGAAATGATTTTTAATTGTATAAGACCGGGAACGTCCAAGATTCAGATCCAAATTATTGGGTCGAGTTTGGGGCATTACACCCCAGTCATTAGTTTTCATCATTTTTTCAACCCAAACTCTTTGTCCTCCTATTCTCTCTTGATACTCCCTCACACTCTCTCTAAAATTTTCATTTTCCTATTTTTTTCTTTATATATTTTATGTTAAAACACCACCCACTATCATTACACATCAAAACTTTCATCAATTTCATCACATCATCAAATAATCAATTTCCCAAATCATCAAGGTATAAGCCAAAATGCTCTTGATTTTGATTTTTTTTTGTTTAAATTCATTGATTATTTTCTTAAATACATGTTAGTTAATTTATATTTACTTAGTATTTATCAATGTTTCACTTGATTAACCAATTTTTCTAGATTTATTTTTGAATTTTGAAAATTCTTATATTTTTTATGTTTTGTTCATTTAGAAAATAACATGACTTTGTATACATTTTTTAAATCTTTGTATACAACCTTTTATTTTATTTTATTTTATTTTTTTTGAAAACAAAAATCATTCTCTTAAACCATTTTTAATTTTTTCATTTTCTATTTATTTCAAAATTTGGTAATTTTTGGAATTGATACGACATGATGAATTGAACTGAGGGATATTTTTGTGATCTTTTCTTGCGAGTACATTTTCGTTTTTTTAATTTTTTTCCTTAGCTATCTTAGTTATGCCATAGTTGTTCAAATCAATCATCATTGCTCCGAAACCTTGAGAAAAACATGTTGCTTGTAAAAAAAAGGCTTCCCAGCCTATTCCTCCCACTAAACATCATAGGTTTGATGGTGCTTCGTCTAGATAAAAAAGATCGCCAAATTCTTTTGATAATTGTTTCAAAGATGACAAAGCTTTAAATTGATATTGTACTTGCTTTTCTTTTTGTTCTCTCACCCAAGATCATCTCGTTGGTGTTCCCTTTCTCCAAACATTTAGAATTTCACACCTTCCTACCTTTGAGAGATAGGGATGGCTCCTTTTTCTAAATCTCAAATGCAAAGTCCACCAAAACCATGTTTAAGCATTCAATAGTAATGTTACCTTTGAGACCGAAGTGGATGGTCACATCGCCACTTACATCACCTCTTACCTTATGGATAAAGAAATCACCTTTACACCTATCTTGTTTCCCGAATACCTTAGTCTTCCTTATGCGGATAATTATAATATTCATGGCGCTTATCCTGACTCCTAAGTTACCCTCTACAAAAATTCCAGCTTACTTCTTTTTCATGATTGTTTACTTCATCTTTTCCTCACTTGGCTTTGGAAACCAACCACCAAATACACCAAGCTTCGATTCATTAATCAATGGTAGTTTTACTATGTTAAAGAAAACCATAAACCCAACCTTGCGACCATTTTTTTTCTAGATATTGCCAATGTTATTGAGTACCTTCTTCACTCCATATACCATTTTCATTTTAACATGTACCTTAGCCACATATTCAATAAACTTGACATTTATACATTTATTGATCGTCGAGTCTAGGTTTGAAGTGTCACAATTGAACCGGTTTGCTCTAATACTTAAATAAAAAATTTCATCAAACGACTTTATTACTTTATTTTGAATGTTTCTTACAACAGGAACCTTAAACCAAATTTAATTTGACTATCTTAAAATTTCAATATTCTAAGAAAAACTACTTAATGATAATATATCTAACCCCGAGGTGAAGCCTCTGAGGGTACCCCTTCCTATGTGTATAACACCTTTTAGACAATGATCATTGATCTATCACGGTCTGGCTTCGTTCCTCCCCAAGATCCTTAATCACCCACAAGTCCTAAAAACATAGGCCAAATTTCTTTAAGTTCAAAAGAACTTAGTGAGTTTCTTTATTGCATTACTCAAAAATTAGACCTCGTCTTGCAGGGGCAGTAAATGAGAAGAACTAAACACGTTTAACTCCCTATTTGTTTTAGTCCGTTTATCAGATGTCTCACCATAATTGTAAACTCTATCTTTTCCTTACGTACATTCTTTCTTTCATTTTCCCCTGTTTAGGATATCCATCTACTCATAACTTTTAATCTCTAGTTACATAGTTTGGTGGTTGGTTACCAATATAGATTCTCTTTTCCACCACAAACTTATCAAATAGTCCTCCTACCTACCATCCTAATAACCCCATGGTTATGTCTTCCTTGTCGATCATTCCAAATTTGACTAGTCCCCAGCGGACTCCCTTTCCTTGCTATAGTCCTAAAGGACTTACTGTCATTCATGTAGTCAGGTCAACTAATAAGGACCCATGCCACTCTGGCAAACTTGATCTCATTTCACCCTATACTCGTGTAACAGTTCAACTTTGACCCTAGTCAGAATAGTGGGTTTGAGACCACAAATTTGAGTCTAAAAAATATTTTAATATTATTTTCTGTGTCTGTGATATGTGAATTTATAACTGTGAAGTTTCTGTGATTTAATTTGTCTGTTTTGTGCTTAATTATGATAAAGGACTAAATCGCATAAAATGCAAAAGTTGCATGCTATATGTTAATGGGGTTAATTGGCATTGGCTTTTAAAATAAAGGTCCTTGCATGTCAAATTTACCATTTATGTTAATGGTGGACAATGTTGGACATGTAGTAGTTAAAATTTTATTATATATGTTATGGATAAAATAGTAAATTAATTAATAATGTACATTAAATAAAGAAAACATGAAAGTGGCTGCATTATCATGCAAATAGCCAAAAATCAAAGAAAATAAAAAGGAAGAAAGCCATTCAAGGTTTCGGTTAGTTTGATCCTTGATTAAGGTATGAATTTTTGTTTGTTTTTGATAATTTCTACGTTTCTGTGATCGTTGCTTCGTGTTCTTCAAAACCCATGTCTGAATTTCTGTTTCTGTTGGAGATTATGAAATGTGCCATTGAAGATTTTATGAGCTTTGTAATGTTTTTATATGGATTATGAAAGATATATGTGAGATTATCATGCTTTGTTCTTGAATTTTGATGGAATAGAGCTATTTGGGCTAATTTGTGAAAATGAGGTTTTGAAGGACTAAATTGTGAATTAAATATATTATTTGGACTTGTATAGAAGCTATGTATATTCGGCCAAGCTATAGTCTTGGTGAATTTTGCATATTTGTGATTTTGTGAAAAATGGACTAAATTGTTAAAGTGTGAAAATGTAAGGGCTAAAATGCAAAGTTCCCTAAATATGTGTTCATGGATTATTTTGAATGAAATGAATGATTGAATGGTTGAATTTGAATTGTATTAGATCAAGAACAAAGAAAATCAGACTTAGATCGAGGGAAGTCCAAAATAGTTGAATAGTCGACTCGTTTCAGTCTGAAATCTGTACGAGGTAAGTCAAATTACAATTACGTGTTAAATTGACTAAATTCTACACATATATATATAATGTAATCTGTATTGGACGACCTTGAGAGCCTGATGAATAAATTTCGAGTAAACTCCATTAATATGCTAGTATCTGAAAAGCTTTGTATGTTCTAAAAGAACGTTGACATTGATCTGAGATATCATGTAAGACCGTGTTTTGGACACAGGCCTCGATTTGAGATTTACGTGTAAGACCCTGTCTAGGATAGAGGCATCGATACTAAATTACATGTAAGACCAAGTCTGGGACGTCGACATTGTATTCATTTATAAATATCTATATCATTTCTGAACCATCTGATAATAGAGTACGAGATATGGGAATGAATATATGAAATGTATAATTTATACAGGTACGTTTGTATCATACTAAACTTCTGAATATGAAAGACTCTGTTTCTGTGAAATAATGAATACAAAGTATGTATGAAATCATGGAAATGAAACATGACATGTATACAAGCAAATGAGCATGGTTAGGCTCATGAAATACTTTGTGAAATGGTTATGAATTCTTATTATTGACTTTTATTTTCTATGCTTTAATGGTTAGACTAATTTTATTTGGCTTACTAAGCTCTTTGTAGCTTACTCTGTGTGGTTTCTATTTGTTTTACAGTTATTGTAGCTACTGAAGGCTCAGGGATAGTCGAGGATCGTCACCACACTATTGAACCCATTTTGGTACTTTTGAAAGTGTATTTTTTTATGAAGTATGGCATGTATAGGCTAGAATGTCTATGTAAGTAAGATTTGATATGTATATATGTTATGCCATGAGAGTTGGCTAGCAAATGATATGTTTGTGCATAGTTTTGGTATTTGGTTGGTGATGCTAAAAGGTGTATGTTTGTAATGTTTTATGATCTAATATGACTTGGTCATTTTAAGCATGAAATTGGCTGAAAATGTTGGTATAAATGTTGTCTAATATTGCTTAGGAATGCCCCAAAAAGGGGTGGCAAGTTGGCTTAAACCAAGCCTGCACTGTGCCACACGGTCAGGGACCACGGCCATGCCTTGTGGCCGTGTAGGTAAAGCAGTAACCTCTTAAGACCACACGGTTAAGACACATGGGCGTGTCATTTGGTCGGGGGCTCAAGCCAGTAGCTAGCAAAGAATCACACGGCCATAGCACACGGGCGTGTCTGTTGGCCGTAGGTGAAAGTTAGTATGTATGCCTTATTTTTGGCACGGCTGGTTCACATGGGCGTGTCTAGTGCCCATGTGAGGCACACGGCCTGGTCACACGGGCGTGTGACCTCAATAGAATTGAAATATTTTCTGAGTTCTGAAATTCATGAATATGTTTAGTTTAGTCCCGATCTTTTCTAAAAGTATGTTTTAGGTCTCGTAGACCATCATAAGGGACGAATTGTTAATGATTGCTTATGTATTAATGTTATTTGATATCTGTGATTCTAAATTAGTCTGAAAAGTTTTGTCTGTCTGGTAATGCCCTTTACCTATTCCGGTGACGGTTACGGGATAAGGGTGTTACAACTTGGGTTGAAAAGTTGTTTAGATTCCTTCCTCATAATCCCCTCCCTATTTGCAATTTCTTGCTTTGAAGGTGTAACATGCCCATTTGCAGTGGACCGTTATGGCCTATAGTATCCCTCAGTCTATTACATGATCAACAATTTGAGTTTACCATTTTTCTTATAATATGGTTCCCTTTAGAACTAACTCTATGGCGGGTGTATCTGTAGTAGTTATCCTCAATAGGAATAGTGTTGACAGACATAACTGTCATTTCGATAATTCCCTATTAGCACCTCTTTCTATCCTTAGGTTTTGTCTATCCCCTCTTTACATATAAACTATCTGAAACATATATGTTTGTACCTCTTATATAAACTATGGTTTCATTGAAGCCTTATACTAAGAGTGAATCTCTCATTAACCTTCCAAGGTCTTCCTCTGACATATAGAGTTTCTTTGAGTGCTTCCTAACTGTTCTTAATGGTGGATCCTACCTGTGATCCATGGATAAATCCCCTTTCATTTGCCTCTATACAAGGCCTTATCGACACATCATTCCCATAATTGATTCTGGCTAGGTTACCAACCTACGCCCTACTGACTTCCTTGTTCAACGCTTTGGCAGAATTTTCTCATTTCTGTTACTATTGAATTTTTTGAGGGATTCCTCAAGCCCACTGACTAGCTTGTGCTTGCTAGCTCCTACATTTCCTTCAAATTTTTTTCTCGCTCGTGATTTTTCATGTTTTCCATCTTGGTGGCCACCCCGTGTTTAATGTCCCAACAAACTCTCAATGTTGCCATGGCTGAGCTATGGTCTTACACATCATTGCCCCATGTTTAATGTCCTAGTGGACTCTCTATGTTGTCATAGTCAAGTTATGGTCTTACACGATATAATCTATGTTTAACGTCCTGGTAGACTTTCTTGTGTTTACTGCACCGGTGAACTTCATTAGTCGACATAGTTGAGCTATGGTCTTACTCCCTAAACCTCTTTGAAGTGTCACCCTAAAGGACTTTACCACCGTCGTGATGTGCCTCATAAAGCCTCCTAACTGCCATCGTGATGTGTCTCTATGGAACTTAATAATTTTATCATGGTGTAGCTCTATCGAGCCAGTCGATATTATTTTGTATCATATCTAACTTTGATGCTCGAACACTGCAGTCTCCCTTCCATAAGGCCTAGAGCTTCTTATATTGCGGTTTGCACCCAGCAATACCGGATAGCGAAATCTATCAGAAATTCTATTTTCCCTATCCGTTCACCATTACCTCTATTTTTACCACTTTTAACCTTGATGCTCAAACACCATAGTGTTCCCTCCGCAATGCCTAAAGCTTCGAACATCATGGCTTGCATGTAGCAACATCGGATTGCAGTAAATATAAAATTTCATTTCCCAAATAATTCGCCAAACCTACTCCCTCTATCCCATCAATAACTCCCTCTATACTTGTCACGTGTGAAATGATATGTGATTTGTCCAAGTCTTAATGCAATATTAAAAATGCTAACTAAAATGTCCTAAAATGCAACAAAATGTACTTAAGTACAAGCAATTAGCTAGGTCTAAAGGCATGAAATATAACTTTTTTCAAGAGGTATCACACCCCTAAACCTGAGTTATTGCTTGCCCTCAAGCAAAATACATCTAAATGCATGAATACGCCCATCTTGCCTTGGCAAAAATTCTCGTATTGCCTAGCTATTCGAAAAACAATTTATACCTCTGTTCTCAAAATTTTTTTCTTTTTCTAAAAGTTATTCGAACGTCAAAGGGTTGTTCAGCAAAGGCAATGTAAAAACTTCTCCCTAAAAATGAAATTTCCTAAGTACCCATGCATTCTCTCTTTCGTCCTATAGAAAATATATTTTTATTTACTTAGTTCATTCGTTGCCTAAATAGAAGTTGTTTGCTTTAAGCTCATATCAAAATATATTATTTGCATATATTTATTCTCTTTTTTTTGTTTTTTTAAATGAAATAGTAAAGTAAATTATTATTATTATTAGGGGATTTAGCATGTCACAAAATTCTTTGACTTGACAATCACGATGGAGCATACAACAAATTGTTGAGTACTCAATCATGTCACAGTTTAAACCAAAAGTCATTCATAAAGCTAAGGCTTTTAACTAAAAAGATGGATGGAGCATACAACAAATTGTTGAGTACTCAATCATGTCACAATTTAAACCAAAAGTCATTCACGAAACTAAGGCTTTTAACTAAAAAGATGGATGGAGCATACAACTGCCTCCTTAGCTACTCAGTCCTTTTTGCTATAGCAGAGTGCCCCTAAAATTATACCGCACACTCTTACTTAGGTACTCTTTTCTAATTAACAGCACTACGGAGCAAACAAAGTGATGCTGACCTACTTAGCAACTCTAAGCATTGGAGTGCATACTTATTTAAACAAAATGCCACAGCAATTTAAAAACTGTTTGGTTTCAAAAATCACTAAGGTCATTAACAAGATACTTACTATATTTCAAAAATACATAAAAAAACATCCCATTTTTCGAAATCAATTTCCAAAAAACTTAGCCTAAGCTAACTTCACCTAATCTATTGTTACTTGTTCTAGGTATATCGAAAAAAATTTAAGCTCATCACCGAACATCATAAAGAAAAATTGTACTTCTTCTAGACAAAGTAGTATTTCAATAGTTATTATGCCATGGAAAGATATCCTATATACCAAAATGAACATACAAAATGCAACCTGGATGCACAATACACCCCCAAACCTAAGGGATGCATTGTCCTAAATCATGCAAAATCATGAGCAATATATAACAAGTATGAATATGCACACAAACGAAAAAAATTATGCAATACATGAGAGAAAATCAAACTTAACTTCCTTGGACTAGAACATTGGCACTTCATTCAATTCTTTCTCGTGGACTTGTGAGTACTAACTTTGTATCGTATCTTCCTTTTCCATAGGTGAACTTCCTCACCTTCTTTGTCGGTCTCCGTTAGTTCATCGGTTAGTTGTTCGATTGCTTAATCCTGTGCAGTCATGGAGATGGGTGAAAATGTCAATTCAAGAGTTTTACCTTTTTCAGTGGTAGTAGTTGGTGTAGCAGCTGGGACATTTGTTTGTTCTTTTCCTTCTTCTACTTCCTTCTCTCGGTCAGCTAAGGTTTACTTTTTTAACTCCTCCTCAACAGCTTTTCCTTTATCTACAGTGACTCATGCAGTCATGGGGTTAGTTCTGGCAACGGGTGGAACTGGCCCTTTTTTGCACTCATGAAACGAGAGCAAAGTAGTTGGGAAAGTAGGAAATTCTGGCATGGGTTTCGAAAAATCTTTCTAGAGGGATCTTCTTAATGCCAAATCCCTATCTTTCACATACGACCAGTACTGAGCCTGGCATTCGTTGTTTTGTTCCAACTCCTCGATCATCTGATATTGCTACACCACAAACAGAGACAACCTTTGTTCTAATATTTTTAGAGAAATCAAGATTTCCTAGTCATGAGAGACAAGAGATATTGTTGTAGGAATACGTGTGGTAGGGGAAGCTTGACTATGCTGGGATGTTGCAGTAAGCTCAGTTCCTCAAAGCTTGGCAAAAATTTCTCGCGTTATCCCACTCTTATTGGGGGTAACATCTTCAACATTGACTAAAGGCACATTTGCCGTCTTATATTGGGCAGAAATAAGGGAAGGAAAATTCAAACTCCCAGCATTCTTATTAGCACACCTATGGACCTCTTGAAAGATGATTTTCCTTATATTTATCTATCTTCCTTGTAGAATAGAATGCAACAGCAACATTCTTTCTTTCGAAATAGTCGTGTTATGCATAGACGACATAAGATGGCTCCTTAAAAAGTGGTACCACACCTTCCCAATTGGTTATAATGTAGCTATTTCAACTGTGTAACACTCCTGGCTTGAAATAATCCACTGTGTTCCTTCAACACATAAATCCTCCAATACTTTTTCCAACCCCTCCAGTGTAATATTTTCGAAAAATTCAAAATGCTCATCTTTAACCTCTTCGATGTCGAACTAGGCATTAATATGGTCTTCATCGAATGACACAGATTTATGCCGCACATAAATGAAAGGAGAATCTGAGGAATTTACATGAACGTAAAACTCTCTTACCACTTTACCCAAAACATCCCCTGGTTGTAAACAAAATCTACTCGAGTTGTACTTTTCCACAATCGAGGATACCGATTCATCATACCTAATGTAGGGTTCATCCTTCAATAAAAATCCCTATTTAAAATAAAATGGCCGTTTTAGAATACTAGTTGAATACCTTGTGGCTGCGGTAGCATTGAAGAATATCTTTGGCTGCGAGGCACTAGCGCGCGAAGATTCTGCTATTTTAGAAGTACTCCTTACACTTGCCATGAAGAGAAGGTCAACGAAACAGAAAAAGAAAATAATAGAGTAAACAAAAAATAGTAGAGAGGTTAAAGACAAGGGGATTGTAAAAATGTGAACTTTGTGAGAAGTGGGAAACGTGAACCAGTTAAAGAAAATAAAAAAGGGATAATGATGACAATTTTTAGGGAATGGGAAACGTGAAGGATAAGGGTTATGACGTAGAGGAAAGGTTAAAAACTAACAAGACTTTTGGGGGAAATAAAATAACGGAGCGCTACATTGTGGGCCTCATACATTAGGTTTCCCAATATTCACTAAATGCAACTGCTTAAAAATCTTTCCTTTGGATTTTTTTAATCGGTCAACTCTTTCATTAACACCTCATCATTCAATTTGTCATGGCATAACGTTTCTTTGTAATGCCGTGGCAAACTGCTACTAAGCATTAACTAACAAATCTTGCTTCTTTTATCCTACTCTTGCTCATAATAATAAAAACAGAAATGAAATTGTATTAAAAATAAAGAGAATAAAAAACAAAAATAACAATGGGAAATAAAACAAAAAAAACTACTTATTAACAAAAATTCAAACATCACGAAGGCTAATGTTTTGCTTGTCAAGCTCTATAGGAGCATCTCATTAACGCTTCAAGCATTGCCCATTAACCTTGAATGTAGCCCCTGTTCTTAGGTCTTTAACAATAATAGCATTATGCGAATATACTTGAATTACTTCAAAAGGTCCTGACCATCAAGATTATAACTTACTAGGAAATAATTTGAGCTTGGAATTAAACAATAATACCTGCTATCTAGGTTCAAATTGCCTTGGTAAAATTTTGGCATCATGCCGTCGCTGGGTATTTTCCTTATACAAATGAGCACTCTCATATGCTTGAGTTCAAAACTCTTCCATCTCATTCAATTTTAACAATCTCCTACTGCCAGCAGCAACCCAATCCATGTTCAGCTTATTAATCACCCAAAACCTTTATGCTCAAGTTCAACAGGTAAATGACATGGCTTACCGTAAACAAGTTTAAAAGGTGACATCCCTAGTGGTGTTTTAAATGCCGTTCGATATGCCCATAGAGCTTCATCCAATCTAGTAGACCAGTCCTTTCGAGATGCATTCACTACTTTTTCTAGAATTTGTTTAATTTCTCTATTAGAGATTTCATCTTGGCCATTCGTCTAAAGGTGATATGTCATGGCAATTCTATGTTTCACCCCATACCTATGCAAGGCATTGGCCATCAGTTTGTAGTCAAAATGGGATCCCTCATCACTGATAATGACTCTCGATGTACTAAATCGTGTGAAAATGTTCTTACACAAAAATTTCAATACCGACTTAGCATTATTAAAGGCTAGGGCTACTGTTTCTACCCACTTATAAACATAGTCTACTGCCAAAAGTATGTATAGCTTGCCCACGGATGGTCGAAACAGACCCATAAAGTCTATTCCCCATACATCAAACAGTTCAATCTCTAATATACTTTGCAACTAAATTTCTTGTCTCCTAGACACATTTCCTGTTCTCTAACAATGATCACACGACTTATAGAATTCATGTGCATATATAAATAAACTTGGCCAATAGAATCCTGACTGGAGTACCTTGGCAGTTATTTTCATCCCTGTAAAATGTCCTCCATATAGGGCTGAACGACAATGTTGTAAGACACTATGCATCTCATCGTTGGGGATGCACTTCTGAATTATTTGATCTACACAATTCTTGAATAGGAATGGTTAACCTAATAGTACTGTTTGGCATCGTGAAGAAATTTTTGTTTTATTTGAGCATTAAAGTCAGGTAGCATTACACCACTTATTAAGAAGTTTACTATGTCAGCGTACCAGGGTAATGCATTGGCATTGAGAAACTGTTCATTTAGGAATTCTTCCTTATTATATTTCTTGTTTTCATCTTCATTCCCCGATTTTATTCTTGACAAATGGTCAACCACTTGATTTTCGGTTCCCTTCCGATCTCTAATTTCCAAATCAAACTCTTGTAACAAGAGTACGCACCTAATCAATCTTAGCTTGGCATCTTTTTTCAGTACCAAGTACTTGATAGCTGAGTGATTTATGTAGATTGTGACCTTTGTTCCTACTAAATAAGAACATAATTTGTCGAATTCAAAGACCACTGCTAATAATTCCTTCAATGTAGTGGTATAATTAAGTTGAGTTACTGTCAACGTCCTACTAGCATAATATATTGCATGTAGTACCTTATTTCCCCTTTGACGCAAAATTGCTCCCATAGTATAATCACTGGCGTCGTACATGAGTTCAAAGGGCAATGTTCATTTTAGAGCAACCACAATTGGTGCTGCTACTAGTCGCTTCTTGAGTTCCTCGAAAGCCTACAAACAATGATCATCAAAATTAAAAGTTATATTATGTTCAAGTAAAGTACACAAAGGTTTAAAGATTTTTTAAAAATCCTGGATAAATCTTCTGTAAAATCCTACATGTCCTAAAAAACTTCTAATACCTTTAACACTAGTGGGCAGTAGCAATTTTTAAATCATTTCTATTTTTTTCTATCCACTTCAATTCCTCATTGTGACACCCTATGTCCTAGGGCAATGCCTTCACGGACCATGAAATGGCATTTCTCCTAGTTTAATACTAAATTTGTTTCTTCACAATGGCATAAGTTCATCTCTAAATTTCTTAAGCAATCTTAAAAATCATTTTCGAACATAGAGAAGTCATCCATTAAAACCTTAAGGAAATTTTCCACCATGTCCAAGAATATAGCTATAATGCAACACTAAAAAGTTGTCGGGGTATTGCATAACCCGAACGGCATCTGCCTAAATGCGAAAGTGCCATATAGACACATGAAAATTGTCTTCTCTTGATATTCAGGTGCTATGGAAACCTGATTATATCCTTAATAACCATCTAGGAAGCAATAAAAAGCCTTACCAGCTAATCTGTCTCATATTTGATCGATGAATGGCAAAGGGAAATGATCCTTCGTAGTTGCCTTCTTAAGCCTGTGGTAGTCCATACACACTCTCCATCCCATAAAAATACGAGTTAGTATGAGGTCATTATTTTCATTACTTATTATCGTGACACCCCCTTTCTTGGGTACACATTGCACAGGACTTACCCACGAGCTATTAGAAATTGGGTAAATAATGTCAGCATTAAGCCTCTTGATAATTTATTTCTTGACAACTTCTTTTGTAATTGGATTCAATCATCTCTGTTGTTCAATGGATTTTCTATGGAAATATTCCAATAAAATTTTGTGCATACAAAATGTAGGGCTAATTCCCTTTATAGTAGCAAAGGTCCAACCTAGTGCTCTTTTAGATCTAACACTTCTAACAACTTGTCCTCTTGCTCAGGTGTTAGCCTAGTAGAAATTACAACTGGAAAAGTGCTATTATTTCCCAAATACACATATTTCAAATATTGTGACAGAGGCTTTAACACTAAAATAGGAGATTCCTCTACAAATTGTTTAGGAGGCTTAAAAGATTGTTATGTTAAATCTAGGGATTCAAAATTTCTTCCCTGGCCTATCCATTATCTGTTAGGCTTCCATAAATTCACCAAGCTCAACTTGTTATGTCACCTTGCTCCATTAAATCGTCTTCACTGTCAGAATTGTTGTCACAAAATTTTGGGAATTCATCCACTGCTACTTCTATCAAGCCAATGGTGTAACACTCCTCATTCTTATCTTCCCATTTTAACAAATTAAACACATTAAAAGTAACATGTTGATCATTCACTCTCATGGTTAGCTCACCTTTCTGTACATCAATTAGGGTCTTGCCAGTAGCAAGAAACGGTCTTCCAAGAATAATTGGTACATCATGGTTAGCTTCACATTCTAAAATAAGAAAATCTGCAAGAAAGATAATTTTATCCACCCATACCAATACATCTTCAATTTTACCTTCTGGATGGGCGTAAGATCGACCAGCCAATTGCAATGTTACTGTGGTAGGTCTTGCTTTCCCAATTCCTAGCTTCCTGAAAATAGATATAGGCATTAGATTTGTACTTACACCTAAATTACGTAACTCTTTACCAACATAATGATTTCCAATTGAATAGGGGATAGTGAAACTCCCTCGGTCCTTTAACTTTGGGGTAGCTTATTCATCAACATTGTTGTGCATCTTTCAGTGAGAGCAACAGTCACAAATTTTCCCAATATGGCCATTTGCTCTAAAGCTTCCACTAACAGTATTTTGATTTGGATTTGCTTCAAAACATCTAAAAATCTTTTAAACTAAGCATCTTGTTTAGAATTATGGAATCGCTGTGGAAAAGGTAGAGGCGGTTATCCTTCAGGTTGTTGATATTGTTTTGCTGAGGTATTTTTGTTGGCAACATGATCTGGTTCTACCATAGCATTCTTCTGCTTATCATTGTCAGATGTTGTATGCTTTTTAGATGGTTCTAGGATCTTTACCTGATTGTTACTTGCATTATCCTCTTCTTTCGCGGCATTGTGAACAACATCACTCAACTAAGTCTTGCTTCTATGGGTGATTGCTTTACAATGCTTTTTTCCTTTTGTTCTTGAGTTCTCAGTATCACTCGGCAATGCTCCTTATGGCCTTAAATTTAGAGCAGTCATTATTAGCCCCACTTGATTTTCAAGAGCTCAAAAATATGTAGCTTGACTCTAGATTATGACATCATTCTTGGCCATATATTCATTTAACAAGTCTTCAATAGAATCACAAAATGATACCTGACCTTGTTGAGCATTTTGCCTCAGCATAGGTTGAACATAACCGGGCGATGCATTGTTGATATTTTGTCTTGTAGCATTGTTGAAATTTCCTACTCCTTGATTACCCCAACTAAAATTTAGATGTTGTTTCCACCCCAAATTGTAGGTGTTGGAATATGGATTGTTATTTCAATTGAAATTACCCATGTAGTATACTGATGTTGGGTTTGATGGGCATTCGTCAAACACATGATTTTCCTCGTAAAAAACACATGATAACTCTCCTGATTTCATCTCATGGACTGTAGTTAGATTTTTCATGGATTTAATCATATTAGCTAGAGAAGATACCTAGGTCGTTAACAAAGTGATTACATCAAGTTCGATGGTACCGACAGCTCTCTTACCCATCCCAATTCTCATGGTCGGATAGATAGTCGTTGTTGGCAAACTTTTCTAAGATCTTGTATGCTTCATTATAAGTTTTGTCCAACAAAGTACCATTGGCAGATGCATCAACTACCATTTTTATGTGCACATTCAACCCATTGTAAAACATTCCCATTTGTGTTCAGTGATGGAATCCATGCATCAGGCACTTTCAAATTAAATCTTTAAATTATTCCCAAGCTTTGTATAGCGTCTTATCCTCTATTTTTCAAAAAGACGTGATATCCTTTCTCAATTTGCCATTCATAGTAGGCAGATTATACCATAGCAAGAATCTCTAGTAAAGATCATTCCATGATGCCACTGTTCCTGACGACAAATCATTTAACCATGCTCTCGCACGATCTCTTAAAGAATACGGAAATAGCTTTAGCCTCAAGGCATTTTCAGGAACACCCTGTTGTTTTAATGAATCACATACTTCTAGAAAGAGTCTTAAACGTAATCTCAGATCTTCAGTGGGCAGTCCACAAAACTGTCCTATTATTTCTAACATTTGGAACATTACTAGTTTCTACTAGAATTTTTAAGCTTGTATGGTTGGTCTGACTATCCCTAGATTCAAATTACCCAATATTGGGATGACATGCTCCCTAATTAGCCTATCTCATTCATCCACCACACGTCCAACGAGAGGATTTTCATTGCGATAATTTGGACTACCATTAAGATCATTCATGTTTCCAGCCATTTTTCTCAATTCTTTTCTCTTTCTCTGCAAGGTTGTGTCAATATCCGGATCAAAAAGGTATTATGTGTTAGTAGGAATGCCTCTTCTCATGCACTGATAGCAAACTTATAAAAATTAAATACATTAAGTTAAGTAAAACTACTAAGTAAAATAACCAAACTAAATTTCACCAAATTGTCGATCCCCGGCAACAGTGGCAAAAATTTGTTGTATGTGAAATGATATGTGATTTTTGCAAGTATACACGTCGGATCAAGTAATAAGTGATGAGTGAGTATCGTTCCCGTGAGGATCATATTAAGGCACAAAATTAGTCAAGCTATTTTAATAAAGTGCAATTAATGCTATGGCAAAGTCAATGATAAACATGCTGTGGAAATTAGTGCAATAATGATGTAAGCAAATACGTGGAATTAATGAGTAACTGGAAATGCTATGGTAAAAGTGGAAGCACAAATGTAATGGTAATAACGAGAGTGATTATCCAAATAGACTGTAAACAAAGAAATAGAAAACTAAAGATGTTGCGACAAAGATACTACGACAAATAATAAGGATAGAGTAATGTTGATTCGAAAGGTCAGGATTACCCAGAGTCGACCCTTGTTGTCAATAATGCCTTGGCAAAATCATATCTACTTTACTGCACAAAAAAGTTCTAAAATGGCCTGCCTATTTGACAGCAAAATCTCAAGTTACCTTGCCCATGTCTATAGGCTTTTTAGATATCTTGCATGGGTTCCTTCTGTATGATCATGACTTTATGTCTAAAGTCAACTACAAGTGTCAATCGAATACTTGCTCACTCCATTTAATTTTAATCTAATCAATCCAACCCTTTCAGAATTAGAATCAGTTTTTAGTATGCGAACAACTTCCTATGTCTAGAGATCGTTGCATTTTAATTAAGAAAAAATAACAATCAAATTAAATAGTCAAGTAAATTAGATATACACGGCATCCATGAAAATAATTAAGGTTTCATCAAAAGTAATCCCAACCCTATGAGATTTAGCTCATGGGTTTGGAATTAATATTCCAAACCAAGATATTATCTAACATTGTGTTCAACTACTACAATTCAATTTTTCAAAGGAAATAACAGAAGAACTTAGGGAAGTAACTTTCGTTTGACCAGTCCACACTTCAGCAGCACAGCGTCCTATGATGGCTAAGAAGGACTGCCTTCAACTTCTTGTCCTTTGCGTAGCTGAACCCTTATTCATGCCTAAGGATCCTTCTCACTTTTTCTTCACCATTTGTGAGGTCCCCTTCATCGGTTTTTATAGATAGATTAGGCTAGGGTCGGCCTGTAATAGCCCGTTTTCAGTGAAAATAGAATAGTGGTTTCGGGACCACAAATCTGAGTCAGAAAGAAAATTTATTTTAATAATATTTCATGGTCTGCATTATGATAGGAAAGACGTATGAAAATTTTGATAAGAAAATTTTACCGATTACATGTTTAATTATAGAAATGACCAAATTGCATAGAATGAAAAAGTTGAGTTCTAGTAGCTATAAGTATCAAATAGTTATGGAATTCAAAACTTGAGGTCATTATATGGTAATTAGACCATTAAGAAAAGTTAGTAGATATTATTGATGAATTATCTGTGGAAAATTGGAAAAAGAAAAGGACTAAATTGGAATATAGAATAAATAAAGATGATAATAGTTTAATATCATCTTATTTCATCTTCAACCCCGAATTAAAATACATGGAAACCCTAGGAAAGAGAAAAAAATTCAAGCAAGTTTTCTTAGCTTAATTGGGTAAGCATTCTTGTCCTGTTTTTAGTAATTTTTATATTTCCGAGTTCGTAATAACTTAATCTATCTATTTTGGGGATTAATTTGTAAAGATATCAAAGTATGAAAACTTTTCCATGGATGAATATGCTGAAATTTTGAAATTTATGGTGGAAAATGAAAGGTTGTTGATAGGTAAATAACTTTTACAAAGAGAATTTTGATGAAATTATGATTTAAGGACTAAATTGAAAAATGATAAAACCCATGGAAAAATTCTGATTTTTATGAAATACATGGGAATGTTATATGTACAAGTTGATTAAGCTTAAATAAGAATTAAATTGTATGAATTTCAATTTCTTAGCCTAAGGACGAAATTGGAATTAATTAAAAGTTTAGGGGCAAAATGGTAATTTTGTCTAGGAAATGAACTGAATTCAAATGAGTTGAAATGGATTAAATTGATGTTAAATTCATTTATTTAGATTAGGAAAGACAAAATAAAGAGTTAGATCAAGGAAAAGAGAAGGTGACATATTAGTAGATTATCATACACGAACAAATGTCAAGGTAAGTTCGTGTAACTAAATTGTGTTTATTTTTATGATTGAATTGAGTGTGGTATGTATTTATGTGAATTATATAAATGTTAAAAATGTATGAAATAATCAAATGTCCGATAATGTTTGGAAAATGTTAAGTTCCGTTTGAATAATGAAATTCGATGGATACATGATTTCTATATTGAAAGCGGTCCTGCATATGTTGTGGACAGAATTTAGCTCGGACGAGCAATCCTGTTATAATCTCTCTCGAGTGTCTTGTTATATAGTTCCTACAACCATCCTAATCGATAGTTATCCTGCATGTGTTGCGCACTACCACAGCTCTTTATGAGCATCTTGTTACACGATTCGATCTATTATGGTCCAGCATTTATTGCGAACACAAACGCAGCTCTTCGTGAGCATCCTGATATAGGCTCTTATGAGCTTCCTGGCATGGCTAGCTTGAACTCTCTGTTATGCTATCTGGAGCTATCTATTAACAACTCTACAGAGTTAAATGTTAAGCTCAATGTGCTTCCTGATTAAAACTTTTATGAGTTTCCTGTTCAGCTCAGATAAGCTTCCTAATATATGGCTCACATAAGCATCCTGTTACATGGCTCGAGAGGGTGCTTCCTGATTATGTGCCCTAATTAGGTACCCCTAAATATGAATTGATGGATTTACAGTTTTGTGCACTTGTAGTGTACTACTGATGTATCCATCGATATTTCAAATAAATTCAACAGGTAAAGTTTTAACATGTCTAAACTGAACTTGAGATGACTTGTTAAGGAAATGTATGAGTTATGTGGAAATGCAATATGAAAGGATTATGTATATGAAAGTTATTACCTGATGAGCTCCTTATCATTATTATTTGAAAAGTATTTAGAAAATTTATGACTAACTTGCCTGATTGAGAGTATGTGGTTAGGCAATTGGCCAAATTAATGGGATGCATGTTATTGATATGCTTATTTAATATGAACATTATTGGTAAGTGAAATTCATGTTATACGAACTTACTAAGCATTAAATGCTTACTAGGTTTTCTTTTCTCTGTTTTATAGTACTCAGAAGCTCGTAAAGGTTGAAAAGCGGTCAAAGCATCATCACACTATCCTCTAGCTTGTTTTGGTATAAATAGGAAACTTACTTTGGGATAATGGCATGTATAGGCTAATGGTGACAAGTAAGAAGGGTATGTAAATGTTTTGGTTGTAATTAGCCATTGGAATGGCTAGTGATAACATATTTAATATATTTATGCATGAAGTTATATCATGTTTGGTATGTGAGTATGCTTGGATTAGTAACTTAGATATTATTTCACTTGGGTAAGTAAATGATTAGAAAAGGGTAAGATGAATACTTGAAAGTGTGAGCAAACATGTCATGTATAAAACTTGAATATTAGTTTGAATTATATGTCTTGGATTGGTTGGTAAATGTATTCAAATGTTCTTGTAGGTTGATGGCAATTTTGGTGAGAAATAAGGTTAGGAAATGGCCTTATTTTGTCCACACAGGTAGACACAGGGGCGTGTGTCTCAATCGTGTGTGACACACGGCCATATGCACGGGCCTTGCATCTTAAAATTTTAAAAACAGAATGCTCAGAATTGGTCACACAGGCAGAGACACGGGCGTGTGTCTTACTTATGTGAGTCACACGACCTAGCACACGGGCATGTGACATGGCCGTGTGAATCCTGCACCTAATTTTTGAAAATTAAATTTTTCACACAGCCTAACACACAGGCATGTGGATGATCGTGTGACCCAAGTCAGAGAGTTACGCGGGTAGGGACACGGGCTCGGACACAGCCGTGTGCCTCACATCGAATGCCCACACGGCTTGGGACACGGGTGTGTCATTGGCCGTGTGAGCCACATGACCTGGCCACATGGGCGTGTGTCCCTTGCACCTAAGAAAAATTTTGAGATTTTGCAAAAAAAAATTTGTGATCCCGGTTTAGTCCCAACACGATTCTAATATGTATTTTAGGCCTCGAGGACCGATATGAGGGACATTATGATTGATTTTCGAAAACGAATACTAAATGACATAAATTAACTGTAGTTGAATTGCAAACTCTGGTAATGCTCTGTAACCCTGTTCCGGCGATGGATCAGGTTAGGGGTGTTACATGGCCAATAGCTTGTGATTATCTTCTCCTCTTTTAAGGGGATTTATCTAGTACAAGTTTGAATTTAACTTTGAACCTGGACTGCTGCATGGAAAATGTTGACTTGGTCTTCCCAGCATTACCACGACATCTGTACTGGCAAACTGTCTGCACTTTTCCTTGACAAAACTTCACTCTTTTATTTCTTCATTTCAAAACATGTTCTTGCCACACCAACACATACAAAAAACACCACCGCAAGCAATTAAAAGCACCCAATTCCAACACAATCCAAGTCCTAATATAATACTAAAAATGCTAACTAAAATGTCCTAAAATGCAATAAAATGTACTTAAGTACAAGAAATTAGCTTGGTCTAAAGGTGTGAAATAAAACTCTTTTTAAGAGTTATCAATACTCCACAATTCATAAACATACAGTCACAGACATTATTACGTAAACATAATATAGTGGAGTACGCTAAATTTATCTATTGTTCCACAATCAATTCATGCATACTAACACACTTGCGGATATTTATATATCTACTCATTCTTATGCATACATAGTGTTCTTAACACAGGAAAAAGAAACCATACCATTCAAATGGCATTTAGAACATATCTAGGTATAAAACATAATAACTCACCTCATGCTTCTTTGCCTCATCGACTTAGCTTTTCTAAATGCCAAAGCTTCCATTCTCCTAGAAGCTAAGCATAACAACCAAAGTTATAATTTAAATTTAGAATTCAAGCCTAAAAACTTAGTTTCCAGAAACATGCAAAACTCCTCAAAGGTTCTGAAAATTCTTAACTTTATTTCTTAATCCTACTAACACTAAAGGACTTAGAACCTTACCAGATCACCAGATTCTCTACTTTTACGACTAAAACCTCTCGATCACCGCTCTATGCAGAGCTTCCCATAATTATCTCTTCTTCAAAGCTAGAAACTCAAAAATATATAGGCTTTTTAACACTTTCTGACTGACAATTCTTGCAAATTCCGAGTTCTTTTTAGCATATTTTTGTAATTTTATTATAAAATATCCAAATTGGACAAATTAGAGAAAAAAATCTATTTTCAATTATTTTTATGCTAAACTTACAAAATTCTGCCAATTTTAAGTATTTTTATACAACGGAAGAAAAATCAATCTTAGAGTCACTTTGGGAAGATCAACTTGTAACAGCCCGATTTCGGGCCTAGTCGGAACAGTGGTTTTGGGACCAAAAATTTGATGAGTAAAATTTAATTTTATTATATTTTTATGGTCTATACTTTCATGGAATGATTTCGTGAAAATCTTGTTCGAAAATTTTAACTTTTGGGCACTCAATTTAGTTAAAATGACTAAATTGTAAAAAGTGCAAAAGTTGAGTTCTACATGTTAAAGGTGTCTAATTGTTATGAAATTTTAAATTGGAGGTCCTAAATGGTAATTAGACCATTGGTTAATTTTTTGGAAAAAAAATGGACATGAAATAGGTGAAATAGAACATTTTTAAGTTAGGGGCATTTTGGTCATTTAGTAATTAAAATGAATTAAAAACAAAACCAAAGACAAAATTTCTTGTCCATCTTCTTCCTTGGACAAATTTTACATGAAGAAACCATGGCTAGGGTTTTCAAGCTTCCAAGCTCGATAGTAAGTCCGTTCTTGCCCCGTTTTTAATGATTTTTACGTTTTTAAAATCCTCGTAACAAGATCTACCTATTTCTACCATTTATTTGAGTTATGATGAAGGTCTCAGGTTTGGACCATGTTAGAAGTTTGTGCATTTTGATGTTTAATGGTAGATTATGCATGTTTATGGTTGAAGAAACAACTTTTGCTAAGTGATTTTCGGGGAAAATGCTTAAAAGGACTAAATTGTAAAAGTTATAAAATATGTAGTAAGTGTGTTCTAGTGGAAATTGTGGGCTATTATAGTTATTAAAATGGTTCGACTAGGCTTAAAGTACAAAGAAATTGAATGAAAATCATTTTACGAGCCTAGAGGCAAATGCGTAAATATAACAAAGTTTTGGGGCAAAAACATAATTTTGCCATAAAATAATTTTTGGGTCACAATGAATAATGTGACCAATAAATAAGCTAAATGTGATGTTATAGATAAAAAAAATGAGGTTCAGACCTAGAACAGGGAAAAACGAGTAATTGATGATTAGGTCCCTATTTGCCATTTCTGGTGTCGAGGTAAGTTCATGTGTAAATAATGTAATGATATATCATGTTTTAGTATTTTATTAATGTATGAGCCTCTATGATTAATTATTATGACAAGTGTATGAGTAATGTTATAGTCTACGAGTATGATATTGTGAACGAGTTCGACAAAAATGAGACATCGAGAAAATCTTGTTTGAAGCTTAGGAATAGTTTAGGATACAAGTGACATGTCACTAGGAACTATGTGATTATGAGCTCATGAGATTATGTGTATATGTGACTATGTGAATTCGGGTGCTAGTCTTGTATGTTCTACCGGTGGCTGGGAAGCCCGCATGTGCTACAGGTACCTGTCAGCTTGTGTGAGCAGGCCCGTGATTAGCTCGAGAGTAAGCAATGTGTGATATGTGATATGAGGTAACAAGTGGCTACGTATGAGGCACTATGTGCAAGCTTTCCATGTATCCGATAGTATTCCAAGTGTTCAACGGGTAAATCAGTGAATTATGTGACAAGCAAGTCAATGATGAGGAAATATGAGAATGTGCTACGAGTTAGTACAGGTATGTAATTATAACCCATGAGTAAAGGTCTCGGTATTCTATGAATATGTGGTAAGAATGCATGCGAGGAAGTTATGCTTGCGAAATATTGATAGCCATGTTACTAATGATCTACAATTATGATAAATGGATGTATGATAAGATTTGAAAATAATCATGTGTTAGGCTTATGAGCCTAATTGAGTTGGGATATAGTACGATATATATACTTAAGTTGTGATTCAATAGTTATGTGAAAGATTGTTAAGCTATATGTTGAAATTATGATTACTCGAAAATGATGTGCGAGTTGTTAAGCAAATTGAAATAACGTGTTAATAATGCGATATGCTATAATAGGGAGATTATGGTTGCTAGCCAAATGACAAGACAATATAATTAGTGTGTCTAAGATAAAAGAGTAAGCATTATGAATAAGTGGTAATCATGGGATTTAATGCAAATTGTAATAATAGTATCATCATGTAACAGCACGATTTAGGGCCTAGACAGAACAGTAGTCTCGGGACCACAAATTCAAAGTTTGGAAAATTATTATTATAAGGTTATAACATGATTATATTAGTGTATGAAAAATTTGGTGAGTGAATTTTGATATTTGCGAGCCCGATTGCGAAAAAAGACTAAATCGCAAAAAGGGCAAAAGTTGCATTTTAGTACCCAAATGTGTTAAATAGATAGAGAACTAAAATTGGGGGCCTTTAATGAGAAATTAGATCCCTAGAAACAAGGTGGCAAGCCATAAGAGACAAGTTTAGTCAAAAAGTCAATATTAGATAACATAATTTTGTGATAAAATAATGCCTAAAAGCTTAGCTATTATATTCTTTCTTCTCCACACCTTCTCTCCACCAAAAATATCAGCAAAAGAGGGGTTTTGGAAGCTTTGAAATTTCAGCAACTTATCACCTCAACAAGTAAGTGATTTCCATGTCCTTAGTTGATGATCTTCGCATTTTTGAGACCCTTGAAGCATGAGCTTCCAAACAAGGGGTCTATTTTGCAAGATGATTAAGATTTTAAGGTTTTTCCATGAATGGACTTGTGATGTTTTCTAAGTTTTTATGGAATAATATGAGTCTTAGAAGAGTTCTAAACAACTCTTGTGAAAGGTGTTAGCATGAAAACACCTAAAGGGACTATTTTGCATAAGTTGCAAAATAGGTGATAAGTGTGTGAAATAATGGAATTTTGGGGTTGCTACAAGAGTATAAAGGGTTGGATTAGGCCTAAGATAAGAGGAAATTCGATAAAAATCGATTTTCGAGCATAAGGGTAAAATGGTCATTTTGCCAAAGTTTAGGGCCAAAATGGTCATTTTACCAAAGATGTGAATTTGTGATTGCATAATTGTAATTAGTGACTAAATGAGTGCATTTTGTTATTATAGATCAAGATTTGTCAAATCCGAACCTAGACCGGGGGAAAGCCAAGCAAATCGACTAAACCGACTAGTCGAGTACATTTTGTAAACCAAGGTAAGTTGTATGTAAATAATATAACTATATTAATAATATATGTATTAAATTGTCATTGAATGGATATAGCATGAATTGCTTGATTGTGTATTGAGAATGCATAAGCACAAAGAGATGGTAGAATTCCCATTGAAACACTAGGAAATAAATCGGATATTCAAGCTGTGACATTTGGGTTACTTAAGTGAGCTAGTGTAAGACATGTCTGGGACATGCGTCAGCCACATTATGAGGGCCAGTGTAAGACCATGTCTGAGACATGGCATCGGCATTAAGACGAGTGCTGGTGTAAAACGTGTCTGGGACATGCATCGGCCTCGATAATGATAGTCAGTGTAAGACTAGGTTTGGGACATGGCATCGACTTGAGATGTGAGCCAGTGTAAGACTATGTTCGGGACATAACATGGGTACCTTACCCCAAGTTTAAGGTCTATAGAATGATCGGTAGTGTTCCGAATGGTTCAATGGTATAAGAATGTTGTGAGTTAATAATGAAAACTTAACCATGTTGTGAGTGGTACAGGTACCTAATTGGTATGTATGAGAAATGAGCTCATTAGAGAGCGTATGACTTGAATGGATGGTAATGAGTAAGTCATGCTTATGCTTACCCTTGCGTTATGAGCATGATGATTATTGATGAATTGTTGTTGTATATTTATTTATATGCAACTTACTAGGCTTTTATGCTTAACCTCCTTTCCTTCCATTTTCTTATAGTGCCATCTAATTAACTCAAGGATCACTTGGAGTCAGAGATATCGATCACACTATCGTTCGAACCCTTCGGTATGGTTGGATTTATATTATTGAATATGGCATGTATAGGGCTTAGACTTGATTATTTTGTGTCCTTAAGCATTGGCCAGAGGTGTAGGCTTGGGATAAGCCTCACACTTTGTATTTAGCCTTGATGTTGACTATTACTCATTTTGATTATATGCAAAGATGATATTTCCTGGGTTGAGTAAATTGCCTTATGAAAGAATGTCTATAGTAGCTGACCTGGTTGTATGGTATAGACTAGAGTTGGTGTTGGTTGAGTTTGTGTTAATTGATGTAAATAAGGGTGGCAAATAGGCTTGGTAAATAGCCATATTTTGTCCACACGGGTAGGCACACAAGCGTGTGTCTAGGTAGTGTGTGACACATGGTTAGCCCCATGGGCGTGTGATGAGGCCGTGTGTCCGCTGCACGTAAAAATTTCAAGTCAGTATGCATGGTAATAAACACACGGGCAAAGACATGGTCGTGTGTCTCAGCCGTGTGGAGGACATAGCCTAGCACACGGGCGTGTACTATGGCCGTGTGACATGTTGGGTGTGCTGACATCAGAAATAAAATACTCAAGTTTTCTCACACGGGCTAAGACACGAGCGTGTCAAGGCCGTGTGAGCAACACGGGCCAAGGACACGGGCGTGTGTCCAGGCTGTGTGAAGTCTGCACTTGAATTATGTGAAATTGAGTGAATAAATTGGCCACACGGGTAAGGGACACAGGCGCACGGGCGTGTCCCTAGGTGTTTAGGCTGTGTGAGACACACGGGCCATCAACACGACCATGTCAAGGTAGTCACATGGGCGTGTTACCTTTCCACACGGGCTTGTGCCCTATTTTAAATGCAAAGTTTGCATAGATTGGATAAGGACCCAGAAGGATTCCGAATGGTTTCCAATGGTCGATTTAGGCCTCGTAGGCCCATATTAAGAGGTTTAAAGTAGAAATTGAAAAATTTTTAATTTGGGCTAAGTCTTGGTGACTTAAGATGGGTTGCATGCATGAGATCAAGTTAGGTAATGCCTTATATACTGCCTCAGCTTGGGTAACAGATATAGGGTGCTATATTTAGTGGTATCAGAGCTATGGTTTAGTCGGTTCTAGGACTAACCTAGCGAGACTACGAGTCTAGCTATACATGCCATAAAAATATATTGATAGTGTGACGATTCCTGACGATTATGAACTATGTTTTTATATAGCAAATGGATCCTAATATAGCCACCACAAATGACTTGGAAAGTAACGCGTCGGCTCCCGCTGAAGGGACCGCGTCATTAGAGAGCGGGCCAAGGCAGAGGGGCTAGGGAAGCCTACCTCCGAATGATGGATGCTTGGTATACGAAGTTTGTTCATGTGAATCCGAACACTCCACCTCCCCCACCTCATCTGATTCCTCAGTATCCCCCGGTAGCTCCGCAAGGTGCGGACATGTTTAGAAGAGAGAAGCCTCCGGTAGACAAGATCCGAAAACAAGGGGCCGAAGAATTTCGGGCTAGTATAGAAGAAGACCCAGAGAGGGCAGAGTTCTGGCTAGAAAATACCATAAGGGTATTAGATAAACTATCATGCACACCTGAAGAGTGCGTGAAATGTGCCATGTCACTTCTACGGGACTCAGCTTATCAGTGGTGGAACACTCTCGTGTCCATGGTACGGAGAGAGAGGATTAATTAAGAATTTTTCCAAGAGGAATTCCGAAAAAAGTATATTAGCCAAAGATTCATGGACCAAAAGAGGAAAGAATTCTTAGAACTAAAGTAAGGTCGATTGTCAGTGACGGAGTACGAGCGTGAATTTGTGAGGCTCAGTAAGTATGCGCGGGAATACGTGTCTTCGAAAGCCACAATGTGTAAAAGATTTGAGGATGGCCTTAATAAAGATATCTGAGTGTTTGTGGGCATCCTAGAATTAAGAGAATTTGTGGTACTCGTTGAGAGAGTATGTAAGGCAGAGGAGCTGGTAAAGGAGAGGAAGCAACCTTTGAGTCGCAGGATTCAAAGAAGAGGCAGATGGGGAAGTCACGTCAGTCCTCTTCCAAAAGATCAAAGGAATTTTCTACCTGATCGAATGCTTCGGTGGGGTATTCAAATAGAAATAAGAACCAGTAGAGCAAGGCATCTAGAGCTCAGACCACCTCGGTCGCGAGTGTTGGCAGTGCTCGGCCAAATAGGCCGAAGTGTTTGCAATGTGGGAAATGTCACTTCAGTGAGTGCCGAAGGAACGAGAGAGGCTGCTTCAAATGTGGGTCACTAGACCACTTCATTCGTAATTGCCTCGAATTGGATGAGAGAGAGGGAAAACAAGATGTGAAAGCAAGTAGTGCTCCCTTGAGGGGTAGACCACAAAAGAACCTGGGCAGCGGGGCCAACAGCAGAAGTGCCCCTAGAGATACTGCAGTGGGGTCCGAAGGTAAGGCTCTTGCAAGGACCTATACGATACGAGCCCACGAGGAGGCAGAGTCTCTTGATGTAATCACGGGTACTTTTTCTATCCATGATATAATTGTTGTTGCTTTAATTGACCCGGGATCTACCCACTCGTATATTTGTATGGAGTTGATATCCCATTTGAGCATGATAGTAGAGTCCACTGAGTTTGTGATAAAAGTGTCTAACCCGTTAGGTAAGCATGTGTTAGTGGACCAAGTATGTAAAAATTGTCCTTTGACAATTAGAGGCCATTATTTTCTGGCAAACTTGATTTTGTTGCCGTTTAATGAATTTGATGTAATCCTTGGGATGGATTGGTTGGCCTCCCATGGTGTTGTAGTAGATTGTGAACGAAAGGTAATAGAGTTGAGATGTGAAGACAAGAATGTTCTTCGAGTTGGACCAGATGAGTCAGAAAATCTGCCTATAGTAATATCATCATTGACTGCTGAAAAATATTTGAAAAACGGATACGAGGCTTATTTAGCTCTTGTGCTGAATACTCAAGTGTCTGAGTTAAAGTTTGAATCAGTGTCGGTAGTCTAAAAGTTTACAGATGTGTTCCCGGAAGAGTTACCCGGATTACCTTCAGTGGGGAAAGTTGAGTTTGAGATTGAATTAGTTCCTGGAACGACACCCATCTCGATCGCCCCGCATAGGATGGCTCCAACGGAGTTGAAAGAGTTGAAAGCACAGTTGCAAGAGCTAACAGACAAGGGTTTTGCGAGATCAAGCTATTCCCCGTAGGGTGCTCCAGTACTCTTTGTGAAGAAGAAAGATAGGTCGATGAGGCTATGCATCAACTATAGACAACTCAACAAGGTAACAGTGAAAAACAAGTATCCTTTGCCAATGATCGATGATTTGTTCGATCAGTTGAAGAGAGCCACCATGTTTTCTAAGATCGACCTGAGGTCTGGCTACTATCAGCTAAGGGTTAAAGAGCAAGATGTGCCGAAGACTGCATTTCGGATAAGATACGGGCATTATAAGTTCCTTGTCATGCCTTTTAGCTTGACTAACGCCCTGGCGATTTTTATGGATCTGATGAACCACATTTTCAGGCCGTATTTTGGATAAGTTTATCGTCGTCTTCATCGATGACATATTAATTTATTAACGTGATGAGGGTGAGCACACGAATCATCTGAGAGTTGTATTGCAAACTTTGAGAGACTAGCAGTTGTACGCCAAATTCAGTAAGAGTGAATTTTCGCTTAAAGAGGTCGGGTTCCTAGTACACATTGTGTCAGGTGACGGGATTCGAGTGGACCCAAGCAAGATCTCAGCTATTGTTGAGTGGAAACCACCAAGGGATGTGACAAAGGTCCGAAGCTTTTTGGGTTTGGCCGAATATTATAGACGGTATGTAAACAGATTCTCTATGATAGCTACCCCGATGACTAAACTACTGCAAAAAGACATCAAGTTTGAATGGATGAAAAAATGCCAGTAAAGTTTCGAGAAATTAACAGTTTTGTTAACGGAAGCCCCGGTGTTAGTGCAACTGGAGTCAGCCAAGGAGTTCATGATATATAGCGACGCCTCCTTGAATGGGCTTATGCAAGAAGGTAAGGTCATAGCTTACACTTCTAAACAGCTGAAGCCACATGAGAAAAACTACCCGACGTACGATTTAGAGTTGGCCACCATTGTGTTTGCATTGAAAATCTAGAGACATCATCTGTATGGTGAGAAATGCCGAGTATTTGCCGACCATAAGAGCTTAAGATACTTGATGACTCAGAAGGAGTTGAATTTGCGGTAACGCCAATGGTTGGAACTAATAAAGGATTATGAGTTGATTATTGGCTACCATCTAGGAAAAGCGAAAGTGGTCACCGACACCTTGAGTAGGAAGTCGTTGTTTGCCTTGAGAGCCTTGAAAACTCAGTTGACAGTGTCCAACAAGGGTTCAATTCTAGCAGAGTTGAGGGCTAGACTGACATTTCTACAAGAGATCCGTGAAGCTCAGAAAGGTGATAAGAAATTACAAGCTAAGGTGGCTCAGTGTGAATCGGAAATTGAATCAGACTTTAGTATTGATGCCGATAGATGTATAATGTACCGGGACAGAGTTTGTGTACCCAAGAACATTGAACTTATTCAGAAGATCTTGAGTGAGGTACATAGTAGTTGTTTGTTTGTCCATCCGGGAAGTGTAAAAATGTACAACAACCTTAAGAAAATGTATTAGTGGTCGGGTATGAAAAGAGACATTTCAGAGTTTGTGTCCAACTGCCTAGTATGTCAGCAAGTAAAAGCTGAACAATAAGTACCTTCGGGTCTACTTCAGCCTATCATAGTCCCCGAGCAGAAGTGGGATTGGATCAATATGGATTTTGTGTCGGGTTTTTAGGTAACCCCGAAAAAGAAAGATGCAGTATGCGTTGTTGTGGATAGACTAACTAAGTCAGCACATTTCATACCAGTGCGTACCGATTACTCCTTCGAGAAATTAGTCGACTTGTATATTGCCCAGATTGTGAGGCTTCATGGCGTGCCATTATCGATTATCTTAGACCGAGACCCGAGGTTTACCTCGAGGTTTTGAAAGAAGTTACAAGAGGCATTGGGAACCAAGTTAAGCTTTAGCATGGCATTTCATCCGCAAACTGACGGACAGTCAGAAAGAGTAATTCAAATTTTAGAGGACATGTTGTGGTGTTGTGTTCTTGAGTTTCAGGGAAGTTGGGAAAGATACTTACCATTAGTTGAATTCGCCTACAACAACAGTTATCAGACAAGTCTGAAAATGGCACCTTATGAGTCTTTGTACGGACGAAAATGTCGAACGCCTTTATATTGGACTGAGTTAAGAGAAAGTTATATTTACAGGGTCGACTTAGTCAAGGAGACCGAAGAAAAAGTTAAGGTGATTCGTGATTGTTTAAAGGCAGCTTCGGATAGACAGAAATCCTATGCGGATTTAAAACGAAAAGAAATCGAGTTTCAAGTCGGTGATAAGGTATTTTTAAAAGTATCTCCTAGGAAAAAGGTCCTCAGATTTAGCAGAAAGGGAAAATTAGGTCCGCATTTTATCGAACCTTATAAGGTGATTAAGAAAATGAGGTCGGTAGCCTACTGGTTAAGATTGCAATCAGAATTGGAAAAGATCCATGATGTATTCCATGTATCCATGCTACGCAGATACCGCTCTGACCCTTCACATGTGATTGAGCCGACAGAGGTTGAAATTCATCCAGACATGACCTATGGAGAAGAACCAGTCAAGATTTTGGCTCGAGAAATCAAACAGTTGAGGAATAAGAGTATAGCACTCGTGAAATTTTTGTGGCATAGACATGGAGTCGAAGAAGCCACGTGGGAACCCGAAGAGGCTATGAAAGAGTAGTACCCGAACTTACTCACCGGTAAGATTTTTGAGGACAAAAATCCCTAAAGGGGGAGAATTGTAACAGCCCGATTTAGGGCCAAGTCAAAACAGTGGTCTCGAAACCACAAATTCAAAGTTCAAAAAATTATTTTTACTATTATGAGGTTATAACATTATTATATTAGTGTATGAAAAATTTGGTGAGTTAATTTTGATATTTGCGAGCCGATTGCGAAAAAGGACTAAATTGCAAAAGGGAAAAAATTGCATTTTAGTACCCAAATGTGTTAAATAGCTAGAGAACTCAAATTGGGGGCCTTTAATGAGCAATTAGGCCCCTAGAAACGAGGTGGCTGGCCATAGGAGACAAGTTTAGTCAAAAAGTCAATATTAGGTGACTTGATGACATAATTTTGTGATAAAATAATGCCTAAAAGCTTAGCTATTATTTTCTTTCTTCTCTACACCTTCTCTCCACCAAAAATATCACCAAAAGAGGGGTTTTTGAATCTTTGAAATTTCAGCAACTTATCACCTCAACAAGTAAGTGATTTTCATGTCCTTAGTTGATGATCTTTGCATTTTTGATACCCTTAAAGCATGAGCTTCCAAATGAGGGGTCTATTTTGCAAGATGATTAAGATTTTAGGGTTTTTCCATGAATGGACTTGTGATGTTTTCTAATTTTTTATGGAAGAATATGAGTCTTAGAAGAGTTCTAAACAACTATTGTGAAAAGTGTTAGCATGAAAACACCTAAAGGGACTATTTTGCATAAGTTGCAAAATAGGTGATAAGTGTGTGAAATACTGGAATTTTGGGGTTGCTATAAGAGTAGAAAGGGTTGGATTAGGCCTAGGATAAGAGGAAATTCGATAAAAATTGATTTTCGAGCATAAGGGTAAAATGGTTATTTTGCCAAAGTCTAGGGACAAAATGGTCATTTTACTAAAGATGTGAATTTATGATTGCATAATTGTAATTATTGACTAAATGAGTGCATTTTGTTATTATAGATCAAGATTTGTCAAATCCGAACCTAGATCGGGGGAAAGCCAAGCAAATCGACTAAACCGACTAGTCGAGTACATTTTGTAAACCGAGGTAAGTTGTATGTAAATAATACAACTATATTAATAATATGTGTGTTAAATTGTCATTGAATGGATATAGCATAAATTGCTTGATTGTGTATTGAGAATGCATAAGGACAAAGAGGTAGTTAAATTCCCATTGGAACGCTAGGAAATAAATCGGATATTCAAGCCGTGACATTTGTTTTACTTAAGTGAGTTAGTGTAAGACATGTTTGGGACATGCGTCAGCCACATTATGAGAGGCAGTGTAAGACCATGTCTGAGACATGGCATTGGCATTGAGACGAGTGCTGGTGTAAGACGTGTCTGGGACACGCATCGGCCTCGATAATGATAGTCAGTGTAAGACCAAGTCTGGGACATGGCATCAACTTGAGATGTGAGCCAGTGTAAGACTATGTCTGGGACATAGCATCGGCAACTTACCCCAAGTTTGAGGCCTATAGAATGACCAGTAGTGTTCCAAATGGTTCAACAGTATAAGTATGTTGTGAGTTAATAATGAAAACTTAACCATGTTGTGAGTGGTACAGGTACCTAATTGGTATGTAAGAGAAATGAGCTCATTAGAGAGCATATGACTTGAATGGATGGTAATGAGTAAGTCATGGTTATGCTTACCCTTGTGTTATGAGCATGATGATTATTGATAAATTGTTGTTGTATATTTATTTATATGCAACTTACTAAGCTTTTATGCTTACCCTCCTTTCTTTCCATTTTCTTATAGTGCCATCTAATTAGCTCAAGGATCACTTGGAGTCAGAGATATCGATCACACTATTGTCCGAACCCTTCGGTATGGTTGGATTTATATTTTTGAATATGGCATGTATAGGGCTTAGACTTGATTATTTTGTGTCCTTAAGCATTGGCCAGAGGTGTAGGCTTAGGATAAGCCCCACACTTTGTATTTAGCCTTAATGTTGACTATTACTCATTTTGATTATATGCAAAGATGATATTTCCTGGGTTGAGTAAATTGCCTTATGAAAGAATGTCTATAGTAGCTGACTTGGTTGTATGGTATAGACTAGAATTGGTGTTGGTTGAGTTTGTGTTAATTGATGTAAATAAGAGTGGCAAATAGGCTTGGTAAATAGCCTTATTTTGTCCACACGGGTAGGCACACGGAGGTGTGTCTTGGCTGTGTGTGTCACACGGTCATCCCTATGGGCGTGTGAAAAGGCCGTGTGTCCCCTGCACGTAAAAATTTCAAGTCAGTATGCATGGTAATAAACACACGGGCAGAGACACGGCCGTGTGTCTCAGCCGTGTGGAGGACATGGCCTAGCACACAGGCATATGCTATGGCCGTGTGACATGTTGGGTGTGCTGACGTCAGAAACAGATTACTCAAGTTTTCTCAAATGGGCTAAGACACGGGCGTGTCAATGCCGTGTGAGCAACACGGGCCAAGGACACAGGCATATGTCCAAGCCGTATGAAGTCTGCACTTGAATTATGTGAAATTGTGTAAATAAATTGGCCATACGAAAAGTTTGCATAGATTGTGTAACATCTCGAAATATGGCCTAGTCAGAATAATGGTTTCGAGACCATAAATCTGATGTTAAAATATTTAGATTATGATTATTATGGGATTTAAATTATAAGAATATGCATGTGGTAAAGTTTCATGAGGAAATTTAGAGAATAAAGTGTCCAATTAGAAAGTAAGGACGAAATTGAATAAGATGCAAAACTTGGGTTTTGGGTGTAATTTGTGTGAAATTGTTTTGGAATATGAATTAGAAGGTCTTAAAGAGCAATTTGCCCAATTTTTAAATTTTTGGACAATTATGGACATCCATGGAAATTTTTGTAAGTTAAGTTATTAAGGGTATTTTGGTCATTTGGATATTAAATGAATTAAAAAGGGAAAAAGAGCCAAAAATTAGCTCATCTTCTTCCCCTTGCTGCCGAAAATTCAAGAGACCATAACTAAGGTTTGTTCATCTTTTCCAAGCTTAAAGTAAGTCAATCCAAGCCCCGTTTTTAATATTCTTCGTATTTTTAGAATCCCGGTAGCTTGCTCTCTTCATTTCTACCCATATTTCATGCTAGGGTTCATGTTTAGAAAATTACCCATGCATGAGTTGGGTGTATTTTGATGGATTATGGAGGACTATGATAGTTTAAAATATGAAGAACAACTAGTGTTAACTGATTTTGCATGGAAACCCTAAAAAGGACTTATTTGTAAAGGTTATGAAAATGAGTAGAAAGTTTGAAATGAAGGAAAAATATGGGCTGCTATAAGTACAAAAAGTATTCGGCTAGGCTTGGGTAACCAATGAATCACTTGCATTTCATCATACGAGCCTAGGGACTAAATTATAAATAAGTGAAAGTTTAAGGGTAAAATGGTAATTTTATCAAAGCATGAATTTGGGGTCGATTTGAGTAAGGTATGAAGTTAATGAGCTAAATTTGCTATTATAGATCAAGAAAGACGAGAACCGAACCTTGATAAAGGCAAGAACAAAGTGTACGAGGCTTAAGCACTATTTCGAATATTTTGTACCGAGGTAAGTATATGTACAAATAAATACCTTAATTGATGTTTTAAATGTTTAAACGACATTTAGTTAATTAATATGTTATTTGGTTACTTTGTTGTTATAATATATTTTGATGTTTTATGGTTATGTTACAAGTGTTGCCATGTTAGCATTTGTATATGAAAATGTCATATGTTATGAAGCCAACATTCCGAGAATGTTCGACAAAGAGACGAAAGTTCGAGAATCCCGTTTGAACTTAGGAATAGGTAAGGATACAAGTGACATGTCACTAGGATAGCTATGTATGTATGAGTTCATTTGATGACATGATACATGCTAGGTCCGGGAGCTTGTGTAGCCCCGTTGAGAGGCATGTAATTATGTGGTACACACTAGGTCCGAGAGCTTATATAGCCCTGTTGAGAGGCATGGGTATGTGATGCATGCTAGGTCCGGGTGCTCGTATGTAGCCCCGTTGAGAGGCGTGCTATGTTATGGTTATGGCACTTCGGCGCATTCGTATCCGAGTATCCTGTTCATTATTCCAAATGTTCAACGGGTAATGTATATGAAGTTCGAATGTAAGTTAAGTAAAGTATATACGTGTGCAAGGAAGCAAAGGTATGTGTTTAAACTTGTGTACTCTTATGACTATGATGATTAATGGCAATGCATGTCTTTGTGTATAATGCTTGAAAATTTAGATCATATGTTTTGATGAAATGTATGAACTAGCAACAAAGATGTAAATAATGTTCTAAGGCCTAATTAAGATTTACTTTATTTGTATGTGTACTTACTAAGCTTTGTAGCTTACCCTTCCATTTTTCCATTCCTTTTAGATTCACCAAGCTAGTTCAAAGGATCGAGAACGTCGGAACTCGGGTCACACTATTAACCAAACTTTGGGTATTATACATTTGATTATTTTGAGTCATGGCATGTATATGTGAATTTTATTTTGTATTTGTGTCATGTGGCTAGCCCAAGGTAATAGTTCCCCTTTTTCGTATGATTATTTTGTATATGGCCAAGTGATTTGGTCCATATAATTAATTGAGATGTCTTCTTATAATTATTCCATTGAATGCATACTGAATTGTGTATGTGCTTGTGGTTTGTGCTAGATGGTAGGAAGATATGCATGTTGGAGTGTAAGAGAGATCTTGGGTGACCAATGGCTTGGAAAATAGCCTCCAAATGGTCCACATGGATGGACACACGAATAGGTGTCTAGACCGTGTGTGACATACGGGCGTGTTGTTCAACCGTGTGTCCCCCTGCATTTTAAAATTTTCATGTTGCATGTTTTGTAGTAACCACACGAGTTGGAGACACGGCCATGTGTCTCAACTATGTGGAGTACACGGCCTAACACACGGGCGTGAGCTTTGGCCGTGTGCCCCTAAATGAATGATGACATCATAAACAAAATGTCTAGGTTTTCGAACACGGGCGACAACACGGGCGTGTCTAGACCGTGTGAAAGACACGGGCCAAGGACACGGCGTGTGTCTAGGCCGTGTGAAAACCACTGCACCTTGAGCTGGAAAAAAATAAAATTTAGAATTCCACAAGGGCTAAGGACACGGGCGTGCCCCAAGCACATGGGCGTGCAATGTGCCTCCACACGGGCGTGTGAGGCCAAATTCAAAAATTTTCTTAAGGTTTTCGTATGTTCTCGGTTCAGTCTCGGACCACTTCAAATGTATATTTCGGGCCTCGTAAGCCCATATAAGGGACAAAATGATAGAATTGGTTTGAAATGAAATTTATCACTCGTATTTTAGTCAAAGGTTTGTATGTTTGTCCAGTAACACCTCACACCTTATCCCGGTCTCGAGTACGGGTAAAGGGTGTTACAGATTGGATAAGTACCCGGAAGGGTTCTGAATGGTTTCCAATGGTCGATTTAGGCCTCGTAGGCCCATATTAAGAGGTTTAAATTAGAAATTGAAAAAGTTTTAATTTGGGCTGAGTCTTGGTGACTTAAGATGGGTCGCATGCATGAGATCAAGTTAGGTAATGACTTATATACCGCCCCAGCTTGGGTAACGGATATGGGGTGTTACACATCATGGATGGATAAAGTAAATAAATGCTAATAGTTGTTCTTATTTGCATATGAACTTACTAAGCTATATAGCTTACCCCTTTTTCTTTCATGCCTCTTATAGGTTTATTCAACTAGCTCGAGTTGGAGATCATCAAAGATTCAATCACACTGTCAAGATATCATGATGGGTAAATGAACGCAAACCATTGAGTCTATAGCATGTATAAGGACTTAGTCATTTTGTGTATGTGTCATTATGATATGGCCAAATGTATTGGCTTGTAATGAATAAGGATTTGATTTGGTATGTAGCCATATAAATTGGCTTATATTGGCTAATGGGTTGCAAGTACATTAATTACTCATATGCATATGCCAATGTCATTGTGTGAAATGGTTCATAATGGTATGTTAATGAAAGTTAGTATAAGGGAATCATGAAAGAGTAAATTTAGCATTAATACAATTTTGGACAGCAGCAGTAGTATAACTTTGAAAAATCACCAAAAATAGTGAAAATAAAATTAGAGGTTGAATAAGATATTAAATTAAATTCTATTGAGCCTAGTTTTACATAGAAGAAACAGTATAAGCAAAAGAATTTCATTTTATGAGATATTTGAATTTTTATGAGATAAGGTCAGAATGATTTCGGGTTCCCCTGTTCTGACTTTGGAAAATCATTAAAAGTTGTATAACAATACTTGAGGGTTCAAATTTATAATTTTAATTTCTTAATGAGTACATTTTCAAGAGAAGCAAACGGGAACATCATCAAAATCCCGTACTAAGAGATAATTAATCTTTAGTGAAGAAAGGTCGAGATTGTCAAACAGCAGAATAGGGACGAATTTGAAGAATTAAATGTACTCATTGGCTAAACCATAAATTCTGAAAATTTTATGGTAGGAATATATTTGAGTCTAGTTTTGGAAAAATCAAGCGGATCTTAATTTAGAGTTCTGTAGCTCAAGATATAAATAATTTAGTGACTATGACTCAAGTGGACAGTTTTGTTATGAACAGTAGATAATTGTTTTGATATGTTTAAGCCTTGAATATGGTTGTGTTGGTAGCTTAATTGTGTCATGTTAAGTTCTATTGAAAGTGTGTATGTGAGTGTGCAAATGAGGGTGGCAAATGGCTTGGTAAATAGCCATTTCTTTGGCCACACAGGTAGAGACACGGTCATGTGTCTCAACCATGTGAAGGACACGGCCCCAAGACACGGGCGTGTGATTTGGCTGTGTGACCCCAAATAATGCATGACAACATAAACAGAGAGTTACACGGGTGTGTCCCAAGCCACACGGACGATTGTATGACCACACGGCCTACTGTAACAGTCCGGTTTAGACCCTAGTCAGAACAGTGGTTTCGAGACCACAAATTTGAGTAATAAAAATATTTTTATATTATTTTCCGTGCTTATAATATGTGAATTGACATGTGTGAAAGTTTCGTATCAAAATTCAATCATTTGTGTGCTTAATTTGTGAAAAGGACCTAATCGCGTAAAATGTAAAAGTTGCATGTTGTTTGTTAAAGTGCTTAATTAATTTGTCTTATTAAAGGAGCGGTCTTTATGATGTAATTAGACCATTTAAAGAATGAGTGGACAATTATGGCCTTAATATAATGGTTTATTAAATGGTTTATTAAATGGTTTAATAAAAGGGCAAAATTGGTATTTAGTATATTATGTTAATTAAATTAAACAAAACATGAATTAGTTCATTATTTTATCATCTATTGTCGAAAAACACCAAAGAAAAGAGAAAGAAAAAGAGTTTTAGGGTTCAGCACATTGATTTGGTTATTAAGGTATGGATTTTGTTCGGTTTTTGATAATTTCTACGTTTTTGTAATCGTTTGTGTTTTACTAAGCCCATGTATCAAGTTCTAATTTTGATGATGATTTTGAGTTATGCCATTGTTGATAATGTGAGATTTATGAAGTTTTATGATAGTAAATTAAAGATATGTGTTAGATTACTAAGTTTTATCTTTGAATTTTTGATGAATTTGAGTAATTTGGACTAAATTGTAAAAAAGAGATTTTGAGGGGCTAAAATGTGAAATAAATGAAACATATGGGCTTATATGAATACTATGAGAATTCAGCCTAACATGAGTATATGAAAATTTTGTATATTTTGTGATTTTTGTGATTAGAGACTAAAGTGCAAAAATGTGAAAATATGAGGGCTAATTTGTAAAATGCCTTAAATATGTGTTTTTGGATTGATTTGAATGATTTTGTGAATAAAAGAATTAAAGTTGAATTTATATAGATCAAGAACTAAAGAAAACGAAATTAGATCGGAAAAAGTCAAAAGTCGTCGAGTAGCCGATTCCGTCTATCCAAATCCGTACGAGGTAAGTCGATATACAAATAAACCTATTTTGAATTGAATTATTACTGTTAATATGATATTGAACATTGATGAACGGTTATATTGGTTGAGCATGAGATATCTGAGAAAGTATCGACAAAGTTTCGACGTCCGAAAAGCCCCATACAAACCTGAGGAATAGTTAGGATACATATGTCATGACATAGGATTCCGATATGTGTTATTGTGTAAGACCACATCTGGGACGTTGGCATCGACTTATGATTTACATGTAAGACCATGACTGGGACATTGGCATCATATTTGATTTCATGTAAGACTTTGTCTGGGACAGTGGCATCGATATTTGATTACATGAAAGACCACGTCTAGGACGTTGGCATTGTACGAGCTTTCCGAGCTATCCGCGTATCCTTATGATTTCAAACAGTTCAACGGGCATTCCAAGAAATGAATGATTATATGTGATGTGTATCCGATTCAGGTACGTTTGAAATGTATACTATGTTTGAGAAAAAAAGGTAAGTATAGGTACAAGTGATGATATATGTTATAAGTATGAGAAAATATGCTATATGTGTAAATGAATTAGGAGGATGTTAAATGTATATGAACTATGTGGTTTGAGATAGTATTTGGTCATGGAGTATATGTAATTTGATGATGCTTTCATGTTTTGAATGTTAAGTTTATTTGTATATGGCTTACTAAGCTTTTGAAAGTTTACTTTGTGTCTTTTTCAACTGTTTTATAGATATCAAAGCTACCAGAAGCTCAGGGATCGTCGAGAATCGTCACTACACTATCGAACCTTATTTTGGTACCTTTTGACATTGTGAATATAAAAGTATGGCATGTATAGACTAGAAGTATTTGGATATGTTTTGTAATGTATATATCATGCCATGTGATATTGCTAGTTTGTGTTTGAACTTATGGTTTGATTTTAATATATGATATGTGATGCAAATGTGCCATTATGATGTGCATTTGGTTGGCCAAAAGGAATGATCAATTTGGTAAGTTTTGGTATGTGCATATTTTAGAATTGGGTAAGGATTTGGTATGAGAATGAATGGAATGTATCAAGGTTATAAACCATATGTTTTGGTAAGTTTTAGCTTATGGAATGACATGAATTGGTATGTGTTATGAACATGAGATTGGTTGATAATGATATGACATGTTTAGTGTATGTATTGCTTGTGAAATGGTTGAGCATTTGGTATGCAATTGATGTTTAATTGTTGCTTGTAGGGAGGACCCTTAATAGGTGGCATTTTGGCCTTGTAAATGGCCTATTTTTGCCTACACGGGCTGAGACACGGGCGTGTGTCTCAACTGTGTTACTCAAGGACCATTTCGAAATGAGCCTGAGCAGACCACACTGTCGCACACACGGGCGTGTGCTAGGCCGTGTGGCCAAGTCAGTTTCGAGCACGGGCTAGACACACGGGTGTGTGACTGGCCATGTGACCCAAGTTAGTAGCCTCCCTAATTTTCACACGGCCTGGCACACGAGTGTGTCTTGTGGCCGTGTGGACAAGTCAGTATGTATGCCCTATTTTGGCACGGCCTAGACACAAACGTGTCTAAAGTCGTGTGAGGCACACGGCCTGTTCACATGGGCGTGTAACCTGTACAACTTTGAAAAATGTTTAAGTTTTGAAAAATTTTGTATGAGCTCGGTTTAGTCCCGACCCCTTTCTAAAGCATGTTTAAGGTCTCGTTGACCTATGTAAGGGATTCTGTAATGATGTATGATTATGTGTGAATGATGTTTGTGGATTATTTATGAAATGTTCTGATTTTTCTGGTAACGTCTTTAACCCTAGTCCGACGACGGATATGGGTTAGGAGTGTTACACCTACCCACATGGGCGTGTGACTCTCCAAAGTATGAAAATTTTCTAAGTGTAGTAAAAGTTCCAAAAGTTTTCGATTTAGTCTCGAACCACTCCCAACATATGTTTTGGGCCTCGTGGGCCTGTATAAGGAACAATATGCATGTAATTTGGATGAATTTGATTTAGACCAAATTTTATGGCTCGGTTTGTATGAATGTTTATGTTTAAGTCTGGTAATGCCTCGAACCCTGTCCCGGCGTCGGATACGGGTAAGGGGTGTTACACAACTTGTTGAAGCATCTTTCAAAGCATTAGGCATACAAGAGATACATAAATATTATACAGCCATGGACGCCCCAAATTATCGTTCTTTAACTTTCTAAAACTTCATTTGATCTAATTAAAAAATTGGGTTGATGAAATTGTATAGCCTAATGCAAGAGAAGAAGCCCAAAATGTCCAATTGAGGAGGAAATGATCACAAGCCCAATAGCAGCCCAAATCGTTCATTCCCTTTCCCATATCAACATCCAAATCTGATTAAAATTATTTATAAAATAGCCCTTAAACTTCTCCACATAACCATTCCAACCCCTCCACTTTTCGAGCCTCTCCTTTTTAAGCACCAAGCTAAATTTAGCAAACCATTCAACCCCTTCTTCCTTCAATCAAGGTCCATTTAAGAGAGAAAATTAAGGCTCCTAAATGCTATTTTTTTCTATTCCCATCTAGTATAAATAGGACCTCTCTTTCCCTTTTAAAATCATCCAATTCTTCCATCCATTTCTCATTCTTTCTTCTTCTATTCGTCTCTCTTTATCTCCTTTTCCATTCCCTATTTTTCCCTATTGGAAAAGAGCTTTGCACAGCCTTCAGAGCATCCCTATTTAGCTATATTGAGAGTTTTCTGGCTTAGTTATGATGGCAAGAAGTAAGAACAAAAGAAGGAGCAAGCAGTTTATGCCTCGGGGATCTTCCAAAATTGGCTAGAGTTTTTTCTTCCCTTTTGATATTTTGTTTTTGTTCAATTCATAAACATGATTTCAACTAAGTATTTTATTTTCAATATAATCATGATTGCTTAAATTCGTTAATGTTAGAATAATCTAGTTTCCATAGTTTGTTTTACTCAATTTTGTTAAAAGGTGTTTTGTGCTTTTGATCTATTTATTTATGTAAGTAAAATCATGATTAAGTCTCTTATGCATGTTTAATGTGAAGAAATATATGAATTAATCTGAAAAATGTTTCAATTAATTGACAAAATACTTGTGTGGTGTATGTTTAATCATGTAGGGATTAAATTTGTAAAAATACCAAAACTATTATTACCTTACATAACCTTGTAATATGTTTTGCTTATGAAATTTTAAGCCTATTAAACACAGAAATATATGAGATAGATTTAGTAATAAAATAAGTTTAATATTTTTACTCAAATTGAATAGGGTTAGTAAATGATCAATTTCGCCACGAAATCTCCTTAACATATTTTAACAGTGTGAATAATTCTGAGCTAGGAAGAATGGTTATTCTAACACAAGCATGCTATTGTGATAACTCTTAAGACTTGCATAATTTTCTATGTTCATTTTAATTTACATACTTAGGTAATGTAACACCCCTTACCCGTGTCCGACGTCGGGATAGGATACGAGGCATTACAGGACTTAAACACAAGCAAACATACAAAACCGGGCCATAAAATTTTGTTCAAATTAAATTCATTCATACGTATGCAAATTGTCCCTTATATGGGCCTACGAGGCCCAAAACATGCATCGAGAGTAGTTCAAGACTAAACCGAGAACTTTAGAAATCTTTGGGAAAACTTAGCAAATTTTCATGAAACAGGGTCACACGCCCGTGTGGGTTGGCCGTGTGGTCACACACGCCCGTGTAGCTTGGGAGACGCCCATGCCCTTAGCCCGTACAACTCTCTCTTTATGACATCATCAACATAATTAGGGTCATACGGCCAAGTCACACGCCCATGTGCTTAGGTCGTGTGGTGAATTAAATTCCAAAAATTAAGTGCAGACTTCACACGGCCTGGGTACACGCCCATGTCCTGAGGCCGTGTCCTTCACACGACTGAGACACACGGTCGTGTCTCTACCCATGTGTTTACTACTGGGCATTCTGTTTTGCATTAATTAGGGTGCAAGGGACACACTGTCGGATCACACGCCCATGGAGCAGACTGTGTATCACACACGGCCTAAACACATGCTCGTGTGTCTACCTGTGTGGACAACCTTGAGGCTATTTTCCAAGCCAATTGCCACCCTTAGATGCTCACTCACTTATACATTTTTTTATGGCATGCAATATAGTATATTTAGTCACTCAAATACTCACAATCATGATTAATCCATAACTTTGTAATGTCAACATATTACATGCTCAAACCATCATGCTTTTATATGGCATTCCACACCAATTTCATATCTATTCATCGTTATAAACCTACCTTCAACCTACTCAATTATACCATGAACATGGTCATACCTATTAGTCCCAATTCATTCATTAAGCATATGTGCCATTTATCGTATCCATTTCCAACAAGTAACCACCAACCACATCACAAAGCATAAACACATTGCATGCTTGCCAAAATAATTAGGGTTACAACCCGAGAAGCAAATATAAGCCACATCTCATGGCCTTATACAAAATGAATCATAATACCATCATGGGCCAACTCATTTGGCTAATCAATATGACACATAACAAAATGACCAAGTCTCTTATACATGCCATACTCAAAATGTTGAGACTAATTATACCCAAATGTCCAATTGATAGTGTGATCGAGTTTCTGACGTCCTTCGATCCCCGAGCTAGCTTGGGGGCACTATAAAAGATGGAAAGGAAGGGGGTAAGCATTAAAGCTTAGAAAGTCCATATGTAAATAACATGCTATCTAAACAAGTAAATAACACGCTATCTAAACAAGTAAATAACATAGATTTAACATAATGAACATAATTTATAGTTCATCAAATCATTTAAACTTACTCATCGCATAAACAACTTGTCATAAGTTCATCACATACCAAGGCATTACTCATGAGTTCGGTATACATACCTGTATCAACTCATAACATAATCTCTTACTCATTCTTCTCACTAACTTACCCCTTGGGTCTTCTATCAAGTTACTCGATAATTTACCGGTTGAACACTCGAAACACTATTGGATACACGGAAAGCTCGCACATAAGTGCCACATACGTAGTTAAAGCTACCTCATATCGCATAATATATAAAATCTCATTCTAGAGCTACTCACGGGCCTGCTCACACAAGCTTTCGGTCAGGACATAGCTACACGGGCTGCTCACACAAGCTGTCAGGTATCTGCAACACATGCCGGACTACCCAGCCACTAGTAGGACGTACAAGACCAGCACCCGGAACCACATAAACATATATCACATATCTCATGAGCTCAAAAATCATATAGTTCCTAGTGACATGTCACTTGTATCCTAAACTATTCCTAAGGTTCAAACGGGATTTTTCAATATCACATCTCTGTCAAGCCTGCTCGTAATGTCGATCTCAAGTCCATAATACCAAATCACTTACTCATAGAGTAATCAAGCATAACTCATAATAGCATTAAAGAATTTGAATTCACATAATACTCAAGCATCAAAATATAACATAACCTCACATTATTTGTATATGAACTTACCTCGGTACAAAATGATGAAAACGAGCCTATTCTTCGTAAACCTTGTTTTTCCCCCAATCAAGACCCGAATCACGTTTTTCTTAATCTATAATGTCAATTTTAACTTATTTAATACACACATTGTTCGAATCGACCCATAACACATACTTTGGTAAAATTACCTTTTTACCCCTAACTTTTTACTTATTTACAAATTGATCCTTAAGCTCGTAAAATGAAATGCATGCATTTTCTTTATTACCCAAGCCTAGCCGATTCATATTCCTACTCCTAGCAGCCCAATTTTTTCTTTATTTCACATATTTACTACCCATTTTACCACTTTTACAAATAGGTCATTTTCATGCATTTCCATCAAAAATCACTTAGTAAAAGATGTTAAACACACATCAAACTTTCATATTCCTCCATTAAACATCAAAATACATGCATGTAACATATGGGTAAGCTTTTTAACATGAACCCTAGCTCAAAATAATGGTAGAAATAGCTAGATCGGTTGATGACAACTTCAAAAATGTAAAGAACATTAAAAATGTGGCTAGGATGCACTTATTATTGAGCTTGAAAGTTGAAGAAACCCTAGATATGGTATGGAAATTTTGGCTATGGCATGGAGAAGATGAGCAAATTTTGCTTGATTTTTCCCTTTTTATTCTTTTATTAACCAAATGACCAAAATGCCCTTAAGGCTTTTCTTTCAAAATTTTCCTATTCATGCCCATTTTTTTTTTCCAAAATTTTAGAACTTGGTCAAATTACTATTTAAGGACCTCTAATTAATAATCCATAGTAATTTCATGCTTAAAGCTTCTAGAACTCAAGTCTTGTAACTTATTCAATTTAGTACCTAACTTCAAATTGGACACTTTAGGCATAAAATTTCTTCATGAAAAATTCACACAAACATGCATTTATATCATGGATCATCAAATAATCATAAAATAATTATTTTTACTTTGAATTTATGGTCTCGAAACCACTATTTCGACTAGACCCTAATTCGGGATGTTACAGGTAATTAGTAGTTAATTAAATTAGTAATCCACTCTTATTTGTTTACATTACATTTTTAAACCATATTACTTTTCCATCACTAATTTATTTAAGTTTTATTTTTTCACAAAGAATTGCTTAACAGTCCCTGTGGAGACGATACTCGATACCTACCACTTTATTACTATCAACAACTGTGTACACTTGCACATCTTTTTCGTTCTATGAGCAAACAAAAAAGAAGATGAAGAAGAGAAGAAAATAGAATAGAATTGAGAAGAATTCACCCCGGGCATTCCTTCTCAGCTATTGATAATCACTTGTATAAAAACCATCCATTGATAATCATTTTGTCTTCCACTAAGGAACCAATTGGTTCTAATCCAACCGAACCAGAATTGGAACTCAACTATGTCCAAATCAGCCTCTAAATTTTCTTGATTTTTCAATAGAACCTCTAACTTACGTTTTCTCTCAATTTAACCCTCAATTATTTTTAAATTTTAGACTTAAGGAAAATCGGGTGTGACGTTGTTAGTACTTTTATTAGTCTTAAGATGGTTCATAATTGTGGTTATATACAAAAAAAATTAATAGGAAATGGGTCAAATATCAAGTCAAAAAACTTGATATGAATCAACAAAGAGAACCCAAACAAAAAGGTGGCGAGCTACAAGTTTCAGAGGAGCACAAGGATGTCACAGTTGCCTCTACATTAGCTCCTCTACTCTCTCCTTGCATATTGGTGCTTCTCACTACTATTAATGGAGTATACAATCGTGTTCACTCTCTTACCTAGTGCTTTGATTACTTTTTTAAGCAAGTAGGCTCTCAATTTAAGGGGTTGGAGGAGCAAATGAGGCTTCTTTGCCACGCTACCCTCCTTCTCCACCACCTCATTTTGATGATTGATTCTATTGTTCTTGATTGAATTGGTCAGGGGTTGATTTTTTAGCTAAACTTCTTAGATGTTTTTAGTGTATTTTGTTGATGCTTGGTTGATAAGTATTTTTGGATGTTTTAGATTTGTTTTGAATGCCCCTTGGATATTCTTTAGGCCTTCTTTAAACTTATTATGGTTGTTTTGTTGATATTGTTGGAAAAATTAATTTAGAAAACAGTGTTTGTTGCACAACGAAAGTTTAATTTTTTTCTAAAATCAAGCCATGTGGTATTTATAGTAATAAACTTTAGACCAAATTAGTACATGTGCTTTAAGCGAGATGATCTAGGTCATTCCTAGCTTTCTACAAATGATCTTCTTCGTTACCCTCGAACTCTAACTTGCTTAGAGTGGGGGTTTTAATTTCATGAACCGGTTGCACAAAATGAAAACTTTAATTAATTTTCAATGGGAAAATCAATTCTTTAAGGGAAACCAAAATTTGAACTCTCAAGAAAATAGAATTTATTCTCTAAATAAAATACCATTATTCGTATTTTTCTTATATTGTAGTTCCTTTTTAGAGGAAAAAGTTAAAAAAAAATTTACATGAACAAAGGATAATTAAATAATAATTTTTAATAGAAAAAATAGAATATTCCTTTATAGGGAATAAGAGGGGCGGCAACACACCCTAATAGGGACTAGGGTTTGCCACACCTCACACCATGGGATGGGCTCTCGAGCCCATCCTGTGTACTGGATTCAATTATATGTGTTATCTGAACTTTTAACCAACTCATATAGTTTAACCAACCCAATATCCATTTTTTCTATTTTACAAAATATTAATTAATTAACCAATTTTCTCAACCAAATTTTAACTTCATTAAAGTGATGATAACTTTACCATATTAGGATCTATGAGAAAATATGTCTAATTGTACTGTTCAATAAAACTGCAATAACTAATTAATTTAATTTCCATTTTGAATTTCAATTATTTAATTTCAATCATCTAAATAATAATACAAAGAAATTAATTTAATTTCCAAGTATTTTTTTGTACTTAGTGAGAAAATGCATTCGCTGTTAATAGTGATGCATGTGATTTGTTTCTCTTAATCATTGTTTTTATTCATTTCATAGTATCAATTCTACATGCAATCCTTTTTGGGTTATGACAAGCTAGCAGAGGGGTTGATTGGACATATATAATTAGGACAAAAATAATTTGTAATTAAATTCTAACTCTTCGTCTGTTAATTACAATATTACTTAATCATAGAGTTATTCCAATAAAGTACCATGATTGAACTCTCTCTTATTATATATCATTACGAAAGCAACTTTTGTTTGTTCAATGACCTTAAGTGTATCACCCTCATAAGATATATTATCTCTTTGGGTTAAATCCATTCACCCAATATGATTTTATTTTATCTCATGATAAACATTACATCTTCCTTCATGAATTATTAATAAATAGTAATTAAATCACTTATCTTTAAGACAAATGAACAATGATCACGTTACTTTTCATCTATCATGTAATGCCGATGAGAAGATATCTTTTACCTTTTATTGGGCTATGAATTCCACTATTACAAATAAAAACTATCAAATAATACAATTTTTTTGTTTCTAAATGCTACTTGAATGATTTTTATTTTGTTAATGCATCTATTTATAGTGTTAAGTCTTAGTTTTAATTTATATATAACTATAACCTAATTAAGTAGTAAGTATAATTTAATATAGATTCAAATTCTAAAGTTTTAACTCCACAAGCGGGATTAAGATTTTACCATATGTTTTTAAGTTGTATTTAAAGAGGATAATTATCCTATACACTACCTGTGGAGTAAAAAAAAAAAACTCTACAAACGGGTCTTGATTGATGCCATTTGTTTTTAGGATATAATAAAATAATAATTAAATAATTAAAAAAGACACTTGACATTATCTTAGACCCGTTTGTGGAGTTTTTTTTTTAACTTCACCGGTATTGGACTGAATAATTACCCATTTAAAAAAAATTAAAAATATAACATGTGATAAAATCTCAACTTGCTTGTAGAATAAAAACTTTCCAGTATCAAATAATTACCCATATATAATATCTATATAACATTTATCTAAATGATTTTATTGTTTTTAATTTATCTAATTATATTCCATGAATTAAAAGTGAACTAATATTACTTTTAATATTATCACATAATAATTAGTAATATGTTAATAAATTATTAGTCTAATTTTAATTTAGTAATTAATCAATAATAAAAGATATTATAGTGATTTCAATTTTTTTTTAAACTCGTGCTTTTATTTTTTTATATAATATATAATATATGATAGATTATAGATAACATATTATTTATATTAAATGCTATATATTATATATTTTATCTTTTTGAAAGTATATAATATTTATTTTTAATTATAAAAAATAAACATGTTTATTCAATTAGCTCCCGGAAAGCTAATTTAGCTTACGATAATAATAGAGAGTGGAGCGGACCCGACCCGGATCCTTATCAAATCCGAAACTGGGTCCAAGAATCTATAGCCAGGCCAGTGGGTGTTAGCGAAAAGTCCATTCAACTTGCTTTTAAGTTGAAGAAGAGCAGCGAACCTGACCAATCCAACCCGGCCCAATTACAGACTCCGGATCTTACACCTTTCCTTTATTACCGAACTAAAAAAACTCCCAGCTTATATAACCTCTTCCAACGACAATACGACTCGAACTAGGGTTTTCGCTTTATCACTTATGCTCTGCAACTTGTTTATAAAACCACATAACTTTCAAGCTCTGCTCTAATTTCCCTCCAAATTTTCCATTCCCGTTTTCCACATTCAATAAAACAAGCAACTTTTTTCGTCTTTTAACTATCTAATTTCTCCTCTTTTCCCAACGAAAAAGAGTAAACAAAAAGCTTGTTCCCCTTTTCCACAATAGTGCCCTTTGTTCTCTTAACAGACCATACAATGGCTTCTCGTTTCCAGGCGGTAACATTGGTGGACTCACCATCGTATCCTAACTCCATCGCCTGGTCCGACGAGAACCTAATTGCCGTGGCATCCGGTCACTTGGTCACCATTCTGGTAAGTTTTTGCTCGCTACAATGACTTTTGCTTTCAAAACCTTGTCTTTTCTAAAATCCTAGTGGGTGGCTGGGTGCCATCCTTTTCTTTTATGCTGTGTTTTGTTGACGAGAATACTATATTTAAAGAAGGAAACGAAACAAAAAGTAAAAAAAAAAAAAAAAAAGTCTTGTGTATACTGTTTGATGTGCGCTGCAGGAACACTGTTTTGTTGCTAAGCATTGAAACTGATCGTAGGCGCTTTTTTTTTCTCAAAAAAATGTCAATTAATTCTCTTATCAGAATCCGGCATTGCCCTTTGGACCTCGAGGTCTGATCAGTATAAACAGGAGTGAACCTTATCCCATTGGGGCGGTAAAAAGAGAAGGTGCGTTTCTATTGCATGTTTCTAGAGTTCTGACCACAATGTGCTTCAGTTGCCTCAAATTCATTGGTTTGATAAACCTCAACGGGTTGAAGAAGTTTAATCAATGTTTTCTGCAAAATCGGGTTGCATTTGACCATTTAGGTATAAATTGTCTCCTCAGATCTAGCATCTGGCTGTTTGTTGCCCACCACTTTAAATCGGGATCCTCGTCCTTCTGTTCGATCAGTTTCATGGTCTAATCTTGGAATGGCTCCCAACTCTGGGTAAGAGTCTGAAAGATGTCATTACATTATTCCCTCATTTTCTACACTTCATATCTGTACTTATGCAAATTTGCTTCAATAAAATGCAACAGGTGCTTTCTGGCTGTTTGCACCACGGAAGGGCGTGTAAAGCTCTATCGTCCTCCCTTTTGTGATTTTTGTGCTGAATGGATAGAGGTATGTACTTAGGGGGCGGGATAAACTTTTTGGTCTAATTACAGCAAGTTGTAGTTACAATGAAATATTTGAGTTCTCTGAAGTGAAGTAGGCACTCAGCAGCACTGTCAAGGCATGCACCTAGGCTCCCCTATGCCTTGCGCCTTAGCATTATACAACAAAAAGCACCTCAGACCCATTTGGGTGAGCCTCATTTGAGGCACACACTTGGTGCCCTAAGTGCGCTTTTTGAAAGGCAATAGGCATAAAAGAGTTCCGCCTGATTGAAGTTCTCTTTAATATATTTTTTTTTCACTTTTTTCATTGGATATACCTTCATTAGTAAGAAAGGGATAATATCAAACTTTATACTTATCAATGTTTGAGCATTCAACAACAAACCTTGACCATAAAGAAATCATGCATATTAAATCAATAAAAAAATTGCAGGATTTGTAGGTAACTAGACCACACTATAGATTTACTGTATATCTTAAGCTTTATATATATTCACACATGCACATTTGCATATATATATACACACACACAAAAACATAAATATACATATTGCACTTTACTTCACTCAGGCAAGCGCCTTTTCAATGCTTTGTGCTTGAGGCGATATAAGGGCTACACTGCCTTACGCCCTTGAAAACATGGGTACTCAAATGCTTGTGTAGTTCATTTGAAAATTGGTGAGTACCATAACAAAATTAGAATGATTGATGAAATATAGTTTTGTATAACCAAATTATATATTATATGGTGGAGATTAACTCTGTATAATTGATGAAAAAGGAGGAACATGTTAGACCATAACTTTTTGTCTTGTTGCTTAAATGCAATTATTGTTAATGACCTGCTCTTGTTAAAATCTTCTGTAGGTTTTGGATTTAACTGATAGGCTTTATGATTATCTTGCAAGTATTAGTTTCCAGGATCCAGATATTCCTCCCTCAGAAATTTCTAATGTAAGTCCTTTCATCTATTAATGAGCTGAGTTTGCATTAGCTTTCTATGTCGTTAGGTTTACTCATTTGAAATTTTTTATATTATTTTTACGATGGATTCATCCTCATGCCAATTAAGACATGTAAAATCTAATAAACGCAGCAGAAATTAAACATGCATTTCAAAGAGATAGTTGATCCCCCTAGGATCATACTTGTAACCCTTTATAGTGGTTATGTAATGGTATATTGAACATATGGTTAGGATTCATGCTTAACTTTTAGATATCATAATCTAGGCTCTTGACAACCTCTTGTGTTCACAAACACGAAAAGCATTGTTGAGGTTGAGCCACTCAAATGTTTGCCTCCAATGATAGTTCGCCCAGCCACTTGTCAAGACCTTCAAGGTAGGGAATTCCTTCATGCAAGCCAAGTAATCTAAGGCCATAATAAAAAGTTTATTTGCTTCCTTAACTCTCTCTAGTCCAAATCTCTCTTTTGAGAACAGATTCTCTTTGAGCTTATATGATCTGTAGCATAGGCTAAGGAAACCTTAAGTACTATCATGTAGTCTCGTAACTCTTTTCTTTTCAGTCTAGGCCATCCATACGCATCAATGGAAAAACCTTTTTTCCTCTAGCAATTCTCTAAGTTCCTAGGAGAAAGAAAGAGCAAGAGAGGCACACCACTAAATAACCCAAGGGTTGCAGCTAGAGTATATATTTCATGAGAGAGCATTTTTTTCTAGAATTTCTGTAAATGCTTATGCATGGTTATACAAACATGCCTTAGCCAAAACCCTAATCTAGAATTACTATAAATTTTATTTTATCCCATTGAACTTAATTAAAGTATTATACATTTTCGGTTGATCTCTACTCATTGAAGCTTTTGTGCAATCAGGGACTTTATGTTTCATGGACTTCATTCAATTATCATGTATTAGCTATTTATTTTTTGGGTTAATGGTGAAGGAAAACCTTATCACTCATTGTATAACTCACCTCTATGCATCATTAATGGTATATCCATATCTAATCAGATTGGCACTAGGGCATAATTCAATAGTTTATTCTTCAGTTTACCTTGACAAACTTTTCTGTTCTCTTACTAGGAGCCAGTGACAAATCATGGTTATGTTGATGATCCTACAGATTCAGTTTCTGTGAAGGAACAGAAACGCAGAAAGGTGAATAACTTTGGTGTTAGGTAAGCATGCACCCCTCCTGCATAAGCCTATAAATGAGAAAAAAAAGGAGTTGATTAAAGCAACGAAATTAATAGCACACTATGGCCCAAAGGTTTTTACCGAGGAGAAGTAAGACTGTGTATTGATCAGGCTGCAAAGAATATCAATAAAAACCTGAATCTGAATTTAATAGATATTCATGAGTTCTTTTACTTGTCCTGAGCTTGGATTTCCCATTCTCTTGGTATTGCATGTGGCATCCTTAAATTAAATAATAAAGTGATTAGCTTTTCTTCTTTAATGACTGCTGCAGGAACTCTGGCTTGGAAACTTCTTGTGACCAAATATCACATGGCCCCCGCCCTTCCCCTGAATTGGAGGGACAGGGTCTTCCCAAGGTCTGACTTTTGTCCAAAAATAGTTTCTTCTGCTCTCCATCTCTTTGTTGTCTAATTAGCATTCTTTTTATCAAGTTAATCCCAATATCATGCTTCTGATTTGGCTTCAAATGCCAGTGAGAGCTTAGCTGTGCTCTTTGTGACTTTACTTCAGGGGAGGTGCACGAAATCTGGCGGACGAAAAAGTTCACATCAGATAGTTCCTGCTACCAGAGGTAGAGGAAGATCTGCCAAAAAACCACCTGAAGTTTGTAGCCTACCTTTGATAACAGCAGATCAATATGCTTCACGCAGTGCAATGCTATCATCACTTGTTGTTGCCTGGTCTCCCCTGCTTAAATTATCATCTAGAATTTGTGGGGCTCCTGAAATTAATTCATCCATTTGCTTCTCTCTGCTAGCGGTTGGTTCCAAATCTGGTAAAATTTCATTCTGGAGAATCAATGTACCTGAATACTACTCTATTGAGCAAAGTTTGGCCCCTACCAGAGTGGAGCTCATTGGGATCCTTAAGGCACACAGTTCCTGGGTCACTGCAATAAGTTGTGCCTTGCTTGCTTCTGATTCTTCTACTCCTCAAGTTTTATTAGCTACTGGAAGTTCTGATGGGAGGTGAGTTAGGTATGCTGTCACATTGTTTCAACTTTATATAACATTAGCATTAAAGTTTCTTCTATTGATGGGTATCACCGTGTCGGAACATGCTTTTTGGAGATGAGATACAAGCAAAATTAATGGCTTTTTCTCGTGATGCTTTATAAATTTTTTACTAAAATAAAATTTCTCTTATGTTCCAATTGTAACTGGAATTCTGGAGCTAAAAAAGTACTTTCTGACAATCAGTGGTGCTGATTTCTCTTTGGATTTAGCTTTGTAAATTTTCTTATTTACTCTTAACAAGAATATGAAAGGTTTGTCCACTTATGCACTTGCTTGTTCTTTTGTACAGTGTAAGGATATGGATAGGGCATGGGGAGGAGTTTTTAAAGTCAACAGAAGTCAATAATGCTCCATTTTATCCATTGAAGGAGGTAATAACGCTTCATTTTTGTTCTCTGTTGAAGGCAGTAACCTGGAGAATTTTGTTGTATTTTCTTATTGGTCTAATTATGCACCTGGTCTCTGTACATTTTGGACATTTGAAATTTAGTACCACTACTTTTAATCCTTGGAATTTAGTCCCTCTACTACTTTGATTTAATAACTGGAAATCCAATGTAAAATGAATTCTGCTAAATTGGATTATTTGGCATTTTTAAAATAACAAATATGGTCACATGGCCAATTTAAAGCCATTTAAGTAAAAAAAAAAAAAAAAAAGGTATCAACTTTCGTCTTGCTTTTCTGAAATGGTGTTGAAGAACCTTACGACTCTAGATTCATAATCGAAAACCGTATAATCCTAGACTCAACCTTTCTATTTCCTTATTTGGCCTTGCACATGTGTAATTGGCTATGCGACTAAATTTATTTTATTTTATTTTAAAAATGCCACAGAATCCAATTTAACCTAATTTCTTGGATAGTGTTATCAGTTGGACTTCAATTATTAAACCAAAAGAGTAAAGGGATTAAATTCCTGAGATTAAAAGTAGAGGGACTAGATCTCAAATGTGCAAAGAGTATAGGGATGGGGAACATAATTAAACCTTTCTTATTTGTTTATATTAGTCAATAGAATAGACTCTGACTTGTAAATTTCTGAATAGATAATAAATATTTATGCTGTCCCAGTCTCGGTGCTTTCACTTATGCCCACTCAGTCACTTCATAAAATGCTCTTAGCGGTGGGGAGAACATCTGGAGCTATTGAAGTATGGATAGGAGATACGTCTGTGAAAACATTTAATAAAGCTGGACCATATGATGCTCATGACCAAGTTGTAAGTTTCTGCATTTTTATTCATCATCTATTTTGCTGACTCTCGCCATTGATTTATTTGTGATGAAATGTCTTCAGGTTACTGGTTTAGCTTGGGCTTTTGATGGATGTTTTTTGTACAGCTGCAGCCAGGTATAAACTCCTACGATGTCTAGATGTGATTGTCTAAAGATAAATGTATCTAGCAGATATTGCATATTTGCAAGTTGCTTACGGTTAGCATTGCTACTTTAACTAAGTGGGTTAAAATTTTTAAGGATATCTTTTAGGCACCATTAACATGACAATTCTTTTCTGTTTCCATTCTTGACTTCCTATATGTATTTGTCTTTTCAAATGGAAGAATCATAGAGTGCAACAAGGAGGTTTTTGTCAGCCATGAATATGTTCATGCCTTGCCAAAATCTCTTCGACAGCTCTTTAGAGCAATAAATTACATGCTACTCTTCTGTATGTCATCCACTACCACAAACAGTTACATTTGTTTCATTAATTAATTACTTAATCTCTTTGGACATTTCACCAATATTACTCCTTCATTAATTCCAACTTCAGTGTCTTTAGTTGGCAAATGATGAAATTTGCATACTGTAAGTTATAATTTATTGTATGCATAAATCTTATACCCTTGAGGTCCAGGTATATAAGATACAATGTATTGCTATGAGTTCATTTTTTAACTGGGCAAGTTGTTTCTTAGATTTTTCTACATTCATTTCTTAATTTACCTATTTTACTTATGAATGATATTAGGATAATTTTGTTCGTAGCTGGAGTTTACGTGGGAGTTCCCTTAGTGAAATGCCCATTCCTTCAAGTTTTCCTGGACTGAGGAGCGTCAGTGATGTATGATGCCACCTTTGTTGGTCTCATATACCCTTTTTCTTTTCATTTTATGGACTGTGACAAGCATTTTTGCAGATGCCAGATGTGTTTATTTCATGCCTTGGTCTGGTGGTATCACCAAGTAATCTTGCAGTAGCCATGGTATGGTGTTATTACTAAATCTCTCATTTGTGTTGTTTTTATATTTCTTTCAAATTAGCTCATATTCATGTCCACATTGTACTTTGGTGAAAGATTTTTATTATATGTTTTATCCTACTTATTCGGTTTTCTTTTGGAACATTGTGGGACTCATATATTCTTCCTCATAAAAGAAGGATCCCTCTTACTGGTTGTGGCCTTAATGTGTATCATCGGAAGATGCTCACTTCTAACATGAAGTATAAATCATCATTATTATCATTATTACTTGCTTGTATCTACAATGAAAAAGAAATAAGAACAGTTCTCTTAATCATGCCCTTCTTACAGGCCAGTACTAGAATCGTGCATTTATATTGAAGAAAGTATTAAAAGGAAACATTGAATGCTGACTTTATAGAGTATCACGCATGCTTGTTAGACGCACTGTTGATGCCTGAAATGTGGGGCTTGAATCAATTACAGATATAAACAATGATTCTGTTAATGTCTTTCTACAAGAACACCTTTTTATATGTAACGTTGCTTAAAGTAACTGCTGGTGTATTAAGAGATGATGCTGTTTATTCAATATTTCATTTGTAAAATATGTACATATTAAAGAACAAGAGACTTAATTGTGTTTAATTTTTGTAGGTTCGCAGTTTTGATGTTAATCAGTTGGACCACATGTATGAGGCGAGGTATTGAACTGTTGCTAAAATCCTTTTTTATTTAAGTTACACTCTAATATTGTATTTGTATTGTGAGCATTAGGGAATAGTTAAATATTGATATCATACCAGGCTATGGAGAGATTTCACTCTTTAGGAGGAAATATAACACTCAGGTTAAGAATCAAGTTCGTTATTAAATACTCGTCAAAGGAACATTGAGTGAAGGCCAGAAGAATTTTGAAGTCCTTAATGAAATATAGTGTGTACTCTACCTAAATCACAGTCCTGGTTTAGATGGTCAACTTTGCCTGGTTGTCTGTCAGCTGGACAAGGATGCTATGGCAATTTGAAAATTCATGATCTTAATCTTCCTAGTTCTTGAGTTGATCCTTTTAAGTATGTGAAGTCATTATTCTCTCATTAAATTTGCATGACAAAACATCATTCCCAGGACTAGGGGAAAATGGGACACCTCGTAGTAAAAACAGATATAGAGCAATAAGAAATGGGATAAAGAAGGAAAACAAATGCTTATTTTTGTTTCATTTTCCTTACACTTTTATCATGGATTGATTTTCTTTTCACTTGCCAAGGCTTCAGAAGGCTGCTGTTGAATTTTTCTGGATTGGTGGGCACCGAAAGGATATTCTGTCAAACACTTCCCTGGAATTTGACATTGAACCCCTCCCTCGTTTTACAGAAAAAGAACTTGTTTATTGGGAGTCCAATATTTTGTGGTCCTTAAAGCAATATGAACATTGGGATAAGCCTTTGGTTATTTGGGATATTGTAGCAGCATTATTGGCCTTCAAGTGGTCTGCACCTGATTATGTTGACCATGTTCTGGTTAAGTGGCTTTCATCGTCATTTGTGGATGTTCATGTGGAACGTTCTATTGGAAAGGTTCTGCCACATGTCAGTAAAAGTTTTTGTAAAGCTGCTTCACGCCAGTTGCACCTCCTAAACATCATTTGCAGACAAGTAATACTACCGGAGTTGAAGGCAGATGAAATAAATAGCAACTTGTTGAACTTTACAGTAGATAATCCCAATTTTGCTCAAGATAAGCAACATAAGTTATGGATGGACTTACTTTCAAGAAGTGAAAAAGAACTGCGAGAGAGACTTGTGGGTTTTAGTTTTTCTGCTTATAGAAGTTTCGCATCCAACTCAGCCACCACTTCTTCTGAGCCTGGATATTGGTATCCTTTTGGTATGGCACAAATGGAGCAGTGGGTTGCAAATAATAATCATCAAGTACAGGACCAACTAAAAGTTGTGGCAACAGAGATTAAAACCTGCAAAAGGTCCTTACTTTCATAACTGATATGCGAGTAGTTTTCATATTTCTGTGTTGATAGGTAGCATCTTGGTAGGAAAACTTTGCAAAAAATTCACTTTCCTAAAATATTTTTTGAAAGAAGAATGCAGTTTTAGTCTCTTGCATTAATGCAATCACTTCTGTTTTACATAGCATTTGCTTCCATTCAAACTAAAAAACAATTTTCAGTTAATTGAAACAACTTTTATTCCTGGTGCTACTGATGATTTATTGAAAGGACGGGCTTGTTATGAAAAATTATTGCAGGAGTTAAATCTATTCTCAATTAACTCTTACTAATTTTTAGTGTCTGTCTTGTAAAAAAACAGGTCTCGCTGCATCGAACTTGCAGAAGAAGATAAAGAGCAATGTAGCTATTGCTCAGCACCTGTTCCTTTTGAATCCCCAGAATTTGGGGTGTGCAGGGGAATGGAGAGCAATGGTAGCAGTGGGCAGAAGCATAAGTTAGCAAGGTGTGCTGTTACAATGCAGGTTTGCCCAATCACACCTTTATGGCTGTGCAAGTGTTGTCAAAGATGGATTTCCAAACTTGCACCAGAGTCACTATTTAAGATGCCCCAGCAATATTGTCTAGATTATAAATTTTCACCTGAGCCGTCTTCTATAAAAGTAGCCTCCAAACCACAATGTCCCTTTTGCGGGATATTGCTACAGAGATCACAACCCGAATTTCTTCTTTCTCCACTACCTGTGTAATCTTGAGTCTTCACCTGTATATTCGCTTAAATATCATTTCACTTGAATTTATGCAAAACATAACTCTCAGAGCCTCAGTAATAATCTAAATAATTGATATCCGCTGCTGCTTGCTTGTTTTAACCGAAAAGAAAATGAGTTTCTATTTGAGTCTCAAAAATGGAGAAGAAAATAGAAAATAATTGGGTTTGGACCGAGTAAGGGTTAACCCAAATGCAGTTTGACATTCAACATTCACTACCCGGAAATGTTCGCTTTTGAAATGGGAGTGCTTGAATTGACTTAAATTTTTGTTGTATCTAATTCTCTCAAAATTATCAATACATCATTGCTGATGCTACTTGATATTATCTGCTGAGGTTTGTTTTTATCAATACATCATCACTGATATTATCATTTTTGTTTATTTGATTTCCTAATTTTATAAAAAAAATTAATTTTTTTATTTTTATTTTATATAAATAAAAAAGATAACGTTTTTTAAATTTGTTGAGATTGTTTTCATATGGATTGCTACATGTACTTTTTAAAATTTAAAAATTTAAAAAAATATAAATAATATTTTTTTAAAATTAAAAATATTAAATTCTTAAAAAAATTTAAAATTTTAAAATTAATTAAATATTGATATGTCATTTACATGTTAATAAATATTAATTTTTTTATTCAATTTAAGATAATTTTAAAAAATAAATTTAAAAATTATTAGGATAAATGAAAGGTTAAAATAATTTTTTTTACCAAATAAATCAGTTTTTTTTTTCTTCTTTTTGTTTCTTCATGGCTGAGTTGAGAAACGAGTAGCAGTAGTACATTTAAGGCAAAGATACTTCAGATTATGTACAAAGCTTGACATTTAACTTTTTGTAATTTTCCAGATAAATTTCAGAATCCCCATAAAATAAAACGACAAATATTAGTTAAAAACCTTGCCACATCTCCATGTCTTCCTTCCAGCCTAAATGTAGTCCTTCCTAATACAGTTATACAGGGCATTGGTTTTGCAGGCAGCCATTATTGATCAATTCTGAGACATGTCTACTTTGTACAGTTTATATGTTTCATGTAACGGTGGCCGTCATTATTGATTAATTCTGAGATATATATTTATAGTTTTTATTTCAATTAATTAAATTAATTACTTATTTTTCATGATGAAAAATATTTTGAATTTTATTTGACAAGTAAAAATTAATTAATTGTTAAGATTTTTTTTCTTTTAATTTGAGATATCGTGTAATAAAAGAAATTTTAAATTTAATATTCAATTATTAAAGATAAATTATTTGAGTTGATTTTGTTAAGGATAATTTAAAAATATAAAATTAAATCTTAGGAGATTAAATTAATTAATTTTAATAGTATAGTAATAAATCGATTCTCATTACTAAAGAATAACAAAATTTCAGGGGTTTATTTAATTAATTTTGATGTTTTAAAATTTCAATATTGAAAAAAATATATAATTTTTTTGTCAATGGGATAAAGAATTACAATTTGACAATTTTTAATACATTATTTTAATTTTTATCACCTTTTCATTTTTATCTTTAAAATTTCTTTTACCTATATTAAGGCTTAAAAAAGGATTTTCTATAAATATGACGTGGACATGATTTGGCATGTACAGTTTAGCTATCGCTTAGGTGACTAAAATGAAAGCCTTCTTTAATAATGGTGACAAAATTGTAAGGACTCATTTTGAATGACCAAAATAAAAGTGTTTTAAAAAATAAATTTTTTTAGGTGAAGATATAGCATGTGACATAATAAATATTTTCATTACTTACCAAAAATAAAAACAATAATGATGATGATAAGTAGACTTGATCATGGCCCGGCCCGAAGGTTCGTCCGAAAAGTGGGAGGGTTTGGAAAAAAATATAGGCCTAAAAAATAGTCTTGAAAAAAAACGAGGCCTATTTTTTAAATGGTTCAGGCCTCGGGTAAGCTTTTACTGACTTGGGCCCGACCTGAATGTGCAAAAAAAATATGTTGTTTCCACTATTTTGGAATTGTTTTACCACTATTTTGCTGTCATTTTGTTATTATATTACTACTATTTTATTGTTATTCTTTGGGTATTGTTTAACTTAGGGGTGTTCAAACGGCCGGTTCAATTATTAACTGAATCGAACTAGCATTAACCGAGTTATATAATCCTTTAACCATTAACTGAACCGAAAATTTTTCAAAAAAAATTTAACTGAACCAAAATATTTCGATTAATTCGATCAGTTAATCGAATTAAGCGTTGGTGTGAATAGTGTGTTTTAATGACAGAAACACTTGTATCCCACACCAAGAAACAAAAAGAAGATAAAATAAGGGAAAACCAAAAAAAAATTATTGATGTGAGCACGCCCTGGAGGTTACCAAGCTCGAGCATGGAGCTCAACACCATGTGTTCCATACGGTTTTTTACAAGCTAAATTTTAGTTTACTTATTGCTAGATTGAACTTTTAATAAATTTAGTTTAATTAATTCAGTTGTTTTAATTTTCTTTAGTTGCTTTAATACTTAGTTTAACTAATTAAGTTGTTTTGAACTTTCTTTAGTTGCTTAAATAATTTTGGCATTTAATATGTTCCAGCTTAATTAATTTGCTATAGCCATTTAATTTGTTTAATTATGCTTATAGGTGAATTAATTATTTGAACCAGCTGTTACATGGAGTTACAAGAAGTTTAATGAACTAGTGTTAAAGAAAGATATGACTTTAGTTGTTATGAAGATGAATTGAAGGCCAGCAGCTGAATTTAATGGACAAAGAGTTACAATGAGTTATTTTCACAAGCCAATAAGTTTCCAAACATTTTCTTCATAATGGTGGCTGTTCATTTACACCTTTGGTTGGTTAAATTCAGCATTTACACAAGGAGGATCGTTTGTGTGCCAAAAGATATTCATTTTAGGCTGGTGACCATTCGGCTGCCCGAAGGGGAATTAAAAGGGTTGTTATGATCTTTTAGATGATCAAGCATTAAAACTAAATTTATTCAGCTCATTAGAGCTCATTATTAGCTCATTTGGAAGATTAAACAAGCTGCCATAGCCGTTACATATGTTAAAGTTCATCAAAGGTCACATAGTTTTAATTAGCTGAATTAAAATGTGAGTGTCTATTCAGCTGGGGCTTGTCTCATGCCTATAAATACCTTGTTTCCAGCTTGATGTAGGGGCTTTTTGCCAAATTTTATAAACAAGTGTTCTTTTGTGAGGGTTCTTCTTATCTATTTCGTTTGAGTCTCGATTAGACTTATCTAGCATGCTAGTGGCGTCAATCCGACTATTTCTTAAACTTATCACCATCCTTGGTGTGGCGTTCATCTATCTCAATATATCTTCGGTTCCTACCTCTTTAGGTAACGGGTCAAGGTCCATCTACCTTCATCATTTTTCACCTTAAGCAGTATAAGTCCCGAGGCAATACTCTTTATAGTATTGAATCATTCTTGAAGCTTGAGTTCTATTTTCCATTCCACCCAGTCTATCAACTATCCTTTAATTCTTTTGTTAGCTGAACCTATCCATAAACACTTAACCAACTTTCTAAACCCATATTTCATTATTATTTTCCATACTTAGCCGATTCAAACATTTTGAAGAATTTCGAACAATATTTTTCGTTGACGATCGGGCACAACTATGACTCGACTCTCAACACCGAGCCGAATCGTATCATTTGGTATCAGAGCCATTAAAACGAGGAGTATCGACGTTCGTATTCATCCTGAAGTAGATTCGTGAAAAAAACAAAAAAAAAGTTTCGAAAAAAAAGTGTTAAAGTTTTTGTTCAATCATTCTCTTGTATTCCCGATCAAACAAAGTTCTCTTCAACTTTCATCTACCACCCTAAATGCCACATTAAAACTGAAATTCATTTTCTTTCAGCCTACTTTCACCTTATACATTATAACCCTTGTAACCATTTTGAAACCGACCCCTTAATAAGTCATAAAGAGACGAATTACAAAATCACGAGAGAAAGAAGTGAGTGGTAAAAGGCAAAAGCGTGTGAATGCATTAGAGAGAAGAAAAAGCCTAAAAACGAATTTAAACACGAGCGAGAGTGATAAGTCATTTATTTCCTTTCCGAGTTATTAGTGAGATTTTTGTGGTGAGGTTTTCAAATTTCTATGTCAAGAAGCCCGGAGCGGAATATGGCGGATAGACCCGAGAGGCAACTTGTTCAGAATGTACCAGATGTGAATCTTCAAGCCTTATTATGTGAGGTTGAACATTTATTTGACTGAAAACTTGAACCAATTCAAGAGAGGCTCGACCATGTGGAAGGAAGAGCCCAACGAAAAAGGACTCCCCTAAGTCCACCAAGAAACCGAGGCCGACGATGAGTCCAAGATGATGAGTTATCCAAAACTAGTGAGGCCAAAAGTGATCAAGGCTCAAACATAAGTGACCGGAGGAGAGGCTAACGTCACCAAGACCAAAGAGAACGAGAGAAACACAACGATGATCTTAAAAGCATCAAATTGGCGATTCCTCCTTTCTAAGGTCGTTCGGACCTGGAGGCGTATCTCGAGTTGGAAAAAAGATAGAACTCGTGTTTGAGTGCCACAAGAAGCCAAGAAAGTTAAGTTGGCTGCAATCAAGTTCTTCGATTATGCTATGATATGGTGGGACCAACTTACCACGAGTCGGAGGCGAAATGGTGAGCGACCCATCAATACGTAGGCTGAAATGAAGTCAGTGATGCGTCGAAGGTTCATTCCCTCATGCTATCACCATGAGCTCTACCAAAAGCTCCAAAACCTTACCTAAAGGACGAGAAGCGTAGAAGATTATTATAAGGAGATGGAAGTTGCCATGATCCATACGAACGTGCAAGAAGATTGCGAGGCGACCATGGCACCATTTTTGGCTGGACTTAATTACGACATAGCCAATATCGTGGAGCTTTATTACTATGTAGAAATTACTGATATGGTGCATATGGCCATTAAGATCGAGAAACAAATTAAGAGAAAGGGCTCTGATTGAGGTTACTCCACTTCCAACGTTTCCAAATGGAGCCAAGGCATGAGTAAGAATGCTTCAGCGAGCCAAACTAAAGAGCCAATGGTGCCAGTAAAGGCAATTAAGCTTGTGGTCGAAACCAGCAAAGGCAAAGCCGTTGAAAATTTTCAAAATCGATCAAGAGAATTAAATTTTTTAAGTGTCTCGGAAAGGGCCATATAGTAATCCAATGTCCAAACCAGAGTACAATGGTGCTTTGACCCAATGGTGACATTGAATTGGAGGAAGAAGATGAAAAGAATGAAAATGAGGCCGATACACCCATTGATGATGAGGAAGAATTGGAGTATGCGGTTAAAGGCGAGATGCTCATTGTAGAAAGAAGCTTAAGTGCACAAAGCATTGGAAGTGAACTGCAACGGGAAAATCTGTTCCATACCCGATGTCATGTTCAAGGTAAGGTATGCAGCTTGGTCATGAATGGCGGGAGCTGTACAAATGTTGCAAGTACACTCATGGTGGAAAAACTTGTTTTACTGACTACCAAACACCCGAGTCCATACAAGCTGCAATGGCTCAACGAAGGTGTCGAGTTGAAGGTAACTAAGCAAGCCCTTGTTGCGTTTTCGATTGGAAAGTACCATGACGAAGTTCTATGCGACATGGTACCTATGCACGCAGGGCATTTATTATTGGGACGACCATGGTAGTTTGATCGGAGGGTCAGACATGATGGATTTGCAAACCAATACACCTTTAAACATCATGGTAGAAATGTTACTTTGGCGCCTCTATCGCCAAAACAAGTGTTGGAGGACCAGCAAAGATTGAAATGATCCATGGAACAATTGAGAGAAAAAGAAGAAAATAAAAATGAGAAAGAAAGAAAAAAAGAAAAATCGAGAAAAAAGAAAATAAGTTGTGAGGAAAACATGAGTGTAGAAAAAGAAAAAGAAAATAAAAGAGAAACGAGTGAGAAAAAGAAAGGTGTTTTGACTAATCAATATGTTCGATGTCTTTGTGTTTTTCCATCATTCCAGGTTAATCCGAGTAAAGAGCTTCGACTTCACAACCTTTCTGAGGAGAGAAGGTTTACATTTGTTTGTAAAGGCAACACTTCCAACGATCCTAGTACGTCTATACCGAAAGGTAAGCAAGGTATGATTTCCAAAGATTTTAAGACATCTCAGCTTCATTTTATTGATGGTGAAAATTTCGTTGATGATTTGGTCTTTGAAAGGAAATTGTACTTTGACATGGTTAATTGCCATTCTTTAGTTGTTGATAATATATTTGTTTTGAATGATGGCAATAAGAGTATCACTATTCGAAATTGTGATGCTGATGAGATTGTTAATAAAGTAATAGTTATTCGACATTTGCAAGGTTTGAATGTGCAAAACAAAGAATCATATAATCCTATCCATTTGCTTGAATATGGTGAACAGGTGCAATTTTTGACTGTTTTGCGAAACTCAATGACTTAAATAAGGATGTATGGTTGAGAATTAAGACATATGAATGTTTGAAAACATACATGTCTAAACTTCCTTTGATTCGTTTGTTTGATGAAACTTTGTTTGGTGATGGTGTATCAAATCAGCTTGGTTGTATAAATTATGCATGTTTAAGTCAATTTGATCGAGTGAGATGTGGAGTAAGTGTTTGTTTGAATAAATTCTTCATACCTTCTAAATTGGTTCTTATGCATATTCTATTGCCGAGTATGGAGATCTGTTTTGAAAAGGTAAGTCCTATCTATTATCTTGCAGTCAGCAATCGAACAATCGCTCGAATATGTATTGAAAATTCAAAAGGGATTTGCATATTTTTCACTCAACATGCTTTAAATCATTTTCTTAATGGCGATGATATTATTTTATTGTGTCAAGTTGCAAATTCTCTTCAGGTTTTTGTGAGACTATTACTTCCATTTGTTCTTGACGAGCCGAGTAAGAATATATGCTTTGTAGTGAAGAAACGACTCGACTTGAGGACAAGTCATTTTGAAGAGGGGGAATGATGTGAGCACGCCCTGGAGGTTACCGAGCTCAAGCATGGAGCTCAACACCATGTGTTCCATACGGTTTTTTTACAAGCTGAATTTTAGTTTAATTATTGTTGGATTGAACTTTTAATATATTTATTTTAATTAATTCAGTCGTTTTAATTTTCTTTAGTTACTTTAATACTTAGTTTAACTAATTTAGTTGTTTTGAACTTTCTTTAGTTGCTTAAATAATTTTGGCATTTAATATGTTCCAACTTAATTAATTTGCTATAGCCATTTAATTTGTTTAATTATGCTTATAGGTGAATTAATTATTTGAACCAGTTGTTACATGGAGTTACAAGAAGTTTAATGGACTAGCATTAAAGAAATGGATGACTTTAGCTGTTATGAAGATGAATTGAAGGCCAACAACTGAATTTAATGGACAAAGAGTTACAAGGAGTTATTTTCACAAGCCAATAAGTTTCCAAACGTTTTCTTCATAATGGTGGCTGTTCGTTTACACCTTTGGTTGGTTAAATTTAGCATTTACACAAGGAGGACCGTTCGTGTGCCAAAAGATATTCATTTTAGGCTGGTGACCATTCAGCTGTCCAAAGGGGAATTAAAAGGGCTGCTATGATCTTTTAGATGATCAAGCATTAAAACTAAATTTATTCAGCTCATTAGAACTCATTATTAGCTCATTTGGAAGATTAAACAAGCTGTCGTAGTCGTTACATATGTTAAAGTTCATCAAAGGTCACATAGTTTTAATTAGCTGAATTAAAATGTGAGTGTCTATTCGGCTGGGGCTTGTCTCATGCCTAAAAATACCTTGTTTCCAGCTTGATGTAGGGACTTTTTGCCAAATTTTATAAACAAGTGTTCTTTTGTGAGGGTTCTTCTTCTCTATTTCGTTTGAGTCTTGACTAGACTTATTTAGCTTGCTAGTGGTGTCAATCCGACTATTTCTTAAACTTATCTCCATCCTTGGTGTGGCGTTCATCCATCTCAATATACCTTCGGTTCCTACCTCTTTAGGTAACGGGTCAAGGTCCATCTACCTTTATCATTTTTCACCTTAAGCAATATAAGTCCCGGGGCAATACTCTTTATAGTATTGAATTGTTCTTGAAGCTTGAGTTTTATTTTCCATTCCACCCAATCTATCAACTATCCTTTAATTCTTTTGTTAGCCGAACCTATCCATAAACACTTAACCAACTTTTTGAACCCATATTTCATTTCGAAAGTTTAGTGACTGTTGGTGTAATTTACCCAAAAAAATATTACATTAGAAAATAATTTGTTATAATATTAATATAAAAATTAACTAAAAAATTGTTTTCTTTATTAAAATTATGTAAAGAATATTATACACAAAAATATGAATATAAGAAACTTATTTTTCAAAATAATTTTTCTTTTATAGGTACCTTGACTTTCATGGATGTTGAGGTCATTACAATGATAAATTCTCACACAATACATGCCTTTAAATGTCAAGAGACAATCTGGAAACCTTAATTGATACAAAGAACCTAGATACAGAGTAAAGGTCTTTTCCTATAAATACTTCACCCAATTCAATTTTGTTTTCATTGAAAATCCTCTCAAAAGAACCCTAAAACTCTCTAACCTAGTAACCCTTTTAAATTTTCTAGTTCTCCTCTAAAAAATTATTGATTTAAAGTTTTAAGAAGAACACATGACTTACCAACAGTATATATGGTAAAATGGCTTGATTTTTAAATTTTGTTCTTATTTTATTTTGTTACAATAAATTTTTATTACAATTTTTTTTATTTTATGAAATTAAATATTATTTTTGTGATATTTTGAACATGGAAAAGGTTGAAGTGTTTTGGCCAACATAATTTAAGCTCCTGAGAGCAAATCAACGTAATAAAGACCATTTAAAGAGGATTGGTTTATTAATGACATATACAATAACCAAGTTTGAAATGATACTGGAGTTGCTTGCCTCCTTGCTAGAAAGATGGAGGCCGAAATACATACAATTCATTTTTCATGCCGGGAAGCGACTGTAACACTAGAAGATGTTGCCTTAATAATTGATTTTCGAGTCGACGAACAAATGCTAACCGAAAATAGTTATATCAACCTGGAGCCATTATGTCATTGATTATTGGGTACTTTGTTAGACAAGAAAGAGAATGAACGCGATGGGAACTGGGTGAAATTTACATGGTTGAAGAATTTTGTCAAATTGTAACAACCCGATATTCACTATCGTCGAAAATGGTGGTTTCGGAACCCGTTCTTTGATGATCGAGTTCGTAAATATTATTTAATAATATTTATGAATTAATTATATTATTATATTAGATTTTGGTCTGATGAATTTGTTAAGTGGACAGTTATTTAAGGTACAAATGTATCGACTCTAAAGTTAGTGATTTTGGAAAATGAGGTATCGAGATCACCTTTCTGTAAATCAAGCCCGTAAATATTTTTATTAAATATTTACGAAGTTATATTATAGGATAATTGAATTTTGGATAGATAATTTTTTCGAATTAGTGACTAATTAAAGTACGATGACTAAATCATGAAAAGTGTAAAAATTAATCGGTATTGATTTTTATTAGTTAAATAGGTTAAAAAGTATTATTGTAAGAGTCAAACATGACAATTAGGTCATTGTAAACTATAGTGGACAATTAATGCTTGAAAATTAGTAATTTATATGTTAATTTTAAATAAATAAATAAAAGGTATTAAAACATAAACAAAAGGAAAATGCACATTATCATTTTTTCTTTCTCCCTTTTTCCACCATTTCTCTATTGAGAAGAAAACCAAGCATTTGGCTAACTTTTTTCTTCAAATTGGTAAGCCGATTTTAATTTATTTTTTGTCATTTTTATATTTTTGGGATCGTGATAGCTTGATTTAATTAACTCATATGTTAATTTCTGAAACTGTTAAAGTTCTAAAATATTACCATTGATGATTTTGAAACCTTTGGTGTTAAATTATTTGATTGTAAGCTTAGATGTGATATAGGACTAATTTGTAATGTGAAAATTGTTAATTTTAAACTTTGGGACTAAAGTGTAAATATTTTAAAATTGATATGGAATTTCAGTAATTATTGATATTAGAGGGTTGTAGAAGGATGTAATTGGAATCAGATTGAAAAATGAAGCTTAAATCTAAAAGATATATCTATTTCGGTTTTCAAGACTAAATTGAATAAAATGTAAAATTTTAGGAAACTTTCGAAAAGTGAACTTTAATTGAATTATACTTAATAACATGATGATTTAAGGCCATTGGAATTGATAAATTGTAATGAATTGTTATAGATCTAGATTTGAATCAACTGGTAGATAATCGAGAAACAAGAGAAATTTTGGATTAGTCTTTGACACATTGTTTGTTGCTGTTTTCCCAACTAAGTTCATATGGAACTTATTGTATTTTCTTATTATGAATGAATTGTGTGTTTATATATATATATATATATATATATATATATATATTATATAATGGTAAATTTAATTACTTTTGGCTTCAAATGGATTAAATCATAAAATATTAAATACTTGATAAATATGAAAAGAGACATGACATCGAATAAATGTGAGAATGTTATGTGGTTGAATAATATGTATATGATGATGTTGTAGGTTTGAAATAATACGAAATTAGTAAAAGAACTCGTATGAATTTTATAAATGATTTAGATACGAATGGAAAGTCATTAAGGTTCTAAAAAGGAAAAATGGGAATTGTGAATAAAGATTTATTCGATGGCTAAGATCCAGCAAATTGTGAATTCTTGATAGCTTGAGTGAGCACTATCGAATTATTATTTGCGATCTGTTGTGGCTGAGATCCAATGTAAGGTGTGAATTCTCGATGACTTGAGTAAGTAGCGTCGAATCATTATTTAGCGATGGTTGAGATCGAGTATGTGTTACAGATTCTCGACAGCTTGTGTGAGCAAACCGAATTATGCTATATCCATGGCTAAGATCCAACACATGTTGCAGATTCTTAATAGCTTGAGTGAGCAGCAGTGAATAAAGCTTGTATAAGTAAACTAGCTCTATAGTTTGTGGAAGTAAATTAGTTTTGTGTATCTGAATATGATAATCTAGTTCATCAGGTTAATAGTATAAAAAGAAAGCATATATGCGTGATGGTATATGTCATATAACTAAAAGTAGATATAAGTGATTGAACTAATATACATGGTGAATATGTATTGATACTTTTAATTGAGTAGAATTGATTCAATTATGCTGAACAAATTGAGAAGTTATGTAAATTACATATGCTATACTCACCTTATTTCTGTTAACTATGAAAACATAAAATTTAAATTATGATTAAATGGAAAAATGAAATGGTTGTATATGTGATTATAACTTGAGTTCTTATTTTGCCAATAACATGTTATGAATTGATTCATATGATTATGATTTGAATACTTTGGTGTTGATATGAAATGGAACTAACCTAATGATGTATTGTTCAATTATACATGAAAGTGCAAGATGCCAAAGGGATTCTGTGCTTAAATTTTAATGTGTTGTACATTGCTTAATTGTTGGTATATCAAGGTAAGATAAGTAAACTTCATATGGACTTAGTAAATAATCAAAGTACTTACTTCTTGTTTCTCATTTCCTCGTATAGGTCATTTCGTGGAACGTGTCGGTCGGATTAACCTAGAGCTCACACTAGGACTAAAATGAAAATCTTTCAAAATTGATATGAAATTTCTATAACCAATGAATTTAGAGGACAGTAGAAGGATGAAATTGAAATCGGATTATATAACGGGGCTTAAATGTGAAAGATATGATAGTTTCGGTTTTAGGAACTAAATTGAATAAAATACAAAAATTTAGGAAAATTATGTAAAATGAAATTAAGTTCTCCTATGCCTTCAATAAACTGTTATAAGATAATTGGAACTGATAATTTGAAATGAATTACTGTATAGATAAATATTTGAACTAATCGGTAGATAATCAAGGAAAAGAGAAAAATATAGATTAGTCCTTGACATTTCTATTGTTGTTGTTTGCCCTTGGTAAGTTCATATAGGACTTGTTTTGTAACACCCTAAACTCGGCCTAAACGCTATGGCCGAATCTAGGAATGTTACGAAGAAAGGTTTTGAAACCAATCTTAACATGTTAAATTTATTATATTAGTTGTTCTTAGAAGAGTCTATATCTTAGGAAAACATTTTATTATACTCTTTAGTGTAACCTTCATTTGTTTGTCTTTTTAAGTAAAACGTAACTTTGCAACGGAAGTTTGAAAGTCGTAATATTTGAAAACCGAGCTTGTATTTTCAAAAGCATTTGTTTGAGTAAAACTGTGGTTTTGTCAAACATCGCAATATATAAATAAAAAACACATCCAAAACTAAAATTAAAACAAATAGTCCAGAGAGTCCCAGCATTACAAAACTCTTAAGAAAATCCAGAAAATTAATTAAATTATTAACTAAAAATAGTTTCCATACTAGTGGTCACCGCTGAGCCTTCGTCGCACCGACCTACCTATGCCTAAGGTTTACCTGAACAGATTAGACAAACGGATGTGAGTTTTCAAAACTCAGTGTGTAACTCAACTGATATGCATGCATATAAATACATATTTCTCATATAGCAGATCAGATACAGACATAAGTCCTTAAAAGAATCATAGAATAATAGAGTCATACAGATATGAAAATTCCTACCCCCATCCTCTACATACTAACGCTGACCATACCAACACACCACGTGGGGTATAAAACACCCACCCATCCCTACACACCATATAGTGTCTATACAACACTTATTAGAATAGTTTGCAGCAAAGCTACAAGTATATTGGCGAAAGATCGCCTTACAGAATACTTCCTCCACATATAGAAATCCTACCCCATATATAGATACGGATAACAGATAAATAGATATAACAGAATTAACATGTCCCGCATGCTCATATACAAGTATCATACATATTTATACAAAATAGTCAAGTCATACATATCAATTTTCTCAATACTCAAAACAATCTATCAAAATAGTAGATTTCATGCATTAGGGTTTGGTTTGCCCTTATCGATCTTACGGAAGGCCCATAGTCGATCGAAATGACGTGTATGACCCTAGAGAAATTTTTAGAATTTTGGGCCCACATGCCTCGTATGGGCCTACGTGTCCGTGTGGCCTACACGCCTAATTTGGCTCTGCCAGTGTGGCATGCCTGTATGTGCCCACACGCCCAAATCAGCCTAGGTCACACGACTGACCACACAGCTAGGCATACGCTAGTGTGGCGTCAACAGGCCACTTTTTCGGCTTTCATTAAACCTCGTCTTTTCGTGTGTTCGTTACACACATGATTCATTTTTTATGCAGAAGTAATCTCAAGACCACTTGAACTTAAAAATCGACAATACATGCCTCAAAATCCATCTTTAATCCCTAATTAAACCGAAGTAAAGAAATTAACTAAAACAAAATTCAAGCGTTCATCACTTACCCAACTTCCAAAAAGATTTTACCACTACGATTCCACAAAAGGAGAATTTCGTTCTTCACGATTCACTGCTGCCAATAACCCAAAATCAATATTAATGAAAAAGACAACATCAAATAAGAACAGCTTTAGCAAACTACCCTTAACCCGAGAAAAACCTCACTACCTCTACTTACCAAGCCGCGCGAAGAGACAGAAATCCGAAACACCGCGATTGGAATGAAAAAATTACAGCAGAAATTAAAAGGAAAAGAAGGAAATTTCAATAGAAAAGAACAAGAGAAAACGTCAGGAAGACGAGAAAAGCAAAAACTTACATTAGAAGGAATTTGAGAAGAGAGAAAAATTAAAAATTAAAAATTAAAAATAAAAATTGGTCAATATCTTAACTTCCCACTAACAACCACATCCCTCGCTAACCCATACATTGATCCTCATCTAACAACCTCAAAGTTTCACTTCCATCGAATCTCTATCACACAACCGAAGCAAAAATTAACATTCACACTCATAAGAGGATTCGAACATGAGACCCTAAGGCAAGCTCACACCTTACCACTCAAACTAGCAAGCTCAATCTAACATGAGTTTACTGAAAATAAAATTTAATCCTAATCACCAAAGAATAGGCTAGGGTAAAAAATAGCTTATTTTCCCAAAAGTGGGACTTGAACCCAAGACCTTACACACACATCCAAAACACTTAGCCACTGAAGCAGCTACTTAATTGTGACAGAATTCATAGAAACAAAATTAAATAATTCAGGGCGTTACAACTCTACCCCCTAAGAGAAATTTTGGCCTCGAAATTTACCTAATCCGAATAGATGAGGATATTGCTGATGCATCAAGTCCTCAGGTTCCCACATGGCTTTTTCAGTGCCATGATTCCACCATAGAACCTTAACTAGCGGAATAGACTTCTTCCTCAAATATTTACAACTCAATCTAAAATCGAAACCTACTCCTCCTTAAATGACAAATCCGTCTAACCGCGATCTCCTTAACAAAAGCAACATGAGATGGGTCAGACCAATACCGCCTCAACGTAGAGATGTGGAACACATCATGGATACGGTCTAACTCTAGAGGTAACTTCAACTGATAAGCAACTGATCCCACACACTTCAGAATCTAATATGACCCAATGAACTTAGGACTCAACTTTCCCTTATGTCTGAACTACAAAACCTTTTTCCACGGAGATGCTTTAAGGAAAACATTATCCCCCACAGAGTAATCAATATCCCTCATTTTAAGATCTACATAGGACTTCTATCTATCAGAAGCTACATTAAGATGATTCCGAATCAGTCTAACTTTGTCCTCAGTCCTGGAAACCAACTCAGGACCCAAAACCCGCCGTTCACCCAACTCAGTCCAACACAGCGGAGTACGACACTTATGACAATACAAAACTTTGTAAGGTGCCATCTGAATGCTAGAACGAAAACTATTATTGTAGGTGAACTCAGCTAAAGACAGAAAATCCTCTCAACTCCCTCGGAAATCAATCGCACAACTCCGAAGCATATCCTCTAGTATTTGAACCACCCTCTCAAATTGACCATCGGTTCGATGATAGAACGCAATACTGAAGTCCAATCTCAAACCCAAAGCCTCATGAAGCTTTTTTCAAAATTGAAAAGTGAAGCGAGGATCCCTATCTAAAATTATCAAAATTGAAACCCCGTAAAGTCTCATAATCTCAGAAACATAAAACTTGGCCAACTTCTATAGTGAATAATCTATCCGAACCGGAATGAAATAGGCAGAGTTGATAAATCAATCCACGATGACCCATATAGAATCCTTCTTAGTAGGTGTTAAAGGTGGCTCCACTAACGAAGTCCATAGTTACACGTTCTCATTTCTATAAGGGAATCTGAACGGGTTGGAGCAAACCCGAAGGCAACTAGTGCTCAGTCTTAACTTGCTGGCACATCAAACAATGAGAAACAAAATCTGTTACTTATCATTTCAAACTTGGCCACCGTACAGTTCACGGAGATCTCGATGCATCTTATTTCTACCGGGATGTATAGCAGAAGGGCTACTATATGCTTCCGTCAGAATAGACTATCTCAAATTAGAGTAATTTGGTATAGAAATTCGTTCTTGGAAGCACAGAACTCCATCATTATTTAACCCAAAATTAGATGTACTATCATTCTCAACCTGACGAAAATAGAGAACCAGAGAATCATCCCTCAACTTTTTATCCCGAATTTGACCAATCCAATTCGGCTTAACTTGTAATTCGGCTAATAGACTCCCATCTTCAAACAAACTTAGGCAAGCAAACATCGCCCTCAAATAAGACATAGCTCTACGATTAAGAGCATCGGCCATCACAGTAGCCTTATCGGGATGGTATTCTATCATGCAGTTATAATCTTTGAGTAGCTGAATCCATCTACGCTACCTAAGATTCAACTCCTTTTGAGTAAATAGGTACTTGAGACTCTTGTGATTAGTGTAGATGATGCACCTCTCACCATACAAATAGTGCCTCCAAATTTTTAGGGCAAAAACCATGGCAGCTAACTCGAGATCATGCGTCGGATAATTCCCCTCATGTGACTTAAGCTGTTAAGATGTACAAGCCACAACCTTACCATCTTGCATCAATACACACCTCAAACCGATGTGTGACGCATCACTGTAAGCCACAAACTCCTTACCAGATTTAGGTTGTATCAAAACAGGAGCCTGAGTCAGAACAGACTTGAGCTTTGAGAAAGCTCAATTGTTGCGCATCAGTCTAGACAAAAGGAACATTATTGCTTAGAAGCTTAGTCAAAGGAGCTGCAGTCAATGAGAACCCCTCAACAAACCTTCGATAATAACTCATATTACCTAGAAAACTGCGAATTTCAAAAACATTCTTAGGCTGTTTCCAATCAAGTACAACCTCAAATTTCTAGAATCAACTCGGATCCCCTTAACAAAAACCACGAGCCACAGAAATGTTACTTCTCTTAACCAGATTTCACGCTTCCTCAACTTAGTGTAGAGCTGTTTCTCTCTTAGTATCTGGAGAACTACTCTAAGATTCTCATCATGCTCATCTTCGGTCTTAGAATACACCAGAATATCATCGATAAAGACCACGACGAACTGATCCAAAAATGGCCGGAAAACCCAGTTTATCAGATCCATGAACACAGCTGGAGCATTTGTCAAACCAAAATGCATGACTAGAAACTCATAGTGCCCATAACGAGTCATAAAAGTCATCTTGTGAACATCAGCTTCCTTAACCTTAAGTTGATGATACCTAGAGCAGAGATCTATCTTACAAAATACTGAAGCCCCACAAAATTGATCAAACAGGTTGTCAATCCTTGGAAGTAGGTACTTTTTCCTCACAATTAATTTATTCAACTGTCGATAGTCGATACACATCCTCATGGTACCATCCTTTTTCTTAACAGACAAAACCGGTGTCCCTCACAAAGACACACTAGGACGGATGAAACCACGATCCAGAAGCTCTTGAAACTGAGCCTTTAGCTCTGTAAGCTCTTTCAGTGTCATTCTATAAAGAGCGATAGATACCGGATCTGTACCTGGTAGAAGCTCAATGTTAAACTCAACTTCCTGATTTAGAGGTAAACCCGGTAACTCATCGGGAAAAGATCCAAAAATTCCCTCATAGTTCTAATGTAACACCCCTTACCTGTGACCGACGTCGGGATAGGGTACGAGGCATTACTGGACTTAAACATACATTTGTACATAAAATCGAAACATGAATTTCTATTTTAAATTTAAATCTTTTCAATCTTCCTCTTAACGTCCCTAATATGGACTTACGAGGCCCAAAACACGCTTTGAAAATGGTTTGGGACTAAACTGAGCACTTAGAAAAATTTTAAAAAAATTCAAGGCAAATAGGGGCACATACCCGTGTGGAAGAGTAACACGCCCGTGTGCCCTCTTAACATGGACGTGCTGAAGGCTCGTGTACAAAAACCTTGACATTTTGTTTCTGACGTCATCAACCATTTAGGGGCACATGGCCAAGGCACACACCCGTGTGCTAGGCCGTGTGGTAAATTTAATTTCACATTAAAGGTGTAGACTTCACATGGCCTGGGTACACGCTTGTGTGCTATGGCTGTGTCCTCTACACGATTGAGACACACAACTGTGTCTTCGCCTGTGTAGTTACTACTAGGCATTCTGTTTAGAAAAATTAAGGTGCAGGGGACACACGGCTAGACCACATGCCCATGGGGCAAACCATGTGTCACACACGGTCTAGACACATGCCCGTGTGTCCACCCGTGTGGACAAAAACAAGGCTATTTACCAAGCCTTTTTGTCACCCTTATTTACCAAGCCTTTTTGTCACCCTTACTTATACCAACCTACAAAACATCAAACAGTACCAATACAACATAGACACATGACCATATCAGCCAATACCAAGGCATCCACACATCATTTCCAAGCTATTTTCTATCACATACATCTCCTACTTATCAACACAAACCATGCAACAACCACATCCATGAAAATTCTCATCAAATGCATTTAGCAATAATCAATATTAGCCAACCTCAATGGCCTATACAAAAATAATTTCACATCAATATGAGCCAACACTTATGGCTAAACCAACATGACACTTAACAAAAAGACCAAGTCCCTATACATGCCATACTCAAAATGATAAATCTAACTATACCCAATTGTTCCGATTGATAGTGTGATCGAGTCTCCAATGTCTTTTGAACCCCGAGCTAGCTTGGCGATGCTATAAGAAAATGGAAAAGAGAGGGAGTAAGCATAAAGCTTAGTAAGTTACATGTAAATAATTAAAAACACTTTACCAAATAATATCATACTCTTAACATATTATACACTTGCACAAGATTCTCGAATGACCATAGACCTAACTTACTCATTTTTATCCTTACTATTCATATACATAACCCGAGCTCATTCTCATGGGTTTCGTGTAGGTACTTATACCACTTGCAACATAATCATAACTTTTCTGAATAGTGACATAATCTTTAGATCACCCGTTGAACCAGTTGGAATAATAAAGGATACCCGATAAGCCTCATACAAAATGGTAAGATGCTGATGCCATGTCCCAAACATGGTTTTACACTGGCTCTCTTATATCGGTGTCGATGCCATGTCCCAGACATGGTCTTACACTAGCTCTCATAACAATGCTGAGGCCATGTTCCAAACATGGTCTTACACTGGCTCATACAACAATGTCGATGCCATGTTCCAAATATGGTCTTACACTGGCTTATACAACAATGCCGGTGCCATGGTCTAAACATGGTCTTACACTAGCTCCTACAACAATGCCCATGCCATGTTCCAAACATGGTCTTACACTGGCTCACATATCGAAGCTGATGTCATGTCCCAGACATGGTCTTACACTGGCTCACATATAACCCTAGTATCATGGCATGGAAATCTGATCTATTCCTACGGTTCAACCCGAGAGTTTTACCACATCAATTCTCGTCATGCATATTCATAACAAAAATTGAACATTTCATGCAATATCAATTATTCAATGCAAAATAACAATAGAATTGTGATATTTATGTACAACTTACCTCGGTATACAAAATATGGGCGACTAGTTTGATTTAGTCCACTAGCATGGTTTTCCCCCGGTCTAGGCCCGGATTCCGTATTTCTTGATCTATAATGACAACATTTATTTATTTAATCATCACATAAACCAAGATATTCCAAAATTCATACTTTGGCAAAATGATTGTTTTGCCCCTAAACTCTCACATTTTTTTTACAATTTAGTCCCTAGGCTCGTAAAATGATTTTCATTGAATTTCCTCAGTAACCAAGCCTAGCCAAATCTACTTTAAGCCTATAGCATCTCACAATTTCAATTATTTCACACATTTACCACCTATTTTATAACTTTTATAAAATGACCCCTTTTAGGGGTTTTTCATGAAATCCACTTCACAAAAGTTGTTTATTTAACAACTATAATTCATTTTCTTCCATAAAAATTTAGAAAACAACATGAGTACTCAAATGGCAACACCCTAGACTCTCAACCATTTTGCAAAATAGTCCCCCCATCAGTTAGCTTATACTACAAGTGTCCCGAAAATACAAAAATCATTAAGAAAGACCATCAAAATCACTTACTTGTAAAGAAACCAAGTGGCTGAAATTTTCAAGCTCCAAAACCCCCCTTTTTGCTGTAAATTTTCGGTGGTGAAGAGAAAGAATGAAAAAGATGATAGCTAGTCGTTTAGGTTTATTATTTTATTATCAATTAAGTCACTTAACATTTGACCATTCCTTGAATTAAGGCTCCATGTCCAGCCATTAATATTTTATTGGTCTATTTACTCAATACGGACCTCTACTTTAATGTTCCATAGCTTTTTGACACCTTTAGCTAGTAGAACAAAATTCTCGCACTTTATGCGATTTAGTCTTTTTTCAAAATTAAGCATGCAATCACTGAAATTAATTCACCAAAAATTTCAAACACTCATATAATCATGCTATAACACATAAAATAATATTAAAATAATTTCTCCGACCTCGAATTTGTGGTCCCAAAACCACTGTTCTGATTAGGCCCAAAATTGGGCTGTTACATCTAATGTTCCCAACAGAAGAGTCCCCCAAAATTAAAAAGCTTACGTAGGCCATATATGCCTCGCACCCTTTTCGAACCAATTTTTTGGCCACAAGAGTAGAGATCACATTAGATAAGTAATCCCGATGCTTGTCAATCACAATAACCTCCATATCATCCTCAGTTCTCAGAACTACCCTCTTAGTCACGCAATCCAAATTGATTCAGTGCACTACTAGCCAGTCTATATAAAAAATCAAATCGAACTCCCCAAACGGAAACTCGATCAGATTTATCAAAAACACAACCCCTTATACTTCCAATGGTACATTCTTATACAGTCTGTTTACCCGAAAAGATTGACCCAACGGACTCAATACAGAAATCTCACCAGAAGTACTTTCAACAAGAATCCCCGAATTACCAGGGACAGAACTAACTATACAGGAGTGTGTCGAACCTATATTTACAAAGTAGTATAAGGGACATCAAAAATAAGGATTGTATCCGTAATCACATCAGGGGTGTCTCTATCCTCACGACGTCGAGCAGCATACACTAGTGTAGGCTGCCTCGCCTCAATCTAATAGCACGTCTGCTTGGTGCTCTTTGTACTCTGCCCAAACCATTACTATCCCTAGCCGGACCACGACCCCTAGGTAGCTGTTGTACTGCCCTTTGAGGATGAACAAATCCAAGAACTGAAGCTTGCATCTGATCAGAATGCTGTGGACACTCTTTAATATGATAATCCATCGAGCCACAACACTAACATGCCCCCAATCTCCTCTAACACTTGCTTGAATGGTGCCTACCAGAGTCACTGCATGGCTGAACCCCAGTAGAAGCAACTGGAACTCCCACTCTAGAAGACCCATCAGGTCTAGCCTGTTCCTTAGGCCTCTAAGCAGAACTAGAGGGCTCTGAATCCCTATTATTCTTGTCTCTCTCACGATCCATGTTCTGGCGCTCAACGCGCTTAATCTTTTCAGAAATCTTAACATTGTCTACCAGAACGGTGAACTCTCGCTACCTCTGCGGAGCAACCAGTACTCTCAGATTATCCCTCAGACCATTCTCAAACCGAACACACTTTTCGTACACAAATACCACCATCCTTCAAGCGTAACGGCTCAGTCTCTGAAATTCAGCCTCATACTCGGCCACAATATTATCTCATTGGGTGAGATTCATAAACTCACACTTGCGAGTATCCACATAACTCGCTCTCACGTACGTCCCCTAGAAGGCGATCTTGAAATTATCTCAATTAAGACAATTCAGTTGAGTACCCTCTTTAACCGATAACCACCACTGGTATGCCTCGTCGCGAAGCAAAGAAACTACACCCTTCAGCTTCTACTCAAGTGTGCAATCAATATCGTTCATTATCCTCTTTGTAGCCTCCAACCAATATTCAAACCCCTGAACAATTCAGTACCATTGGACCGGAGTCGTTTAATTACTAACTCATGACCCCCATAACCAAAATGGGGTCCAACGACCTTATCCAAAACTCTCAGCATGGCTTGGGACAGTGTGTCGTCCCCAACTGAGTGACTTTGAGACCTGGTCTTAATAGTAGGTGAAGCCGGAGTCTCGTTCATATATAAATTAAGCATACTACCTAGGGAGGAAGACTCAGCTCGAGTCCCCCAATGGTGCCCACCGTGCCCACGAATACCGTGACCACGCATTCCACAAGTGCTCATCATAATTACTATTTTATCTACGTTACAAAATTTTATGTATCAGTTCCAGTATTTATTAACAAGTGTTTTATGCTTCAGTCATTTATCAGAAATTTCAGAAATCTTTCAGAAGTTTTAGACTTGAACTAACTCAGTATAGTTTCAGACAGTTCTAACAATAGTATTTCTAAGTTTAGAAGTACTTACAGGATCGACGCCAGAGATTTGGTGTACTATATACTTTACTAAAAAAGAAACAAACTTTGTTTAAAAACCATTTTTTTACAAATACAATTTTGAACCCAAAATTCACATGCCGAGTTTTACAACCTGGATTTGTTACCACTAAATGTAACACTCTAAACCCGGCCTAGATGCTATGGCCGAATCTAGGAATGTTACAAAGGAGGGTTTTGAAACTGAAATTGATATGAAATTTCTATAATTATTGAATTTAGAGGACAGTAGAAGGATGAAATTGAAATTGAATTGTAAAATGGGGCTTCAATGTGAAAGATATGATAGTTTTGGTTTTAGGGACTAAATTGAATCAAATACAAAAATTTAGGAAAATTGTGTAAAATGAAATTAAGTTCTCATATGCCTTAAATAAGCTGTTTTAAGATAATTAGAACTAATAATTTGAAATGAATTACTGTATAGATAAATATTTGAACCAACCGGTAGATAATCAAGGAAAAGAGAAAATTATAGATTAGTCATTGACATTTCTATTGTTGTTGTTTGCCCCGGGTAAGTTCATATAGGACTTGTTTTGTAACACCCTAAACTCGGCCTAGACGCTATGGCCAAATCAAGGAATGTTACGAAGAAGGGTTTTGAAACCAATCTTAACATGTTAAATTTATCATATTAGTTGTTATTAGAAGAGTCCATATTTTAGGAAAACATTTTATTATACTCTTTAGTGTAACCCTCATTTGTTTGTCTTTTAAAGTAAAATGTAACTTTGCAGCGGAAGTTTGAAAGTCGTAATATTTAAAAATCGAGCTTGTATTTTCAAAAGCATTTATTTGCGTAAAACCGTAGTTTTGTCAAACATCGTAGTATACAAATAAAAAAAATACATCCAAAACCAAAATTAAAACAAACAGGCCAGAGAGTCCCAACATTACAAAACTCTCAAGAAAATCCAGAAAATTAATTAAATTATGAATTAAAAACGGTTTCTATACTAGTGGTCACCGCTGAGCCTCCGTCGCACCGACCCGCCTATGCCTAAGGATTACCTGAACAAGTCAGACAAATGAATATGAGTTTTGAAAACTCAGTGTGTAACTCAACGGACATACATGCATATAAATACAGATTTCTCATACGACAGATCAGATACAGACATAAGTCCATAGCAGAATCATATAATAACAGAGTCATACAGATATGCAAATTCCTATCCTAATCCTCTACACACTAATGTTGTAACACCTCTAAGCCCTCTCTGTCATCGGATTAGGGTCACGAGCATTACTAACGAATCAAACAATTAATCCTATCATAATCAACATATAAACTAACTAATAACATTGTAATAAATTATACATTCGAATAATAAATTATGTTATGTATTTCTAAACTTAGACTTCCACTGTCTACACTCTTATCACTATTTATCCCTTCTAGAATGTTAGAATTCAGATACATACAAGACTATTCTAATTATTAGCATCAAATTATTTGCCCATACTCCGTCTACAATTATCATTTTAATTTATCTTCGATGATGTTAGTAGAATGCACTTAATTTAGGTTTGCTAATCTACCCCAATTCAGAGTAAAAGTTACTCTTACAATCCCTATTACGAGTCTACGAGACCCTAAAAATAGTTTAAAATATAGGCAGGGACTGGTTTGAAATAAATTTGGAAGTTTAGGAAATAATTAAAAAAATTTAACTGCAGGGGTCACACGGCCATGTGGCCATTCGAATTAGGGACACATGACTGTGTCCCATGTAACAGCCCATTTTTTAGTGAAATCGGAATAGTGGTTTCGGGACTATAAATCTATCCCAAAAATAAAATTTATTTTTATTTTATTAGATGGTGTATTATGATAAACATGTCGTTTGAAAATTTTGATACGAAAATTTTATTGATTAAGTGTTTAATTACGAGAAGGACTAAATCGCATAAAATACGAAAGTTGAATTCTAGTAGCTATAAGGATCAAATAGCTATGGAATTCAAAACTTAAGGTCCTTATATGGTAATTAGACCACTAAGAAAAGTATGTAGATTTTTCTTGGTGACTCATCTATGGAATTATAAAAAAAGGGCAAGGACTAAATTGAAAATAGCAAAATACTTAATTAATTAAAAAGATGATAAAAGAAATCATCTTATTTTATGTCATCTTCAACCTAAAACACATGGAAACCCTAGGAGAAAGAAAAGAAACTTTCAAGGCCTAATTGGGTAAGTTCTCTTGTCCCATTTTTAGTAATTTTGGTATTTTTGAAACTGGGAAAACTTAATCTCTCTATTTGAGGGATTAATTTGAAAAGTTATCAAGGTATGAAAATGGGTCATGGATGTGTTATGCTAGAAATTAGAAATTTATGGTAGAAAATGAAAGATTATTGATAGATAAACAACTTTTACAAAGTGATTTTTGATGAAAACATGATTTAAGGACTAAAATGAAAAGTTGTAAAATTTGATGAAAAATTATAAAATTTTATGAATAAATGTGCTGGAAAATTTGTAATGAGGCTTTGGTTAGGCTTGGAATAGGGAGTAATTTGCACAAGTTTCATTTTCCGGGCCTAAGGACAAAATCAAAATTTATGGAAAAGTTAGAGACAAAATCGTAATTTTTCCTAGGACGTAAATTGAGTCCATTTGAATATTAAATGTGTGAAATTGATAGTTAAATTCATTTATATAGATCTAGACAACACTCATTCGAGGTTAAATCGAGGAAAAGAAAAGGTTTCGGATTAGTAGATTTTATACGCGAACAAGTGTCAAGGTAAGTTCGTGTAACTTAATCTAGCATGTAAATATGTTAAATTGAAAGTTGTGTTGTATGTAATGTGATTATATTTTTATACATTACTTGAATGCTATAATGGAAAATTAATACATGCTTGAAATGATGAAAAAGGGGTTAAGTCCCAATTGAATATTGAATTCCGATGATCATATACGCTTTCTCGAAATTAATAAGGTCATGCATTTGTTGCGGACGGGATTTAACTCAGACGAGTAATCCCATTAACCTTGTCATAGAAAGGATTTAGCCCAGACGGGTAATCCTGATATAATATCCTAACTCTCCATTAACAACTACAACCCCACTAACCCACATATTGATCTTCATCTAACAACCTCTAAGTTTCACTTCCATCAAATCTCTATCACACAACCAAAGCAAAAATTAACATTCATGCTCGTATAGAGATTCAAACATGAGACCCTAGGGCAAGCTCACACCTTACCACTCGAACAAGCAAGCTCATTCTAACATGAGTTTACTGAAGAAAAAATTTAAGCCCAATCGCCAAGGAATAGGCTAGGGTAAAAAATAGCTTATTTTCCCAAAAATGGAACTTGAACCCAAGACCTCACATACATATCCAAAACACTTAGCCACTGAAGCGGCTACTTAATTGTGACAAAATTTACAGAAACAAAATTAAACAATTCAAGGCGTTACATGTTTTATTAATTCATAATATGTTTTTGTTATATTGCGTAATCTTCTAGTTGTATTATCATGATTATAATGTTTTGGCATCAAATGGACTCAATCATAAAATATGAATTAAATGATAAATTTGAATAGGTATATGCTATTGAATGGAGGTGATCAACTATGTAATTGAATAGTATGTAAGTGATGATGTTATAAGGTTTAAAATGTATATGGATTGTTGTTCGATATATGAAAACTGTGTATACAGTAATAGGATTGAAATGATACAAAAACTGTAATGATGCTTGAATGAATTTAGTAAACGATTAGAATATGAATGGTATACCATTAAGGTTAAAAAAGAAATCAAGTGTTGGTCAGGGATTCCTTTATCATCCAGCATGTGTTGCGAATTTTCGACAGCTCAAGTGAGCAACATCGAATAAAGTTGCAAAAGTAAACATGACCTACAATGTAAATATCACAGCTTGTGTGAGCAAATCAAATTATTCTTTGTCGATGGCTGAGATCCAGCACATGTTACAGATTCTCAACAGCTTGAGTGAGCAGATCGAATAAAGCATGTATGAGTAAATTGACTTTACAGTTTATGGATGTAAATTAATCTCGTGTAATCAATTTTAAATTTTTATTTTTCTTCGAATAGAAAACAAAAATTAAATGGTAATGAAATGATTAAATGTGAATTCCATTAATGTGTTATAGGATCGAATAAGGTTAAATAGTAAGACGAAAAGTAATATGGTTGTACATGTATATGAATTTAAATTGTAACACCCTGCCCGACATATTCCTTGTTGGTGGTATGTATGGGCGGATTGTTGGCTAAAGTATAAGCGAAAGAAGTCTAATTTATGCCCTATCTGCTAGCTTAAGATAATGTTAATTGTCACGCCATGATTGATAGATTGTTTGACTAATCTGGTAAGTTTGTAAAGACTTGGTTGAAACTTCATCTTGTGGCAAATTATAGGTTATTGATTTATATGTCTTAGCGTGGTCATTGTAAAAAACCCGATAATCAGCAAATTCTCTTGGCAAGCCTTGTATTGGTGGATCTTTCTATTAGTATATGCCAATGGCAGATTATTAGTTCATGGACTCGATAGTTTCCTTTATAAGCACGCGGGCATATTGTTTAGTTTTAGCTAGTCTTTTGTTAAGATCTAGTTGGAAATTAACTAGAGTGCAATGGATGTTTAAAGTAGGATTTGTCTAGAAATTATTACGTCAGCCACAAAAAGGGTGTTGAGTCAACTTTGCATGGTTGGCCACGTGTAGGGTTATTGTGAGAGCTATGTGAGCTATAAATAGTTGTATGGCTATTGTAGTGGGGGTTCTTCTTTTCTTTCTTCAGCCTTGTTTTTATTCTGGTATATCGAGAAAAGAAGGAGTAACTTTGTTAGAGAAGAACCAACGAGTATCAAGTAAGAGTTGTGGAGTGTAGCAAAAGCCTTTTGGTGTAACCAACTACTTGGGGATCTTCTGTGAGTATCCAGTTTGTAATAGTTGTCTGTAATTGTCTTCTTAGTCTTTATATACTGTCAAGTTCTAGTTGTCATAATTATGGTTTATGAATTCAGGTGAAATCGTCTTTATGGATTATCGTAAGTTGTTGTGTGTAATCATCTTCATGTGCATGTAAGTGACAGGAAATAGACACGACTTCCTTTGTGTGCTAACTTGGTATCTGGATATGATAGGCCACTGGTAAGGCATGTTAGTTGCTAACTAGATTAGCGTATGTGTTGGGTTTTTGATAGGGCATGTTATTTGCTAACCAACCTAGTGATATGAGTGTTACCATTGGTAGGGCATGTTAGTTGTTAACCATGGCAAAAAGCCCTAAACTTATAGGAACACACATGTGTTTGAAATAACATGGAACATGATATATGTCCTGATGTGTTAATATGGGATTCGAGGTTAGCACAAGAAAGGACCAGAGTAATAGTAAAAAAATGTAAATATGGATTTGTTGCATGTTATGTGCATCTAAAGAGATGATTGAGATACTGAGTAGGAACGTTTGATAATTTAATTACAGTGTATGATAATATTGCAATAGTAAATCTTAATCCTATTATTGTGTTGTGTACGTAGCATATCCGTTAAGTTATTGTGCTTGGCATACAATATTTGCCCTAGTGAAAGTGAATTCGGTACACATGTAAGTACCAATCAAGCAAAATATCTGAGATGATAAAGGTAGGAATTGGTAGAAATCGTGTTCCTTAGAGGAAGTATCCGTTTTGTTGATGTTAAGGCAACTATTCTCTGGGAAATTAAGGGCGGAAGGTATTCGCCCGATAATAGAGTCCGCCTGAGGATACTATCTTCCAAGGATAGGTATTCACTATTGATATATGTATGAGGGTATACCCCCAAATGTCTCTGCATGTAGAATGTTAACTTAATAATTTATATGTATGTATATATATACATGTTGTGCTATCCCTGCTCATGTAACTTTATTGGAAAGGGTTAAGCATTTTTAATCTTGGAGCTCACTAAGTTATTTCGAACTTACTTCCTTTCTTTCCTTTTTCTAGGTAGTACCTCGATGTATAAGGCTTATAGATGGGAATTAGCCAGATAAAATGACCTCTGTTGTGAGCCTTGCCTATGTTTGTTTTGTAGCATGCATATACTGTCGTTTGGGGCGGGCGTATAGCTTTGTTTTCTGATAAACATTTGTAATAAGTTACATTTTTTTGCCAAATCACTATTTTAAAGAGAATGTTTGAGTACTCTTAAAGTATAGGTTGAACCTTTGTAAATTATGGTTTATGAGATCATCTTTTAATCGTATACACCAAATTGATTTAAACTATATTTAACTACCAGTGATCCACTTAAAAGTTTTGAATGGAAAAAAACCCATCTTGCTTTTTATATAACCCTGTCAACTTTTATAAGACTTCTGCCAAATATTTGTCTGAAACTGTTTTACTTGGCGTATAATTGATTCGATTCTTTTGTAATTTTTATACTAGGGTTTATGCTAAATTCAAGTTATACGCCAAGGCCTCATCATTTTTAAAAGTTTCAAGTATTTTTGTCAAATTCATTTGGCTTTTAAGTTATGACACATCATACTCGGATCCGGTAATCGAGTCGGGTGTAGGTGTTACATAAATCCTATGATCTTGTTATATGATGTACTAACCTACAAGTTGTCTTGTGGAATGATTTATGAATACATATAAATAAGGATGCCAAGGATATGCCATGTCGTACCTTTATGTTTCAATTACTTGAATTGTTAATGACAAGGTAAGTTAAGTTAATCTATTATGAACTTACTAAGCATACGAAATGCTTACTCGGTTACGATCTGTTTTGTAGTTGTTTTTTTTTTTTTGCGAAACGTGGTGATCGAATCACACCAGAACTCACACTATCAAGCCTTCGATTCGATAGTCTTTAATCATTCTAGACCCGATTATATGGCATATATATAGGCTTTGATGTGAATAAGTGTTTGTTTTGGTTGATGATAAAATGGCCTATATGTAATGTTAATTTTGAATGTTTAAATGATATTCATATAAGACTTGAAAGGTATAAATGTTTATTTGGATGTGTTTACGACTTGTGCCAAGTATGTGGTTGGTTTTGTATGCCCTATTTGAATGCTTTAAATGAGTAAAACGACATTATGGTACACAACAGTTGAAACTCTTGAATTTTTAAATTTGAATGTGTAAATGGTTGGGTTAATGTGATAAGAATGGAATAGATTTGTACCAATTAACTTGACTAGTTTGTAATGCTTATATTATAACAACACATTTTTCAGTGAAATCGGAACAGTGGTTTCGGGACCACAAATCCAACCCAAAAATAAGGTTTATTTTTATTTCATTATATGGTTTGTATTATAATAGGCATGTCGTGTGAAAATGTTGATACAAAAATTTTATCGATTAAGTGTTTAATTACGAGAAAAACTAAATCGCATAAAATGTGAAAGTTAAATTCTAGTAGCTATAAGGATCAAATAGCTATGGAATTCAAAACTAGAGGTACTTATATGGTAGTTAGACCATTAAGAAAAGCATGTAGATTTTTCTTGGTGACTCATCCATGGAAATATAGAAAAAAAGGTAAGAACTGAATTGGAAATAGCAAAATACTTAATTAATTAAAAGATGAAAAGAAAATATATCATCTTATTTTCATCATCTTCAACCTAAAACACATGGAAACCCTAAGTGAGAGAAAAGAAACTTTCAAGGCCTAATTGGTTAAGATTCATTGTCCCGTTTTTAGTAATTTTGATATTTTTGATACCGTGATAGTCTGATCTATCTATTTGAGGGATTAATTTGAAAAGTTATCAAGGTATGAAAAATGGGTCATGGATGTATATGCTGGAAATTAGAAATTTATGGTAGAAAATGAAAGATTATTGATAGATAAACAACTTTTACAAAGTGATTTTTGATGAAAACATGATTTATGGACTAAAATCAAAAGTTGTAAAATTTGATGAAAAATTTCTAAAATTTTATGAATACATGTGTTGTAAAATTTGTAATGGGGCTTTGATTAGGCTTGGAATAGGTAGTAATTTGCACAAGTTTCCTTTTTTGAGCCTAGGGACAAAATTGAAATTTATGGAAAAGTTAGGGGCAAAATGATAATTTTGCCTAGGACGTAAATTGAGTCCATTTAAATATGAAATTTATGAAATTGATGGTTAAATTCATTTATATAGATTCAGATTAGTAGACTTTTTACGCGAACAAGTGTCGAGGTTAGTTCATGTAACCTAATTGAGCATGTAAATATGTTAAATGGAATGTTGTGTTTATATGTAATGTGATTTATATTGATATGATTTATTTGATTGTTATAATGAATGTTTGAATACATGCTTGAAATGATGATAAAGGGGTAAGTCCCGATTGAATACTGAATTTCGATGATTATATACGCTTTCTCGAAACTAATAAGGTTCTGTATTTGTTGTAGATGGGATTTAGCTCGAACACGTAATCCCATTGACCTTGTTATAGAAAGGATTTAGCCTAGACGGGTAATCCCGATATAATACCTCTCAAGCATACGTTATGATTAGGGTTTAGCCTGGACTAGTAATCCTAATCAAGCTCCTCTGAGCTTACGTTATATTAAGGATTTAGCCTGGACTGGTAATCCTGTTATACGATATGTGGCTCGAGAGAGTGTTTCTTGGTTAAGTGCCCTAATGGGTACCCTTGAATAAAAAATTGACAGATTATTGAATCGTACACTTCGAGTGTACTACTTAAGCATCTATCAGAATTCAATGATTCAATGGACATATAACTCTAGACATGGCATGAGAATTATGAGATGAAATGATAATGTCTTGAAAATGTATTGCATGATGAGCTCATCTATTCTTACTTGATGTATATGTAAACTTTGTAACTAACATGTTTGATTGGATGCATGTGGTTAGGTCGTGTGTCCCCTGTACCTTAGTTTTGAGAAACAGAATGCTCAGAATTGAGCACATAGGCAGGGACACAAACGTCTGTCTCAGCCGTGTGTGCCACAAGGCCTAGAATACGGGCGTGTGTCTTGGCCATGTGAAACCTACACCTAATTTCGAATTGAATTATTTGACCACACGGCCTAGCAAATGGACGTGTGGCATGGCCGTGTGTGCAAGACAGAAAGTTACACAGGGTTGAACACGGCCTCTAGCACGGGTGTGTCCCTTGGACCACACGGGCGTGTGAGCCCTGCACCTTGGAAAAATTTTGAAAAGTCACGAAAAATTCTTAAAGTTCCTGATTAAGTCCCGACTCAATTCTAATGCTCGTATTGGGCCTCGAAGGTGGCCCAATCAAGGGACGTTATGAATGATCTCGATAAATGAATAGTAATTTACATAAGTTATTTGTAAATGTTTCTGAATGTTCTGGTAATGCTCTGAAAACCTGTTCCAACAATGGATACGAGTTAGGGGTGTTACATATATAATCTTGTTGTGAAATGGTGCCATTGAGACATATTGGTTAGATGATTAAGGATTGTTATATGATTTGTTTTGGTATGTTTTGAACAGATTTTTAAGTTACCAAAATGTATTTTGAGGTTACATTTTTAGGATTGAATTTGGGACATGGACCAAATGACATATTTTTACACCACATAGGTTGATACACAGCTGTGTGTCACACACGGGATAGTGGCACGGTCGTGTATTCACTGGAATTTAGGAAACATTTGTACCACACGGTTCTTATTTGTCACAAGGGCTGGTCACACGCCCGTTTAAGTATTGTAGATTTGGTCATATAGATTTCACATTGTCCCAGTTGGTTACACGACCCAGCCACACGGTCGTGTGACTTTTGATGAAATTTTACATTTTGATCCACACGACTTCAGAGAGTTACACGACCTGGATGCATGGCCATGTGACCCCTGTTTTACATGATTGTCTTTGTCATTTGAAAATGTTGTAATTTAATCTTTGTTTGTTCCCGAGTCAACTTTAGAGCTCACGTAAGTTCACATAAGACTCGAAAAAAGTTTTAAATGGTGTTTCATGATTAAATTGATTAAAGTTATTGATTATTTTTTACTTTTTTTATAAAAAATATTTTTTACTGTTAATTGTTTATAATTGTTCCGTTTTGTACTGTAGCATCTCGTAACTCGATTCCGATGACTGGGATGAGTGAGGAGTGTTACATAATCACATTTTATTGTTAAAAAACACTTTTCCACTGTACCATGACAATAAAAATTCCATGACAATTATCAATTCATTTTATGCAAATTTGAAGTCAAAATCACTTTCTTATTAATCAAGATCACATTTCTAGCCATGTTCTTTCACACATTAAAACACATAACAAATTCAACTATTTATTCTAAACATTCAAACTTGTAATTGTGTTATTAATGGAAAAGTCAATAGATCCAAGAGTACTCACTTCTTTGGATGACAAAAATAAAAACAAAGCTTCTTTTTGTTGTCTCAACACTTGAATCCACTTAATCATTTATCCAAAGTCGTTTTCTCCACCCATTCAACATTTCTCAATGCAAAAAATATTAATATACACCTTTAATAAAACTTTCACATACCAAATACCTCAAATAACTAAAGTGGAGATGAAGAAAGTATACTTTCTTATCTTGATTTGGAGCTTTCTCTCTCTAGCTTCAACTTCTCTCACTAAACCACCAAACCCTGGATCTTGAATGAAGATGTTGATGATGGAAAACAAGAAAAAAAATTGTTTTCTAGGAAGATTTAATGAAAGAAACTTAAGTTTTTGAGTGGAGTTTTATTTGAAAAAGAAAAGGGGAAGAAATAGCCATGAAACGAGAGGTTCTGCTCCCCACATGGTTGCTTCTGAATAGACTTTAACACCTTTAGGTGTTGATGTTACTTTAAATTTATGAAATTTTCTTTTATTTTAAAAGCTTGTTTCAAAATTTAGTTTCATTAAGGTTTTTAACAAGACCTAGACACTTACGAAATGTCAAAGTTTGTTTACTAAGACCTTGACACCAATGATGTCAAGATGTTTTTTTTTTAATTATTACTCTGGTCTCAATGGGTTTGGAAAACTTATTTCGACATCCATAAATATCTAATTATCCGCTAAAAAAACTATTTAAAAAATTACCCTTTGACTGGCATATATATTTTACATTATCTTAATAAAACCTGAAAAAAGGAGACAAAAAGAAGGAAGTCATTAGTCTTGATCGACCAAACCTACATCTATCGATCCTTAAAATGTTAGAAAAGTTCGAGGAATAAAAAAATAGAGGGAGAAAACGTAAATATGTTCATGGCGGGACAAAGTGAACCTATTTAAAAAATTACATTTATATAATTTTGTAATTAATAAATTATTTTAGTAACCAATATTTAACCACAACTAGGGGTACTGGTCCTGACCAAATGGACAAATTATTCCTTGCCCTTTTTAAAAATTAAAAATTTTAATTTAGTTCTTTTAACATTTGGTTAAATGAAAATAAATAATGAAATTTTAGCTCTTTTAAAAAATCAATAATTTAATTTAAGCTTTTTTTAACAATTTTTTTTTTTTTAGCTTTCATCTCCAAATTTTATAATTTTATCTTCGTTCCTAAAACAAAATTTCTAGCTTTGCGTTGTATGATATAATTTATCTCTACTTCTATATTATATATTATATATTATATATTAAGAGGTTGATTAGGTTGCTTCTGGTCTCAATTCAGTTAGAAAATTATCAAATATTTCTTCATTTTATAAAATAACAAATATGATTTTAAGGGTATCTGTATATTTTATATTTGTTAAATTAAAAAAAATGCATGCATGCATATAAAAGACAATAAAGAGATTTGAACCTAAAACATTAAAATCTTATATTATCTTAATTTTAATATCTCAACTAAAATCACATTTAATTATTATATTATTTTTTTATAAATGCATTACATTTGATATGATTTATACTATTATTTAACCAAATTTCAGTTGAGCTATAAAATTATTAAAAGTATAATATTTTTATTAAAAATATAATTTTGAAAGTATTTTATTTTTTCATATACAATTTTTTTTTAAAAAAATTGCACATAGTTAGATTTGCAACATAAACCCTCAAAATATTTCTACCCTTAACTTTTACCTATTTCAACCAGAATTATATTTAATTTGTATATTATTTTTTTATAAATTACATAAAAGTTAACATATAAAAAAATAAAAGTGAAATAAAAAGTTGTCCTTTTTAATTGTTTCCTTTCTACTTAAAGTGACGATATTTGGGATGGATTTGGTTTTTACTTCGACGTAAGCCATTTCAGACAAGGGAAGGTACGTTGCCCTTCTAACACCAACCATAGCTGCTGCTTCTTTTCTTTTTTCTTTTTCTTTTTCAATTTTGGGCTTAGTTTTTCGGATCATCAATAAGGCAGAACCTTAAAGATGGGTTTCTTTGTTTATTTACAGAGGAATCTGAAAAAAGAATACCGTTTTTTATAGAGGAGTTTCCATTTGATCATGGCGGTTGCTGAGAACGCTGGGGCGAAAATTGGGTCGGCGGGACAGAATTTGGAAAACACTGTAGCGTCGGCAAACGCTCCAGACAAATCAAAACCCAGAACTGATTCCGTGACTGATGCTAAAGAAGCCAACTTTCAACAGTTAAAGCCAGCAGCAGCTACCATCAACGATCGCGATAGCAATATTAAGATGCAAAATGGGTTTAATAAGAAGAATCAGCAGCAGATACTGACAAAGACGGCTGGGTGTAATGAGTTTAGCAATATGGAAAATGGGGGTGATGGTGAAATTTTCAACAATCATATGAATAATTTGGTCGAGGTTTTGTCCAAGCTTAACCCTCTGGCTGAGGAATTTGTGCCTCCTTCCCTTGCTAATCATCATCATAGTCTTAATGATAACCAAAATCAAAATAAAGGGTATTTGGAAAATGGCTTTGGATATAGTACTGACAGTTTTGTAGTATACACTAATTCTGGCAACACCAATGGACATACTAATAGAAGAGTATGTTGCTACTTTCTGCTTCTTTGGAGTTCTTCATAATCCTTATAACAATTATATATATATATATATGTTTTGTTGATTTCTCCGTTCTTTTATAATTCAGAAGAGGAATAACTTTAGCCAAGCGAAGAGAAGGTTGAATGGTAGGACCAATATGGCACAACAAGAGGATGTAATTAGGAAGACCGTTTATGTATCTGATATTGATCTACAGGTGACATTTTACAGTTTTTTGCCTCGGTTTTACTTTTTCTGCACTGATATCTCACTGATTTATTATGTTTATTGTTGTATAGGTTACCGAGGAGCTTCTTGCTGGTCTCTTTCTGAGCTGTGGACCGGTGCTTCTCTTTGCTTCCTTCTTCTATTTGCAAAATTTTCAATTTTTATTTCAAATTTTGTAGTGATGGATTATTAACCTAAAATAACGTGCTGTTATTTTGGCCAAAAGGTTGTTGATTGCCGCATATGTGGTGATCCTAACTCTGTTCTCCGCTTTGCCTTTGTTGAGTTCTATAATGAAGGTATCATGGAAGTCTTTTGCCTGTCCCAGGAAGTAAGCATTGACATGTACTTCATTTTATGGTATTGACAGTTCAATGTTCTTGTAGAGGATGCTAGGGCTGCTTTGAATTTGTCTGGGACTATTCTTGGTTATTACCCTGTAAGAGTGCTGCCTTCCAAGACTGCAATTGCACCTGTTAATCCAACCTTTTTACCCAGGGTAAAGCATAGATATGATGAATGATCTTTATTAACAGTTGTATATAAAACTGAATCAGAATCATGTTTTATTTGTTTTCATCTCTAATTAATTGACTTCAAATGTTTTATGCTCTTAAGTCTGAGGATGAGCGGGAGATGTGCGCAAGGACTATTTATTGTACAAACATAGACAAGAAGGTAGTTTCTAATGTCCACTATTTCTTGAATGGCTTTATGCCTGTGTGATCAATTGCCAGAGCAATAATTTATGGCTTGTTTGGTCAATTGATAAAGGTTACTCAAGCTGATGTCAAACTCTTCTTCGAATCAGTTTGTGGGGAGGTTTGTAGTTTTTCATGTAACCTCTCTTACAAATGCTGCTTTTCTCATAACATTTTTATGATCCTTTGCCAAATATTCTTTTTGCTTTTTGGTAGGTTCAATGCATGAGGATATTGGGAGACTACCATCATTCATCTCGTATTGCTTTTGTTGAGTTTACAATGGTATTTACTCACTTGCTGTGTTTATTTAATGAGACTGTTGCAAGATCTATTTCTGTGGTGTCAGATGAGGTTACTTGTTTCTCCAATTGAGAAAATTTCTGTACGATGTAGCATAACCCCAAAGCTTATTTATTCTCTGATGAAAAATAGCATGGCTTATTCCTTTTCTACATCTTCTAGCTACTTCTTAGATGAATAATTTACCAAGCCTTACCTGTTTCTTTAACCTTTTAATTGATGGATTATTGACCTCAAGTTCTCATTGGATGAACTAAGTGGCAAGAGTGGGAGAGCTCTCTTGGCTTCTCCTCTTTTAGTTTTGTCATTCATGTATCCTTTTTTGGGATGTGAACTATATTGGATAAACATGTCAAATTGAACTATGGAAGTTGATTTAGGAGAACCAAATTGTGGAAATGACTGGTTCTGTAACAGTAGTCCCATTCCTCTCGTTGCTCCCTTCTCTCTTTACTGAATCTCTTGGACTGATGGATTGGGAAGATATTGTCTTTTTGTGAGGCTATGATCATTCATAGTGCCTTTGCAGCCATAGTTGTAAGGCTATAAGAGCAGTTAATAATTGTGGCTCATGATCCATGAATTATTCGTATTAAGGAGTGTGAAATAATGAGCTTGTACTCAAGTTTTGTGGAAGCATGTTTTAAAGGACAGTGAACAAAGCTCGACGGAACCTTTATTGACTGAGTGAAAGGATGGTTAACGTGTTGCAACTAGATGTTTTCTGCAATTCGCAGGTTTATAAATATCTACCTTTCTTTAGTCTATCCTGATTGCTACCTAGGACTGGGGAAGAGTCATGTGGACTTGAGACTCACTTAAATCTCAATTTTTATATGCAATGTTGTTGGAAGGTAATTTGTAATGACAAACCTAGTCAGAGGATGCAATCAGGATGTTGTGCTTTTGTCTTGTGATGTACTCTCAATATCTTATGCTGGCAGCTAGACTGACTGATTGTCTATTTGGTTGAGAGCGTGTCAGCTTTGTACTTGTCTAGTTTATAGTCAGTACTACAGCCATTTATTGCATCATACACTTGGTTGGTTTGCATTTTCTTTAACTAAGGAACTTATTGATTGTTGTGTTTCTACAAGACGAACAATTTTCTATGTTGTTGCCAATTTTGAAGATGAGTAAATGCTCTTCCCTTCATTTTCCTCTTGACCATTTCGTATAATTTTGGTTGAGAACTTGTGATTCGGTAGTCAAACAAAAGTGTGAAGATAAGTGCTTCATAAAATTGTGTTATAAGTGATATAATCTACTAGATTATTCCTGAGTGTTGTTTCTGCTGCTCTGCATGTTCAAAGAAGCATAGTTAAACTAGGATCTAAGCTGTTACGTTATCATTCCCTTATTGCCCCTCACCTATCCACTTTGTTGCTAAAAATTTTGGGATCACCAATCTGCTGTAGCTGTTTAGCGTAAGTCATTTCCGCAATTACTTACAGAGTAGAACTACCAAAATGTGTCTACATGCATTGTTTGTAGATTTTATAATGCAGCATGCTTTCTGGAGTTCCTCATAAGTTTTCCATTCTTGCAGGCAGAAAGTGCAATCGCAGCTCTCAACTGCAGTGGTGCAGTTCTGGGATCATTGCCCATAAGGTTGGCTTATAGACATCATACTTTGGGTAGTTAAATTCAAATTCTTCCCTAATTTTATGTGCGCTGCAAATGCAGAGTAAGCCCATCAAAGACGCCTATTCGACCCCGTGCTCTACTCCCTGCGATGAACTAATCACCCTTTCTTGTTTCTTCCTTTTTGGAATGATCAAAATGGCAACATATACATACTTAGCTACAGCAAGTACATTCAAGGTATTTTTGACGTTAATGTTATCATACAGAGTCCCACATCTTTGTCGGTATCTTTGTTACTTATAGGGGGTCGGATTTCTTTAGCTTGCAGAGAGTTGGATGGGGATTTTGAGGATATGAATGTTAATTTCATATTGTAATTCACTCCTAGCTAGGGGTGATCCCTAAAGACAGATTGTACAACTATAGTTTAATACTGTTTCTAATGCTATTAATGATTTGATTCTGCTGATTCAATGTTTAATGGTATAATTAGGCAAGCTATGTTCAGTAATTTTTTTTTTATGTCCGTGACCAACATTGAGCAAGAATTGCAACAAAAGCGTCACAAATTAATTTTAGTTTTGGAATTGGCTACATGCCAAAAGGCATGGAAATTTTGAGCTAATAAATAAGAATGTGGTTTCTTGTCTTTTTCACCTGAATCAGTTCCTCTAAATGATAATCTTTGCAAGGAATTTAACAATAATTTTCTTTTTCTTTTTTTTTTTTTTTTTTTGGGAGAGGGGATAAATGATAGTGCTTCATATCAACCACAAAAATGGATTAGGCAATGCCACCTACTTATTTGAAAAGTTGGGATTTGCCTTTTTCCGGTGAAATGTGGGCCAATCATCCTCTTTCCACTAGCGGGATTTGCTGTACAACGGTGTTTTCTTTTATACGCGGAGAAATTGAGTAAAATTAATTCTATATGCACAATAATGTGATACTCTATGATTATTTTAATTGTGTGTGTGTGTGTGCATATTCTTGGATTCCCAACATGCTTCATGAATTCCGGAAGCCGAATATGCAAAATGATTGACAATGGAAAAAGGATAAATAATGCCCAACGAATGTGTTACTTTTTTTTCTCTTTTTAGACATGCAACAGAGAAAGACAGTGACTCCACAATATAACTGCAATGCCAAGGAAGGGTATGATGAACTGACAAGCCAAGCAAACCCCCTACTTGTCTGTCTTCCACAGTACTTCAGACCCAGTTTTGCTTCTTAGATAAGAAAACTTAGAATCCTATGATTTCATGTTCATTTCATACAAATTTATATATATATATTGCCATAAGAAGACATTGTAGGGATCATTTTGAGACATAAAATTTAAGAAAAAAGGGGTTTCCAGAAAGTGGTAAAGTGTAATTGTGGCCTGTCAAATTGATGTACATCCACCTAACAAAGCTAAAAATGGTTAAGTTCCTTTGTCTGTATCCATGTTACTATTGACCCTAGTTATGATATTCTAACTTCCAATTAGGCTGATGAATTTTGCGCAGAGGTAGTAGTCCCTGGCGATGTGGCAGGTGCGGCAGAGGCTGAGGGAGCAAGGGTTAAGGTCCCAAATGGTCGGTATTGCTGAGCCAAATGTGGATAGTGAGTTATTTTGGGGTGTTGACTTTGGTTGCTCTGCCCATGCCCATGCCCATGCCCATGCCCATGCCCATGCCCATGCCCATGCCCATGCCCATGCCCATGCCCATGCCCATGCTGGGGATAGAATGGGAAGTAACCCATGTAGACTCCAGCGGATCCTGACGCCCCACTGCTACTGTAATGGGATGAGAACGCTTGCCCTCCATATACATTATAATAGTTCTGCAAATAACATTCACCAATTTCAAATCACTACATTGCTTTTACATTTTTGTAATGTTTCATCTTAGACAACAATCAAGGATTTCATGTTACAAGTTGGCAACAATAACCATATAAAAAGCAATGCATTCATGTATTTGTGTCATGTTTGTATTACCTTTTGATCACACATTTTATGTTCAATTGTTAGGCCTACTACATGTATGAAGGTATAATATAAGATAATAACAAGAGACTAACCATTGGAGACATATTTTGCGTGTAGCCAGGATACCTGAATGTTCAAAGGACAATCATTTTTAGAACATTGAACCACCTACGGAAACAAGAAATTATACACGATTTAAGCAAGGCAGAGAGATTATGAAATCCGATCTATCTACCCACCCGTAAGCCGAATAAGGAAATGCGTATTGCGGAATGAATTGACGGTAAAATGCCGGAGTAGCAGCAACGGATGGTGCCATGACTCGAGGTGGTAGTGCTGGTGCGGATGGGCTAAATTTCTCAATCCCTGCAACTTATGCCAAACATACGAAAACTGATCATAAAGCAATAAATACGATTACAGCAATTAAGGTGACGGAAATTAAGTAGCAAAATATGGGAGAGAAAAAATATAATCTAACAGCCATATTTTAATTTGATGTAAATGGTGAATACTTACCAGAGTGAGAAGCAGAAGATAGACGATTCTTTTGAGCACCAAGCGATGCAAGATTACAGTTTGCTCTTCTTCCATCAATCACAGGAAATGGATTATAGCAAGCCCTCATAGCCGAATCAACATCCTTAAACGTCACCTACATATACCATAATAATCAAACCCCTGACTTTGAACAGGAAAAAAAGAAGAAGAAGAAGATATGATGGAGGGGGAGCTTACAAAGCCGTAACCTTTTGATCTTCCAGTAGTTTTGTCATTAATGACAACAGCTTCTAGTATTTCTCCGAACTGCTCGAAATAACGTTTGAGGGTATCAGTTTTGGTCTCCCAAGCCAAACCTCCGACAAAGATCTTGGTGTAAGTGGTGTCACCAAACCCTGTGCCATTGCCCTGATCACCCCCACCCCCACCCACCTTATGTTGCCCTGCTTCAGACATGGATTAACAATCGATCCCAACTAACACACTCAACCCCAGGGAAGCAAGAATCAGCACCTAAAAAGGGCAAAAGAGGAGACAAGGCGAAAAAACACAGACGTTGGCTGACAAAAATATTATCAATCTTCTTAGAACAACTTCAATCAATATGGTTTTTTTTTTCTTTTCTTTTCTTTTCTATCCAAACCTTATACTAGATTTCCGCTGCCAACTCACCTTGAGATTCCCTAACAAAGATACCCTAGACGAGAAAGTTATCACTGTTTCGAGGTTCGAAAAATTGAGTTAATAGGAAAAAAGAAGAGAAAAGCCTACCCAACACCCCAAAGGTTGCCAAGAGAATGAAAATAGGAAAACGACCTTGTAAGATTATTGAAGATTTTATTTGGCATGTACTGATGATTAACAAAACAAGGTAAATAAAGAAAAAAGAAAAAAAAAAGAAGAGAGATAAAGGGAAATTTCCAGTGAAATACAACGAACCAACCTATTATTTCCATTTTTTAAAAAAGAAATTTGATATATACTTTATAATGGGTCCAACGTTACGTGCCTTGCTGTATCCAACTCTTCATCTTTCTTCTCTCCTAATCTCCCTTTATTTTGTTTATGCATATATTCCTTTTCCATATTAATAATTATTAATCTAATCACAAAATATTAATGTATGTATACATATACTTATACATATACATATACTATTTGAGGAATATAATCCCACGATGTAGGGTTCTGCTTTTGATAGATTAAAGTAAAGATTTTTCTAAAAGAAAAAAATTATTAAAAATTTATAATTATAGAATTATATTATTTTAAGTAACTTTAGAATACAATCAACTAATAAATTAAATTAAATTACTATTTTAATTAATAATTAAACTAAAAACCTTAAATTACTCTTATTTAATTAGTTTAAATTGGAAGGTATGATATTATAAATAATAAATAGAGGAATAAGTGATGAAAATAGCATAAATATTTAGTAAGGCTTGTAGTTGTTTTTTTTTTTTTTTTTACACAAATTTGATTTTTCAATATATCTATCGGAACAAATTTAGTAATTAATATAATATGCTTTTTTAGAAGTTATGTGATTATAATATTAGGCCCATGAAAAGAGAATATTGATGTATACGAAAATATAACAACAAATACCTAATAAAAATGTATAATAAGCCATATTGATTTGAATATACTTTCAACTTAGAAGGCTAAGTATTTATCATAGGCAAAATTAAGCTGCAATTTTTTTTTTTACAATATAACTAATAGAATTTTAATTTATCATTAAATTATCTATTCATCTGTCAAAAAGATGCAATCCAAAGCAAACTTTAGTTAATAGTATAATTAAATAAGAAATTTTGATAAAATTACTAAAATACATAAGATGTTGGGTGAATCAAATTTACTATATTTTAAGAATTCACACTAAAATTATTTAGGAAGGAAATTTAACAAATTCAACCAATATGTTGAACCCTTTCAAAAAAAAAAAAATATCAATATGTTGGAAAGTTACAACAATAACACTATGCATGTATGTGGAATTCGCCCCTCAACTTTATAAATTTTCTCACATTGGCATTTAAAATTGTTTTCTGGATCATATTGGTTCCTACACTAACTCTGTTTTTTTTTAAGAATTTGTTGATGTGAATAAGTATGAGGTGGAGAAATAAAAGGGTGACACATGAATTTATCTTTAACCATTTTTAAAAAAATAAAAAAAATTAAAATTTGTTAAAAGAATAAGAAATATATAAATTATAAAACTTCAAAAACGGAGAATATATAAAACTTCAATTTTTCATTTCTAAATTTCTAAAAAAGTTGACTTTTTTTTATATTTTTATATTTTATTTTTATAATTTTTTATATTTTAAAAAATATTTTTATTTTTTAAAAGTTGAATATTTAAAGAGTAATCTTTTAAATGTTAATTTTATTTTTTATTTTTTATATATTCAATTTTTAATTTTTTATAATTTATAGTATCTTTTAAATTTTTTTAAAAAAATTTTGATTTTTTTTTCAAAATTTTAAGGTTTTTAGTTTTAGTTTTTAAGTATGATTAAAGATGAACCCGCATGTCATCCCCGTACTTGTCCACATTAGCAAATTATTCAAAAACAACTTGTGTTAGTTTAGGGACCAATCTATGTAATGGATGTTAACCTTAGGACTAAAATGTTCCAAAAAAAAGTTTAGGGTCAATGTGAAAAATTGTCAAATTCAAGAGACAATATATATATATATATATTAAGCCTTAAAAAAATTAACGATGTTAACCATAAAGACTGGTTTATGTAACGGATGTCAATCTTTAAGTACCAATGTAATCAAAAAATATTTAAAGACCAATTTAAAAAAAATTGTCAAATTTAAAAACTAACATGTATATATTAAACCTAGATTTAGCAATAGTTGGAAATCCATAGACAAAACAACCCAACACCAGTGGGTAATCATTCCAAAACTTCATAGCATCCTCTTACATGAAATCACCAAAATGTGAGTATTTACAAACCTAAAGAGATTCTAATTAAAACTGACATCATTAAAGATTTAAAGAGATTAAATAAAAAATTTTAATTTTTGAAAATTAACTTAAATGAGATTGCAACTTTAAATACAATAATATCAATATATTAAATTTGAAGTTAATTGTCTAAAATTTATTAAGGAGTAAAGTCTTAGAGCTTATGAAATATTATCTAGATGATGTTTAATATAAAATTTATTGTTATGATATTTTTTTTAAAAATATAAATAAAATAAGAGAATTTAAAACTTTTTTTACTTTTATTTTTCTTAGTACAACGATACGGATAAAATAAACACACGATAAATAGATCACAATTTAGGCTTTTTAATACTATTATTGATAATCACTGACCTTATAAAATTTATGATTTCATAATTTAAATAAATACATATAAAATATAAATAATTTTCAAATAACCTAATAAAATTTATTATTTCATCATCTAAGTAATTATATATAAAACATATGGTTGATAATTTTTCGGAAAATTACTATTATTTATCAAATTTTTTTCTATTTTTTCACCTTTAATATATATAAATTTTAGATTTCAATAACTTTCTACAAATTTTTAGTTTCCCAAGATATATATTAGAGCGAGTTTAGTGACTAATCCCTTGTGTTTTGTAAGCTCATTAAGGGAGTAAACACTAGTCACGAGTTTTAAAATTGTTACATACCTAGGATGAAGGTCGAACCATTAACCATTGATTAAGATAGTAGAGATTATTGCTATCTCATCTAGCCCACTGATTCAAAAAAGAAATAATTATTAATAATAAAGACGTAAAAATATAAAAAAAATATAAAGAAATAAAATATAATGCTCATGAGTATTGTTGTACGAAATCAGTTTTTTTTTCAAATTATAGATTTTAATAAATTTTTTACAGACTTTTAATACTCTTTTTTAACTTTTATAAGTTTAATTATAAAAATTATACAAAATTTTAATCATATAAATAAAAATTGAAAGATTTAATAAAATAATAAAATAATACAAATTTAATTACTTTTTAGAATATTTAAATTGTTTTATTAAATTTTTTGAAATTGCTTAAAGTACCCTATTAAATTCTAAAGAGTAAAAACTCTTGGTTTTATGTTATATATAGATATGTGTTTTAGAGGCCAATATTAGAAGAATATTTCTTTGACCGTCACCTTCTTTCTACCAGTTCAAAAGCCGCTGGTTTTTTCGGGTATAATAATAAATTTAATTTTTATTATTTTATATTTTTCTCAAATTGATATTTATTTATTTAATTTTAAATTTTAAAAAAATTAAATTTAATTAATTTTTTAAAAATTAATTAAATTGTTATTCTTTTGACGAAAATATTGATTAAAATAATAATTTTAAATATGATAATTCATGTGATAATCCACGTGTACTTCATACTATATTTTTTTGAGTTTTTATAGACATTTTATATTTTCTTTTTTAAAATTTTTAAAATTTCTAAATTATTTTTTAACATGTCATATAAAATAAATAGTGCATATCAAGTTGTCACACTAACATTGTTAAAAATTTAATATTTTAATTAATATTTCTATTAGAAAAATGAATTAACTATTTTTAAAATATTTATGGTTAATTTAGTTAAAAAAGTCTAAATTAATAAAAAAAATATAAATGTTAAAAAGTTAAATTTATGATTATAGATTTATTTTTACTTTTTTGGGTAAAAAAGGAAAAAGTGAAATTGATTTTCACGGTGAAAGAAGGAACGTGCTGGGGATTTGGTTTTGGTGAATGAGACAAAGCGCTATTTTAAAATATCATTGTGATGGTTAAAGAAACAAGTATAGATTGACCCTCCTCGTTATCTCCAATAGATAGAAAAAAACAATAAAAAAGTACGGATCTGGATATTCTGGAGAACATGGTAATCAAATAGACAATCAAACCAATAAATGCACACTTCTGTACCTGTGGATTGTTTTCATCTGCCCTTTCCCTCTCACAAAATTTATGATTTTTTGTGATTAAAATTGTTTAATTATTAGGAATAATAATTTCAAAGAATATTGCAAAAACTTTTATAAAATTTAATTAGGTTACCTTTGAAGTAAAAGTTAATAGTAATAATAAATATTTATTAAAGGATAATGAGATTGGATATAGTAAGTTTAAAAACAATAATTATTGTAGCGGTAAAATTAAATATTATAATCATTATAAAATTTAAGTTTAAAATAATGCAACTCAATTTAAAAGGATTCAGAGTTTTATTTTAAATAAAAATTAAATTCTATCCATTCATTAGATTACTTGATGGATAGAATTTGTGTTTTTCTTTATCAAAGTAAATATTGAATTTCAATTTTACATTAAGTACTTTTATATTTGTATTATTCTAAAAATACTAAAATATTTGTTCACATAATATTTATATCTAAAAGATTTTAAATATGATTTAGAATAATATATGATTTGTATTATTTTAATTTTATGGATTGTTGGAATGAAGTAGAATTTTTACGAATATTATAAAGAGCATATGATAGATACATAGCAATTCATGATTTACGACTGAAACTAAAGTTTTGTGTTTTGCGTTCTTTAATATTCATAATTTATGAAATATTAATATTTTATTTTACGTTTTTTAAGGACGAAATTAAAGTTCCATAGTTGGCCATCTCTACTTTATTGCTTTTTTACTTTTGATAATAATGATATAAAACTACTTTATGCGAATCACTAAATTTGGTTAATTTTGTTTCATGGTTGTTATATTATGAGTATTATATATATATATATAAGTGGGCGACTGGGTGGTTGATGATGATCATTTTTTTCTTTATTATTATTAAGAATTAATTCAATGATAATTATTAATTATGATATTTATTTTAAGTTTGATGTCGTAATTCGTTAGTTACCAAAGCGTCCAAACTAGAAAGTTTTATAGATGTAAATTAAATTATGTGTAAAATTATCAATATTCATATAATTAATTAAATACTTATAATGAAAAAGTAGATGGTTGACTTTTACTATCATTACAACTTCAGAATTTGCGCAAAGGTGATTTATTTATTCTCTGAATAATAAAAATTATAGTGGCAAATTAATATTTTTGCTAGGTATATATTTGAATATCCAAAGACATAATATATATTTGATGGAAATTATTTATTTGTTAATTAAGTTTATTGGAATTTATTTATGATAGTATATTGTAGTATCTATCCAAATTAGAATTAAGGTGTCCTTGGATTGTTTGCGTATTTGAATTCAAAATTTGAGCATTTATATATTGCTTTGCTTTTATGTATTATTTTGTATCTATTTCTCTTCATTCGCAACCTTCACCTATTACTTTATTTAATGGGTTAAATTTCTCTGAATGGAGTAAACAAATCAAGTTCCATTTAGGTGTTTTAGATCTTGACTTGGCTAGGAATTACCTTGCCAACTTGTCCTACGTATTGGTCGAGTCAACCAGCTACAAATCTAACCACATAAAAAGCATCACCAGTTGACGAGAAAGGGAATAGCCAAAGGCATATGGCGTCATTGATTACTCCGTTATATTTAGAAGTGTGACAAAGGGTTAAGAAGCGCTTGAGATGTTGGTTAGGATCCTCGTTCATTGATCCCTGAAATTGGGGATTCCCGTGTATCATTTGGGTTATTGCCGATTTGATTTCAAAATTGTTAGCATTAATCATGAGACGATTAATATTCCTTCGGATGGCCTCTAAATTAGGCATGGCATAGTCGCGCAACGTGCATTGCTCCATTGGTACTTGGTGTAGTGGTGGAGGTGGTCGCTCTTTTACTTTTGGATTGTCGATCGATTGGTTTATCGGTGAAAGATGGGCTCATTTTGGAATTTGGCCCCTTCGAGCGTGTGTTAGATTCTTTTCAGCTTCGGTTCAAATGGTACAACCCCGTTACCGGTCCGAGTCATACACTATCTCCTATAAGCACAAAGAATTAAAACATATCAGCACAAATTTTCCAAAACAAAATAACAAACAACGACAAAAGAAAAGAAGTGTCATATCTATAAACCTAATTTTTGTCAATTATCTCCCTAGGCAACATGCAATAAAACTAAAAATTACTTAAGCTAAAACTGTCTCCCCAGCAACAGCGCCAACAACTTGACCGCGCGTCGCGCTTGCATGTAAAGTAAACAATTTTATAAAGCAATTTTAAAGGTGCGATTTTAATTGCAAACGAATAGTGCTAGTTGTAATATTTATAGTGTATGATAGAACATCGAAGTATTCCAAGGGGTCAAACCTAAAGGAGTCGATGATTAAGTAATTCCTAAATGATAAAAAATGCAATTAAAGGTGTCTAGCTAACTACTCAATATGTGCTATATTACGACAGGTCATTCGCAAATTTAATTACGCCAATTAATTACCTAAAAACAACAAATGACTAAATTGTAAATGAAACAAAATATGAAACTAGCAAAATTGAACAAATATGATAATATACAATGGTTGATTGATTTCCATGAAGTTGGTTAACCTTCAAATTAGGGATCTAAATCACTATTACTCCTAAATTGGTTCAATTTTACCTCTCGACCTCAACTTTACCAATTTCAATAAATTAGTCTGGTTTATCTCTTAACCTCACCATACTAACCCAGACTATCAAATTCATACCCGATAAGATCTTGTCTTGGTCTCACTTATCTTAATTTTCCCTTAGGGTCGTCAATAATAAGTTTTGAAATCTATTCGATTTAGTCCAGTTTTTGTGATTTAGTCATTGAACCCAAAAATCATTTACCCATCATTTCAATCAACCAACCACTTAGTATTTAGTTACTCATGCTAATATCTAAGCACCAAAATAATAAATGAACAGTTAAAAATAACATATTTAACTTTAAGCAAAATGAGTAAAAACCCAAGCTTTCTTGCAAAAGCTTGGAGAAGACAACAATGGCAGCAAGATAGATGAATAAAATAAAAATAAAACAATTATTTTTAACAGGTAAAAGAAGACAAGGCTAACTAATAGTAAACTAGGTGATGCGGTCGTTGAGTGCACAAAAAATATCCTCTCCTTATAAAATAATGAAAAAGAATAGTAGAAGGGAAGTAGGGTCAAATCCTCAAGGACTGGATTTGCACAAGTGCTTGTTACTTGAAATCCTGGACAGAATCGTGCTCAAGAAAACCTGCGTACTTGGAAAAAATAAAAGAAAACAGAATTAAAAGTTTTGATTGAATTGAAATTACGAAAATTAAAATTAAAATAGTAGAGATAAATAGAGTTGAGGAAAAAGATTTCTTATGGAGAGATTCCAGCCTCCGATTGTCTTGATCCGCCTCGGGTTCAATCCTCGGCTTTTAGGTTGTAACATCCCGAAATAGGGCCTAGTCAGAATAGTGGTTTTGAGACCACAAATTCAACATAAAAATATTTATTTTATGATTATTATGAGGTCTAGAATATGAGAATATGCATGTGTTAAGATTTCATGAAGAAATTCTTTGAGTAAGGTGTCCAATTGGAAATTAGGTACTAAATTGAATAAATTGCAAAACTTGGATTCTAGAAGAAATTTGTATGAAATTGCTTTAGATTATAAATTAGAAGGTCTTAGAGAGAATTTGCCCAATTTCTAAGTTTTTGGACAAAAATGAGATTGCATGGATGAAATTTTAAAGAAAGGGCTTAAGGGCATTTTGGTCATTTGGTATTTTAATGAAATAAAATGAGAAAAATAAACCAAAATCAGCTCATTTTCCTTATCCATGCTGCCAAAACTTCAAGGGACTCCATAGCTAGGGTTTTCAACATTTTCAAGCTCAATAGTAAGTGCACCCAAGCCCCGTTTTTAATGTTATTTGTATTTTTGAAATCCCGGTAGCTTACTCTGTCCATTTCTACCCATATTTCATGCTAGGGTTCATGTTTAAAAATTTACCCATGCATGAGTTGCTTGTATTTTGATGATTTATGGAAGGATATGAAAGTTGGAGATGTGTTAAATGTCTTTTCCTAGGTGATTTTCATGAAAAACCCCTAAGGGGACCTTTTTGCAAAAGTTGATAAATATGTGGTAGAAATGTGAAAATAAAGGAAAATATGGGCTGTCATAAGAGGGAAAAGTGTTCGGCTAGGCTTCGGTAAGGTAGAAATTACATGTGTTTCATTATACGAGCCTAGGAACTAAATCGTAAAAATATGAAAGGTTAGGGGCAAAATGGTCATTTGGACTTGGGGTGAAATTTAGGCTCAAATGGGTACAATGTGAGTCATTAATAATTTATTTTATTGTATTAGACCCCAAGGAACAAATTCTGGAGATCGACCGAGAGAAACGAAAGGTTTCGGAATAACCGAAACACGTCACCGAAACGAGTACCAGGTAAGTTTGGATAACTTAAAGTAAACTCATAATATGTATAATTGTATGATTTATGAATGCATGATGATTGTATTATTGATGGCATGAAAATGCATGGAATGCATCTTTGATAATAATTTGTTGGATAATGTCTCAGTTGAAGTTAAAAAGGGAATTCGATGGATAAACCATGATTGACATGTGAATTGAGATCCTGCATGTGTTGCAGAAAGGATTTAGCCCAGACAGGTCATCCGATGATCTCAAGTATGAGAAGGATCTAGCCCGGACGAGTGTTCTTTGAATGATCGAACCTCCTGAAGAATATTTGTGCATTATGGATTTAGCCCGAACGAGTAATCCGATTAGGGTATAAATTTAGCCTGGACTGGTAATTCAGATCCGAGCTTATTAAGGGTGTTTATCGCTATAAGGGATTTATCCTAGATTGGTAATCCCGACATCACCTAATAAGTTTATATTGCGGGGGATTTAGCCTGGACTGGTAATCCCGCCGTAAGATGTGAGGTTCGCGGGAGTGCATATTGAAATGATCATTCGTATGAATTGACGGTGACTGGATAATCCATCAAGATTTCCTAACAACTCAATGAGACTAACCCGAGGTATATGTACAAATGACATGTTGAATGATGAGCTCATCTCAGATAAATTACATGGTTTTGTTGTTATGTGACTAACTCATTAATTGAGTGCATGTGATAGGGAAACTATTTTCATATTCATTGGTTTTATTATTTTATAAGGATGTATGCTAAATAATTGGTAAGTTTACTTTCCAGTTACTCGAGCTTACTAAGCATGTAAATGCTTACCTCTCTCTTTCCCCTGTCTTACAGAGCTCGAGGACTTATAAAGATTGGAAGACGATTGGAGAGTCTACACACTATCAACTAGCTCAGCTTTGGTATATAGATACTTATGTTTTGTTCAATGGCACGTATAGAGCTTTTGAATATTTTTTTATATGTGTCATTTGATTTGCCAAGATGAAGGCATGTAAAGTTATACTTATCTTGTTGTATATGGCCATGGAAATTGGCTTATTTTGAAGTAGGTTGTGACCTACAAATCTATGCATGTTTATATTCATACGTGATGGTTTGGTCTTCAATTAGCAATGAGTTATAAAAATGAGCCAATCTTAAATATGTCAAGTAGACATGGAAATCCTTAAATGCAAGATGAGAATTAACTTAGCATGTATGAAACCAATGACATGAGGTTTATATGCAATAAGGTTAATTAAAGTTTTATATGTATATATAAGTGTAAAAATTTGGTTTTAACATGCACTAAAGTAACTCATAAGAATATTTGATTGATAGAGGGTGATCAAAGGCTTGGAAAATAGCCTAATAAGGTCTACATGGGTAGACACACGGGTGTGTGTGTAGACCGTGTGTAACACTCGGCTCACTCCCATGGGTGTGTGGCATGGCCGTGCTTCCCCTGCACCTAAATTTTTAAGTCAGTATAGAACACGGGCTTAAGCATATGGGCGTGTGTCTTGGTCGTGTGCTTTTAACAGTATGTTAAGGTTGAAGTCAGTGTTGCACATGGGTGGAGGGCACGGGCGTGTCCCAAGCCACACGGGCGTGTGTGACCACACGGCCCCATCACACGAGCGTGTTGCACTTCAAAGTAAGGGAAAATTTTCTAAGGTACTCAAAGTTTATTGAATGTTTTCGGTTTGTCCCGTACTGCCCCTAGGTGTGTTTAGGGCCTTGAAGGCCTGTGTAAGGGACAAGGTGTACATGTTTGGAAATGTTTTAAATTTGGGCGGAGTTTAGTGACTCAATTTAGTAAGTTTGTAAATATGAAATACCGGTAACGCCTCGAGCCCTGTCCCGGTGTCGGATACGGGTGAGGGGTGTTACATTTAGTGGTATTAGAGCTACGATTTAGTCGGCTCTAGGACTACCGTAGAAAGTATTGAGGTTCGCTATACATGCCATTATAAGAACGTTGATAGTGTGATATCTCTTAACTGTTTAAATTATTTTTGAATATAGTAAATGTCTTCCAATTAAGCACAAGATAAGTCCGAGGGAGCCGAGAGCCATGTTCCAGCTTCTGTACAACGAACTGTATCTAGTAGTAGTAGAAAGTTTATGTATGAAGGTCGGGAAGAGGCCCGAGCCGCCTTCTTTAATGTGATGGATGAATGGTTTGGGGATTATCTGAGGAATCGCCCCAACATACCACGACCTCTCCCGCCCCTTAACCAACCCAATAAGGAATTGCCACGAGGTATGGCACTGGTAAGAATCAGTAAGGCCCCCGTAGATAAGCTTAGAAAGTATGGGGCTGAGAAATTCAGAGCTAAAATCGATGATGATGCTGAAAGAGCCGAGTTCTGGCTCGAGAATACTACATGGGTATTAGATGAATTGTCGTGCACACTTGAGGAGGGCTTAAAGTGTGCCGTGTCCCTCTTGAAGAATACTACATACCATTGGTGGAAGACCGTATCTTCAGTGGTGCCAAAGGAAAATATCACTTGGGAATTCTTCCAAGTAGAGTTTAGGAAGAAATACATTAGTCAAAGGTTCTTAGACTTAAAGCGAAAGGAATTCTTGGAACTCAAACAAGGGAATAAGACTGTAGCAGAATATGAAAGGGAGTTTGTAAGGCTAAGTCAGTATGCAGCTGAATGGGTTCAAACCGAGTCAGAAATGTGTAAACGTTTCGAGGAAGGTCTGAATGAGGAAATCAAGTTATTGATTGGAATTCTTGAAATATAGGAGTTCGCCGCACTAGTTGATCGGGCTAAGAAGGCCGAGGGGCTTAATAATGAAAAAAAGCAAGCGAAGAGAGAGACTCGAGTTTCAAGCAAGAGATCCAGCGGTAAGATGCTCCCATTTCCTACAAAGAAATCAAGGAGCCAACATGAACGCTCCACTTCATTGGTAGGATATTCGGGTAAAGTGGGAGGCTCCAAACGACGTAATCAGAAGTCTTCCTCCCCGATGGTAACTAGTGTGGGGAGTGTGGATGACCAAAAGTCGAAGTGTAAGAGCTACAACAAATTTCACTTCGGAGAGTGCCGAATGAAGAGCAGTGCATGCTTTAGATGTGGTTCTCTTGACCACTTTCTCAGGGACTGCCCAGAGCGAATTGAAAAAGAAGTGGAAGTAGCCCCGAAGTTGAGTGCTCTTATTTCACGAGGTAGACCTCCGAGATACCCTAGAAGTGCTAGTAGCAGTCAGTTTGTGGCTAAAAATGTTGCAAAATCAGAGGCTCGAGCCCCGGCAAGAACGTATGCAATATGCGCTCGAGAAGAAGCCTCTGCTCTTGACGTCATCACGGGTACTTTTTCTCTTTTCAATACGTATGTTGTTGCCTTAATTGATCCGGGGTCGACGCATTCATACATTTGCATGAGATTGGTATCTAGTATGAACATACCCATTGAACCTACGGAATTCATTATTAGAGTGTCGAACCCACTAGGAAAATCAGTTCTAGTTGATAAAGTCTGTAATAATTGTCCTTTATAATTCATGGTCAATGCTTTCCGGCTTACCTTATGTTGTTACCTTTTGATGAGTTTGATGTAATACTTGGTATGGATTGGTTAGCCCTACATGATATAATTGTAAATTGTGGTAGCAAGTATGTTAAATTGAAATGCCCAGATGGTAAGATTATACGGGTTGATTCAAGAGAATTAGGTACGCAGCCGGTTGTAATCACAGCGATGGTTGCTCAGAGATATATGAGAAAAGGGAACGAAGCCTACCTTGCTTTTGTATTGAACACTAAAGAAACATAGTTAAAGATTGAGTCTGTGCTAATAGTATGTAAATATCCAAACGTATTTCTGGAAAAATTACCTAGATTACCTCCTGAAAGAGAGATTGAGTTTGGTATTGAACTAATGCTAGGAACAACTCCCATTTTTATTGCCCCATACAGGATGGCGCCAACCGAGCTGAAAGAATTAAAAGTACAGTTGCAAGAGTTGACGAATAAAGGTTTTGCAAGGCCAAGCTTTTCACCTTGGGGTGCCCCCTATTGTTTGTAAAGAAGAAAGATGGTTCGATGAGGTTATATATAGATTATCACCAACTGAACAAGGTGACTATCAAGAATATGTATCCTTTGCCAAGGATCGATGATTTGTTCGACCAGTTGAGAGGAGCCACCATATTTTCCAAGATAGATCTAAGGTCTTGTTATTATTAGCTACGAGTTAAAGAATCGAATGTACTTAAGACAACTTTTAGAACAAGGTACGGTCATTATGAATTTCTTATCATGCTGTTTGGGTTAACGAACGCACCAGCCATATTTATGGACCTAATGAATAGGATCTTTCGGCCATACTTGGACAAGTTCGTCGTTGTGTTCATTGATGACATCTTGATTTATTCTAAAGATGAGACAGAGCATGCGAAGCACCTGAGAACTGTGTTGCAGACCTTCAGGTTTGTTACAGCCTTTAATGGTCCCTGAATGGAAGTGGGACAAAGTTACTATGGATTTCATGACAAGATTACCGTTGTCTCCGAAAAAGAGAGATGCCATATGGGTTGTGGTGGATAAGTTAACAAAGTAGGGTTATTTTATTCCAGTAAGAACAAATTTCTCTCTTGATAAGTTGGCTGACTTGTACATATCTGAGATTGTGAGATTACACGGGGTACCATTGTCGATTATTTCGGACAGAGACCCGAGGTTCACTTCAAGATTCTAGAGGAAGCTACAGGAAGCTTTAGGTACAAAGCTGAATTTTAGTACGGCTTTTCATCTACAGACCGATGGTTAGTCTGAGCGGATGATTGAGATTCTTGAAGATATGTTGTAATGTTACATCCTCGAATTTCAGGGTAGCTGGGAAAAATACTTGTCATTGGTAGAATTTGCCTGCAACAACAGTTTTCAAACGAGTTTGAAGATGGTGCCTTATGAAGCCTTGTACGGCAGAAAGTGCTGAACTCTATTGTATTGGACAGAACTCAGAGAGAGTCAGATTCATGGGGTTGACCTAATCAAGGAGAATGAAGAAAAGGTTAAAGTAATACGAGATTATTTAAAAGCGGTATCGGATAGGCAAAAGTCATATGCGTTACCAAGGATCGGATAGGCATCAGATAGGCAAAAGAAGAAAGATGGTTCGATGAGGCTATGTATAGATTATCACCAACTGAACAAGGTAACTATCAAGAATAAATATCTGTTACCAAGGATCGATGATTTGTTCGATCAGTTGAAATGAGCCACAGTATTCTCTAAGATAGATCTGAGGTCCGGCTACCATAAGTTGCGAGATAAAGAATCGAATATACCTAAGACAATTCTCAGAATGAGGTATGACCACTATGAATTTCTTGTCATGCCGTTTGGGTTAACGAATGCACCTGTCGTATTCATGGACCTAATGAATAGGATCTTTCGGCCATACTTGGATAAATTTGTCGTTCTGTTTATTGACGACATCTTGATTTATTCTAAAGATGAGACAGAGCATGCAAAGCATCTGAGAACTGTGTTGCAGACCTTACGAGAAAGAAAATTGTATGGCAAGTTTAGTAAAAGTGAGTTTTGGCTCCAGGAAGTCGGGTTTTTGGGTCATATTGTTTCGGGTGAAGGTATTCGAGTTGATCCAAGTAAGATCTCTGCCATTGTTGAATGAAAATCGCCTAAAAATGTAATCAAGGTTAGAAGCTTTTTGGGCTTAGTCGGTTACTATTGGAGATTTGTGAAAGGATTCTCCATGATAGTGACTCCAATGATGAGGTTGCTACAGAAAGACGTTAAGTTTGAATGGACAGAAAAGTGTCAGCAGAGTTTCGAGAGGTTAAAGGCATTGCTGACTGAAGCTTCTGTTTTAGTATTGCCTGAGCCGGGAAAAGAGTTTGTGGTTTACAGTGATGCATCCTTGAATGGACTGGGTTATGTACTTATGCAACATGGCAAGGTGATAGCTTACGCTTCATGGCAATTGAAGCCACACGAGAAGAATTATCCGACACATGACTTAGAGCTCGCCGCCATTGTTTTTTCCTTGAAAATCTGGAGGCATTATTTATATGGTGAGACTTGTCGTATATTCACAGACCACAAGAGTTTGAAGTATTTGATGACTCAAAAAGAATTGAATCTGAGACAGTGGAGGTGGTTAGAATTAATTAAAGATTATGAGCTGATCATTGACTATCACCAGGGAAAGGCGAATGTGGTCGCCGACGTGTTATGCAGAAAATCTTTGTTTGCAGTGAGATTCATGGATGCTCGATTAGCATTGCTTGATGATGGTTCAGTCTTGGCAAAGCTAGAGGCTAGGCCGACATTTCTTCAGGAAATCTATGATGCTCAAACTAATGATAGTGACCTACAGGCTAAAAGAATTCAATGTAAGTCGGGCATTGAATCAGATTTTCGGATCGGTCCTGATGGATGTTTAATGTTCAGAGATAGAGTTTGTGTGCCTAAAACTGATGAGCTTATTCGGAAAATCCTACAAGAAGCACATGATAGCCGTTTGTGTATTCATCCAGGAAGTACTAAGACGTACAATGATTTGAAAAAAATGTACTAATGGAACGGCATGAAAAGAGACATTTCTGAATTTGTATTGAAATGCCTGATATGTCAGCAAGTTAAAGCTGAACATCAAGTACCTTCAGGTTTGTTACAACTTGTGGTGGTCCCTGAATGGAAGTGAGACAAAGTTACTATAGATTTCGTGACAGGGTTGCCATTGACTCTGAAAAAGAAAGATGCTATATGGGTTGTGGTGGACAAGTTGACAAAGTCGGCTCATTTCATTCCGGTAAGAATAGATTACTCTCTTTATAGATTGGTCGACTTGTATATATCTAAAATTGTGAGATTACATAGGGTACCACTATCGATTATTTCAGATAGAAACCTGAGGTTCACTTCGAGATTCTAAAAGAAGTTACAAGAGGCCTTGGGTACAAAATTGAGTTTTAGTACTGCTTTTCACCCACAGACCGATGGTCAGTCTGAGCGGATGATACAGATTTTTGAGGATATGTTGCGATGTTACATCCTCAAATTCCAGGGTAGCTGGGAAAAATATTTGACGTTGGTAGAATTTACTTACAACAACAGTTTTCAAATGAGTTTGAAGATAGTGCCTTATGAGGCCTTCTTTGGCAGCAAGTGCCAAACTCCATTGTACTGGACAAAACTTAAGGAAAGTCAGATTCATGGGGTTGATCTGATCAAGGAAACTGAAGAAAAGGTTAAAGTGATACGAGACTGTTTAAAAGCAGCATCGGATGGGCAAAAGTCATATGCTGATCTAAAAAGAAAAGAGATTGAGTTCCAAGTTGGAGATAGAGTATTTTTGAAAGTGTCTCCATGGAAAAAGGTGTTGAGCTTTGGCCAGAAAGGTAAACTGAGTTCGCGATATATTGGACCGTATGAGATCATCGAAAGAGTTGGACCATTAGCCTATCGTTTGACATTGCCACCCGAACTGGAAAAGATTCATGACGTGTTTCATGTACCTATGTTAAGATAATATCGATCAAACCCCTCTCATGTGATTTTACCGGCATATATTGAGATTAGACCGGACATGACCTATGGAGAGGAACAGATCAAGATTTTGGCTCGTGAGGTTAAACAGTTGAGAAATAAAAATGTGGCCTTAGTAAAGGTTTTATGGCATCGACATGGTGTGGAGGAGGCTACTTGGGAGCCGGAAGAAACCATGAGAAGCTAATATCCGAACCTGTTTACTGGTAAGACTTTCGAGGACGAAAGTCCCTAAGGGGGGAGAAATGTAACATCCCGAAATAGGCCTAGTCAGAATAGTGGTTTTGGGACCACAAATTCGGCGTTGAAATATTTATTTTATGATTATTATGAGGTCTAGAATATGAGAATATGCATGTGTTGAAGTTTCATGAAGAAATTCTATGGGTAAAGAACCCAATTGGAAAATAAGGACCAAATTGAATAAATTGTAAAACTTGGATTCTAGAAGTAATTTGTATGAAATTGCTTTAGATTATAAATTAGAAGGTCTTGGAGAGCAATTTTCTCAATTTCTAAATTTTTGGACAAAAATGGGCTTGTATGGATGGAATTTTAAAGAAAGGGCTTAAGGGCATTTTGGTCATTTAGCATTTTAATATAATAAAATGGGAAAAATAAGCCAAAATTCAGCTCATTTCCTTCTTGTTGCCGCCGAAACTTTAGGGTTCTCCATAGCTAGGGTTTTCAAACTTTTCAAGCTCAATAGTAAGTGCTCCCAAGCCCCGTTTTTAATGTTTTTTGCATTTTTGAAATCCCGGTAGCTTACTCTCTCTATTTCTACCCATATTTCATGCTAGGGTTCATGTTTAGAAATTTACCCATGCATGAGTTACTTGTATTTTGATGATTTATGGAAGAATATGAAAGTTGGATGGGTGTTAAACATATTTTCCAAGGTGATTTTCATGAAAAACCCCTAAAAGGACCTTTTTGTAAAAGGTGTAAAATGTGTGGTAGAAATGTGAAAATAATGGAAAATGTGTGCTACCATAAGAGGGAAAAATATTTGGCTAGGCTTGGGTAAGGTAGAAATTGCATGTGTTTCATTATACAAGTCTAGGGACTAAATTGTAAAAATGTGAAAGGTTAGGGGCAAAACGGTCATTTGGACCGGGGGTGAAATTTAGACTCAGAAAGTATAATGTGAGCTGTTAATAATTTACCTTTTTTGTTATAGTCCCCTAGGATCAAATTTCAGAGGTCGATCAAGGAAAACGAAAGATTTCGGAATAACCGAAACACGATACCAAGACGAATACCAGGTAAGTTCGGATAACTTAAAGTAAAATCATAATATGCCTAATTGCATGATTTAAGAATGTATGATAATTGCATTTGTTAATGGCATGAAAACACATGAAATGCATTCTTAACAATGACATGTTGAAAAATGTCCCGGTTGAGGATGGAAAGGAAATTCGATGGATGAACCATGTTGTTTGTGATATTGAGATCCTGCATGTGTTGCGGAAAAGATTTAGCCCGGACGGGTAATCCATTGATCTCAAATATAGAAAGGATATAGCCCGGATGGGTGTTCCTTGAATGATCGAGCCTCCCGAAGAATATATGTGCAGTAAGGATTTAGCCCGGACGGGTAATCCGATTAGGGTCTGAATTTAGCCTGGACTGGCAATTCAAATCCGAGCTCTCTGAGGGTGTTTATCGTTATAAGGGATTTAGCCTGGACTGGTAATCCCGACATCACCTTATGAGTTTATATTATGGGGGATTTAGCCTGGACTGGTAATCTCGCCGTAAAATGTGAGGTTCGCGGGAGTGCAAACCTGAAATGATCATTCTTATGAATTGACGGTTAATGGATAATCCATTGAGATTTCCTAGAAACTCAACGGGATTAATATGAGATATATGTTCAAAAGGAAATATTGAATGATGAGCTCATCTAAGACAAATTGCATGGTATATTATTGTTGTGACTAATTTATTAATTGAGTGCATGTGATAGGGATATCATTTCCATGCTTGTTGATTTTATTGCCTAGTATGGTTTTATGCTAATTAATTGATAACTTTACTTTCTAGTTATTCAGGCTTACTAAGTATGTAAATGCTTATTCCTCTCTTTTCCCTGTTTTATAGAGCTCGATGACTCATAAAGATTGTAAGACGGTTGGAGAGTCAACACACTATCAACTAGTCTAGCTTTGGTATATAGACTCTTTTATCTTGTTCAATGACATGTATAGGACTTTTGAGTATTTTGTTATATGTGTCATTTGATTTTCCAAGATGAAGGCATGTAAAGATATACATATATTTTTGTATATAGCCATAGAAATTGACTCATTTTGAAGTAGGCTATGACCTACAAATCTATGCATGTTTATGTTCGTATGTGATGGTTTGGTTATAATTGGCAATGAGTTATAAGAATGATCCAATCTTGAATGTGTCAAGGAGATATAGAAACCCTTAAATACAAGATGGGAATTAACCTAGCATGTATAAAACCGTTGATATGAGGTTTTCATGCAATGAGGTTTATCATGGTTTTATATAAGTGTATAATTTGGTCTTATCATGTATTAAAGTAACCTATAAGTATGATTGGTTGATAGAGGGTGATCAAAGGCTTGGAAAATAGTCTACAAGGTTACACACAGGTAGACACACGGGCATGTGTCTAGGCCGTGTGTGACACACGGCTTGCCCCCAAGGGTGTGTGGTATGGCCGTGCGTCCTCTGCACTTAAATTTTTAAGTCAGTATAGTGCACGGGCTAGACACACGGGCGTGTGTCTTGGCTGTGTGCCCCTAAATGCATGCTGACGTCATAAACAGAGAGTTACACGGGCTGAGGGAACGGGTGTGTCCCAAGGCACACGGGCGTGTGTGACCACACGGCCCCACCCACACGGGTGTGTGACTCTCCAAGGCAAGAAAATTTATTAAGTTGCCCAAAATCTATTGAATGTTTTCAGTTTTGTCCCGAACTGTCCCGATGTATATTTTAGGCCTCGAAGGCCTGTGTAAGGGACGGTATGCACGCATTTGAAAAGTTTTAATTTTGGGAAAAATTTGGTGACCCGGTTGGGTATGTTGGTGAAAGTTTAAGTCCGGTAACGCCTCGAACTCCATCCCAGCGTTGGATACAAGTGAGGGGTGTTACACTGCCCGTGTGGCCAAGGAAATGGCTATTTACCAAGCTATTTGCCACCCTTATTTGCACACTCACATACACACTTTCAATGGAACTTAACATGACACAATTAAGCTACCAACATAACCATAATCAAGGGTTAAACATATCAAAACTATTATTTACTGTTCATAACAAAACTGTCCACTTGAGTTATAGTCGCTAAATTATTTATATCTTGAGCTACATAACTTTAAAGTAAGATCTGCTTGATTTTTCCGAAACTAGACTCAAATATCTTCCTACCATAAAAGTTTCAGAATTTATGGTTTAGCCAATAAGTACAGTTAATTCTTCAAATTTGTCCTTATTCTACTGTTTGACAGTTTCGACCTTTCTTTACTCAAGTTTAATTATCTCTTAGTACGGGATTTAGATGATGTTCCCATTTATTTCTCTTGAAATTAGACTCATTAAGAAATTAAAAATTTAAATTTAAACCCCCAAGTATTTTATACAATTTTTAATGATTTTCTAAAGTCAGAATAGGGGAACCCGAAATCATTCGAACCTTGTCTCACAAAAATTCAAATATCTCATAAAATGAAATTCTTTTGCTTAAAATTTTATTCTATATAAAAGTAGACTCAATAAGATTTAATTTCATATTTTATTCAACCTCTATTTCAATTTCTAGAATTTTTGGTGATTTTTCAAAGTTGTACTACTGCTGTTGTCTAAAACTGTTTTAATGCTAATTTTACTCTTTCATGATTCCCTTATACTAACTTTCATTAACATACCATTATAAACAACATCACACAATGACATTGGCATAGGCATATGATTAATTAATGTGCTTGCAACCCATTACCCAATATAAGCCAATTTATATGGCTACATACCAAATCAAATCTTTATTCATTACAAGCCAATACATTTGGCCATATCATAAAGACACATACACAAAATGTAACACCTCCTACTCGTGTCCAACGCCGAGATAGGATACGAGGTATTACCAAACTTAAACGCAAACAATCATGCAATCTGAGCCATAAAATTTTGTTCCAGATTAAAACCAATAAAATATATTCATAGTGTCCCTATTATGGGCCTACGAGGCCCAAAACATGCATTAAAAATTGTCTGGGACTAAACCGAGAACTTTGGAAAGTTCTGGGAAAACTTAAAAATTTTTCTCATAAAACAGGGTCACATGCCCGTGTGAACACAAGAGCACGCCCGTGTCCTCAGGATGTGTAACTCTCTGTTTATGACGTCAGCAAACAATTTGAACCACACGACCAGGCCAGACGCCGGTGTCACCAAGCCGTGTTTCTCACACGGTTGAGATACACGGCCGTGTCTCAGCCCGTGTGGCCAACACTTAGGCCATTTTCCAAACCTTTATGTAACCCATAATCCCTTACAACTTTATACACGTCATAATCACAATTCATAGCAGTATTTTAATGATTAAATCACTCTTTGTTGAGACACAACATGACATTTTCAAGGCATCATTCATGTTTTACATATTCTCACATTATACCAATTCTATGCATACCATATCTCATTTATTTGACCAAGTCAAATACTTTACCACTTATTCTCTTATACCATGATTATCAACTTATCCATCCTGCATTCACGTTCAAGGCATTATTATCTTACTTGCCCTATTATATATTAACCATGGTCATGACCACTTCGAATGGTCATGAAGCATTCATCACACATGCATGTCACAACACCAATCATGCATGGCCAACCATCATGCTCACATCATTTCATCAGAAACATTATAACATAGCATGGATAGATAGATTTACAAACCATACTTAATATGAGCCACACCCAATGGCCATATACAATAAATCAAAATAAGCGAATACATTTGGCCAAATCATAGAACACATATAATAAAATCTAATCCCTATACATGCCACTCACTTGAAACTTCTCAACCTATGTATCAATATCCCAAGGTGATAGCTTGGTAGTGTGATGTTGCCTCTGACGTTCTCCAACCCCGAGCTGACCTGACAACACTAAAAGAAATGGAAAGGAGGGAGTAAGCTTTACACTTAGTAAGCTCGCATGAAAATAATAAGCAAGGAATTAATATGCTATTTCAATTTCTCTCTATTTATTAAAATCCAGTCAAGCTATTTTCTTGAGTCATAGTCACTAAATCATTTATATCTAGAGCTACGGAACTTCAAATTAAGATCTGCTAATTTTTCCAGAAGCTAGACTCACATATATTATTATCATAAAAGTTTCAGAAGTTTTGGTGTAGCCAATAAGTACAGTTTATTCTTTAAAGTCTCCCCTATTTAGCTATCCGACAGTTCTAACCTCTCTTCATTAAAACTTAATTATCTATTAGTACGGGATTCGGATAATGTTTCCATCTATTTCTATTGAAAATAGACTCGTTAGGGACTTATTCATATGAATTATAACCAATAATTATTTTTTTAAAATTTATAATGATTTTCCCAAGTCAGAACAGGGGATTCCAAACTCATTTTGACTCTATCTCTCAAGAATTCTAATATCTCATAATATTAAATTCTTTTGCTTATACCGTTTCTTCTATGTGAAACTAGACTCAATAAGCTTTCATTTTATATTTAAGTCAGCATTTAATTTGTCTTTCACAATTTTTGGTGGATTTTCAAAGTCAAACTATTGCTGCTGTCCAAGCAGTTTTAGAGCAACAAAATGATGTTCATCATAAGATTGCCATAAAAATATTATTTTCATATGTATCATTCATCTATTTGAATTCTTAACACAAGTACATTTCATTTCACATTTCAAACACATGTTCATGGGTTTCGAGTACGTACCTGTGCTATCTCTTAGCACAACCACTCATCCAAACATGACAATCATATGCATCATACTAGTATCATCTAAGTATAGATGAGTTTATCATTTCAAATATTTCCAATTCTATTTCTCAAGTTAATCCCATTGAATTTCTCGGGGATCTCGATGGATAGCCCATTTACCATCAATTCATACATGTGGTCATCTCAATACGCACTCACACAAACCTTACATCTTACGACGGGATTACTAGTCTAGGCTAAATCCCTCGTAGAATAAATTCACAAAGCAATGTTGGGATTACCAGTCCAGGCTAAATCCCTTTCAACGATAATTGCTCTCATAAGCTCGGATCTGAATTGGCAGTCCAAGCTAAATTCAGTCCTCAATCGGATTACCCGTCCGGGCTAAATCCATAATACACACATATTCTTCGGGAGGATCGATTATTCAAGGAACACCCGTCCGAGCGAGATCCTTTCTATATTGAGATCTATGGATTACCTGTCCGGGCTAAATCCTTTACTGCAACACATGTAGGATCCATATCATGTAAGAAATGATATATCCATCGAATATCCCTTTTTATTCAACCGGGACACTTTATCAACTTTTCATTAGTACAACCTTTCCGATGTATTATTTCACAATGTCTATCAACATTATAATTCATGCATGAATACACATTTTAATGTTTATTTGAGCATTAATCCATACAATAAAAAAATAACATATCACCTAGTTTTCATACAAACTTATTCATTTCATTTAAAATGTCAATTTCCAATAAATTTCCATTAACATCAAATTCAATACAATCATAGCAAGATATATTTCATGTATAACAATAATAACATGAATAATATGCTCATTAAATCACGCGAACTTACCTCGAATACAGAAACGACAAAATTACCATTTTAGTCCAAAACTTGTAAATTCCCAATTTAAGCCCGAATATCGATTTCCTTTATCTATCATTTCAAATATAGCCTATTTAGGACTCACATTATTCAAATTGACCCAAAAATCATATTTTGGCAAATTTATTATTTTACCCCTAAACTTTCACAAATTCGCAATTTAGTCCCTAGGCTCATAAAATGAAATGTGTTCAATTTCTTGATTACCCAAGCCTAGCCGAACTATATTGAAGCTTATGGCAACCCACATTTCTCATTAAAATATATTTTTAGTTACCTATTTTACACCTTTTTCACTTTAATCCTTTTTAGGCCTTTTCATGAAAAATCACTTAGTAGAAGGTGTAAAATACACTCCAATCTTTCATTTTCTACCATTAAACATCAAAATGCTAGCATGTCATGCATGGGTAAATTTTTAAACATAAACCCTAGCTCAAAATAATGGTAGAAATGAGTAGAGCATGTTACCGGGATTTTAAAAATGCATAGAACGTTAAAAAGGAGGCTCGGGATCACTTACTATTGAGCCTGGAAGCTTGGAAACCCTAGCCATGGCTCCCCTCTTGATTCACACAGCCATGGAGGAAGATGACACATTTGGCTTTTAATTTTTGTCTTTTAATTCATTTTACCCCTAAATGACCAAAATGCCCTTTTTACCATTCTTTCAAAATTTACCCTTCCAAGCCCATTTTTGTCTAAATTTTTAAAACTTGGTCAAATTACTCTTTAAGGACCTCTAATTAATAATCTAATTCAATTTCATGCATATTGCTTCTAGAACACAAGTTTTAAAAATTATTCGATTTAGTCTTTAAAGTCTAATTAAGCACTTTTCACATAAAATTTCCTCATGAAATTTTCACACAAGCATAGAGACATATCGTAGACCTTATAATAATTATAAAAAAATTATTACCATCTCGAATTTGTGGTCTCGAAACCACTGTTCTGACTAGGCCCTAATTCAAGATGTTACACAAAATGACTAATCCCCTATACATGCCATAGACTCAAAGGTTTTCGTTCATTTACCCAACATGATAGTTTGATAGTGTGATAGAATCTCCGATGATCTTCAACCTGAGCTAGCTGAATAAAGCTATGAGAGGTGGGAAAGAAAAAGGTGTAAGCTATATAGCTTAGTAAGCCCGTATGAAAATAATAAGCGAATCATTTACATGCATTTACCAATTTCATCAGTATGTTCCCGTGGTTACACATTAATCAATTGCAATACCCATCTTTTAATCTATAAACATAAATTTATCCTATCTTGACATTAGTCAAGCAAACATAAACTCTCATAATAAAACACTTTAACATTTGACAAATCATTTCAGCATTCATAATAAAAATGCGCATTAATTATGTATATTCATATTTCCCAATTCATATAGCTTAACATCCTTCAATGGTCCAAAACTCTTAGCTATCCATACTTTCATATCCATTTTTATTAGGCTTTTATGCGGTCTTTTCTCTCTTTTCATTATTCATTGAATCACAACATTAAAAGAATAAGCACATCGTGTCTCAATTCAATTTGGCCTAAAAGCCTTACACATGATTCTCAATCGAATTCACCATATATTTTTACGTCATAAATATAAAACTATAATCACAAGGTCATCATAGAAAATCATTCTCATAGACATAACTCATTCATTTGCATTCTTACCACATACCAAGCTTAATGCTCATGAGTTTTGAGTACATACCTATACTATCGCATAACATAACCATATACTTATTCTTCTAATTGACTTACCCCCTGGGTTTTCTGTCAAGTTGCTCGATAATTTACCCGTTGAACACTTGGAATACCATTGGATACATCGAAATCTCGCATCTAAGTGCCCCATATGTAGCCAATGCTACCTCATATCACATATCACATGTTGTTCGCTTTTGAGCTACTCACAGGTTTGCTCACACAAGCTGTCAGTCAGGATGTAACTACACGGGTTGCTCATACAAGCTATCAGGTATCCGCAACACATGCCAGACTACCCAGCACCAGTAGAACGTACAAACCAGCACCCAGACCGCCATACCATGTATCACATATATCATGAACTCAGACCACAACTCATGAGCTCAGATCACAGTTCCTAGTGACATGTCACTTGTATCCGAAACTATTCCTAACGTTCAAATGGGATTTCCTTAATTACACGTTGAAATCGTTCAAAGGACCAATCATATAACTTATGATAATGATTAATCACATAATTCTTCATAATATTAATAATAAAGATAATCACATTTAAACATGAAACTACAGCTCATTACAATGTCATCAAGTATCATAGACATATTTTAGATCATATCATTGCATAGTGTATCATAAAATCTCATGGTCATTTTCGTAATACCGTGCTCCATAGCATTCGCATTTCATTTTAATAATAAGGCATTTATCTCAATTATATCAATTAAACATTTATACATGTACAATTAAATGCTTATTAAACATACAAACTTACCTCGATACCCAAAATGGTGAAAAAGATCTAACCGTCAAATACTCATTTCCCCCCCGTTCTAGGTCCAAACCTCATTTTCCTTGATCTAAAATGTCAGATGTAGCTTATTTATTAGTCACATTATTCATTGTGACCCAAAAATCATATTATGGCAAAATTATGTTTTTACCCCTAAACTTTGTCATATTTACATTTTTCCCCTAAGCTCGTAAAATGAAATTTATTCAATTTCTTTCTACTTTAAGCCTAGCTGAACCATTTTCATAACTATAACAGCCTACAATTTCCACTAGAACGCACTTTTACTACATATTTTATAACTTTTACAATTTAGTCCTTTTAAGCATTTTCACCGAAAATCACTCAGCAAAAGTTGTTTCTCCAACCATAAACATGCATAATCTACCATTAAACATCAAAATGCACAAATTTCTAACATGGGTCAGACCCTAGACCTTCATCATAACTCAAATAAATGGTAGAAATAGGTAGATCTTGTTATGAGGATTTCAAAAACGTAAAAATCATTTAAAACGGGGCAAGAACGGACTTACAATCGAGCTTGGAAACTTGAAAAACCCTAGCCATGGTTTCTTCATGTAAAATTTGGCCAAGGAAGAATATGGACAAGAAAATTTTCTTTCATTTTGTTTTTAATTTATTTTAATTACTAAATGACCAAAATACCCCTAACTTAAAAATATTCTATTTCACCTATTTCATGTCCATTTTTGTCCAAAAAATTAACCAATAGTCTAATTACCATTTAAGGACTTCCAATTTAAAATTTCATAGAAATTAGACACCTCTAGCTTCTAGAAATCAATTTTTGCACTTTTTACAATTTAGTCCTTTTGAATAAATTGAGTGCCCAAACGTCGAAATTTATGAACGAAATTTTCATGAAATAATTTTGTGAAAATTTAGACGATAAAAATATAATAAAAATAATTTTTTTCTAGCCAGATTTGTGGTCCCGAAACTACTGTTCCGACTAAGCCCAAAATCGGGCTGTTACTTTCATCAGGTCATAAATTATTGTATTATAACTTGTTTAATGACTTTGAATGGCATGATTGGTAATTCACATCTTGAATTATCTTCGTTTTGGACATGTATGTTTTCTAAAAATTATTATTTGAGCTTTGAATTGAACTATGTAATTCCCCGGTTTGCAATTGTGGATGACAGTAAACATTAGTTGTTGAATTATGTTTGATTAAATTGTTATATTTTCTTCGATAAGATTCATTGTTTTTGTCTGTTGAACTTACTAAGCTTCAATAAGCTTACTTGTGTTACTTGTATTTTTTTTGTAGATATCTTTTCGTGAGATAAGTGATCAGATCAGCACTCAAGTCACACTATCCATCTGATTTCGATAGTTTTTGAATGTTTATTTTGGATTATATGGCACGTAATAGGTTGTTACATCAACGACCTCGTTTGATATGTGTTTAAATAAGCATGTGCCTAGTTTATCTTTGGAATTATGTTTGCTTCGTAATGTGAAAATATGATATGGTTGCTAAGTGTGGTGATGAACATAAGTTTGTTAAATGTAGTTTGTAGTTTGGTTTTAGTAAGCTTAGCTAAGAATAACAATTGGTATAAGTTTGATTTTAACATGGTAAATTAAGAGGTTGGATAATTGGCTCAAATAGGATAAGTATGTATATTTGAATGGTTGAATGGTTGAAAATTTATATAATTGTACATGTATGTATAATTGTGGTACTAATGAGGGTACATTGTTTAGGTACTTAAAATGGTGGATTTGACATGATTTGAGTAGGTTTAATGATAATTTGAATAGGTTTAATGGCTGGTTATTAGATTGCTTGGTGTCCAAGTAAACTTGAAATGATAAACTTGATGTTTAAGGTTCATTTAGGTGCACATGGCGTAGGACATGGGCTACCACATGGCCATGCATCATAGACAGTCTGGCGCATAGTATGCGACACGGTCGTTTGGTCTAATTCAATGAGTTACACAGTTTAAGTCACGGGCTGGGACACGGTCGTGTGTCGCAACTTCGAATACTCACACTGCCTGGCCACACGACTGTGTGTCTCCTATTTTTTAAGATTTTCATATTTTCTTGAAATTTTCTAACTTGTTTCAAATTAGTCCCTAAGGTTTTTAAGATTATTTCTTTAGTCCCTTATGCTTGATTTAAGCCTTGTAAATGTAAGTTATTATTTACTTTATGGTATTTGAGAAATTATATTATAATGATCATGATTTTAATTATTTATTTCTGTTAACTTGCTGTAGCATTCCCGAAACCCTATTCTGGTGACATTTACAGGTTAGGGGTGTTACATTTAGTGGTATTAGAGCTACAGTTTAGTCGGTTCTCAGATTGAAAGCAGCATGTGTAATGTCTAGAATTATACACCTTATAAACCTATGATAGTATGACGTGTTTGATCGATTTAACCTTTTTTTTCTTACAGATTGTAAATATGGTAGCCAAATTTAATCATGCTGACAAGGATGAGGTTAATAGTAATGTACCGACTACAGAACAAGGAAAGAGTAGTAATATTCCAATTCCACTAGTATCTTAAAATGAACTTAAAAACATGCTCTTCTGGTTCATGAACCAGTGGTTTAAAGAATATGCGCAAATGAATACTACGGCTTAACAACCTCCACCCCCTGTTATACCTTCCGTTGCACCTCCACATCCTTCTGTGACTGAATCTAGTTGACGTTGACTGATTGAAAAACTTAGGAAATGTGGTGTTGAAGAATTTTGAGGTAGATCGAAAGATAATATAGTTAAAGCTGAGTATTGGCTTCAGAATATCCTATGAGTTTTTGAAGAAATGGCTTGCCCTCTTGATGATTTTCTTAGATGTGCCGTTTCACTGTTAAAAGAAGAAGCGTATAGTTGGTGGACTACATTGACAGTTGTGGTACTGAGAGTTAAAATTTATTGGGATTTTTTTTAGATTGATTTAAAATTTCTTGGGATTTTTTTTAGACTGATTTCAAAAAGAAATACGTCGATAAATGATATATGGATAAAAAGAAGAGAGAATTTCTTCAATTAAAGCAAGGAAATAAAGCAGTGGCTGAATATGAGAGAGAGTTTGTGTATCTCAGTAAATATGCTTGAGAAATTGTGCCTAATGAAGAAGAAATTTGGATCCGATTTGAAGATTGCTTGAATGATGAAATTAGAATGATGATTGAAGGTAATGAAATTCGAGAATTTTTTTGTTCTATCTGATCGTGCATAGAAAATGGAAGAAGTGTACAACAACAAAATTCAAAGAGATAGGCGGGTTTGGGAATTTAACAGGAGAGGCTCTTCTGAGTCATTTTCTTTACCACCAACGAAGAAGAGTAGAGAAGACTTTAGTCGAGCTACTTCAACTTTCGAGCATCTAAACAAAAATAAATCAATTTAGAATGATTTTAAATCTCCTACAAAGCCGGTTGATAGTGCTGAAGTGGACGAAACGTTCCAAAGCCAAATTGTAAACATTGAGGAAAATTTCATACTAGTGATTGCAGAACTAAATTAGAGGCATGTTACAGATGTGGATCTATTGACCACTTTGTACGAATTTGTCTGAGACAAGTGAGGGAAAGAGAAGAATCGAATGAAAAGCAAATGTCTACATATTAGAAAGGTAGACGTCTGGGCCAGAACAACACTACTGAGACCCATCGTATGGGAACAAAAGATACAGTTGCCTGATTAGAGACTAAAGCACCTGCTTGAACATATGCCATCTGAGCCAGAGAGGAAGCTATTGCGCCTGATGTGATTGTTGATACATTTTATCTCTTTGATGTTACTGTATATGCATTGATTGACCCTGGGTCAACTCATTCTTATATTTGCACTGCATTAGTAACAAAAAAGAAACTACCTGTTGAATCAATTGAATATGATATTCAAGTTACTAATCCATTGGGTCAGAGTGTGATAGTTAACTTAGTTTGTAGTAAATGTCCACTAAAAATTAAAGGCTGTGAATTCCCTACTGATTTGATGTTATTACCCTTTCGAGAATTTGATATTATTCTGGGTATGGATTGGTTATCACTACATGATTCTGTGGTAAATTGTAGATAGCAACAGATTGATTTGAAATGCTAAACAGGAGAAATGATTTCTGTTGAATCTAACAGACCGAACATATCACTAGAATCATTTTAGCTATTTTCACATAGAGATTGATACATAAAGGTAGTGAGGCATTTCTAGTAGATATACTTGATATCCAAAATTCAGAATTGAAGTTAGATCAGCTACCAGTTGTTAATGAGTTTATTGATATATTTCTCGAAGAGTTACGGGGTTTGCCACCTGAGCGTGAAGTTGAGTTTTTTATTGATTTGGTTCCTAGAATTACATTGATATCGATATCACTGTATCGTATGCCACTAGCTGAGTTAAAAGAGTTGAAAGTTCAGTTACAAGAATTGTTAAACAAAGGGTTTATTCGACCAAGCGTATCTCCCTAGGGTGCACCTGTGTTGTTTGTGAAAAAGAAAGACAGCTTCTTAATATTGCGTCTTGACTATAGACAGTTGAATTAAATTACAACAAAGAATAAGTATCCCTTGCCACGTATTGACGATTTTTTTGATTAATTAAAAGGTGCCACAGTGTTGTCAAAGGTAAATCTCAGATCCGGGTATTATCAGTTGTGAGTTAAAGTCAGTTGTGAGTTAAAGATTGTGATGTTCCAAAGATTGCTTTCCGAACTTGTTACGGCCACTATAAGTTTTTAGTAATGCCATTTGGATTAACAAATGCTCTTACTACTTTTATGGATTTAATGAACCGAGTTTTTTAGCCTCATTTGGATAGATTTGTGGTTGTGTTTATTGATGATATATTGATCTATTTTAAAACAAAATCTTGACATGTTCAACACATGAGAATCATGTTACTGACTTTGTGAGAAAAATAGTTGTATGTAAACTTCAATAAATGTGAATTCTGGCTTTGAGAGGTTGGATTTCTGGGTCATATTATATCAGTTAACGAGATTCGAGTCAATCCGAGTAAAGTTTTTGCTGTAATGAGTTGGAAAACTCTGAAAAATGTTTTAGAAGTGCGAAGTTTTCTAGGTTTAGCAGGTTACTACCATCGATTTGCTAAAAACTTTTCGATCATTGCTTTACCTATGACCATGTTATTACAGAAAAACATCAATTTTTTTGGCTTGATAAGTGTCAACAGAGTTTTAATCAGCTGAAAAACATGTTAAAAGAAGCTCTAGTATTGACTCATCTTGAATATAGGACAGAGTATGATGTTTACAGCGATGCGTCTCTCAATGGTTTGGGTTGCTTGTTGATGCAGTTAGGGAAAGTAGTAACTCATGCTTCTCGATAGTTAAAGCCATAGGAAAGAAATTATCCGAATCACGATCTCGAATTGGCCATGATTGTCTTCTCTTTGAAGATATGGATGCATTATTTATATAGTGAGACAATGTCATGTGTATATTGATCACAAAATTTTAAAGTATTTAATGATGTAGAAGGAACTGAATCTAAGACAGTGACGTTGGTTAGAGCTACTGTAAGATTATGATCTGGTTATTGATTATCATCCGGGAAAGGCTAATATAGTTGTAGATGCACTTAGTCAAAAATCATCATTGTTTGCACTTCAAACGTTGAATGCTATTTAGCTCTAAATAATAATGGTTCTGTATTGGCAAAATTGAAGACTAAACCTCTATTTCTTCAATGAATTCGAGAGTTACAAAATGATAATCCGAAGTTGATAATGAAACAAAATTTGGTCTAGGGTAATTTGGCTACTGAATACAGTATTGGTGATGATGGTACATTGTATTACCGCGATAGAATTTGTGTTTCTAATAATCTAGATTTGAAACAGGATATTCTGTCTGAAGTGCATAGTAGTACGTATTCCATTCGTCCTGGTAGTATCAAAATTTATTGTAATTTGAAACAAATGTACTGGTGGTCAGGTATGAAACGTGAGATTTGTGAGTTCGTAGTAAAATGTTTAATTTGTCCGCAAGTAAAAGTAGAGCATCAGGTGCCGTCAGGATTATTACAGCCTATTATGATTTCTGAGTGGAAATGGGGGCGAGTCACGATAGATTTCATATTTGGTTTGCCTGTAACTCTGAAAAAGAAAGATTCGATCTGGGTTATTGTTGATAGATTGACTAAATTGATACACTTTATTCCAGTCAGAACAGATTACTTACTTGAGAGGCTAGTGGAATTATAGGTGTCTGAGATTGTAAGATTACAAGAAGTCCCAACATCTATTATTTATGATCGTGATCCGAGGTTTACATCAAGATTTTAGGGTAAACTTAACGAGGCTTCAGGCACTAAACTCAATTTCAGTATAGCATTTCATCCTCAAACTGACAGGAAATCAGAATGGGTAATATAGATTCTGACAGATATGCTACGATATTGTATACTCGAGTTCTAGGGTAGTTGGGAAAAATATCAATCATTAGTTGAATTCGCTTATAATAACAGTTATCAGTCCAGTACTAAAATGACACCATTTGAAGCTTTATATGGAAAAAAGTGTAAAACACCATTGTATTGGTCTGTGTTGAACGAATCCAAAATGGTAGAGATTGATTTGATTCGAGAAACTGAAGACAAGGTTCAAATTATTCGAGATTGTTTGAAAGTTGCATCTGATCGTCAAAAATTGTACTCAAATTTGAAAAGAAAGGATATAGAATTTGTTGTTGGCGATTGAGTATTCTTAAAAGTTTTTTCGTGGAAGAAAGTACTACAATTTGGTAAGAAAGGAAAGTTGAGTCTGAGGTTTATCGGGTTGCATGAGATTACTGAAAGAATCGGTCCTGTAGCTTACAAATCAGCTTTGCTTCCTGAACTTGAGAAAATTCACAATGTGTTGCACATTTCAATGAAAAGACGATATAGATCTGATCCTTCGCATGTGATTCCTCACAGTGAAATTGAATTACAACCAGATTTGACATATTTTGAAGAACCATTGGCTCAGGAAGTCAAAGAACTTCGGAATAAACGAATACCATTGGTAAAATTCTTGTGGCATCGGCATGGTACTGAAGAGGCTACCTGGAAAACTGAGGAATTGATGAAACAAAAATATCCAAATTTATTCTCAGGTAACAATTTTGAGGACAAAATTTCCTAAGGGGGAGAGTTGTAACAACCCAGTTTTTAGTGGTGACAGAACAGTGGTTTAGGGGCCACAAGTTTCCATCATGTTGGCCCGTAAATATTATTTATAGAATATTTATGGAGTCATTTGAGTCATATTAGAATTTGGTTAAGAAATTTTGACATTTAGATAGCTAATTAAAAAAATGACTAAATTGTAAAAGATGAAAAACTTAGTAATTATTGTATTTTGATTATTTAATAGCTTAACTAATAAATGTGGGAGGGCCAATGGAGTAATTAAACCCCTTTTAATGGATAATGGACGGTAATTGAAGTTAAAGTTGAGTGAAATGTGTGGAAATGACAATTTTTTAATTAAATAAAAAAAAACAAAGCATAATTAAAAGAAAATATGATCTTCTTCTTCATTTTTCCATGGTTTTTCCAAAAGAACCATGAAAGGATAAGTTTGGAGGTTCGGCTGGCTCACTCCTTTGCATTAGTAAGTTTTTGAGCCTCATTTTTAATGAATTTTATGTTTTTGAGATCATTACAATTAGGTCCAGCTAATCTATACCTTCGTTTTTGAATCTGTTAAAAATTTTAGAAGTTGCCATTGATGAATCTTAGTTGTTTGAAGCTTTAATTGTGATATTAGTTTTTGATTTAAGGATTATATTGTTAAAATGTCAAAATTTCAAGGTTTGCTAGTGAATTAGAGGTATAATTGGGACTGTTTAAGGGCCTAGATTATTCGGCTGTAAATTTTGGACTCGAAAAAATGGTTAATTTGGTGATTTTTGGGTTAAAGGACTAAATTGCATAAATTATGAAAGTTAGGGGCAATTGTGTAAATTTTGGAAATAAAAGGGTAAAAATTGTAGAATAAATTGGAATATGAAATGTAAGCTAATAATGGAGAAATTTTATGTTTTAGATCAAGACCTTATTGATTTACGTGAAAAAGAGAAAATTGTGGAATAGTCCCTAAACTTCAACAACTATTACACTTCAGTCCAAGTAAGTTCGTTCGGTTTGTAATTCAATATCTATATGACTTGTATGATGATATGATTGAAATAGAGGATCTTAATTGTTCTATTGATGATGTAAATTTTTTTGGAAAATATTATTGAGTTCGGTACTTGGGCTGAATGACCGCAAGATAGAGTACAATTGAATAATGGCATGTTATGCGGGGTTGGAGTGGAGATTGATGTGGGGTGCTTTATATATTCTTATTGAGTATACCGAGGTTCAGAATTTGTTGCGAACTCTCGTGTTATACTATCCTATTCTGGTGCGTTATAGGGGGATGTATAGCTTACGGGCTAGGCACTTAGTGGCGAGGCGTATTATCAGTTGGATTAACTCTCATTAGCATTTGGCATGTTATTGGTTGGATTAGCTCATATGAGCATTTGGCGTGTTTTGGTTGGACTACTTGTGTACTCGTATATGTAAGTTGTTCATCAGGTCATAAATTATTGTATTATAACTTGTTTAATGACTTTGAATGGCATGATTCATACTTGACATCTTGAATTATCTCCGTTGTGGACATGTATGTTTTCTGGAAATTATTATTTAAGCTTTGAATTGAACTATGTAATTCCCCGATTTGCAATTGTGGATGACAATAAACATTATTTGTTGAATTATGTTTTATTAAATTGTTATATACTTCGGTAAGATTCATTGTTTCTGTCCGCCGAACTTACTAAGCTTCAATAAGCTTACTTGTGTTACTTGCATTTTTTTTGTAGATATCTTTTTGTGAGACTAGTGATCAGATTAGTACTGAAGTCACATTATCCATCCGATTTCGATAGTTTTTGAACGTTTATTTTGGATTATATGGCATGTAATAGGTTGTTACGCCAACGACCTCGTTTGATATATATTTATATAAGCATGTACCTAGTTGATATTTGGAATTATGTTTGTTTCGTAATGTGAAGATATTATATGGTTGCTAGGTGTGGTGATGAACATAAGTTTGTTAAATGTAGTTTGTAGTTTGGTTTTAGCAAGCTTAGCTAAGAATAACAATTGGTATAAGTTTGATTTTAACTTGGTAAATTAAGAGGTTGGATAATTGGCTCATATAGGATAAGTATGTATGTTTGAATGGTTGAATGGTTGATGATTTATATAATTGTACATGTATGTATAATTGTGGTACCAATGAGGGTACATTGGTTAGGTACTTAAAATGGTGGATTTGACATGATTTGAGTAGGTTTAATGATAATTTGAATAGGTCTAATGACTGGTTATTAGATTTCTTGGTGTCCAAGAAAGCTTGAAATGGTAAACTTGATATTTAAGGTTCATTTAGGTTCACATGGCATAGGACACGGGCTGCCACGCGGCCATGCATCATACACAGTCTGGTGCAAGGTCTGTGACACAGTTGTGTGTATCAAGTCAGAGAATCACACGACTTGACACACAGTCTGCGACACGGCTTGTGATCTAAGTTAGTGAGTTACACAGTTTATGACATGGGTTGGGACACAGCCGTGTGTCCCCTGTTTTTGAAATTTTTCATATTTTCCTAAAATTTCCTAACTTTTTTCAAATTAGTCCCTCTAGGTTTTAAGATTATTTCTTTAGTTCCTTAAGCTTGATTTAAGCCTCGTAAATGTAAGTTATTATTGCAATTCAATTACTATATGGTATTTGAGAAATTGTATTGTAATGATCATGATTTTACATGTTTATTTCTATTAACTTGTTGTAGCATTCCCGTAACCCTATTCTGGTGACATATATGGGTTAGGGGTGTCACAATGATTTGGATTGGAATAATACAAGAAAATAGCAAGCTCAACGATATATTATTAAAATTGAAAATTGTTATAAACCTTTTAGTTGAAGTGCAAAATCTAAAAAGTGATTCATAGAATTAAAGCAAAACATAGAATATATATATATATAATGAGAAAATAATTTAAATACATGATTATCATCATTTAGGAAAACAATAATATACTATTTAATTTTGAACCTAACATAAGAATATAATGAGAATTTTATGTAGAATTTTATGAAGTCATTTTTAAAAGATAGATTTTAAATTTCAAAACAAATTCATTATATTTTATGAAATATGCTTTAAAAGATAAATTTTAACATTTATTATTTTCTGTACAAAATATGGATGTTTCGAATCCTAATCTTCTCTAAATCATAGTTGTTCGAACCATATCAAGTTGGTCGATCAAATTAATTGGACGGAAATCAATCGATATATTGTTTTGAATAAAGGGTTGGAAATGGTTGGACTACGAATTGTTTTGAACTAAATGAACTGGGATAAAAATTAATTAAGCTAGCTGTTGAATAAGATTTTATAATTTTTAAATATTTTTTTAATTTTATAAAAAAATATTAATTTATTGAATTAAAACTAGACTAATGGTAAAACTGATTAGACCAATTAAATCGAGAGCCAATAATTTAACCTACTCGATTACTGATTCTATTCTTAAAACCATCCTCTAAACTACATGTTAGGATTTCGACCCGGTTAAGCAACGAACAAGAAAATAGCGGAAAAAATTGAGAAATTGAACACACAAATTTAACGTTAAAAAACCCCTCCAAAGAGGATAAAAAACCACGAGCAAAGATAATTTTACTATAATGGTAAAAGAACGAAGAGTACAAAAAGATGGAGATATAAACTAAACCCCGAAAACCCGAAAACTCGAAAACAAAGAACCCACAAAACGTAAACACAAAATTCTCTAAATGTGTTATGAGTTCTAATCTTTAATGGGCATAATTTCTAAGGTTGTAAAAGAGCCTATTTATAGGCTAAATTCATAAGTTAAATAATAATAAAATAATCTAAACTAACCAGTGTTTGATTGAAACAAGTAAATAGAGTTTAACTGAAAGATTATTTTTCAAATTTGACTGAAAATAGGAGTCATATTTAACACTACACAATAACCCTGAAACTTGAAATTGTGTGGCTTTGAACCAATCCAATCATAACAGGTAATGCAATCAATTTCCACCTTAGGAATTAGATTACTAATAGGTATAAATTTGAAAATTATACATGAATTTTGATTTATTGTGCAATTTGATATATAAACTTTAATTTAGTACAATTGTACACATGAATCTTTAATTGTGGTTCAAATGTATATATGAATCTTTAATTTTGATTCAATCATACACATTTAAAGAAATAAGTACATCAATTTATTTTTATATTAAATAAATATAGTTATTTTTATGCAATATATAACCATAAAATGTTATTATATCAATAATTGTGTCAATAACTTGTAAGAATTGGATCAAATCAAAATTTAATATATTAGATTGGACAAAACTAAAATTCATTATACAATTATTTATTAAACCAAAATTTATATATAATTTTGTTAAATTTAAAAAAATAATTAAATGTTGACATGTTACCCATGTGATAATTCATGTGTATGCAACATTAGCAAAGTTAAAAATATATTAACTTTTACATTCATTCTAAGGTGATTTGACAAAAAAAAAAAACACAAGTTTAAAGGCTAAAAAGGCAAAAAATTAAATGGTGGATTAAAATGACTTTTTTTTGGTGAAATTGAAGGGTCAAATAAATCATTATACCTTAATTTAGTCTTGCTTTCTAATACAAGTATATTGTCCTTAATTAACTTTTGCTTCCAAGACATATCATTACCACATGCATGTGTCACGCGGCTAGAACTTAAGTCTGGTAAACCGCGTAACTTTAGGCAATTTCTTTTCTTAAAATAAGCCTAAGTTAGTCTAATTCTCGAAAGATGAGAATTCTTACAAAAATTCTCTAAGGCACCAAAATATAGTAGAAGAAATTCAAAGTGAATGAGTAATAAAGAAGCTTGGAAAGCCACAGGAAAGCAATGCACACAAGGTGTTTTAGTAAATGCTTTCAAATATATTCTTCAACTCAAGAATGAAATACAATGGGATGATTACTGATTTGTCGTAATTTGATATGGAAAATTAGGCTTTCTAGGTATACTTAAGGAGCTTATTCTCAAGAAAAGTAGTGTCTTTTTCGTAGTTTTTCATAAAAATTAGATTTTAAGTTAATAAGTGCAAATGCCTCATTTTTACTCATTTTGAGACCCAATTTGGCCAATAGTGCCATTTGGGGCCCTAACATGTGGTTAAGTGATGTAGGGACGTGTTGGAGGTTGAAAATGACATCAAAAGAGAAGGTATCGCGATATCCAAATCTTGAAATCATGATATCTCCAACAGAGTTAAAGACTAGAGGCCACCCTTTAGTGGTATCGCGATATCCACCTTTCAAGAAGACCACCAAGTTTGAAACTAATTTGGGTATCGCGATAACCTCTTCTTGGGTATCATGATATCGATATTGTGAGGGGATAAAATTGGATAAAAGGATAATATTTATCCATCCGATGCACGTTTAGGGGCATTTTTGGCAACAAAAATTCATTAATCATCAACCTCGAAACACCAATTTTTGCTGAGGAGAGATATACACACATTATCTAAGTTTTAGCCTTAGTTTTTCTAGGTTTTCTCTTAGTTTATTTGCAACTTTTTTTCTAGGGTTTATATTTTCTCTTATCCTTTCTTAGTTTTTGAGTTTATTTTATTGCACTTTGTTCTTGTTCTTAGTGTTCTTGTAGTTAGTTAAGTTAGTTATCACTGTAGCCTAGGTTTATTTGTACTTTCAGTCTTTATACTTGGGTTGTAATGACATTTCTAGCTTTAGTTTGATGTATTTTAGTTTCCTTTACTTTAAATCTATTAAAATTTATTCCTTTTATGTTTATTGCTTTAGTTTTCTTGTTGAATGCTTCTCGTTTCATGTTCTTTAAGTTTTATTGCATAAAAATATCAAAATTTATATTTTTCTTAACCATTACTTTAATGACTTCTTTGCTTTTCATTTCTGTGGTTGTTAATTGTATTTTCAGCATGAGTAGCTAAACCTTTCAGGGGGGTTGGTTGATAGAGATGTGGTGAGTTGATTTTTGGATGAAAGACCAAACGGTAATAAATTGGATTAATTTGAATGAACCTGAAAACTTAGGATTGATGCCCTTAAAGGAACATCTAGACAAGTGAGGCTGAGAGGTAATCTTGTTGTACATCAATTCATTAGTCCCAGATTACCCGATAAGATCGAGAGATAAACTAGAATAATTTGTCTAATAAAATTGAGCCACTTTAGTAATTTAATCACTTTAAGTCCTTATTCGAGGATCGGTGAACCACATCGAACTCAACCAACCACTGTTAGTCATTTATTGGTTAATTTCGTAATTTTTTACTCTTTACAATTTGGTCCCTAGAGTATCATCTTTAATTTCATTGCAACATTTTTTTTGTTATGATTTGTCATACTATAAAATTGTACATGTAATGCCCTCAACCTGACCTGATTTACCATATCTTAATCTCAAGTGTTACACCTTATACAGATGTAACTTAACTTTTTCTTTCTAATTTATTGATATTTGTAAACACCTATATATGAGTATAACATAATCTTTTATGGTGTACATTGTATAGTTACATATTGAATTTCTACTTGAATGACTTATGCGTAGACTTTGACATGCCATTTGCTTTTCTTTGTATGCATAACAGCCCAATCGCGTGACTTCTTTAGCGTAACCCTGACATCGTCCCTCAGCACAAATTCCTTTATAACATGAACAAACAACAAATTTTGTAAGTTCATGAGAACTCAATGAGAAATTCTTTAAATACCTGATTCATTTACTCTACATTGCATATGTTATTTGCACATCCTTGGGTATTTCTTAACCTTTCTTCCTTCTTTGGCGAGTACATATCTAACACCCCCCTCAGCGAAGTACTGAAAGTTTGAAATATAGTTAATAGGAATAAGGCTTAAAAGGATAGTTTTAAGTTGTCCAATGATAGGATTGGATTAAGTATAAGTTGCTTTCCAAGCGTGTTTGTAATGCCTTAGTTTGGCGTATTATGGAGGAGCGAAATTTATGGCTAAGTACGATGATTTGAATAATAATAGTAAGAGTGTATAAGTCTCTGAATTGGGTGTATAATTATATAGAAAAACAATAAGCTAAGTAGTGCTCACCCAAAAAGGGCCATTCTGGCATAGAGAGTAGGAGAACCAAGAGTGCTCTGTTTATACAACCTTCTGCAGTAGGAAAGGATAAGGAATCATAGGGAGGAATTGTAACACCCTTAACCTGTCTCCGATGCCGGATTGAGGTTACGGGATATTATGACAATTAACAAGACCGATAATAAAGAAACACAATTAAAAAATTAATTTAAATATCATAAATTAATAAATAATCATCATTCATAGCATGCATTCAAAATATTTAACACTTTTACAAATTAGTCCCTGGGTTAACTAGATTAAGGTACGACTTCAAAAACATAAAAATCATTAAAAACAAGCTTGAATTACATACCATGCAAGGTGAAAATAACTTGACCGAACCTTTGTGTTCTTCAAACACAGAGTTCCAGTGAACAAGGTTGAAGAAAGTGAAAAAATAAAACAATAAAATAACTATGTCTTTTGTTTTATGATTAAATTCATGTTTAAATTATTAAACATTATTTTATTACAATATTTTACACCTAATACGCATAGTAACTGGCCATATTCCACATGGTCAAATTTCCACTTAAAACCCTCTCAATAAGATTTTAAAGCCATTTAACCCATATAAACTAAGAGATTAACTTTTGCAACTTTTACAATTTACTCATTTTTCTTTAATTAACTATCAAATCACCAAAATTTCTGGACCAAATTTAAATTTACCTATATAAAAAATCCATAAATATTTAATAATAATATTTACGAGCTCAGTTTATGGAAATGAGATCCCGAAACCTCATTTTTCAAAACTACTTGACTTTAGGGACAACCACTAAGTTAACTATTCATTTAATTTGCAAAAATTATTAAACCAAAATCCAATATAATATTATAATTTACTCGTAAATATTAAATAATAATATTTACAAACTTATTTGTTAGATTTGTGGTCCCGAAACCACTATTTCCAACATCACTGGATAACGGGCTATTACAACTCTCGCCCTTTAGAAAAGTTTGTCCTCGAATTTTCTCACCTGTGATAAGTTTGGTTACTGTAAACTCATAGACTCATTGGTCTTCCAAATAAAATATGTCCGAACTAGCTTGTTCTCGCTAAATTTTGACCAGTATAACAGAGCTCTACATTTTTTCGTGCGTAAAAAGCTTTAAACGATACTATTTTAATACAAGTCTGATAGTTGTATTATAAATGAATTCATCCAATGATAAACATTTTCCCAATTACTCTTGGTCCCAATGATACAACACTGTAATATGTCTTCCAGAATCTAAATTACCTATTTTGACTGTCCATCTGTTTCCGCCATAACTTCATGAAGTTTACTCCGGAATCTAAAAGTGAATCTCAAATAGATATAACTTAACTAGATTTTTAAGCGAGTAATCTATTCTAACAGAACAAAGTGAGCCAATATCATCAATTTGATAATAATAATTCAAATCAAGTCATTCTTTCTCATCGTCAAAGGTAGTCCAAATACGAAATCCATCGTCACTCACTCCCATTCCCATTCAAAAATCATAACAGATCATAATAATTCAAATAGAATTTGATATTCAGTTTTGACCTATTGACATACCAGAAATCTTGGTATAAACTTTGAACTTTCACAATTTATTTCAGACCACCAGTAACTCTGTCTCAAGTCATTGTATATTTTGTCTCTACTTGGTTTAAATCAAATAGACGCTTTTATGAATCTCGTGTAAGATGTCTGATACAATCTCAGAATTGTTCAACACACATATTCGAATATTTTCTTTGCGTATCACATAGTCTCTAAAGAATTAACAATTTAACTCTTAAATTTGTAATAATCAAACCAGCATAATTCAAGATCATCTAAGTGAAACATTGTTGTAAATAATGAATTCCTCCCTGGACTTAGGCTAAATCAGTACCGAAGCTTCTGTCAATAAGATTTCCAATTGGTCAAAACTTTGTTGGCATTTACCTGACTAAACAACTTTAACGTTTTCCTGTAATAGCTTGGTTATTAGTGATATAACTACAAAGAGATTCTTAATAAATCGTCTATCGAGATGTAAGTAAGAAAAACCCGATTCATTAGATTCATAAGCATTGTAGGGGATTAGTTAATCCGAAAAGCATAACTAAAAACTAGTAGTGTCCGTAACAGTTTCTGAATAGTATTTTTGACGTATCAACACTTTTAGCTCACAACTGATAGAAACTAAATCTGTCACTAATCTTCGAAAATACTGTGGCACCTTTCAACTGATCGAATAAATCAACAATACAGGGTAACAAATATTTATTCCTTATCATGACTTTAATCAACTGCCGATAATCTATACACAATCTCAGTGACTCGTCTTCTTTTTACAAACAGTACAGGTACGTCCTAAGGTGATACATTCAGTCAGATAAAATCTCTGTCGATTAATTATTGTAGCTAAACTTTTAATTCTTTTATTTCTATTGGACACATTTTATATGGAGCAATCGAGATAGGAGCAGTCCCTGATATCAATTCTATAGCAAACTCATCTTCTCGCATTGGAGGTAAACCCAACAATTCCTTAGGAAAATCATCTATAAACTCGAAAACTGTCAGTACTTGAACAACTTCCATTTTTGATACTCTGGGATCCATGACATACGCATAAAAATCCATTACAGCCTTTTTGAATCAATTTCTATACAAATATCGCTAAAATCATATTTGAAACACAATCAGACTTATCAGATTCAACAGAAATCAATTCACCGCTCTAGCATCTCAATCAATCCATTTCCATCAACAATTCACTATAGCATTGTGAACAGTCAACCAATTCATTCTTAGTATAACGTCAAATTCATTAAAAGACAGTAAAATCAATTCAACAAGAAAGTCATAATCCTAAATTTTTAGTGAACACTATTTGCAAGTCAGGTCAACTATCAATTGACTCAACCTGTAAACTCCTTTTTGTTACTAACATGGTGCATATATATAAATGTCTCAACCTAGAGTCAATTAATGTATATACTGTAACATCAAAGATAGAAAATGCACCAACAATATCATCAAGAACTAAGGCTTCCTCGCATGTTCATATCGTATAAGCTCTAGTAGGAGCTCGAGCTTCAAATCGAACAAATATGTCTTTTGTTACGTTTCTACTGACTCTAGTTGTGTCTCAAATTCCTGGCTGTGTACCTCTCGTAGAAGGAATAGTAGGTCTTAATTTTGATTTCTGTTCCAATCAGCTCGATACGTCATCCTTTCTTATAATGATCTAGAGATTCACAAAGGAAATAGGACCCGTATTTTAATCTACATATCCAAGAATGATTCCATCCACAAAGGCTACATTCAAGTCTATTTACATATGTGACACTACCCGTATTGGCTACTAAAGTCATCGATGGTCTCACATTACTTTGTTTTATTTTATCTCTGCCAAAAAACCCAAATGACACTGAAAATGACTACTCGGTTCTTTCATTTTTCTTTCTCGAGGAAGTAGAAAACCTTTTGGATACATTTTGGTTATTGAAGTCTCAAACTCTTATCTCACTTTATTTCTTGTGATAACAAATTTCTTCCATTTTCTGTGCTCGATCAAATAAAATTACAGAATCACGCAATTCCATTGCTCTCAAAAGCATTTTAATCTTCGTTATTCATTCCATCTTCAAAACGAATACACAATTCCTCTTCAGTCAGCACAATCTTTTGAGCATATTTATTGAGCTGAACAAACTCTCGCTTGTATTCCACAACTGATTTGTTTCCCAGCTTTAACTCAAAAAATTCATTTTTTTCCTTGTTTAAATATCGTTTGCTAACATATTTCTTTCGAAATTCAATTTGAAAGAAATCCCAGTTAACCCATTCTTTCGATACCAAGGTAGTTAAAGTCGACCACCAGTGAAGAGCTTCTTCTTTTAATAATGATGCTGCGCATCTCAAAAAATCCTCGGTAGGAGACAACATTTTATCCAAAACTCTGTGTGTTTTCTAACCAATATTCGACTCTGGCCAAATAATCACCCACTTTACTGCTAAACTCTTCGACTCCACATAATCAAACTTTATCAATAGGAAACATATGAATATTCTATCATATAGGGCTTTGAGGATAAGGGTTGGAGGTCAATGAGCCACGAAATTAACTCTCATATACGCGTTAAACATATCATTCATTATATTAAGAAAGGTACAGTGAGCCTCTTCTCTAGACTTTTGAAATCCGGGCACATTTTGAGCAGCCCCTAGATCGATGGCTAGAACATAACTCTGTATTTTGTCAAAATCTACTCAACTGATTGGGAGTCATCACACTATTGTAGGTTATAAAGTAGCATGTATTTCTAAACTCAATAGATGCTACGTTTAGTCCTAGAATTGACTAAATCGTAGCTCTGATACCACTAAATGTAACACCCCTAACCTGTCTCCATTTCTAGATTAAGGTTACGGGATATTATAATAGTTAACAAGACTGATAATACAATAACACAATTCAAAAAATAATTTAAATATAGTAAATTAATAAAAAATATCATTCATAGCATACATTAAAAATATTTAACAATTTTACAAATTAGTCCCTAGGTTAGCTAGATTAAGCTACAACAATCTCAAAAAATAAAAATCATTAAAAATGGGCTTGAATTACATACCATGCAAGGTGAAAATAACTTGACCAAACCTTTGTGTTCTTCAACCATGGAGTTTTGATGAAGAAGGTTGAAGTAAGTGAAAAAAATAAAACAATAAAATAACTATGTCTTTTGTTTTATGCTTAAATTCATGTTTAAATTATTAAACATTATTTTATTACATCATTTTACACCTAATATGCATAGTAATTGGACATAATAATTACACAAGGTCAAATTACCTTTTTAAAACCTCTAATTAATATTTTAAAGCCATTTAGCACATATAAACTAATAGTAATTAACTTTTACAACTTTTACGGTTTAGTCCATTTTTATTTAATTAACTATTAAATCACCAAAATTTTCACGCCAAATTTTAGTTTACCTATATAAAAATTAATAAATATTTAATAATAATATTTATGAGCTCAGTTTATAGAAATGAGATCCTGAAACCTTATTTTTCAAAACCACTTGACTTTAGGGACAACCACTTGAACTTAACTATTCGTTCAATTTGTAAAAATTATTAAACCAAAATCCAATATAATATTATAATTACAAATGCACTTGTTAGATTTTTGGTCCTGAAACTATTATTTCTAACAACACTGAAAAACAGACTATTACATGAATAATTAATTAGGTAGTAATAATTGCCCAAATGTACTTTTCGGTGCATAGAACAGGTGGACTCTAATATGTAAATATGTGGAAAAGGATTTCTAGTCAGATTAGAAGGATAAATGAAACGATAAAAGATGGTTATGAGGTATGAGGCCACGTTAGAAGGCATAATACCTCCTGTGACCAATGTGGTCTTGTACCCGTTGAATTGTGAGGAAAGCTGGTTGAGAACTAACCAAGTGTGAATTAGAAGAGTCAAAGGCTGAAGGAGTATCAGGTAAGCCTCTTAGACATGGTAGATTTTGATAAGCCACTCAGCTTGGATGTGATCTTTACCAAGTTCCCATGAAAACTTGAGTTAAGTTGAAAGGATACTTAGGTTAAGTTAAGGGGGTTGTCTCCATTCTTAAGGATGGAAGGGCTAACCAGTTGGGGGATGCCTCCCGAAAAGACAAGTCTAGAACTCTAGTTTTCTACTAAGTAAGCTTCCTCCCAACAAGCTATGTTTCATGACTCTGTATACTAAAGAAATGCAGATTTGTAAGTATTCACGACTCTGTATACTTGAAAAAGTAAGGCTTACTGATATGTTTGAGTTAAAGTAAAGGTGAAAGGTTACTTGAATGAGTTCTAACAAAGTGTCTCTATTTGACGATGCGAGGAGGCCAATGTATCTGGCTGGATGAAATATTTGGAGCTCAAGTGGTTGTTTTCAAGAAGAAATGGCTAGATTTGAAGCTTAAGTTGTCTTTGAGGTTATAAGGTGAGTCCTTAAGCCGACTTTTACAAATGTATTATGCATGTTAGTACTTTCTGTAATAATGAACTAAGAATGCATGATGTGATGATTCTATGAGAAAGCTAGGACTAGTGAACTTGCATGAATGATTCGTATGAAATATGGATGTGATTTCTTAGGTTAATGGTTAACATGTCTGAATGAATAATGTGTGCGCAAGTGTTCTTATGACATGAACAAGTCTTTTGTGAAAAAGTCTGGTAAACATGAGTCTGCATGAAGTGTCTTTGTCTTTCTCCGGAGTCGTCTAAAGGGGTTCGTCGGGACTAAAAACACGAATCTCTGATAAGGACAAGTCCATGGTCATGGCACTCTAAAGACCATATAGTGTAACGTCTTGGTTAGACCATGACATCATATGAAATAAGTAAAGGATGGTTGGTTGGGTAGGGAAAACCTCATGACGATGAGTATAGGGGAATCCCTATCGTCAAAAAAACAATTTTCGTATAAATGAGCCTTTGTAGCTATCTCTGAAAGGACGCATTTATGGTTATTTAAGTTAAAAGTGAGCCTTTGTGGCTATCTCTGTTAAAGAAATTCCTTTGTGGTAGATCTATGATAAAGAATACCTTTTTGGTAATCTGTAAGGAGATCCCCTTGTGGCACAACCTAAAGAAGTGCCTTTGTGGCAATTTTCGTAAGAAAGCCTTTGTGTGTAACATCTCGAAATAGGGCCTAGTCGAAATAGTAGTTTTGGGACCCCAAATCTAGCGTAAGAAAATTCATTCTGATTATATTTTTATGGTCTACAATTTCATGGGATGACTTCGTAAAAATTTCGTTCGAAAATTTTGACGTTTGGCCACTCAATTTGGTCAAAAGGACTAAATTGTAAAAAATGCAAAAGTTGAGTTCTACATGCTAGAGGTGCCCAATTGTTATGAAATTTTAAATTGGAGGTCCTTATATGGTAATTAGACCATTGGTTAATTTTTTGGACAAAAATAGATATGAAATGGGTGAAATAGAATATTTTTAAGTTAAGGGCATTTTAGTCTTTTTGTAATTAAAATTAAAAAAAGGGAAAATAAGCCAAATTCATGCCTATCTTCTTCATCCAGTCGAAAATTACATGGAAGCCATGGCTTGGGTTTGGTTCAAGCTTCCAAGCTCATTTGTAAGCCGAGCCCCGTTTTCAATGTTCTTTACATTTTTTAAGTCCCGGTAACATGATCTACTCATTTCTACCATTATTTTGAGCTAGGGTTTATATTTAAAAATTGACCCATGAGTGGCGTGATGGTATTTTGAGGTTTAATGGTAAATTATGCATGTTTATGGTTAGAGGAACGACTTTTACTAAGTGATTTTCAATGAAAACGTCCGAAAGGACCGTTTTGTAAAAGTTGTAAAATTGGTCATAAAAGGGTGATTTAGTGGAAATTGGGGGCTACCATATTTATGAAAATGATTCGGCTAGGGTTAAAATGTAAGGAAATTGAATAAAAATCATTTTATGAGTCTAGGAGCCAAAGCGTAAATAAGTGAAAGTTTAGGGGTCAAAAATGCAAATTTATAAAAGTATGATTTATTGTCCCATTTGAATATTATGAGTAATAAATAAGCTATATTTGTAATGTTAGGTGAAATCGAGATTCGAGCTTAAATCGAAAAAATACAAGGTAATGGACTAAAATGATAAATTACCGTTTTCGGGTCCGAGGTAAGTTCCTGTGTCAATAATAATGCAATGCTTGTTTAAATTAAAAATAACTTATTGTTATTATATGAATGGCATGAGTGAATACATTGAAAGTGTGATATCCTGAATTAGGGCCTAATCGGAATAGTGGTTTCGGGACCACAAATCTGAGATAGAAATAATTATTTTATAATTATTTTTAGGTCTATGATATGATTGCATGATTTTGTGAAAATTTCGTGAAGAAATTCTATGCATAAAGTGCTTAATTTGAAATTAGGGACTAAATTGAATAAGTTGCAAAACTTGCATTCTAGAAGCTTTTAGTATAAAATTGCTTTGGAATATTAATTAGAAGGTCTTAAATAGAAATTTAACCAATTTCTAAAATTTTGGACAAAAATGGGCTTGTACATGAAAAATTACAAAGAAAGGCATTAAGGGCATTCTTGTCATTTGGTAAATATAGTTATTAAAAAGGGAAAAATAACACAAAATGGACTCATCTTCTCCATAAGGGCTGCCGAATTTTACTTGTCACCATAGCTAGGGTTTCCAACATTTTTAAGCCTTGATTGTAAGTGATTTTCATACTCGTTTTTAATGCTCTTTTCGATTTTAAAATCTAGAAAGCATGTTCTATCATTTTCTAGCAATATTTTGAGCTAGGATGCATATATGAAAATTTACCCATGTGTGACATAATTGTATTTTGATTAATAATGAAGGAATATGATGGTTTGATGTGTGTTTAACAACTTTTACTTAGTAGTTTTATGTGAAAATACCTAAAAGGGACTTAATTGTAAAATGGGGTAAAATTGATGGTAAAAATCTGATTTTTTGTGTAAAATATGGGCTGTTGTGGACACTAGGAAATTCGGCTATGCCTAGATGTCATGGGTAATGCATGTAACTCATTGTACGAACTTAAGGGCTCAATTGTAAATAATTGAAAAGCTAGAGGTAAAATGATAAATTTATCCAAGCCCGTATTAGGGACTGTTTTGATGAATGTGTATATTGAATAAATTAATTTGATATTTTAGATCAAGAGAAACGAGATTCAAGTCGTGATCGAGGGAAAAATAAAGTTTGCGAGGAATAGGCTCGATTTCTAACATTTTGTACTGAGGTAAGTTCATGTGTAAATGTGGTAACATAATTGTCATTTTAAGTAATTTAATGATATTTATATGATATGATGATTATTATCATGAAATATTATGCTTTGTGGTTATTATTGAGTAATATGCAAATTATGTGAGCTACTTGATAAATATGAAATGCTACCAAGTATCGGTTCCGACATTTCGTGGAAGACGGCAAAGATGTGTGATCGAGGAAAATCCCGTTTGAACCTTGGGAATAGATTAGAATACAAGTGACATGTCACTAGGATATTTGAGTTCCGAACTCATTGAGTTGAGTCCGAGTTCACTTATGGATGCGAACGCCCGAGCTCGTTGAGTTGAGTCCGAGTTCGCTTATGGGCGAGTTACATGGTAGCTTGGCTACATAATTTTCGCAGGCTATTGAGTTTGTCTAGCTGCGGGTATGGCACTTATGTGCATGCAATCTGTGTATTCGAATTATATTACGATGTGTTCAATGGGTGAATCTTAAGTGAATAAGGAGAATACCTAAAACGAAGGTGACATGTTGGTAAGTGTGGTGAATGAGAAAATTTGGCAGGCATGTGCTTAAACCCTCGGGTTGAGAACTTGGTATGATGAAATTGTGGTATGATAGTAAATGCAAATGTAACTTGAATGTCTTGGTGATATTTATGCAAATGATGTTTTATGTTGGATTGCATGATTATGTTACTTGCTATTTGCATGTGAACTTACTAAGAATTTATGCCTACTCCCTTCTTTCCATTCTTTGTAGTTTTGACAAGCCAGCTCGGAAATCGGGAACGGTCAGAGGCTCGTTCACACTATTCGTGAATCATTTTGGTATAATGGCTTGTATATTTTGAGTATGGCATGTATAACATTATAATCATTTTCTGTATATAATCTTATGATATGGCTATTGAGTGGTAAGGAAATGCTTGGTAATGATTAGCCATTGGAATGACTAATCAAAATCATATTCGATGGTATGTATGCTTAATGTACTATCTAATCCATGAAAATTCATAAAAAGGTGAAATTTGTTATAAAATAGTATCATACAGTAGCAAAGATGTAAGTTTGAAAAATCACGAAAAATAGTGGAGACAGAATTAGATGGTGACTAAAATATGAAGTTAAATCTTATTAAGTCTATTTTCATATGGAAGAAGAAAAATAGGTAAATGAGTTGTAATTTATGAGATATTTGGGTTTTGGTGAAATAGGGTCAGAGCGATTTCTGAATCCCCTATTATGACTTTATAAATTCACTAAAAATTTTAAAAAAATAATTAGGAGTCATACTTTATATGTACAGATTCCTTATTGAGTCTACTTTTAAGAAAAACAAATAGAATAGTCATCTGAATTTTGTACAGAGAGAAAAGTGATTCGTAGTGAATAGAGGTCAGAGTAGTTGAACACTGAAACAGGGGAAATTTTAACTAATAAACTGTACTAATTGGCCTGACCAAAAATTCTGGAAAAAAATTAGTAAATAGATATATGAGTCTAGTTTTAGGAAAAATTTACAGATTTTAATTTCAAGTTTCGTAACTCGAGAAATGAATTTTTTAGTAACTATAACACAGATGGCCAATTTATTATGAAAGGTGAAATAAATTATTTAAAATTGTTTAAGTGATAATTTAAGTCTGTTAACGCCTCGTGCTCGACTCCGGTGATGGTCTCGGGTAAGGGGGTGTTACATATGGTGGTATCAGAGCTATATATTAGTTGGTTCTAGGATTAATGTGGCGTATGTACGGGTTTTGCTATACATGCCATATATATTGTGATAGTGTGACGACTCCTGATCTTTAAAATGATTTTTTTATAGTAAATGGATCCCGATCCATCTGTGTCTGATGATATAGAGAGCAATGCACCAACTCCCGCTGAAGGGGAGGTGCTGACTAAAAATCGACTTCCTACTATTGGTCAAGGAGGAGGAGAAGGGGCTCGGGAAGCCTTTCTCTAGATGATGAATGCATGGTACACCGAGTTCGTTCGTACGAACCCGAATGCTCAACATCCTCCCCCACCTCTCCCGATTCCTCAACCTGTACCCCCAATGCCTCAAGGTATGGATTTGATGAAATTTCAAAGAACTCCAGTTGAAAGAATTCACAAGCAAGGGGCTGAAGAATTTAGGGCAAATGTTGATGATGATGCCGAAAAAGCAGAATTTTAGCTTGAGAATTCTATTCGGGTATTTGATGAATTGTCTTGTACACCTGAAGAGTGCTTGAAATGTGCTATATCCTTGTTGAGAGATTCATCATATTATTGGTGGAAGACATTGATTTCAGTGGTACCAAAAGAGAAAATGACTTGGGAGTTCTTTCAAGAAGAATTTTGGAAGAAATACATCAGTGAAAGATTTGTTGAACAAAAGCGTAAAGAGTTTCTCGAGTTGAAACAAGGCAACATGACAGTTACTGAGTATGAAAGGGAGTTCGTTTGGTTGAGTAAGCATGTTAGAGAATGTATTCCTTCAGAGGCTAATTGTGCAAACGATTTGAAGACGGACTCAATAAAGACATCAAAGTATTTGTGGGAATTCTTGAGTTGAAAGAGTTCGTAGTACTTGTTGATTGAGCTTGCAAGGCTGAAGAACTAATTAAAGAAAAGAGAAAGGCAGAGGCTGAGACTAGAAATTTGAAGAAAAGACCGATGAGCAGTGCATTTCCACCGCAATCTAGAAAATCCAGAGATATGTATTCTCGTTCTCATGTTTCAGCCGAACATTCATTTGGGAATCGTAAGAAGCAAAATGTGGGTTTTAAATCTCAGACTACTTCTATGGGTAGTATGGAAAATTCAAGATTTGTTAGACCCGAGTGCCAACGATATGGTAGAAGTCACTTTGGTCCATGTAGAACTAACGAATGTTACCAGTGTGGTTCTCCAGATCATTTTATTAGAGACTGTCCCGAGAGAATTGAGAAAGAAAAATTTTAGAGTGCAAAACTTAGTGGTGCAGTTTCGAGAGGAAGATCTTCGAGAAATGCTGAGAATGAGGCAAACAGTAAGAATGTAGTCAGAGATTCAGCGTTTAAATCTGAAGCTAGAGCTCCGGCTGGAACTTATACCATAAGGGTGTGTGAAGATGCTTCATCTCTTGATGTGATCACTGGTATTTTCTCTCTTTATGGTGTTAATGTTATTGTTTGATTGATCCCGGTTCTACTCATTCATATGTGTGCATGAAATTGGTGTCTAATATGAGTATACCTGTTGAGTCTACGGAATTTATGATTAAAGTGTCAAACCCGTTGGGCAAATGTGTTATAGTTGATAAAGTATGCAAGAAATGTCCTTTGATGATTAGAGGTCATTATTTTTCAGCCGACTTGATGTTGTTGCCGTTTGACGAATTTGATGTTATTCTGGGTATGGATTGGTTAACATTGTATGATGCTATAGTAAATTGTAAACAAAAGGTTATTGAATTAAAATGTGAAAATGGTAAAATTTTGCAGGTTGAATCAGACGAATCAGAGGGATTGTCTAGTGTGATTTCTTCGATGTCGGCTCAGAGATATTTGAGAAAGGGTTATGAAGCTTATTTGGTGTATGTGTTGAATACAAAGGAATTTGAGAAGAAAATTGAATCAGTGCTGATTGTATGTGAATTTGCAGATGTATTTCCAGAGAATTGAATAAGTTGGCTGAATTGTATATCAATGAGATTGTTAGACTTCACGGAGTACCTTTGTCGATCATTTCGGATAGAGATCCGAGATTTACATCGCGGTTTTGGCAAAAGTTACAAGAGCCATTAGGTACGAAGTTAAATTTTAGCATTGCCTTCCATCCACAGACTGATGGACTATCAAAGAGAGTAATTCAGATTCTTGAAGACATGCTCAGATGTTGTGTATTAGAATTCCAAGTTGGTTGGGAAAAATACTTACCGTTGGTAGAATTTTCTTACAATAATAGTTATCAGATGAGTTTGAAATGGCACCTTATGAAGCATTGTATGGTCGTAAGTGTCGGACGCCATTGTATTGAACTGAACTCAAAGAAAATCAGATTTACGGAGTTGATCTAATTAAAGAAACCGAAGAAAAAGTGAAAATGATTTGAGATTGTTTGAAAGCTGTTTCAGATATACAGAAATCCTACACGTATTTAAAACGAAAAGAAATCGAGTTTCAAGTCGGTGATAAGGTATTTTTAAAAGTGTCTCCATGGAAGAAAGTTCTTAGATTTGGTCGTAAAGGCAAGTTGAGTCTGCGTTTTATCGGACCGTATGAAATAATTGAAAGAGTTGGACCGATAGCATATCGGTTAGAATTACTACCTGAATTAGAGAAGATTTATGATGTATTCCACGTATCTATGTTACGTCGGTATCGTTCGGATTCTTTACACGTAATTTCACTTACGGAAATTGAGCTACAATCGGATATGACTTTCAATGAAGAACCGATTAATATTTTAGCTCGGGAGGTCAAGCAACTAAGAAATAGAAGTATCGCTCTCATGAAAGTATTATGGCAAAAGCACGGAATAGAAGAGGCTACATGGGAGCCCGAGGAAACTATGAGGAATCAATACCCACACCTGTTTACCGGTAAGATTTTCGGGGACGAAAATCCTTAAAGGGGGGAGAGTTGTGATATCCCAAATTAGGGCCTAATCAGAATAGTGGTTTCGGGACCACAAATCTGAGATAGAAATAATTATTTTATAATTATTTTTAGGTCTATGATATGATTGCATGATTTTGTGAAAATTTCGTGAAGAAATTCTATGCATAAAGTGCTTAATTTGAAATTAGGGACTAAATTGAATAAGTTGCAAAACTTACATTCTAGAAGCTTTTAGTATGAAATTGCTTTGGAATATTAATTAGGTGTTAAATAGCAATTTAACCAATTTAAAAAATTTTGGACAAAAATGGGCTTGTACATGAAAAATTACAAAGAAAGGCATTAAGGGCATTTTTGTCATTTGGTAAATATAGTCATTAAAAAGGGAAAAATAACACAAAATGGTCTCATCTTCTCCATAAGGGCTACGAATTTTTCTTGTCACCATAGCTAGGGTTTCCAACATTTTTAAGCCTTGATTGTAAGTGATTTTCATACTCGTTTTTAATGCTCTTTTCGATTTTAAAATCTAGAAAGCATGTTCTATCATTTTCTAACAATATTTTGAGCTAGGATGCATCTATGAAAATTTACCCATGTGTGACATAATTGTATTTTGATGAATAATGAAGGAATATGATGGTTTGATGTGTGTTTAACAACTTTTACTTAGTAGTTTTATGTGAAAATACCTAAAAGGGACTTAATTGTAAAAAGGGGTGATGGTAAAAATCTGATTTTTTGTGCAAAATATGGGCTGCTATGGACACTAGGAAATTCGGCTATGCCTAGATGTCATGGGTAATGCATGTAACTCATTGTACGAACTTAAGGACTCAATTGTAAATAGTTGAAAAGCTAGGGGTAAAATGGTAATTTTTATCCAAGCCCGTATTAGGGTCTGTTTTGATGAATGTGTATATTGAATAAATTAATTTGATATTTTAGATCAAGAGAAACGAGATTCGAGTCGTGATCGAGGGAAAAATAAAGTTTGCGAGGAATAGGCTCGATTTCTAACATTTTGTACCGAGGTAAGTTCATGTGTAAATGTGGTAACATAATTGTCATTTTAAGTAATTTAATGATATTTATATGATATGATGATTATTATCATGAAATATTATGCTTTGTGGTTATTATTGAGTAATATGCAAATTATATGAGCTACTTGATAAATATGAAATGCTACCAAGTATCGGTTCCAACATTCCGTGGAAGACGGCAAAGATGTGTGATCAAGGAAAATCCCGTTTGAACCTTGGGAATAGATTAGAATACAAGTGACACGTCACTAGGATATTTGAGTTCTGAACTCGTTGAGTTGAGTCCGAGTTCACTTATGGATACGAACGCTTAAGCTCGTTGAGTTGAGTTCGAGTTCGCTTATGGGCGGGTTACAGGGTAGCTTGGCTACATAATTTTCGCAGGCTATTGAGTTTGTCTAGCTGCGGGTATGGCACTTATGTGCATGCAATCCGTGTATTCGAATTATATTCCGATGTGTTCAACGGGTGAATCTTAAGTGAATAAAGAGGATACCTAAAACGAAGGTGACATGTTGGTAAGTGTGGTGAATGAGAAAATTTGGCAGGTATGTGCTTAAACCCTCGGGTTGAGAACTTGGTATGATGAAATTGTGGTAAGATAGTAAATGCAAATGTAACTTGAATGTCTTGGTGATATTTATGCAAATGATGTTTTATGTTGGATTTCATGATTATGTTACTTGCTATTTGCATGTGAACTTACTAAGCATTTATGCTTACTCCCTTCTTTCCATTCTTTGTAGTTTTGACAAGCCAGCTCAGAATTCAGGAACAGTCAGAGGCTCGTTCACACTATCCGTGGATCATTTTGGTGTAATGGCTTGTATATTTTGAGTATGACATGTATAGCGTTATAATCATTTTGTGTATATAATCTTATGATATGGCGATTGAGTGGTAAGGAAATGCTTGATAATGATTAGCCATTGGAATGACTAATCAAAAATCATATTTGGTGTTATGTATGCTTAATGTACTATCTAATCCATGGAAATTCAGAAAAAGGTGAAATTTGCTATAAAACAGTATCATACGGCAACAATGATGTAAGTTTGAAAAATCACTAAAAATATTAGAGATAGAATTAGATGGTGAGTAAAATATGAAGTTGAATCTTATTAAGTCTATTTTCATATGGAAGAAGAAAAATAGGTAAATGAGTTGTATTTCATGTGATATTTTGGTTTTGGTGGAACAGGGTCAGAGCAATTTCTGAATCCCCTATTCTGATTTTATAAATTCACAAAAAATTGTACAAAAATAATTATGAGTCATACTTTATATGTTAAAATTCCTTATTGAGTCTAATTTTAAGAGAAGCAAATAGAATAGTTATCTGAATTCTATACAGAGAGAAAAGGGATTCGAAGTTAATAGAGGTCAGGGCAGTTGAACATTGAAACAGGGGAAACTTTAACTAATACACTGTACTAATTGGCTTGACTAAAAATTCTAGTAAAACATTAGTAAATAGATATTTGAGTCTAGTTTTAGAGAAAATTTATGGAATTGAATTTTGAGTTTCATAACTCGAGATATGAATTTTTTAGTGACTGTGACGCAAATGGGCAGTTTATTACGAAAGGTGAAATAAATGTTTGAAATTGTTTAAGTGATAATTTAAGTCTGTTAACGCCTTGGGTAAGGGGGTGTTACAGAAAGGTGATGGAATGAGTTCATGATGTGGAAATATGATATGAAACAATGATGCATGGAATTCAAGAGAATAATGATACATGATTAGTAAGTACATAATTAATGTGACAATGTATGATATTTCTAATGCCTGGATAGTATGTGAAATGTAAATGTTTCATTTCTACCATGTATTATAAGTCTCGATGTTTCATGTATTATATGTTAATTGTTACCATCAAAACATGATTGATATTATGAAACTATTGTATTGATGAAAAGATGGTAAAATGTCCCGGTTGAATAAAAAAGACATCTGATGGATACGCCATTCTTACATGATACGAGATCCTGCATGTGTTGTAAAAAGTATTTAGCCCGGACAGGTAATCCGATGATCTCAAAATAGGAAGGATCTAGCCCAGACGGGTGTTCCTTGAGTGATCGAGCCTCTAGAAGAATATTAGTGCATTAAGGATTTAGCCTGGACGGGTAATTTGATTAGGGTCTGAATTTAGCCTGGACTGGTAATTCAGATCTGAGCTCATTAAGAGTGTTTGTCGTTACAAGGGATTTAGCCTGGACTGGTAATCCCGACATCACTCTATGAGTTTATATTACGGGGGATTTAGCCTGGACTGGTAATCCTGTCATAAGATATGAGGTTCGCAGGAATGCGTGCTTGAAAATGATCACTTGTATGATTTGACGGTAAATGGGCTATCCATCGAGAATCCGAGAAACTCAACAGAAATTTAAATGAGAAATGGAATGAAAATACATGAAATGATAAACTCATCTATGCTTAGATGATACTAGTATGATGCATATGATTGTCATGTTTGGTTAAATGGATGTGCTAAGAGATAGCACAGGTACGTGCTTGAAACTAATGAGCATGTGTTAGACATGAGAAATGAAATGGACTTGTGATAAGAATGTAAATGAATGAATGATATTTATGAGAATAACTTCTATGACAAATTTGTGATGATTATCATTATGTTGCACTAAAACGGATTAGGACAATAGTAGTGGTCCAAATTTGAAAATCCACCAAAATAGTGGAAATTGAGTTAGAGACTGAATAAAATATGATATTAAAGCTTATTGTGTCTAGTTTCAGATAAAGGAAATGATGTAAGAAAAATAATTTCATATTATGAGATATTTCAATTTTTGTGAGATAGAGTCAGAATGAATTCAGAATCCCCTATTCTGATTTGGGAAAATCATTAAAAATTTTTAAAAAATAATTATGGGTTATAATTTATATGCTTAAAATCCTTAATAAGTCTATTTTCAAGGGAATTAGTTGGAAGCATCATCTGAGTCCCATACTATGAGATAATTATTCATAGTGAAGAGAGGTCGGAACTGCTAGACAACGAAACAGGGGTAAATTTAAAGAATAAACTGTACTTATTGGCTAGACCAAAAATTTTGAAAATTTTATCGTGAAAAGATATGTGAGTATAGTTTCAGGGAAAATTAGTGGATCTTAATTTAGAGTTCTGTAGCCCTAGATATAAATAATTTAATGACTGTGACTTGAGAAAACAACTTATCTAAATTTTGAATAAAAAGAGGGAAATTGAAAAATAGCATATTACCATATTGCTTATTATTTTTCATGCGAGCTTACTAAGCGTAAAACTTAATCCCTCCTTGCCATTTCTTTTAGTGTTTTCAGGTCAGCTAGGGTTGGAGAACGTCGGAGACAACATTACACTACCAAGCTATTACCTTGGGATATTGATACATAGGTTGAGAAGTTACAAGTGGGTGGCATGTATAGGGATTAGTTTTTATGATATGTGTTCTATGATTTGGCCAAATGTATTGGCTTATTTTGATTCATTTGTAAATGGCCATAAGGTGTGGCTCATATTGAGAATGGTTTGTAAATTTATCTATCCATGCTATGTTATAATGTTTGTGATGAAATGATGTGAACATGATGGTTGGTCATGCATGATTGGTATTGTGACATGCATGTGTGATGAATGCTTCATGACCATTCGAAGTGGTCATGGCCATGGTAAACGTATAATAGGGCAAGTAAGATTATAATGCCTTGAACGTGAAATTGGATGGATAAGTTGATAATCATAGTATAAGAGAATAAGTGGTCAAGTATTTGACTTGGTCAAATAAGTGAGATTTGGTATGCCTAGAATCGGTATAATATGAAGAATATGTAAATGTGTATGATGCCTCGAAAACATCATATTGTGTCTCAATAAATAGTGTTTTAATCATTAAAATGTTACTATGAAATATGGTTATGACATGTATAAAGATGTAAGGGATTGTGGGTAACATGAAGGCTTGGAAAATAGCCTAAATGGTGGCCACACAGACTAAGACGTGGCCGTGTGTCTCATCCGTGTGAAGGACACGGCCCAGTGACACGGGCGTGTGGCCTGGCCGTGTGGTTCAAATTTTGTGCTGACATCATAAACAGAGAGTTACACGGCCTGAGGACACAAGTGTGTTGATGACACACGAGCGTGCCCTTATATCCACACGGGCGTGTGACCTTGTTTTATGAGAAAAATTTCTATGTTTTCCCAGATCTTTCCAACATTCTCGGTTTAGTCCTAGACCATTTTAAATGCAAGTTATGGGCCTTGTAGGCCCATAATAGGGACACTATGAATATATTTTATTGGTTTCAAATTTGGAATGAAATTTTATGACTCGATTTTGCATGTTTAAGAATCTGTGAGTCTGATAACGCCTCGTATCCTGTCCCGGTGTCAGACACGGGTAGGGGGTGTTACATTGTCGAAATATTTGTTATAAGAATTCTTGGTGGCAAACTCTACTAAGAAAGAATGCCTTTGTGGTATAATCTAAAGAGCGATGCTTATGATGACCATTTGAAGACAACATCTTTGGCCAGACACCGAATGGATGGTGAACTCCTTATAGTTACAACGGATGGATAGAAGGGCTAGTGTGCATCAGAGTATGTGGCAAAGCAAAGTTACGAGTTAAGAGTAAGAATAAAAAGTGTAATAAAGTAAGGAAGACATAGCAAATTCTAATATAAGTTTTGGGCATAGTCTACCCCGCCCAAAGATAATGATAAGACTAGTGAGTATGGAATAAGTTATTAAGTCTGATAATAAGGTAAGTGAAGAGGTTAGAGATGGTGCAAAGGTAAGATTTAAGAAAAGAGATAGAAAGTAAAGAGATGTTATGTATAGTATGCCTAAGAAAGGGGAAATGGTTCTAAAGAAAGAAAGATGGTAGCCTTAGTATTGTACCTGTCAAAGAAGGATGAAAGGTCAAGAAATACCCAAGGATGTGCAATATATCTTGTGTAATGAAGAATGATTGAAGAAGTAATTCTAAGGTTTAGCTCACTTTGTTCTTATGAACTTACAAAAGTTGTTTATGTTTTTAAGTCTGTAAAAGAATGTATGCTAAGAGACAATGCCAGAGCTACGCCAAGGAAGTGACATGTTGGGCTGTTATGCATACAGAGGGAAACAAGTGGCGTGTCAAATTATACACATAAGTCATTTGAGTAGACATCCAATATGTTTATAGTTAAAGTAATGCGCGTAAATAAATAAGTAGCACTTCAAGTTGTACACTTTAGACTAAGAAAGAAAGTAGGAAAGTCTAATGTTTTATTAAGTTGTAAATAAAACCATACAATATATGCCATAAAAGATTCTGTTACTTTCATAAAGGGACAGTTACATCAATGAATAAAAGTAAAATAGGAATTTGGTAGATTGGATTGAGTTGTAAATGAAACCATACAATGTACGCCATAAAAGATTCGTAAGAAGGACATAACACCTGAGTTCGAATCCGGTAGATTGGGTTGAGTTGAGGGTGTTACAATAGTATTGAGGCTAACATCTTTCTTTCTTAAAAACCCTTTCCCCTCTCTTAAACATACTATACTTAACACCTCTTTACTTTCTATATCCTTTCTTAAATCTTACCTTATTATCAGACTTAATATCCTTTTCTATGCTTACTAGTCTTATCATTTTCTTTGGGCGGGGTAGACTATGCCCAATTCTTAAATCAGAATTTGCCCAGATCTTACTTCAGTGCACTCTCTATACATACTTTCAATACATAACCTTGCCTCGCCACATACTTTGGCGCACACTAGCCTAATCCCTTGTAACTATACGAGGTCTGCCATTCATTCAGTGTTCGCCCAAAAGCGTTGTCTTTAGATGGTCATCATGAGAACTGTTCTTCAGATTACGCCACGAAGGCTCTCATTTCCAAACATAGCCACAAAGGATTTTCTTTCAGAGTCTCACCACAAAGGCGTCCTTTGATAAAGATTTCCACAAAGGCTTTCTTTTAACAGAGATCACTATGATGCTCGTTTTGTGTAGGTGTACATAGTCGTTATCAAGTAATAAGTAAGTAAAGGAGTTATTGACTCCATAGGGACTATGTAAGTTAATCAATATTTTACAGGATTAAACTTAACAATTTGGTGATAAGAACACAATATTTTGAGTAATGATGATTAAGCTATCTAAATGCAGTATGATCCCTAATGCAATTTTATCTAAATGCCAAGTATGAAATGAGATGTATGAAATAAATTTAGCAGCAAAGACACAATAGTCAACAATCAATAACATGAATAGGCTAGGATAATTACATCTTTCAACTTAGTTTATTTTCCTCATGTTTAACAGTGTTCGGAAAATATTCCATGGCAACTTGATCTTTAAAGAGTTTTGAAACCAAATTAAGTCCTTTTGGAATCTTTTACTTAGTAAAACATGTATTTTACTGATCATATTAAACTAAGTGTTTCTTAGAATTCATGTGAAGTAACAGGGATAGGTTAAGTTTGAAATAATTTAATCACATAAACCTAAAAAACTATGCAAGATAATAGAGCTCGTCAAAGTTATTATGAACCTTCAATTTTGTTAGGTCAAGATCTAAATTAAGCGTGCACATTTCAATTATCACGTCCACTAGCCATCGTTTGGTCAGGATTGCTCAGCTAATTCTAATGCGTCAAATAACGTATGAATGAAATACATACTCTAGTTTAATTGAAAACATGATTTACTGAGGCACAAACACTATAAAAATGATTTAAACAAACTTCATTGAATCAATGCAATCATCCTCGCTAAAGAGATTTAAAACAAAGCATATTGCAAATATGAGAAAAATCAAAATAACAAAGTAAAGGAAGAATAAGCTTTGTCGAATCGACAGTCTCGTGAACTCTAATTGAAGATGTTCTCCTTCGATCCTTGTGTTGCTCTTTTGCTAATGGCTCCTTATGGTGGCCAACCAAGAGATGACCTTCTCAATGTTTTGCTGGCTAAGGGAAATAGTATGCTATGTGTGGGAATGAAGAGAGGAAATGAGAGAATAGTTGAATGAGGGATGTAGGGATGATTAAGGAATGAAGGGATGAGAGATAGTTATACTTGAAGTAGATGATAGAGTTTACTAAAAATAGGGATTGGAATCCCTCCATTTTCTCCATTTCTTGGTTGGCCACATATAGTGGAAGTAGGTGGATTGTGGTTGCTTAATTTGAGCATAGAATCACGCTAAATTTAGGCATGGGTTGGACGGTTTCAAGGGAAATCTTTGTGTGCTAATTTCTAATGATTCTCCAAGTGTATGGATCTCCAAATAATTGTCCCAAACAAGATTTTTGGCAGCCAACATGCTTGTGCCGAATTTGGGCATGACTTGCCCTTGTTGAACGATTTCATAACTCGTTAAGCTTGTTAAACTTGTCCACCATGTATCATCTATTTTTTCTGGGTCAAAGTAATACATTGATGACCCATTTAGCAGCCTAATTTTCAGTGGTGTCGAAAAAATTGATTCGAGATCACTAAATTTGATGAGTACATTAAAAAAATTAGTAAATTAATATTTATGAGTTAAATGTGAATTTATAAATAATTTTGAATTAGTAAATGTTGTGAATTAAAAGAATTTATTAAAAATTGGGTCAAAAATGAGGTATCGAGACCTCAAATTCATAAACCGAGCCATAAATATTTTTAGAAATATTTATGGAATGTTAGTGAATTAGAATTAAAGTTTCGTTAGAAAATTTTAATGTTTTGATAGTTAATTAGTTAAAAAGGACTAAATTGAAAAAGTTGTAAAATTTATTAATTAAAGAGATAGTGACTAGATAGCCCAAATAATGAATAAGAAGGATTTAAAGTGCAATTAAGCCTAGTTTAATAAGGTTGGACGGTAGGAATATAGAAATTAGTGAGGAAATGGTGTGAACAAGGGGTAAAATTGGAAATTTTATAAAATTAAGCTTAAGAATTAAATTTTCATGAGAATTCTAGACATTTTTCTTCTAAAAACTTTAGCAAAACACCATAGAAGAGTTCTTCTAAGCTGATTTTTCATAATTTTGTACCATGTAAGTTCAATTCTTGCGTTTTTCTTGTAATTTTTGTGTTTTTGAGATATTTACAACTAGGTCCAACTATTGAATTCATTAGTTTTTGATTCTATGAGTGATTTTGAAAGTTTCCATGGATAAGTGCTAGAATTTTATGATGAATAAACATGGATTTGAAGCTTTAACTTTGTTATGTGATAATTTTATTAAGTGATTTCAATAGAAATTGCTTTTTAGGACCTAATTGTGAAAAAGTTAAGATTTAGGGTTTTGTACTAAAATTCTGAATACCAAAGGTTGTGTAGTAGTTTATAATGATGAAATAAAGTGTTAATTGAGAAAAATTAGTTCAATTGATTGGTTAATTGATTAGGGATTAAATTGTAAAAATTGTAAAATTTAGGGTAAAAGTGTAATTTAAAAAATTGAAGGGCATAAATTGTGAAAAAGTGAATTAGAGTTGAATTAGATGCTAATGAATGAAAAATTTTATATTATAGACCAAGAGCTCAAAGAAAGTCGTGGAAAAGAGAAAATAGCTGATTAGTCCCTTAATTCTCTATAACTCCTGCAAATTACCTCAGGTAAGTTCATATGGTTAAAATTTGTGATTAGTAGTTAAATTAGAGATTATATAATATATTATTTCAATCTTTGTTATGGAATTATGATTATTGTGATAAAATGAAAATCAAAGCAAAAGTTCAAATTGAGTAGAACACTGGATTGTGTACAATTGTTCCGTGACCAGTGATAAATTGATAGAGAAGACCATGGTTGGACCATGACATAGTGTGAATGTAAGACCATAGCTGGGCTATAGCATTTCAGTGAAAAGACCATAACTGGATTGTGGCATCGTAAACGTAAGACCATGATTGGACCATGTCAATATATGTGTAAAAGTTTAAGACCATAGTTGGGCTATGGCATCGTGATAAAGTGCAAGACCATGGCAGGGCCATGGCAATATATGTGTAAGGCCATAGTTGGATTATGGCATCAAGCAAATGATGTACTCAATTCCGTAAGACGTTCTCTAATTTGACAGGCAATGGTAAGTGTTATTCGAATTAAAGTAATAGAGTATTGAGCTCAATCAAGTGAACTCATCATTTGAAATTTTAGATGATAAAGAATATTAGTGAAATACTTATTTATTGGTTTATTATTGTGTGTGTTTGGTAAGATTTATGTTTTATGCCTATGAACTTACTAAGCTTTCATAAGCTTACTCCTGTATGTTTAATGTTCTATGTAGATTGACGTGAGTACGGTGAATCAGATCAACACATCAGTGTACACTATCCAGATTTCATCGGTAGAATTTTTGAATTACAACTATGGTTTATATGGCATGTATTGGGTTGAATGGTAAAAGATTAAACTTATGTTAAGTATGTGAATGATGTACAAGTATATAATTGTATGTTTGTATGTATATATTTAGTCAATAACTATGGTAGAATATTAAATGAGGTTATTTTGATAAGTTTGGCAAAATAAGTTTTACAATAGTACATTCTATGGAAAAAAATATGATTTTTAACTTGTATTGGTTGTTGGATTAGAGTATATTGGTAAATGAAGTATTTTCTACAGGTTGGTTGTGTAAAGGGTGAGAAAAGTGGCCTTAAAATGGCTTATTTTCGTCCACAAGGATAGACACACGAGCGTGTGTCTTGACTGTGTGTAACACATGGCCTAGCACATGGGCATGTAGTTTGGTCGTGTGTCCCCTGCACCTTAAATGTAAGAAATAGAATACTCAGGACCAAGCACATAGGCGTGTGTCTCAGCCGTGTGTGCCACACGGCCAAGAACACGGGCGTGTGTCTTGGCCGTGTGAAAACTTATAAGAGAAGTTCTTCAAAATCATTCTCATCTTTTCCAGCTAAAAAGTTTAGAGGCGATTCAGGTCGATCAACTTTAATACCGGAACGATCGAACAAGAATAGAGCAACTCTGTAAGAATTTGGGGCAACCACTAAACCTCCAGTTAGTGTTAGTAGTGTGCAGAATGCTCCCAGGCCTAGATGTAAATATTGTGGGAAATATCACCTCGGTGAATGTAGAGGCAAGATAGGAGCTTGCTACAAATGTAGGGCCACCGATCATTTTATTTGAGATTGTCCTCAATTGCTTAAAGAAGAAGGAGAATAAAAAGAGAGACAATCAATTACTTCTCAAAAAGGCAAACGTTTGGGTCAAAGTAGTGATTCAAGGACTGCTCGTTCGGGTATGAGAGATTCAACTGCTCGGTCAGAAGTTAGGGCACCTGCACGTACATATGCCATCCGAGCAAGAGAGGAAGCTTATGCTCCAGATGTAATAGTTGTTACTTTCTATCTTTTTGATGATTTTGTGTATACATTAATTGGTCCTGGATCTACACATTCATATATTTGCATTGCATTAGCATAAAAAAATAAATTGTCTATGGAATCTACCGATTATGATGTGCAAGTTACTAATCCATTATGTCAAAGTGTGATAGTTAACTTAATGTGTCGAAATTGCCCATTGAAAATAAAAGGCTGTGATTTCTCTACTGATTTGATGCCGTTGCCCTTTCGGGAATTTAATATTATTCTGGGAATAGATTGGTTAACAAAGCATGATGCTGTAGTGAATTGTCGAGAGAAATGAATTGATCTGAAAAGACAAAATAGAGAAGTAATATCAGCTGAATTTAGAAGTACAAAAGATGTTGTTAGGATTATTTTTGCCTTTTCAGCTCAGAAACTAATACGGAAAGGCAATGAAGCATTTTTAGCCTACATTCTTAATACTCGGGTTCTAAATCAAGGTTAGAACAATTACTAGTTGTCAATGAGTTTGTTGATGTGTTTCCTGAGGAATTACCAAGTTTACCATCAGATCGAGAAGTTGAATTTTTGATTGATGTAATTTCGAGAACGACTCCAATATCAATAACATCAGACAGAATGGCACCAGCTGAGCTAAAGGATTTAAAGACTCAGTTGTAAGAATTATTACATAAGGGGTTTATTAGACTCAGCATGTCTCTTTGGGGTGCACCTGTTTTGTTTGTAAAAAAGAAAGTCGGATCTTTGAGATTGTGTATTGACTATCAACAGTTAAACAAGGTTACAATTAAGAATAAATATCCTTTGGCCCATATTGATGATTTGTTTGATCAGTTGAAAGGTGCTGCAATATTTTCAAAGATAGATCTTAGGTCCGAGTATTATCAGTTGAAAGTTAAAGAGTGTGACGTGTCGAAGACTACTTTCAGAACTCGGTATGGCCATTACGAGTTTATAGTAATGCCATTTGGTTTGACTAATGCTCATGCGGCTTTCATGGATTTAATGAATCGGATTTTTCAATCTTATTTGGATAGATTCGTGGTTGTGTTTGTTGATGATATACTGATCTATTCTAAGACAAAATCCGAGCATGCACAACATTTGAGAAATGTATTGCAGATTTTGAGAGAAAAACTGTTGTATGCAAAGTTCAGTAAATGTGAATTTTGGCTCCATGATGTTGTATTTCTCGGTCATATAGTGTCAACTGAAGGGATTCGGGTAGATCCGAGTAAAGTATCAGCAGTGGTGAGTTAGAAAATTCCAAAGAATATTACGGAAGTGTGAGGTTTTCTAGGTTTAGCGAGATATTATTGCCGTTTTGTTTAGCATTTCTCGATGATTGCTTTGCTGATGACTTGACTACTACAGAAAAATGCTGAATTTGTGTGGTCTGATGAATGTCAACAGAACTTTGATCATGTTAACGGAAGCTTCAATTTTGACTCAACTAGAATCAAGTGTGCAGTGTGTTGTATATAGTGATGAGTCTCTGAATGGTTTGGGTTGTGTATTGATGCAGTTGAGAAAAGTAATGGCTTATGCTTCTCGGCAGTTAAAATCGCACGAGAAGAATTATCCTACACATGATCTCCAATTGGCTGCCATTGTATTTGCTTTAAAAATTTGGAGACACTACTTATACGGAGAGAAATGCTATGCATATACAGATCATAAAAGTCTGAAGTATTTGATGACTCAGAAAGAGTTGAAATTGAGACAGAGACGGTGGTTAGAGCTACTGAAAGATTATGATTTGGTCATTGATTATCACCTAGGAAAGGCTAATGTAGTTGTAGATGCACTCAACCGAAAATCATCATTGTTTGCACTTCGAGTAATGAACACTCATTTGTTTCTTAATGAAAATGGTTCTGTATTAGTAGAATTGGGAGTAAAACCTGAGTTTCTTTAGTGAATCCGAGAGTTGCAATATGATGACCCAAATTTGGTGTTGAAAAGACAGATAGTTCAAGACAATCATAGTTCAAAATATACCATTGATGATAACAGTATGTTATATTATTGTAATAGAATTTGTGTTTCGAATAATTCAGGTCTGAAAAATGGTATTCTTTTTGAAGCTCACAGTAGTATGTATTCTATTCATCCGGATAGTATGAAAATGTATTGTGATTTGAAAAAGATGTATTGGTGGCCTGCAATGAAACTTGAAATCTGTGAATTTGTTGCAATGTGTTTGATTTGTCAGCAAGTGAAAGCAGAACAGCAAGTGCCAACAGGTTTGCTACAATCTGTTATGATTTCTGAATGGAAATGGGAACATGTTACGATGGATTTTGTATCAAGACTACCTGTGACTTTCAGAAAGAAATATTCGATCTGGGTAATTTTGGACAGATTGACAAAATCAGCACATTTTATTCTGATTAGAACAAACTTTTTACTTGAGAAGTTAACGGAGGTATATATGTCTGAGATTGTGAGACTACATGGGGTTCCAACATCCATTATCTCATATTGAGATCCAAGGTTTACATCGAGGTTTTGGAGTAAATTGCAAGAAGCTCTAGGTACTAAGTTGAATTTCAGCATAGCTTTTCATCCTCAGACTGACGGGCAACCAGAATGAGTGATTCAGATTTTAGAAGATATGTTGAGATGTTGTATACTCGAGTTTGGAGATAGTTGGGAAAGGTACTTACCATTGGCCTAATTTGCTTATAATAATAGTTATCAGTCTAGTATCAAAATGGCACCATTTGAAGCTCTTTATGGTAGAATGTGGAAGACTCTATTGTATTGGTCTGAATTCAGTGAATCCAAGTTGGTTGGAGTTGACTTGATCTGAGAAACCAAAGAAAAAGTTTGAATTATCCAGGACAGTTTGAAAGCTGCTTTAGATCGTCAGAAGTCATATGCAAATTTGAAAAGAAGAGAAATAGAATTTAATGTGGGTGATCGAATGTTCTTAAAAGTTTCTCTGTCGAAGAAAGTGTTACTGTTTGACAGAAAAGGGAAATTCAGTCCAAGATTTATTAGACCATATGAAATAATTGAAAGAACTGGCCATGTGGTTTATCGGTTAGCTATAACTGTGGAACTTGAGAAGGTTCATAACGTGTTCCATGTGTCTATGCTAAGATGGTACAAATCAGATCCTTCACACGTGATTCCTTACACTAAAATTGAGCTTCAACTGGATATGACTTACTTAGAAGAACCAGTGAAGATTTTAGCTCGTGAAGTTAAAGGATTACGAAATAAATGAGTACAATTAGTCAAAGTGCTATGGCATCGTCATGGTTCGAAGGAGACAACTTGGGAAACAAAAGAATCAATGAAATCACAGTATCCGAATTTATTCTCAGGTACACATTTCGAGGACGAAATTTCCTAAAGGAGGAAGAGTTATAACAACTTAATTCTCAATGGTATCAGAAAAAGTGATTCGAGATCACTAAATCTGACGAGTAAGTTCAAAAATTTAGTAAATTAATATTTATGAGTCAAATGTGAATTTAGAAATAATTTTGAATTAGTAAATTTTGTGAATTAAACGAATTTATTAGAAAAATTGGGTCAAAAATGAGGTATTAAGACCTCGAATTCATAAACCGAGCCATAAATATTTTTAGAAATATTTATGGAGTGTTAGTGAATTAGAATTAAAGTTTCGTTAGAAAATTTTAATGTTTTGATGGTTAATTAGTTAAAAAGGACTAAATTGAAAAAGTTTTAAAATTTGTTAATTAAAGAGATAGTGACTAGATAGCCCAAATAATAAATTAGTAGAATTTAAGGTGCAATTAAGCCTAGTTTAATAAGGCTGGACGGTAGGAATATAGAAATTAGTGAGGAAATGGTGTGAACAACGGGTAAAATTGAAAATTTATAAAATTAAGCTTAAAAATTAAATTTTCATGAGAATCCTGGACATTTTTCTTCTAAAAACTTTAGCAAAACACCATAGAAGAGTTCTTCTAAGCTGGTTATTCATAATTTTGTACCATGTAAGTTCAATTCATGCCTTTGTCTTGTAATTTTTGTGTTTTTGAGATATTTACAACTAGGTCCAACTATTGAATTCATTAGTTTTTGATTCTATGAGTGATTTTAAAAGTCGCTATGGATAAGTGCTAGAATTTTATGATAAGTAAACATGGATTTGAAGCTTTAATTTTGTTATGTGATAATTTTATTAAGTGATTTCAATAGAAATTGATTTTTAGGACCTAACTGTGAAAAATTAAGAATTAGGGTTTTGTGCTGAAATTTTGAATACCAAAGGTTGTGTAGTAGCTTAGAATGATGAAATAAAGTGTTAATTGAGAAAAATTAGTTCAATTTATTGGTTAATTGATTAGGGACTAAATTGTAAAAATTATAAATTTAGGGTAAATGTATAATTTCAAAAATTAAAGGGCATAAATTGTGAAGAAGTGAATTAGAATTGAATTAGATGCTAATGAATGGAAAATTTTATATTATAGACCAAGAGCTCAAAGAAAGTCGTGGAAAAGAGAAAATAACTGATTAGTCCCTTAATTCTCTACAACTTCTGCAAATTACCTCAGCTAAGTTCATGTGATTGGTAGTTAAATTAGAGATTATATAATGTATTATTTCAATCTTTGTTATGGAATTATGATTATTGTGATAAAATGAAAATCGAAGCAAAAGTTCAAATTGAGTAGAACACTGGATTGAGTACGATTGTTCCGTGACCAGTGATATATTGATAGATAAGACCATGGTTGGACCATGGCATAGTGTGAATGTAAGACCATAGCTAGGCTATGACATTTCGGTGAAAAGACCATAACGGGGTTGTGGCATCGTGAACGTAAGACCATGATTGGACCATGTCAATATATGTGTAAAATTGTAAGACCACAGCTGGGTTATGGCATCATGATAAAAGTGTAAGACCATGGCAGGGCCATGACAATATATGTGTAAGACCATAGTTAGATTATGGCATCAAGAAAAGATGTACTCAATTTCGTAAGACATTCTCTAATTTGACAGGCAATGGTAAGTGTTATTTGAATTAAAGTAATGGAGTATTAAGCTCAATCGAGTGAACTCATCATTTGAAATTGTGGATGACAGGGAATATTAGTGTACTACTTATAATTGATATGAATTATTTGTAAATGTTCTGAAAACTCCGGTAATACTCCATAACCTTTTTTCTGCAACGAATTCGGGTTAGAGGTGTTACAATTTTGTCATCCAACATAGGAAATAAATAGCTCATGTTTATGCAACTTTATAATCAGCTCCATGATTCCCTGCATAATAAAATATAACACATTAATAATTAACACGAAATAATTTAAATTATGCACAAAATTAATACAATAAAGCTTACATTTGCATTTGTTTTTTTATAAATTCATGCCCATCATCGAAATATAAACAACATCCACTTAATTAATTAACAAATAGTCAGGATTAGTATTATTATTAAGTAAAAAGGTGGTAAAAGTGACTAGAAAAACCCTATATAATTTAGAGTTTACACACCCCCAAACTTAATCCATTGCTCATTTTGAAAAATGTTTCATATAAAGCACAACTTTTGCTAAGGCAAATTTTTGCAATAAGTTTAAGCAGCATCAATCTTTGCACACAATCATGCATCAAGAAAATCATGCTCACAAACTCTTTTTATTGATAATTCGCTCATATGTAAACATTATTCCAAAATTTGGTTCTATGTGCGGAAAAATGCTAACATAAGTCATAGAATGCATACTTTTCAGGATCATACATAACATTCACCATTCGATCAAATTTTCCTTATCCATCGAACAAGGCAATCAAAAGGTCTAATTTAATGGTCCTCATATGTTGAACATAGCAATTTAATGGTCCTCATAGGTCTTTTATAAGGTTGTAATGGGGTAAGGCTTAAGGTAGGGATAAAGAGAAGTGAATTTTTAGCTTCAATAATCTTAACCCTATTTTTGCCTTAGATCAATTCGAGGTACATCCTTCTAGCTAATGGGTTTTACCGCCCAAACTTAATTTTGAAGCATCTGCCCATCAATCTTTCTTAATAATTTGAGTATTTATTTTTTTTTATCTTTTTGCTTGGCATTTGAGTAAAGCTTTTTTTTTAAGCATGCGAAGAACATGTACATTTTTTTCGAATTTTCCCTCGATCTTTGCTCACCAAGACAAGTATAGTTAAGATAGGTGCAAAAATAAGATAAAATTTAAAAATATGGTAGCATGACTTATAATATAGGCAAATAGCAATAAAGTAGGCTTTAAGGCTCAAATTAAGGTTTCAAGGGTCAAAATTTATATGGTAGGCTTGGAAGGCTCAAACAATCCAAAGAAAATGTGCCTAAATCATGTTTAGATTCTTATGCGTCCTAGGATTTCACCTTAAGAAAGTTACTAAGTCAATTCTAAGAACTTAAACCTTCATGCATGTCTGTTTCTAAGGGAGTTTGATTTTCATGGAAAAAGACTATATAAGATTTAATAACATACAAGCATTCTATAACACAAGATAACATAAAAAAAACTTAGATAAAATTAGAAATCTTGTTCACATTTAAAATAAAGTATAAACAAAAATATTCTCTGAACATCATTTTATTTTAGCACACTTATATGAAAAGATTGAAACATACTTGAAAATTTTAAAATTTTATGCAAATATTGCCTTACCTCCCTTTAAAATGATACAATGTCTTCATTGGGAAAATAAAGTAATGAATGAAAACTGAACACCAGGTAGAGTTGTAATAAAGAGAGGTGAGTCATGAAGACTACTTAAGTACCAAGTCTTTCTCAACAATCCATCCTAGACATGTTCATTCCCATTACGACATCACTTCGCTTTTTTCTAATGAAGAGGCATTGGGATTATTTTATTCATGCTTGGAATATCTTATTTATTATACGAAAGAAAAATACTAACTAAGTAATAAAAATAAACGCCTAAAAATAAATACTAAGGACAAGAAAGTTCCCCCTTTTTTATTTGCGTCATCCTCCACATCTTTTTCCTTTTCCCTTCTTTTGTCACACTTGATCCTACAATCTCCTCTTGCCATGTCTCGAATATAAGATCTAGGAACTTAGGAGCAAAAGTGTTAGAGATATTCGTTAAAGTATTTGGTAAGGTATAATCTGTAATGCCCCGTACTCGAGACCGTCGCCGGATTCGAGCACGAGGTGTTACTAAACTTAATTTTATCAATTAAACAGCTTAAACAATTTATTTTTAAAATTTCCAGACAAGCTGGCTAACAACTTCACAGTCGCTTAAAAAATTCATATCTCGAGTTCCAAAACTCGAAATCCAATTACGTAAATTTTTTCTGAAACTAGACTCATATATCTATTTACTAAATTTTTTTCTAGAATTTTTGGTCGGGCCAATTAGTACAGTTTATTAGTTAAAGTCTACCCTATTTTAGGGTACGACTGCTCTGACCTCTGTGTATTACAAATCAGATATCTCCCTGTACAGAGTTTCAATGACTATTCCGTTTATTTCTCTTAAAACTAGACTCTATAAGGAATCTGTACATATAAATCATGACTTATAATTATTTTTATACAATTTATGGTGAATTTCCAAAGTCAGAAGAGGGGATCCAGAAATCGCTTTGGTCCTGTTTCACAAAAATTTAAACTTCTCATAGAATATCATTCATATACCTGTTTTGTTCCATCCATATGAAAATAGACTCATTGAGATTTAATTCTATAACTTATTCATCATTTAAGTCCATTTCTACTATTTTTAGTGATTTTCCAAATTCACGTCATTGCTGCAGCAATATTCTGTTTTATAGCAAATTTTACTTTACTATAAATTTTCATGGACTAAATAGCATTTTAAACATACATGGTGTCAAATATGATTTATATTGGCCATTCCAATGGCTAATCTTTCACAAACTCTTTTCTTGCCAAAGCATAATCATATCATAAGATCATTTAAACAAAGTGAGTATTTTGCCATACATGCCACATTCAAGATACACAAGCCATTTTACCAATTTAGGCCTTCGGATAGTGTGAACCAATCTTCGACCTATCCCGATTCTCAAGCCGGTTTGTCAAAACTACAATGAAGGAAAAGGAAGGAGTAAGCATAAATGCTTAGTAAGTTCACATGCAAATAGTAGGTAACATAATCATGCAATTCCACATAAAAACATCATTTGCATAAACAACACCAAGACATTCATGTTACATTTGCATTTAATATCATGCTACGATTTCATCATACCAAGTTCTCAACTCGAAGATTTAAGCACATACCTGCCAAATTTTCTCATTTACCACACTTAGCAACATGTCACCTTCGTTTTAGGCATTCTCCTTATTCTCTTAAGATTTACCCGTTGAACACATTGGAATATAATTCGAATACACGAAAAGTTTGTACATAAGTTCCACATATGTAGCCAAGCTACCATGTAACCCGCCCATAAGTGAACTCGGACTCAACTCAACGAGCTCGGGTGTTCGCATCCATAAGTGAACTCGGACTCAATGAGCTCAGATGCCTAGTTACATCTCACGAACTCGGACTCAACTCAACGACTTCGGACATTTGCATCCATAAGTGAACTCGAACTCAACTCAACGAGCTCGGATGCCCAACCATCCTAGTGACATGTCACTTGTATTCTAATCTATTCCCAAGGTTCAAACGGGCTTTTTCCTCGATTACACATCTTTGCCGTCTTCCACGGAACATCGAAACCGATACTCGGTAGCAATTCATAATTTACATATTATTCAATAATAACCATAAAGCATAATATTTCATGATATTAATCATCATATCACATAAATAACATTAAATTACTTAAAATGACAATTATGTTACTACATTTACACATGAACTTACCTCGATACAAAATATTAGCAATCAAGTCTATTCCTCGTAAACTTTGTTTTTCCCCTGATCACGACTTGAATCTCGTTTCTCTTGATCTATAATGCCAAATTAATCTTATTTAATACATACATTCATCAAAACAGCCCCAAATAAGAACTTTGACAAAATTACCATTTTGCCCCTAAACTTTTGCAAAAGTACACTTTTGCCCCTAGGCTCGGGAATTAAACTTCATCCCATTTTCTTATGTTTATGACATGCTGATCATTTTTCCCTTCTATGGCAACATCAAATTCTCATTCTAACATGTACTTATAATTATTAGGTATCTTTTACCGAATAAGCCCTTTTTCTCGTTTTCACTTAAAATCGAGTAGCACAAGTTGTCTAGCATAATTTAAAACCTCATATTCTATCATAAAACACCAAAATACACAAATTTCACCTATGGGTATTTTTCCAAATATGAACCCTAGGTTGAATTATTGCTAGCATAAGCTAAATCGAGCTTTCGGGATTTCAAAAATGTAAAGAACATTAAAAATGGACATAGAAATCACTTACAATCAAGGCTTAAAAGTTGAAAAAAAACTCTAGCTATGGAGGGAGAAAAATTCGGCAGCAACTATGTGGAGAAGATGACTATTTTCTGTTATTTTTCTCATTTTATTTCATTTAATATACAAATAACCAAAATACCCTTAATACCTTTCTTTGAAAATTTTCATGTACAAGCCCATTTTTGTCCAAAATTTTAGAAATTGGTCAAATTGCTATTTAAGACCTCCTCATTAATATTCCAAAGTAATTTCATACTAAAAACTTCTAGAATGCAAGTTTTGCAACTTATTCGATTTAGTCCCTAATTTCAACTTAAGCACTTTATGCATAGAATTTCGTCACGAAATTTTCACACAATCATGCAATCATATCATAAACCTCAAAATAGTTATAAAATAATTATTTCTATCTCGGATTTTTGGTCACGAAACCACTATTCCGATTAGGGCCTAATTCGGGATATTACAACTCTCCCCCCTTTAAGGATTTTCGTCCTCGAAAATCTTACCGGTAAACAGGTATGGGTATTGATTTCTCATAGTTTCCTCAGGTTCCCATGTAGTCTCTTCTACCCCGTGCTTTTGCCACAATACTTTCACGAGAGCAACACTTTTATTTCTTAGTTTCTTGACCTCTCGAGCTAAAATCTTAATCGGTTCTTCTTCATAAGTCATATCCGGTCGTAGCTCAATTTCTGTCGGTGAAATTATATGTGAGGGATCCGAACGATGCCGACATAGCATATATAAGTGGAACACATCATGCATCTTCTGTAATTCAAATGGCAATGTTAACCGATAAGCTATTGGTCCAACTCTTTCAATTATTTCATACGGCCCAATAAAATGCGGACTCAACTTGCCCTTCCGTCCAAATCTAAGAACTTTCTTCCATGGAGACACTTTTAAAAATACCTTATCACTAACTTGAAACTCGATTTCCTTTCGTTTCAAATCTGCATAAGATTTCTGTCTATCCGAAGCAGCTTTCAAACAATCTCGAATCACTTTCACTTTTTCTTCGGTTTCTTTTATTAGATCAACTCCATAAATCTAATTTTCCTTGAGTTCAGTCCAATACAATGGTGTCCAACATTTACGACCATACAATGCTTCATAAGGTGCCATATTCAAACTCGTCTGATAACTATTATTATAAGCAAATTCTACCAACGGTAAGTATCTTTCTCAACTACCTTGAAATTCCAATACACAACATCTGAGCATGTCTTCAAGAATCTGAATCACTCTCTCTGACTGTTCATCAGTTTGTGGATGAAAGGCAGTGCTGAAATTTAACTTCATACCTAATGCCTCTTGCAATTTTTGCCAAAACCGCGAAGTAAATCTTGGATCTCTATCCGAAATAATTGACAAAGGTATCCCATGAAGTCTAACAATCTCACTGATATACAATTCAGCCAACTTATTAAGAGAATAATCCGTACGTACCGGAATAAAATAAGGCGATTTAGTCAGTCTGTCAACTATTACCCAGATGGCATCTTTCTTCCCCGGAGTTAATGGCAACCCTGATACAAAATCCATAGTAATCTGATCCCATTTCCATTCAGGAACCATGATAGGCTGGAGTAGTCCCGAAGGTACTTGGTGTTCAGCTTTCACTTGTTGACAAACTAAGCACTTTGATACAAACTCGGAGATATCTCTTTTCATTCCGTTCCACCAATACATTTTCTTCAAATCATTATACATTTTCGTACTGCCTAGGTGAACCGCCAAACAACCATTATGTGTTTCATGCAAAATCTCTTGAATCAACTCATCATTTTTTGGTACACAAATCTGGTTTTTAAACATTAAGCAACCATCACAATCGATTCTGAAATCTGACCCCGTATCAGCTTCACACTGTTTTCTCTTGGCTTGCAAATCTTCATCGTTTTTCTGAGCTTCACAAAGCTCTTGTATAAACATCGGTCTTGCTCTTAACTCTGCTAAAATCGAACCATCATCTGATACCTTTAACTGAGTATTCATAGCTCTCAAAGCAAATAGCAACTTTCTGCTCAAAGTATCGGCAACCACATTCGTTTTTCCCTGATGGTTATCAATAACAAGCTCGTAATCTTTCAATAACTCCAACCATCTTCGCTGTCTCAAATTCAAGTCTTTTTGTGACATCAAGTACTTAAGACTTTTGTGGTCGGTATATACTCGGCATTTTTGACCATACAGATAATGTCGCCAAATCTTCAAAGCAAATACTATAGCAGCCAATTCCAAATCATGAGTCGGATAATTTCTTTCGTGATATTTTAACTGCCTCGAAGCATAAGCCACCACTTTTTCTTCTTGCATAAGTACACATCCTAAGCCATTTCGAGAAGCATTACTATACACCACAAATTCTTTACCTGATTCGGGTTGTACCAACGCTGGTGCTTCAGTTAATAACTTTTTCAATTCTTCAAAACTCTGTTGACATTCTTCCGTCCACTCAAACTTAATATCCTTTCGGAGTAATCTAGTCATAGGAGCAGCAATTATAGAAAATCCATTTACAAACCGCTGATAATACCCAGCTAGCCCCAAGAAACTTCTAACCTCAGTTACATTTTTTGGTGGTTTCCAATCAACAATGGCCAAAATTTTACTAGGATCAACCCGTATACCATCACCTGAAACAATGTGACCCAAAAATCCAACTTCTCGAAGCCAAAATTCACTTTTACTAAACTTGGCATATAACTGCTTATCTTTCAAAGTTTACAAAACTATCCTCAAATGCTCAGCATGCTCTGTCTCATCTTTTGAATAAATTAAGATATCATCAATAAACACCACAACAAATTTGTCCAAGTATGGCCGAAATATATGATTCATCAAATCCATAAACACAACAGGAGCATTTGTTAATCCGAATGGCATGACCAAAAATTCATAATGACCGTACCTTGTTCTAAAAGCATTTTTAGGCACATCCGACTCTTTTACTCGCAGTTGGTAGTACCCAGATCTCAATTCAATCTTTGAAAACCATGTTGCTCCTTTTAGCTGATCAAATAAATCATCAATTCTCGGCAACGGATACTTGTTCTTGATTGTCACCTTGTTTAATTGCTGATAGTCAATACACAATCTCATAAAACCATCCTTCTTTTTCACAAATAACATGGGAGCACCCCAAGGTGAAAAACTCAGTCTCACAAAGCCTTTGTCAGTCAATTCTTACAATTGCAACTTTAATTCATTCAACTCTACTGGTGCCATTCTATACGGAGCAATTGAGATCGGAGCTATTCCTGGTATCAAATCAATACCAAATTCTACTTCCCTGACTGGAGGCAAACCCAGCAATTCTTCTGGAAATACATCCGTGAACTCACACACAATCGACACTGATTCAACTTTCTTTTCAATTTCTTTTGTATTAATTACATACGCCAAATAAGCTTCATAACCCTTCCTCAAATATCTCTGAGCTGACATCGAAGAAATCACACTAGATAGTGCCTTTGATTTGCCTAGTTCAACCCGTAGAATTTCACCACTTTCAACCCGTAGAATTTCATCACTTTCACACTTTAATTCTATAACCTTTTCTTTGCAATTTACTAGAGCATCATGCAATGTCAACCAATCCATACCCAAAATAACATCAAATTCATCAAACGGCAACAACATCAAGTTGGCCAGAAAGTAATGACCCTGAATCATTAAAGGGTATTTCTTGCATACTTTATTAACTATCACACATTTGCCTAATGGATTCGACACTCTAATCATAAATTCTGTGTTCTCAATAGGTATATTCATACTAGACACCAGTTTCATGCACACAAATGAATAAGTAGAACCGGGATCAATCAAAGCATTAACATTAACATCATAAAAAGAAAATATACCAGTAATTACGTTGGGTGATGAAGCATTTTCACATGCCTTTATGGCATAAGTTCTAGCTGGAGCTCTTGCTTCAGGTTTAACTGCTGAATCTCTAACTACATTCTTGCTGCTTGCTTCATTTTTAGCTTTTCTCGAATATCTTCTGCTCAAGTCTGCACCACTAGCTTTTACACTCTGAAATTTTTCTTTCTCAACTCTCTCTAGGAAGTCTCTAATAAAATGATCCGGAGAACCACACCAAAAACATTCATTCACTCTACATGGGCCAAAATGATTCCTACCACACCGCTGGCACTCGGGCTTAACAAATCTCGTATTTCCCACACTAGCCGCAGTAGTAGTCTGAGATTTAAGACCCACATTTTGCTTCTTAGAATTTCCATATGATTGTCCGGCCGAAACCTGAGAACGAGGATTCATATTTCTAGATTTTCTAGATTGCTGTGAGAATGAACTGTTCGTCGATCTTTTCTTCCAACTTCTAGTCTCAGCCTTTACTTTTTTCTTCTCTTTAAGTAGTTCTTCAGCCTTGCAAGCTCGATCAAAAAGTACTACCATTTCCTTTAATTCAAGAATCCCAACAAATACTTTGATATCTTCAATGACTTCGTCTTCAAATCGTCTGCACATTTTAGCCTCTGTAGGAATGTATTCTCTAGCATACTTACTCAACCTGACGAACTCCCTTTCGTATTCAGTAACTGTCATGTTCCCCTGCTTCAACTCAAGAAACTCTTTACGCTTTTGATCAACAAATCTTTCACTGATGTATTTCTTCTGAAATTCTTCTTGAAAGAATTCCCAAGTCACCTTCTCTTTCGGTACCACTAAAATCAATGTCTTCCACCAATGATAGGCTGAACCCCTTAACAATGATATAGCACATTTCAAGCATTCCTTAGGTGTACAAGACAATTCATCAAATACTCGAATAGAATTCTCAAGCCAAAACTCTGCTTTCTCAGCATCATCATCAACATTTGCCCTGAATTCTTCGGCCCCTTGCTTACAGATTTTGTCAACTGGAGTTCTGTGAAATTTCATCAGATCCACACCTTGAGGCATCAGGGGTACAGGTTGAGGAATCGGGGGAGGTGGGGGAGGTTGTACATTCGAGTTCGTACGAATGAACTCAGTATACCAGGCACTCATCATCTGGAGAAAGGCTTCTCGAGCCCCTTCTCCTCCTCCTTGACCAACAGTAGGAGGTGGATTTTCGGTTGGCACTGCCCCTTCAGCCGGAGCCGGTGCATTACTTTCTACATCATCAGCCACAGCTGGATCAGGATCCATTTACTATAAAAAAAATCATTTTAAAGGTCAGAAGTCGTCACACTATCACAATATATATATGGCATGTATAGCAAAATCCGTGCATATAACACGTTAGTCCGAGAACCAACTAAACCTGGTCTGATACCACCAAATATAACGCCCCGTACTCGATACCGTCGCCGGAGTCGAGCACGAGGTGTTACTAAATTTCATCAATTAAACAACTTAAACAATTTATTTTTAAAATTTCTAGACAAGCTGGCTAACTGTGTCACAGTCGCTTAAAAAATTCATATCTCGAGTTACAAAAATCAAAATCCAATTCTATAAATTTTATCTGAAATGAGACTCGTATATCTATTTACTAAATTTTTTTCTAGAATTTTTGGTCGGGCCAATTAGTACAGTTTATTAGTTAAAGTCTCCCCTGTTTTAGGGTACGACTGCTCTGACCTCTGTGTATTACAAATCAGATATCTCCCTGTACAGAGTTTCAATGACTATTCCGTTTATTTCTCTTAAAACTAGACTCTATAAGGAATCTGTACATATAAATCATGACTTATAATTATTTTTATACAATTTATGGTGAATTTCCAAAGTCAGAAGAGGGGATCCAAAAATCGCTTTGGTCCTGTTTCACAAAAATTTAAACTTCTCATAGAATATCATTCATATACCTGTTTTGTTCCATCCATATGAAAATAGACTCATTGAGATTTAATTCTATAACTTATTCATCATTTAAGTCCATTTCTACTATTTTTAGTGATTTTCCAAATTCACGTCATTGCTGCAGCAATATTCTGTTTGATAGCAAATTTTACTTTACTATAAATTTTCATGGACTAAATAGCATTTTAAACATACATGGTATCAAATATGATTTAGATTGGCCATTCCAATGGCTAATCTTTCACAGACTCTTTTCTTGCCAAAGCATAATCATATCATAAGATCATTTAAACAAAGTGAGTATTTTGCCATACATGCCACATTCAAGATACACAAGCCATTTTACCAATTTAGGCCTTCGGATAGTGTGAGCTAGTCTTCGACCTATCCCGATTCTCAAGCCGGTTTGTCAAAACTACAATGAAGGAAAAGGAAGGAGTAAGCATAAATGCTTAGTAAGTTCACATGCAAATTGTAAGTAACATAATTATGCAATTCCACATAAAAACATCATTTGTATAAACAACACCAAGACATTCATGTTACATTTGCATTTAATATCATGCTACGATTTCATCATACCAAGTTCTCAACTCGAAGATTTAAGCACATACCTGCCAAATTTTCTCATTTACCACACTTAGCAACATGTCACCTTCGTTTTAGGCATTCTCCTTATTCTCTTAAGATTTACCCGTTGAACACATTGGAATATAATTCGAATACACGAAAAGTTTGTACATAAGTTCCACATATGTAGCCAAGCTACCATGTAACCCGCCCATAAGTGAACTCGGACTCAACTCAACGAGCTCGGGTGTTCGCATCCATAAGTGAACTCGGACTCAATGAGCTCAGATGCCTAGTTACATCTCACGAACTCGGACTCAACTCAACGACTTCGGACATTTGCATCCATAAGTGAACTCGAACTCAACTCAACGAGCTCGGATGCCCAACCATCATAGTGACATGTCACTTGTATTCTAATCTATTCCCAAGGTTCAAACGGGCTTTTTCCTCGATTACACATCTTTGTCGTCTTCCACGGAACATCGAAACCGATACTCGGTAGCAATTCATAATTTACATATTATTCAATAATAACCATAAAGCATAATATTTCATGATATTAATCATCATATCACATAAATAACATTAAATTACTTAAAATGACAATTATGTTACTACATTTACACATGAACTTACCTCGATACAAAATATTAGCAATCAAGCCTATTCCTCGTAAACTTTGTTTTTCCCTCGATCACGACTTGAATCTCGTTTCTCTTGATCTATAATGCCAAATTAATCTTACTTAATACATACATTCATCAAAACAGCCCCAAATACGAACTTTGGTAAAATTACCATTTTACCCATAAACTTTTGGAAAATTAGACTTTTTCCCCTAGGCTAAGGAATTAAACTTCATTTTTCTTATGTTTTATGATATGCTGATCATTTTTCCCTTCTATGGCAACATCAAATTCTCATTCTAACATGTACTTATAATTATTAGGTATTTTTTATCGATTAAGCCTTTTTTCTCGTTTTCACTTAAAATCGAGTAGCACAAGTTGTCTAGCATAATTTAAAACCTCATATTCTATCATAAAACACCAAAATACACAAATTTCACCTATGGGTATTTTTTCCAAATATGAACCCTAGGTTGAATTATTGCTAGCATAAGCTAAATCGAGCTTTCGGGATTTCAAAAATGTAAAGAACATTAAAAACGGACATATAAATCACTTACAATCAAGGCTTAAAAGTTGAAGAAACCCTAGCTATGGAGGGAGCAAAATTAGGCAGCAACTATATGGAGAAGATGACTATTTTGTGTTATTTTTTTCATTTTATTTCATTTAATATACAATTGACCAAAATACCCTTAATACCTTTCTTTGAAAATTTTCATGTACAAGCCCATTTTTGTCCAAAATTTTAGAAATTGGTCAAATTTCTATTTAAGACCTCCTCAATAATATTCCAAAGTAATTTCATACTAAAAACTTCTAGAATGCAAGTTTTGCAACTTATTCGATTTAGTCCCTAATTTCAACTTAAGCACTTTATGCATAGAATTTCGTCACGAAATTTTCACACAATCATGCAATCATATAATAAACCTCAAAATAATTATAAAATAATTATTTCTATCTCGAATTTGTGGTCACGAAACCACTATTCCTATTAGGCCCTAATTCGGGATATTACATAATCTCTAATTTTTGTATACCTCTAGTAAGCTTATTGTTAGTTGTGCATGAATTTCCACAAAATTTATCATAGTTGAGAATTTTAATTTCTTCATAGTGTTTAAAGAAGATGGCATTGGAATGGTCAACTCAGGAATTAAACTCCGCTCTATTGGTTCAGCAGCATTTGAGTCCACCCTCGGCCCAGGGCTCTTTGGTTCCTATTTCTGCTTCTTCTGTGGCATTTGTTGAGTTACATTTTGGCTCAGATTTGGTGAATGATCCATCTGATTCTGGTTCGTTTAGCTCATTTGGTTCAACTTGGTTCAGTAACCCAATATTCTCCACTAACCTTTTAAGGTCATGCCTTATTATGCAGCCTTAAACATAAGGGTCCTTCAGATTTGCTTTTAATCTTACTTGGGCCTTTAAGCAAAGTGAAGTAATCAATGATGGAAAGTAGGCAATTCCTGTCTTTTTCCTTGCGCAATCATGGATCTCCTTGAGAATAATTCTCCCAACATTGATAGACCTTTCTGACATAATTGCATACAAGCATTCATTCCATCGAGATGGTGGAACTATGTACGATAGGCATAAAGTTATATCGAATAAAGTAGAGCCATACCTTAGCCACTGGATTTAAAAATTCCTTCTGGCAAGAATGACTACCATACTTTCTTATAATCTATTGGGATCCCGAACTTGTAACCACCTTAAGAACTTGTTGAAGAAAATCCCAATTGATATTTTTCATCATGACAGAGTATTCATCTTACTCAATATCAGGTAAGTTAAACAAATCATTAATGGACTTAGAAGTAAGGGGTACCTTCTTCTTACGAACAAGAACTTCATTAACATCTAGCGTGGTCAACTTGGCCTAGAACTCTCGTACTAAGTCTTCATCAGGCATTGATCATGTAACATAGAATTGCTCCCAATTTAAAGCATTAATCATCTTTCGAAGTGAAAATGGCAAGACCATCTTGTCATTGCTATCCAAATTAAAACATTTTTCTGCCATCATGGGTTGATTCTTGAAGATAGAATCAAATCTTTCCCTTGCTTCCTCATCTTGTATCACAATTGGATTCTTGGCGAAAGTCTTGGAAGATCTAGTTCTTTTGTGAGACATGGTGACTTTCCCCAGAAAATAGGAGGAGTTTCGACAAAAGGAAAAATAAGAAATTGACAAGGTGTGTTGGTGAAAATTGTGGCGGCAATAGTATTGCGATAGTGTCAGGATTGCAGCAACAAAGGCTTTGTGATGAAGGTAAGTGAGACTTGCGTCAAAGAAAAAAAATTGGGGAGAGGCTTTTAGGAACTTGAGGCTAGCGACTAAGAGAAGAAAATTAGGGTGAATACTAATTATTTAGGTGTTGTGAATTTTATGAAGGTATGAAGGGGCTTATATAATGATGGATTAGAGAGAATTTCTAGCAAAAATTTGGCTACAAGGGTTGCTTGGGCGGTAAGGTAAGGATAGAAAGGAAAAGTGGCAGCAAAATTAGGCTTTTTAGAACCCTATGGATGATACCTAGTGGGTAAATTTCTCCTCTTCACTATTTTGGGCCTCGAGCCCAAATTGAAATATTAAATTGAATGAGAAAAATAAACTAATTAGTACTTGGGCCAAATTGACCCTCTTATTAAACATAAATAGAAATTTGCAAATAGAAATTAAACTTAAAAATTTCTTTTGGCTTACTTAGAGTTTTTCTTCTCGAAAAACTACATTAAATTAATATCCCAAGAAAGGTTGGAGGGGTCACAAATGGTCCCGCTTAAGTTCCAATCTCCTTAGACAGGTTTAATTTAATGTATTAATTCAAGAAAAATAATTTCTAAGTATGCCATTTATTAAAAATAAAAATATGAAAAGTTAAGGGTCTTTTAAATTGAAAAAGGTTGAGACATTGACCATTAACTTTAAACGTACCACCATTGTTTTTGTACATTTATATAGTTCCATATGGGTAGACTCTGTGGATGGGATACGATTTTTTCCATTAGGATTTTAGTTTTCCCAGAAACAACCTTAGCCTTGAATTAAACAACAACACTTTTTGTCCTTCTCTGAATTCACGAAGTTGTATACAATTGTCATGCCATCTTTTAGTCTTTTCTTTATACATATTTGCATTCTCATATGAAAATAACCTCAACTCCTCTAACTCATCAAGCTTTAACATCCTTCTCTCACTGGCTTGCTTAAGATCCAAATTCAATTACTTTAAAGCCCATTGAGCTTTATTCTCCAACTTAAGCGGCAAATGACACACTTTTCAAAGACTAACTAATAAGGGGTCATTCCTAACGGTGTCTTATAAGCAGTTTGTTAGGCCCATAGAGCATCATTGAGCCTTCGAGACCAATATTTTCTTTTAGGTTGCACCACCTTCTTAAGGATACCTTTGATCTCATAGTTTACCCATTCAACTTGTCTATTTAACTGTGGATGATAGACAGTGGAAATTTTGTGTTTCACATCGTACATTTCAAGCAACCACTTAAGGCATTTGTTTACGAAGTGAGATTCTTCATCGCTAATTATAGCTCTCAAAGTCCCTAACCGTGTAAACACATGCTTATGTAAGAACCGCATGACTACCTTAGCATCATTTGTTGGGTATGCCTTGGCTTTAACCCACTTGGATACATAGTTGACGGCCACGAGGATATATCTATTTCCATAAAAAGAAGAAAACAAGCCTAGAAAATTGATGCCCCATATGTCAAATAATTCTACCTCTAAAATGTTTGTCAAGGGCATTTCGTTCCTCCTTGATATGTTTCCGATCCTCTGGCATCTATCAGAAATTTTCACATATACATACTCATCTTTAAACGCTGTAGGCCAAAAGAACCCTACTTGCAAGATCTTTGCTGCAATGCGGGAACCACAAAAATGTTCCCCACTTGGAGATTAATGGCAGTGATACAAGATCTCATCAATTTCACTTCCATCTACACATTTCCTGATTATGTCATCCGCATATTGTTTAAATAAAAAATGAATCCTCCTAGAAATAATACCAACTATAGTGAAGGAATTTTTTCCTTTGTTGGTATGTCATTTATCGAGGAATTATTCCACATGCTAAATAATTCACATAATCAGCAAACCAAGGTATTTAATAAATTCGGCTTACCTCAAAGATATGTTCATCTGGAAAATTTGCATTAATTGGAACAAGTGAATGAGTTACCTCGTTTTGCCCTAATCTCGACAGATGATCAGCTACTTGATTTTCAACACCTTGTTTGTCTTGGATCTCAAGGTCAAATTCTAATGCATCCAAAAGAAATACATACTTAAGTTTAATTGAAAACATGATCGACTGAGGCATAAACACTATAAACATGATTTAAAAAAACTTCATTGAATCAATGCAATTATCCTGACTAAACAAATTTAAGCTGCCATTGTTGATGACAAGATAACAAAACATGCTGCAAACATGATTAAAATCAAAATAACAAAGTAAAGGAAGAATAAACTCTGTTAAATCAACAATCTCATGAACTCTGATTGAAGATGTTCTCCTCCAATCCTTGTGTTGCTCTTTTGCTAATGGCTCCTAAAGGTGGCAAGCCAAGAGATGATCTTCTTAATGTTTAGCAGGCTAAGGGAAATGAGATGTTATGCGTGGTAATAAAAAGATGGAATGCGAGAATAATTGTATGAGGGATGTAGGGATGGTTAAGGAATGAAGGGAGGAGAGATATTTATACTTGAAGTAGATGGCATATTTTACTAAAAATAGGGATTGGAATCCCTCCATTTTCTTCATTTCTTGGCAGACCACATATAGTGGAAGTAGGTGGATGGTGGTTGCTTGATTTGAGCATAGAATCACACTAAATTTAGGCATGGGTTGGATAGTTTCAAAGACAATCTTTGCGTGTTGATTTCCAATGATTCTTCAAATGTAGGGACTTCCAAATAATTATCCCAAAAGAGATTTTTGGGTAGCCAACATGCTTGTGCCAAATTTGGGCTTGATTCCCCCTTGTTGGATAGTTTAATGACCCACTAAGCTTGTCAGACTTGTCCATCATGTATTATCTTTTTTTATTGGGTCAAAGTAACACCTCGATGACCCATTTAGCATGGTTTTGTCGTCCAACATAGGAAATAAATAGCTCATGTTCATGTCAATTTATAATAAGCTCCATATTATATTATCTCCATGGTTTCATGCATAATAAAATATAACACATTAATAATTAACATGAAATAATTTAAATTATGCACAAAATTAATACAATAAAGCTTATATTTGTATTTTTTATAAATTCATGCCCATTATAGAAATAAAAACAAAATCCACTTAATTAATTAACAAATACTCGGGATTAGTATTATTATTAAGTAAAAAGGTGGTAAAAATTACTAGAAAAACCTATATAATTTAGAGTTTACAATCGCCACAAAGGCTTCCTTTTAACAGATATAGCCATAAAGGCTTCCTTTTAACAAAGATCGACACAAAGGCTTTCTTTTAACAAAGATAGCCATAAAGGCTTCCTTTTAACAAAGATAGCGATAAAGGCTTTGATACTAAAATTGCCACAAAGACACTTCTTTAGGTTGCACTACAAAGGCGTCTCCTTACATATTACCACAAAGGTATTCCTTATCAGAGATTTGCCACAAAGACATTTCGTTAATAGAAACAACCACAAAAGCTCACTTTTATGGAAATTGGTGTTTTTGATGATAATGATTCACCTAAACTCATCGTCATGAGGTTTGCCTCTCACCGTCTGGTACTCACCCAACTGTCCTTTAAATTTTTTCCATATGATGCCATGGCCCAGCCATGGCCTTACATTATATGGTCTTCAGAGTGTCATGGACTTTTCCTTCTAAAGATTCGTGTTTTTAGTCCTGACAGACCCTTTTAGATGACTCTGAATGTAGACACAGTGTAACACTCCTAACCCATCTCCGTCGCCGGATTAGGGTTACAGAGCATTACTGTACAACAAAAAACATTTGAACATTTTATCATTTAATAATTCACTTACATCATAAACCATTCCTACACATGCATACTGTCCCTAAATCGATCCCTCGAGACCCTGAAAATAACTTAGAAATAGTTCAGGACTAATTTGAGACAATTTGGAAAGTTCATGAAAAATATGCAAAATTTGCAAAATAGGGGTCACATGACCGTGTGCTCACACGGTCGTACACACGCCCGTTTCTCAGGCTGTGTAACATTCAAACTAGGGACACATGGCTGTGTTCTCACCCATGTAACTCTTTGCGTTGCCCTACACACCCGTGTGCCAGGCCATGTGTTGGGCCATGTAACTCACTGACTTATACCCTAATGAAATTATCAGATGACACAAGATCGTGTCACCAGGCCATGTGTCTCACAGGGCTGAGTCACACACTCGTGTCTCAGGCCGTGTGGACCCAAATTTACCTAAAATCTAGCCATTTCATAACCTAACCATGCATGAACATTTAACTCATTTGTGCACACTTAAAAGGGAACCTAAAGAACATCCAAACATACATCAAAATGCCACTTCAAGATCCTACATTGTAACAGCCCGATTTAGACTCTATTCGGAACGGTGGTTTAGGGACCATGAATCTGAGTCAGAAAAATATTTAAAATTTATTTTCTGTTTTATTATGTGTGAATTTATTTGTGTGAAATTTTCGTGCTTTAATTTTTCCGTTTGAGTGTCCGATTAAATAAAAGGACTTAATCGCGTAAAATGAAAATTTGGTGGTTAAATGTGAAAGTGCTTAGTTGAACTTGTCTTAGTCATATGAAGCACTTATGAAGCAATTAGACCATTCAAAATTAGAGTGGACGGTAATGGTCATGATTATAATGGTTTTATAATTTTATTATAAAGGTTAAAAATGTAAATTAAATATTAAGTTAATATATGTTATATTATAACATAAAAATAAAAGCCATTATATGTGTTATTATTTGTGTTCTTGCTGAAACAAAAGAAAAGAAAAAGAAAACCTAGGTTCGACCATATTCAAGCTTAATCAAGATCAAGAAAAGAGAAATTCGAATTTGGATCGGGGGAAAACTAAATTGTCGACTAGCCGTTCCGTTCCATTTTTCATCGTCCGAGGTATGTTTATAAGCAAATAGACGTACTTAATTTTAATTAAATGTGAATTATATATGCTGAATTGAAATATATAAAAATATATATATGTATTAGCTGAATGTGAATAAGCTTGGCAGAAATGTTTATGAATTCGTTTCGACCGAGTTACTACGTCTGAAAGCCCTGTATGAATGAACCTTAGGAATAGCTAGGATACATATGTCATGACATAGGATTCTGATATCTGCTGTGCGAGTAAGACTATGGCATCAATATATGTGTGTGAGTAAGACCACGTTTTATACGTTGGCATCGATATGTGATTCCGATATATGTGTGCGAGTAAGACCCTATCAGGGATAGTGGCATCGATATGTGATTACATGTAAGACCATGTCTGGGACGTTGGCATTGTACGATATATATGATTATCCGAGTGTCCTGCCCAATTCCGAATGGTTCATCGAGCAATGATAGGTTGTTATCGAATGTGCAAAATGAGCTAAAATGATCATGTATGAATTGGTTTATTACCTACTTGAAATAAGGTAAGTAAGTTACTAATGTAAACATGTGTACCTTGTGTAGTATATTCGGCCATTACTATATATATGCATACAATATCATTTTTTTATTTAAGAATATATGTATATGTGTTAATATAATGATAATTAGCTTTGAAATTGAAAGATATTTTGTTAATATTTTTATATGTGTATTCGGTCTTAAGTAAACTTATATGAAAAAGTATATCTTATGTGAAACCATAAGATTTTGGGTTTAATATGATTATGATAGTATAATTAGATTTACTTTAAATGATTTGTTCATGTTATTGAATAGTTTATTTGCTTATGACTTACTAAGTTCAAATAGCTTACTGTGTGTGTTCTTGTTTACCTCTGTTTTATAGATTTTGGAGTCAAGTTATGAGCTCGGAGATCATCACCAAAGTCTATCACACTATCGACTGTCTTCGGTATTTTATAAACTGAATTTTCTAACCTATGGCATGTATACGCTGAATTATACTTTTGAAATGTTGGAATTTGGTTATGTATAATTTTAGGCCATGCGAAAATGCCTTAACTTCTATGTTTGAATTCGGTTTTGTTTGATTGTGGTTTAAGTTCATTTTGATTGAAACGTTATGTGTTATGGATGAATGAGTCGACCATGGTATGCATATAGGTATGAATTATGTTTGTTATGTACTCTTGGTTAAAATGATTCGGTTATAACTTGTAATGATAGTAATAGTTTAGTTTGGTTGACAAGTATGTTCGATGAGATGTTGAATTTAGGTAATGAATATGTTGATTGATGATTTGGCTTTTGTACTTATATATCTAAGTATATGATGTATCAGTTTAATATATATATAATTTCCATGGTATATGATGTTTGTGAAGTTGGATTATGTGTCTGGGCTATATGATTATAATAATTTAGGTAAATGAGCTCTAGGTAAAGAGTATATGTATTTGATATGTTTGTTCATAAATCGGCAAAGAAGTAATGTTAGTTGTGAAAATAAAATAAAGAACACACAAATTTTTACGTGGAAACTCTTTCGGGAAAAAACCACAGGCAGAGGAGAAGAAAATTCACTATGTCGAATTCGAATTAATACAAGAGGAGTAGACTATGTCTATTTATAGGCTTATAAAGCCATATTCTTGTAAGATTGAAACGCCTTATTCTAATCAATATCAAATAGATGGAATTTAATAAGGTTTAAAAACCTTATTCTAAAAATAAAATAAAAGAAGTATAATTCTATGTAGATTCTTCTTTTATTTTATTTTACCATTATATTTTATTTAAATAAGGATTCGGGTCACTTAATTCTAACAATCTCCACCTTGACACGAATTATCAATGAACAAGTTCTTCTTCGTGAACTCTCAACGAACAAGTTCTCCACCTCTTCCATAAAACCCCTTAAGGGTTTAACTTTAACAATGAACACCAACCAAGTTTAAGCAATGCTCAAACTTGGTTATAAGAAGTGACTTAGTCATCATATCTGCAGGATTTTCATGAGTACTAATTTTGCTCACAACGATATCACCACGAGCAATAATATGTGACAGCCCTCATTTGACCCTAGTCGAAAAGTGGTTTCGGGACCACAAAACCGAGTCATAAAAATAATTAACTGTTAAATTTTGTGTTTATTATATGTGTAAATGCATGTGTGAAAGTTTCATGCTTTGATCTGGTCATTTGTATGTGAAATTTATAAGATAGGACTCATGTGATAAAACTTGAAAGTGTGATAGGTAAATTTTAAAGTACCAAATAATGCATGAAATGATGACATGAGGGATTTGCATGTCAAATGGACCAATTTTGTTTAGTGGCCGGCCATAAATGATGGTTGATGTATAATATATGTTTTATTTTAGTATTATAATAGGTGATGGCTTTATTTTTGAAATAAATTAATTAGTAAAACAATAAAAGATGATAAAAAAAATAGATGTTCATCTTTCTTCTTGATTGCCGAATTTGGGAAAGAAAATATTGAAGAAGAAACCAAGGCATTCGGCCATGGCTATCCCAATTTAAGGTATGCATTGTGATTTTTTTTATTTTAATTGATTATGAGATTAAATTGATAAGTACATAATTTATTTAACCCATGGTTTAAATTCATGAATCAATGAACAAATGTCCATTCGGCAAGTGCTAAATTGGTGTTATTTTGATAAGTCTTTGGGTAGATGTTAGTTATTTGTTAAGTAGCTTAAATGATGGTTGAATGAGTAGAATTCATGGTTGAAAAGTACAAATTGAAATTTTCCGTATGAGTGTATATGCATTTTTGGAAAGAAAAATGTTGTTGTTTAGTTGAGTTTTCATTTGATATATATTCATTTGGTCAAAAGAGGGAGGAATAAGATGAATTTAAAATGTTGTGGTTTATTTTTTTTAGTTGGTTAAATGATTGTGGTCATTGCCGAATACAATTGTGTTATGGGAAATAGGATTAAATATCGGTCGGATGAACTAAATAAATATATATATTCGACTATATAGATTTGATGTGTACTTGAAAATATAATAAGTCTTGAGAGATTGTACTTGTGTATGTGAACTAAATGTTTAATGGATATTAGGGTAAAAGGAGTAAAAGGTTAAGTCATAAGAAAATTTGAGTGATATTCATATTTGGACATTAGGGTTATATGAACTTTGGTTATTTGAGTTATGTGTTATGTGAACTATTTATTTGATATACATAATCGGTCATTGTTTGGCAATAATGTAACCTATGTGTAATTTGCTACAATTGATTATGAGATGGAATTTGTATATGAAAGCTAAGTTTGAGTGGTTAGGGCCGAATGGGATATATAAGATATTAAAGCATGTTATAATTATATATTGGTGTATACGTGGTTGTAATTAATCCTCTATTTGAATTCGGTTAGATATGGTCATGGTATGAGTTTTGTAGGGTTAATATCTTAAAATTGAATGGAGTTTTAGTTAACCTTATGTGTCATGTGCGTTAAAATAGTTGATGATTTGGGTGTTATTATATGCATTTATGCCAAGGATTTTTCAGCTATGTTTTATATCTATGAAATGATTATAATGGATAATTTGTAAGAGTAATTTCGGCTTGTTAAATATGTGGTACGTGTATGAAAAATTGTATAAACATGATGTATTGAAGTTACCCTATAAGATCGAAATGGGTAATTAAATTATTGGTGTGTATGTATTTTTATTCATTGTAACTTGGCATGTGAAATGGGTGTATGATAGTTAATATGTGTGCTTAAGGTGAAGTGATAAAATAATTAGGTATATGGTTTGGTTTCATTATTGAGTATAAGGGTTAAGTGCTTTAAAAGACCTTTGATGTTCAAAATGATTAAACAAATTCATTTGTTTAAATTAAGCTCAAGAGCAAAGAGGAACTAGACCAGATAGTGGAAAGGAGAAAGCGAACGAATAGCCTATCCGCAACTGTTCAAAAATATCCGAGGTAAGTTTTGAGTAATTACAGTTATTAGATAATTGATGTAATGAGATAAGCATGATAAATGAATTGCAAATTATTGTCTCTACTTGAATAAGGTTGTTTAATAAATAACTTGAGTTTATGGAATGTAATCGAATGGATATTAGGAGTTAAGCTAAGATAGTGAAATGGTTACGTGTTCTTGCATAAAAGTGTTGAATCAAAAGTTATATTAAAAGTGTGTTTTCGTTGTGTGCTCATACTCGAATGAAGAAAGTGAAGTACAAATGTGATATGATATGAGCTGAATTATCATGTGGGTAAATATGCTTAGCTCTCGATACATTATATATCCGGTTAAATCCATGAGCATCGTCTTTGGTAATGTATATCCGGGTTAAATCCATGCAGCTTAGTCTTTGGTACTATATCCGGGCTTAAAGTTCCGCAGGCTTTGAGCTAGTAACTGGATTCGGGTTTTGAAACCTAACAGGCTTAATGCCGGTGATTCGAATGAGATTACAAATTCAAATGTTCAAAGTAAACTATTATCGAATATGTATGATACATGGTAATGACCAGGTACGTATTATATACTGTTATGAGAATTAATTTCAAAGTGAGTCATTAGTATCAAACAACGATATAACTATGTGAATGATTAATATATCTATGAATAAAAGAAATGACCTATTCGATCGATGTCTGCCATTATATGAAAATAGGTGAATTAAATTAGTTGTATGAGCCATAAAGTAAAGTGAAACATGTGCTGAAAATTTCTTGTGTATTTATATTCGGCCAATAGTCTTTATGTATGGTATACTTGTGTATATTTGGCCTAGTGATTGTAGTTAGAATACAAATTTGGTAACATTCATTGTTCGATTTAAATGACATGTTTTAATTGTTGAAATGCTTAAAACTTACTAAGCCTCGAAAGCTTACTCTGTTTCTTATATCTCTGCTTTTATAGATTGTTGATTTTGGTCACCGACTTAGAGGATCGTCAAATGCTCATTCAGTATACTATCGATATTGTTGGTACAGTTATATTTTGGTCTCGATATGGCATGTATAGGTTGGACTATTGACAAAATATGTTTTGTAATTGTAAATATTTTGGCCGTATGAAAATGACATTTATAACTTATAAATCTGTATGTATTCAGTTCGATTTCTACTTTTGTTGTTAGATTATGTGATTGAAAAATTAAATGTTTAGCTTGGTAATACCTCATAGCCTAAACCAGCGATCGGACTCGGGGTAGGGGTGTTACATAATATCACGAACAAAATGATATCGAACATCAATGTGTTTTGTTCTCTCATGAAACATTTGATCTTTTGTAAGAAAGATGGCACTCTGACTGTCACAAAATACTGTGCTGATTTGAAGTTCTTCATTGAGTTCACTAAAGAGTCCCTTCAACCAAATAGCTTCTTTACAAGCCTCAGTAATCGCGATGTACTCAACTTCAGTGGTAGACAAAGCGACTAGTTTGCAAAGTGGCTTTCCAACTAATTGCACAACCTCCGATTGTAAAGACATAACCTGTGAGAGATCTTCTTCTATCAAGGTCTCCAGCAAAATCAGCATCAACATACCCAATGACTCCATCTCTAGTTCTTCCAAACTGTAAGCAAACATCGGTAGTACCTTGTAAGTATCTTAAAATCCACCGAATCGCTTTTTCTTTTCTTTATCGGATTCGCCATGTATCCGCTAATCGCACTAATCGCATATGATAAATCGGGCGTGAACAAACCATAGCATACATGAGAGATCCCATCGCACTAGAGTATGGAACATGTGACATGTACTCAATCTCATTATCTGTTTGTGGAGACAAAATCGATGAAAGTCCGAAATGGTTTTGCTAAAGGAGTGCTAACAAGCTTAGCACTCTGCATATTGAACTCAAAGAAGAACTTTCTTAATGTACCCCTTCTGACTTAGGTACAATTTACTTACTTTTCTATCTCTGAGAATCTCTATTCCAAGTATCTTCTTTGCTGGTCCTAAATCTTTCATCTCAAATTCTTTACTTAGTTGGGCTTTGACCTTTCTTATCTCTCTTTTACCTTTTGCTGCTATCAACATGTCATCAACATAAAGAAGTAGATACACAAAAGAACCATCACTGTTTTTCTTAAAGTAAACAATGCTATCAAAACTACTTCTTTTGAAATCATGAGAAGTTATAAAGGAATCAAACCTCTTGTACCACTGTCTTGGTGACTGTTTCAAACCGTAAAGGGACTTATTCAGCAAGCAAACATAGTCCTCTTTTTCTAAGACTGTAAAACCCTCTGGTTGTTGCATGTAAATGTCCTCCTCAAGTTCTCCATGCAAAAATGTAGTTTTTACATCTAACTGCTCAAGCTCCAAATCATGCATGGCCACAATACCAAGTGAAGCTCGAATCGAACTATGCTTAACAACTGGGGAGAACACATCTATGAAGTCCACTCCTGGAATTTGATTGTAACCCTTTGGAATAAGCCTTGCTTTATATCTGGGTTCTTACACTCCTAGAGTCCCTTCTTTCTTTTTAAACACCCATTTACAACGAACAACCTTTTTAACTTTAGGAAGTTTCACAAGATCCCATGTTCTGTTTTTGTGGAGTGATTCCATCTCCTCTTGCATAGCAAACATCCACTTTTCTGAGTCTTCACAGCTAACCGCATCAGAATAATTAGATGGCTCTTGATTCGTATCTATATCTTCAGCCACATTTAAAGCATAAGCAACTAGATCAGCCTCGGCATACTTCTTTGGAGGTTTAATTTCTCTTCTAATTCTATTTTTGGCGATAAAGTATTGTGGTGAAGAAGTAACTCTATTCTCAATTTTTGTACTGGCTTGAGGAGTCGACTCTGTATTAATCTAACGCTCCACCTGCTTTTGATTTTCTTTATTGGAAGAGTCTTTAAGAGATAAGTTAGGTAGCATAGCAGTTTCATAAAAAAACAACATCTCTGCTAATCACAACTTTTCTATTTTTAGGACACCATAACTTATACCCTTTTACACCAGCTTTATAACCAAGAAAAACACATTTAATGAATCTCGGTTCCAATTTTCCATTATCAACATGAGCATACGTAGGACACCCAGAGATCTTTAAATCAGAATAATTAGCAGGATTACCAAACCATACCTCTTGTGGAGTCTTTTTCTCAATGGCAAATGATGGAGATCGGTTGATCAAAAAATATGCAGTAGAGGCTACTTCTGCCCAAAACGACTTCGGTAAGTTGGCATTTGACAACATACATCGAACTTTTTTCATGATCGTTCTGTTCATTCGTTCTGCAATGCCGTTTTGCTGTGGAGTATGACGAATTGTCAAGTGTCTCACGATCCCTTCTGACTTGCACATTTTATTAAACTCATCAGAACATAACTCTAAGCCATTGTCTGTGCGGAGGTATTTTATTTATTTTCCCGTCTGTTTTTCAATCATAATTTTCTAAGACTTAAATGCGAAAAACACATCGCTTTTCTGCTTCAGGAAGAACGCCCAAACTTTTCTGGAAAAATCATCAATAAAGGTTAGCATATAATTAGCTCCACCTCTCAAAGGCACTCTGGATGCCCCCCACAGATCAGGATGAATATACTCCAATGTTCCCTCCGTGTTATGGATTCCTCTGGTGAATCGAACTCTCTTTTGCTTCCCAAAAACACGGTGTTCACAGAAATTTAGTTTGCAAATTCCTTGCCCATCAAGAAGTCCTCTTTTGCTCAATTCTACCATACCATTATCACTCATATGCCCTAGGCGCATATGCCAAAGTTTAGTAATATCATCATTTGATAAGGAAGAGGAAATGACAGCTGCATCACCAGTAACAGTAGAACCCTACAAAACATAAAACTTGGCAGTCTTTCTTTGCCCTTTCATCACAACAAGGGAACCTTTGGAAATCTTTAAAACCCCACTATCAGTTGTGTATCTGTATCCTTTTGAATCAAGAGCACTCAACGAAATTAAATTTCTCTTCAATTCTGGAACGTGTCGCACGTCACTAAGTGTTCTGACAACTTCATCAAACATCTTAACTTTAATTGTTCCAACACCTGTGATTTTACACGAAGCATTATTTCCCATCAAAACAACACCTTCAGACACTGTTTCGTAAGTTGTAAACAAATCCCGAATGGGTATCATGTGGAAGGTGCAGCCTAAATCAAGTATCCACTCTTCTCTTACTTTAGGATCATTGATAGAAGCGACTAGAAGTTCACCATCGTTGTAGTCTTCTACAACATCAGCTTCACCGGAATTTTCTGGTTGTTTTCCCTTTTGATTTGCAGCCTCCCTTTTAATCTTGTTTTGTAGCTTATAGCACTCAGATTTAATGTGCCCTTTCTTCTTGCAGAAGTTACAAGTTTTACCTCTGTTTGAAGACTTCGATCTACTCTTAGATTTACCGCAAGGATTCCGTTCCTGTGTCCTTCCACGATCATTATCAGCATTCCGATCTTGTCTCCCACGAGCAATGAGACTCTCTCCCTGAGAGTCCAGTTTAACCACAAGATGCTTCATCTTATCATACGATGTCAAAGAATCATAAACCTCATCAATTGTGAGAGACTCGCGACTATATAAAATCGTGTCTCTAAAGGTTGAATAAGACGGGGGCAACGAACAAAGTAGAATCAACCTTAGATCTTCCTTATCATATTAAACCTCCATGGCTCCAAGTTTGAGAGAATTTCTTTAAACACTGTTAAGTGTTCGTGTACAGACGCGCCTTTCTCCAAACGATGAGCATAAAGACGCTGCTTCATATGCAACTTGCTTGTTAGAGTTTTCGACATACATATTTGTTCTAGCCTCTTCCATAATGCAACGGCGGTCTTTTCTTTCATCACATCCTGTAAAATTTTGTTGGACAAATGCAGATGTAATTGTGTTAACGCCTTTCGATCTTTACGCTTCTTCTCTTTATTTGTTAAAGTCGAAGGCATCTTATCTATCCCTAGCAGGGCATCCTCCAGATCCATCTGTGCAAGAATTGCTTGTATCTTAATCTGCCACAACGCAAATCTAGTGTTGCGATCCAACAGCGGAATTTCATACTTCAAAGATGCCATTACCGTGATCGAGATGAAAAACCTAGAAGCTCTATACCAATTTTTTAAAATAAAATAAAATAAAGAACACACAAATTTTTACGTGGAAACCCTTTCGGGAAAAAGCCACGAGCAGAGGAGAAGAAAATTCACTATGTCGAATTCGAATTAATAAAAGAGGAGTAGACTATGTCTATTTATAGGCTTATAAAGCCATATTCTAGTAAGACTAAAACACCTTATTCTAATCAATATCAAATAGATGGAATTTAATAAGGTTTAAAAAACCTTATTCTAAAAATAAAATAAAAGAAGTGTAATTCTATATGGATTCTTCTTTTATTTTATTTTACCACTGTATTTTATTTAAATAAAGATTCGGGTCACTTAATTCTAACATTAGTTATAATGTAAATTCGGTTATGTCATTTAATAATTTGATGTGTTTTATGATTTATTCATTAAGATGGATTGATATTATATATGGATATATGTAAATGAGAACATATGTTCGAAATGTATTTAATTTGAGGTGTAAATTATGATTGGTTTATATGTTTATTAATTTTAATTTCATGATAGGATATATGCATATGAAATGATAGGGAAAAATGAAAAAAATGTGATTTTGAATATAGTATGATTATTAGGTAAGTTTATATTTGCGTAATGCGTTGAAATAAATGACCAAATGAATAGTGAAATTTTGTATTGATAAAACAAAAGGTAAAATGAGTTATATATGTATGATGCATATATATTCGGTTTGGTCAAAATGATGTGATTATGTGCAAATGGTTTTGTTAGTATTATTTATGCATCAATTTTATTTGATGTATGATTGAAGTGTAATTTGGTTTGAAAATTTTGCACATTATATAAGTTACATTATAGTATTATTCGGCTATATGGTTATGACATTGAAGTTGATTATGAGTTTAGACAATCATTAATGTATTAGTATGTTTGATTTGTAATATGCACAAATGAATGTCATGTTAATTAAATGCATTAACATATATTCAATATTTGTGTTTGAATGTCTTAATGTTTATACGTGGAATTTGTCATGTAGATATCTATGTTATGATTTGATTAGTCGAATACTATGTAAGAGATGCAAATATATTTCGTTTAATTAAGTCACATTATCTTAAACATGAGCAGTAATGAATGACTCCATTAAGCTATGAATTGTTCGGAAATGCCTCATAACCCTAATCTGACTACGAATAGGGGTTAGGGGTGTTACACTATATCAACTAACTAATATGCCATTCAAAGGCACCACAATTATAACAACACAACATTTTCCAAATCATGTGAATATTACCTAATTCCATGCTTAAAGACTTCATTCTATTATGTGCCTAAAACACAACATAATTAACCATTTCTAAGTCAACATATTGTACCAATATAAGGACTAAAAGGACTTACCTAAACAAGCATTATAAGTCTATCAACCAGTCTTAAACATCAAAGCACAAACATACCAAATTACTATTTACATTTCCATCGAAGCACCATTATAAATCACCTTATGCATGTTAATATTACCATTCCCAAATATAATAACCTAGTTCAAATCTAAACTAAAACATGTCACAAGTATCCATTTTCAAACCATCATCAACATGCCAAGATATCTATATCAATAAACACTTTAAAGTAACCAAAATCACATAACTTGGTTAGGCTTCAAGGTGTACCAAACCAACAAAGCTTTCCAAAGCTTATACATACCAAAACACCATTAACAAATGCACCATAAGACCATTACAAATCACCCTATACATTTCATTAAAAACCTTATCCAAATTACTCAAAAACTATCGAATTATCCACCGGATAGTGTGATCGATCTTTGACAAACTTCCAACTGATTGAGGTTTCGATAATCTGTAAAGCAAAGGAAAAATAGCTACATAAGCAATGAATGCTTAGTAAGTTTGTTTAAATTTTAAGCATAATATACCATTTCAATAATGAACTTTATAGAATAAGTATAAACCTTTACTGGTGCTGTAAGATTAATAAAGCCTATATAACACCATCAAACTCAAAAGTTATCATACTTGTTCATGATACATAAGAAATCAACCATATATATATAAACATAACATTTAATTCATCATTGTTATTATATTATCATGATTCATTCGAACAGCTTACTTACTGTTTCCAAATGCTTAGTATAAGCCTAAACAACATCATCAAATCACAAGTTAGTGGACTTGTTCTTAATATAAATGAATTCATCCATAGCATAAGTAGATTTCCCATATATCAATATATCATTATTTTTATCAATCTTTTTATAACATCATGTTACATCTCAATTGTGAACTTATCATTTCATTCCCTTTTCTTACCCGTTAAGCCATCTAGAATTACATTGGATACTTGGGAAAGCTCACACCAAGTGTGCCTTTACATATAACAGTAACCTTTACTTTACATCAATGCTCAAACGAGCTGTGAAATGGGCCTGGTCACATAAATTGTGGGTCGGAACTGTAACATCCTGAAATTGGGCCTAAACGGAACAGTGGTTGTGAAACCACAAATCCGAGGTAGGAAAATTTATTTTATTATCATTTTAAGGTCTATGGCATGATTGCATGATTTTGAGAAAATTTCGTGACGAAATTCTATGCATAAAGTGCTTAAGTTGAAATTAGGGACTAAATCGAATAAGTTGCAAAACCTGCATTCTAGAAGTTTTTAGTATGCAATTTGACCAATTTCTAAAATTTTGGACAAAAATAGGCTTGTACATGAAAAATTTCAAAGAAAGGTATTAAGGGTATTTTGGTCATTTGGTAATTAAAAGATTAAAAAAAGGAAAAAGATGGCAAAATATGTCCATCTTCTTCATTAGGACGAAAATTAAAGGGTTCTCCATAGCTAGGGTCTGTTTCAAGCTTCCAAGCTCCATAGTAAGTGATTCCAAGCCCCGTTTTTAATGTTCTTTACGTTTTTGAAATCCAGGTAGCTCGATTTAGCTTATGCTAGCAATAATTCAACCTAGGGTTCATATTTGGAAAAATACCCATAGGTGAAATTTGTGTCTTTTGGTGTTTTATGATAGAATATGAGGTTTTAATTTATGTTAGACAACTTGTGCTACTCGGTTTTAAGTGAAAACGAGTAAAAGGGCTTAATCGGTAAAAATACCTAATAGTCATAAGTACATGTTAGAGTGAGAATTTGATGTTGTCATAGAAGGGAAAAATGATTAGCATGTCACAAAACATAAGAAAATAGGATGAAGTTTAATTTCTGAGCCTTAGGGAAAAAGTGTAAATATGTAAAAGTTTAGGGGCAAAAATATAATTTTTCCAAAGTTTGGGTCAAGGACTGTTTTAATAAATGTGAGTATTAAATAAGCTAATTTTTTTTATTATAGATCAAGAAGAACAAAATCCAAAGTTAGACCGGGGAAAGAAAAAGATAGTTGACTAAATCGATATAGTTGATCGTATTTTGTTTCGAGGTAAGTTTGCGGTAAATAAATGCAATATTCTATTATTTTATGTTAATGTTGTTAATTTCCAGCATGTGTAAATTTATTTTATGAAATTATTCAAAGAATACTCAAGCATGAATTGATGGAGAAGTAATTTCAGAAAGTCCCGATTGAACCTTAGGAATGTGTAGGATACAAATGTCATGACATTAGGGTTCAAGGATACCGTGTAAGACCATGCTAAGGCATGGCAATTGGTAAGCTTTCTAAGACAAAGAAATCATGTAAGACCATGTCAAGACATGGCATTGATAAGTTAGTATAAGGCAAAGGTCCCATGTAAGACCATGCCAAGGCATGGCATTGGTGAGTTCATAAGGCAAGGCTACCATGTAAGACCACGACAAGACATGGCAATGGTAAGTTTCAAAAGGATACCACGTAAGACCATGACAAGTCATGGCAATGGTAAGGTACCCGTGTATCCTTAGTATTCCAACTGGTTCAACGGGAAAATTTAAAGAGAATATCAATGTAAGATAAGGTAAGATGAGTTGTACTAAAAAGGTAAGACAAGTTCATGCTAGAATAGCAAAGGTAAGTACATAATGTTCATTTATGTTTGACAAGGAAAAAGGTAAGTAAAATGTATTAATAAATTTGATTAAGTAAGTAAGTATTTAAGTAAGTGAGTAAGTGAAGAAGTTTAAAATATGTCCATGACAATTAATGAAGTTGCATTAAGTAGTATCATGCCAAGTAGTAAGATAATTCTTATGAATGTTGTTATTTATTTGCATGCAAACTTACTAAGCTTAATGCTTACCCCCTTTATTTTTCTTCTTTTATAGTTTTGTCAAGCTAACTCGGGGATCGTAAAGTATGTCGAAGGTCCGGGCACACTATCACGAGGATTATTTTGGTATAGCTAGACGTTTCATTTTGAGTATGGCATGTATAGCATCGTAGCCATTTTGTGTGTATGATCTTATGATATGGTTGATGAATGGTATGTAAATGCTTGATAATTATTAGCTGTTGGAATGGCTAATCAAGGACATGTTTGGTGTTATGTATGCCTAAATGCTAGTTATTCCATGGAAATCATGAAAAAGGTGAAATTAGCTTTAAAATAGTATCAGACAGCAATAATGACGTGAATTTGGAAAATCACTAAAAATAGTAGAAATGGATTTAGATAGTTAATGATATTTAGAATTAGTTATTGATGAGTCTATTTTCATATGGATGGAACAAAACAGGTATATGAGTTATATTTTATGAGATATTTAAATTTTTGTGAAACAGGGCCAGAGCAATTTCTGGATCCCCTTTTTTGAATTTGAAAATTCAAAAAAAAATTGTACAAAGATAATTAGAAGTCATGCTTTATATGTACAGATTCCTTATTGAGTCTATTTTTATGATAAACAAATGGCATAATAATTGAAACTCTATACAGGGAGATATTTGATTTGTAATACACAGGGGTTAGAGTAGTCAAACCCTAAAATAGGGGAGACTTTAACTAATAAACTATACTAGTTGGCCTGACCAAAAATTCTAAAAAACAATTAGTTGATAGATATATGAGTCTAGTTTCAGGTAAAATTTACGTAATTGGATTTCAAGTTTTGTAACTCGAGATATGAATTTTTAAGCGACTATGACGCAGTTAGCCAGCTTGTCTAGAAGTTCTAAAATAAATTGGTTGAGCTGTTTAATTAATGAATTAAGTCCGTTAACACCTCGTGCTCGACTCTGGTGAAATTCTCGGGTTTGGGGCGTTACATTTATTAGTATCAGAGTAAAGGTTTAGTCGGTTCTCAGAATATTTAGTATGAGTAAGAGTTTAGCTATACATGCCATACTTATGTGTTGATAGTGTGACGACTTCTGACGATCTTAAAATGTTTTCTTTTATAGTTATGGATCCCGAATAAGCTGATGCAGATGATGTAGAGAGTAACGTGCCTACTCCCGCAGAAGGGACAGTGCCATCAAATAGTAGTGAAAGGCCCATTACAGTTAGTCAGGGACGAGGCGCTCGAAAAGCCTTCTTCCAAGCTATGAATGAATGGTTTACCGAGTTTGTTCGAACGAACCCGGCTATTAGACATCCACCTCCTCATGATCATCAGGCCACATGTAGCTCCTTCAGTCACAGGTATGGTTATAAGAGAAAAACCACCAGTTGATAAAATCGAAAAATAAGGAGCCGAAGAGTTTCGAGCTACAAAAGATGATGATGCAGAAAAGGCAGAATTTTGGCTCGAGAATACTATCAGAGTCTTTGATGAGTTATCCTGCACACCTAAGGAATGTATGAAATGTGTTGTATCACTCCTTAGAAATTCAGCCTACCATTGGTGGAAGACACTTGTATCAGTTGTACTGAAAGAGAGAGTCACTTGGGACTTCTTTCAGGAGGAATTCCGTAAAAAGTACATCAGTCAGAGGTTTGTTGACCAGAAAAGAAAAGAGTTTCTAGAGTTGAAATAGGGAAATATGACAATGACTGAATATGAGCGTGAGTTTGTTAGACTCAGCAATTATGCTCGAGAGTGTGTGTCTACAGAGGCTATTATGTGCAAAAGATTTGAGGATGGGCTTAATGATGATATCCAATTGTCTGTTGGTGTCCTAGAAATAAAAGAGTTTGTTATCCTATTTGAGAGAGCCTGTAAGGCAGAGGAGCTGTTAAAAAGAAAGAGCAAAGTTGAAATTGAGATGCAAGACATGAAGAAAAGACTAATGAGCAAGTCATTTCAATCTACATCCAAGAGGCCTAGAGAGTTCTCCACTAGATCTAATTTTTCAGCTGGATATTCTAGTCGAAACAGAGGCAGAAGATTTATAAGTCTGAAAGCTCAGACCACTTTGATTGCAAGTGTTGGCAGTGTTCAGCCTGATAGACCAGAGTGTCCTCGATGTGGTTGACGTCACCCAGGTTAGTGTCGAGCAACTGAGACAGGTTGTTTCCGATGTGGTGCACCAGACCATTTTATTCGGGAGTGTCCCAAGATGATTAAAAGGGAAGCAATATCGAGTGTAAGATCAGGAAAAGCTCCTGTCAGAGGTAGACCACTGAGAAATCTGGGAGTTGGGGAAAATAATAGAGGTGCATATAGAGATTTAGCAGTGAGGCCAGATGTTAGAGCACCTGCGAGGACTTATGCTATCCGTGCTCGCGAAGAGGCATCCTCCCCCGATGTGATTACGAGTACATTTTCTCTCCATGATACTAGAGTTATTGCTTTGATTGATCCGGGTTCAACCCATTCATATGTTTGCATGAAATTGATGCCTAGTATGAGTATGCTTATAGAATCTACAGAATTTGTAATTAAAGTATTGAATCCATTAGGCAAGCATGTATTAGTAGATAAAGTATGTAAAAATTACCCTTTGATGATTAGAGGCTACTGTTTTCCGGCCGATCTCATGCTATTGCCATTTGATGAGTTTGATGTGATTCTTGGTGTGGATTGGTTAACTACACATGATGTGGTAGTGAATTGTGGAAAGAAATTCATTTAGTTGAAGTGTGAAAATGGTGAAATTCTTCGGGTTAATTCAAAAGAGTCAGATAGTTCATTTGCCATAATTTCTGTTATGTCTGCTCAAAAATGTTTGAGAAAAAGGTATGAAGCTTATCTTGCTTTTGTGTTGAACACTAAAGATCTAGAATTGAAAATTGAATCAGTGTCTGTGGTATGTGAGTTTCCCGATGTGTTTCCAGAAGAACTACCAAGTTTGCCTCCTGTTAGAGAAGTTGAGTTTGGTATTGAATTGATTCCAGGTACCACGCCTATTTCTATTGCTCCTTATAGAATGGTCCCGTTGGAATTGAAAGAATTGAAAGCTCAGTTGCAGGAATTAACAGATAAAGGTTTTGTAAGACCTAGTAGTTCACCATGGGGTGCACCAGAGCTATTTGTGTAAAAGAAAGACAGATTGATGAGATTGTGCATAGATTATCGGCAACTTAATAAGGTAACAGTAAAGAACAAGTATCCATTGCCTAGAATTGATGATCTATTTGATCAATTGAAGGGAGCCACTGTGTTCTCCAAGATAGATTTGAGATCTGGATACTATCAGTTGCGAGTTAAAGAGTCAGATGTCCTGAAGACTGCTTTTCGGACTAGGTATGGTCATTATGAGTTCCTTGTGATGCCATTTGGCTTAACTAATGCTCCTGCCATTTTCATGGACTTAATGAACCAAATTTTCAAACCGTACTTGGATAAGTTTGTAGTTGTGTTCATTGATGATATCTTGATTTATTCTCATGATGAGACTGAGCATGCAGAGCATTTGAGAACAGTTTTACAAATTCTGAGAGATAATCAGTTGTATGCCAAGTTCAACAAAAGTGAGTTTTGGTTACAAGAAGTTGGTTTTTTTGGACATATTGTCTCAGGTGAAGGTATCAAGGTTAATCCGAGCAAGATTTCAGCCATTGTTGATTGGAAGCCTCCTAGAAATGTATCAGAAGTTAGAAATTTTCTTGGTCTTACTGGATATTATAGATGATTTGTAGAGGGATTTTCCATGATAGCTACCTCGCTGACAAGATTGCTGTGAAAGGATGTCAAGTTTGAATGGACTGAGAAGTGTCAACAGAGTTTTGACAAGTTAAAAGCATTGTTGACTAAAGCTCCTATTTTAGTACAACCAAAGCCAGGTAAGGAGTTTGTGATTTACAGTGATGCGTCCATGAATGGACTTGGTTGTGTACTTATGCAGGAAGGGAAGGTAATTGCTTATGCCTCTAGACTTGGTTGTGATTGATAAGTTAACGAAGTCGGCTCATTTTATCCCAGTTTGTATGGATTATTCACTAGACAAGTTGGCCGAGTTGTATATTTCAGAGATAGTCAGACTACACGGGGTACCATTATCGATAATTTCAGACAGAGATCCAAGATTAACTTCACGGTTTTGGAAGAAATTACAGGAGGCTTTGGGCACAAAGTTGAGTTTTAGTACAGCTTTCCATCCTCAAATCAACGGTCAGTCAGAGAGAGTTATTCGGTACTTGAAGATATGCTTAGATGCGTGTCTTTGGAATTTTAAAGCGATTGGGAAAAATATTTACCATTAGTAGAGTTTGCCTACAATAATCGTTATCGATCGAGTTTGAAGATGGCACCTTATGAAGCTTTGTATGGACGTAAATGTCGCACACCTTTGTATTGGATGAGCTTAAGGAAAATCAGATTCTGAGTTTGATCTAGTTAAGAAACGAGAGAAAGTAAAAGTCATCGAGAGATTGCTTGAAAGCGACTTGAGATGCACAAAAAGTCATATGAAGATTTGAAGAGAAAAGAGATTGGGTATCAAGTTGGTGACAAAGTGTTTTTGAAAGTATCCCCGTGGAAGAAAGTTCTCAGATTTGGCAAGAAAGGCAAACTAAGTCCACGTTTTATTGGACCGTTTGAAGTGATTGAAAGAGTCGGACCATTAGCATACCGGTTAGCTTTGCCGATTGAGTTAGAGAAAATTCATAATGTATGTCATGTGTCTATGCTACGTCATTATCGTTCAGATCCGTCACATGTGATTTCTCAGACAGAGGTTGAGAATCAGCCAGACATGACTTACGGTGAAGAACTAGTAAAGATTCTAGCTCGAGAGGTAAAGCAATTAAGGAACAAAAGTATTTCACTTGTGAAAGTACTATGGAATAGACATGGGGTAGACGAGGCTACATGGGTGCCCGAAGAGGCTATGCGGAAACAGTACCAAAATCTCTTCACAGGTAAGATTTTCGGGGACGAAAATCCCTAAAGAGGGGAGAAATGTAACATCCTGAAATACGGCCTAAATTGAACAGTGGTTGCGAAACCACAAATCTGAGGTAGAAAAATTTATTTTATTATCATTTTAAGGTCTATGGCATGATTGCATGATTGTGTGAAAATTTCGTGACGAAATTCTATGCATAAAGTGCTTAAGTTGAAATTAGGGACTAAATCGAATAAGTTGCAAAACTTGCATTCTAGAAGTTTTTAGTATGAAATTACTTTGGAATATTAATGAGGAGGTCTTAAATAGCAATTTGACCAATTTCTAAAATTTTGGACAAAAATAGGCTTGTACATAAAAATTTTCAAAGGAAGGTATTAAGGGTATTTTGGTCATTTGGTAATTAAAAGATTAAAAAAAGGAAAAAGATGGCAAAATATGTCCATCTTCTTCATTAGGACGAAAATTAAAGGGTTCTCTATAGCTAGGGTTTGTTTCAAGTTTCCAAGCTCCATAGTAAGTGATTCCAAGCCCTATTTTTAATGTTCTTTACGTTTTTGAAATCCCGATAGCTCGATTTAGCTTATGCTAGCAATAATTCAACCTAGGGTTCATATTTGGAAAAATACCCATAGGTGAAATTTGTGTGTTTTGGTGTTTTATGATAGAATATGAGATTTTAAATTATGTTAGACAACTTGTGCTACTTGGTTTTAAGTGAAAACGAGTAAAAGGGCTTAATCGGTAAAAATACCTAATAGTCATAAGTACATGTTATAGTGAGAATTTGATGTTGTCATAGAAGGGAAAAATGATCAGCATGTCATAAAACATAAGAAAATAGGATGAAGTTTAATTTCCAAGCCTTAGGGAAAAAGTGTAAATATGTAAAACTTTAGGGGCAAAAATGTAATTTTGCCAAAGTTTGGGTCAAGGACTGTTTTAATAAATGTGAGTATTAAATAAGCTAATTTTTTTTTATTATAGATGAAGAAGAACAAAATCCGGAGTTAGACTGGGGAAAGAAAATAATAGTGGACTAAATTGATATAGTTGATCGTATTTTATTTCGAGGTAAGTTTGCGGTAAATAAATGCAATATTCTATTATTTTATGTTAATGTTGTTAATTTCCAGCATGTGTAAATTTATTTTATGAAATTATTCAAAGAAGACTCAAGCATGAATTGATGGAGAAGTAATTTCAGAAAGTCCCGGTTGAACCTTAGAAATGTGTAGGATACAAATGTCATGACATTAGGGTTCAAGGATACCGTGTAAGACCATGCTAAGGCATGGAAATTGGTAAGGTTTCTAAGGCAAAGAAATCATGTAAGACCATGTCAATACATGGCATTGATAAGTTACTATAAGGCAAAGGTCCCATGTAAGACCATGCCAAGGCATGGCATTGGTGAGTTCATAAGGCAAGGCTACCATGTAAGACCATGTCAAGACATGGCAATGGTAAGTTTCAAAAGGATACCATGTAAGACCATGACAAGTCATGGCAATGGTAAGGTACCTGTGTATCCTTAGTATTCCAAGTGGTTCAATAGGAAAATTTAAAGAGAATATCAAGGTAAGGTAAGGTAAGACGAGTTATATTAAAAAGGTAAGACAAGTTCATGCTAGAAGAGCAAAGGTAAGTACATAATGTTCATGTATGCTTGATAAGAAAAAAGGTAAGTAAAATGTATTAATAAATTTGATTAAGTAAGTAAATATTTAAGTAAGTGAGTAAGTGAAGAAGTTTAAAATATGTCCATGACAATTAATGAAGTTGCATTAAGTAGTATCATGCCAAGTAGTAAGATAATTCTTATGAATGTTGTTATTTATTTGCATGCAAACTTACTAAGCTTAATGCTTACCCCTTTTATTTTTCTTCTTTTATAGTTTTGTCAAGCTAACTCGGGGATCGTAAAGTATGTCGGAGGTCCGGGCACACTATCACGAGGATTATTTTGGTATAGCTAGACGTTTCATTTTGAGTATGGCATGTATAGCATTGTAGCCATTTTGTGTGTATGATCTTATGATATGGTTGATGAATGGTATGTAAATGCTTGATAATGATTAACTGTTGGAATGGCTAATCAAGGACATGTTTGGTGTTATGTATGCCTAAATGCTAGTTATTCCATGGAAATCATGAAAAAGGTGAAATTAGCTTTAAAACAGTATCAGACAGCAATAATGACGTGAATTTGGAAAATCACTAAAAATAGTAGAAATGGATTTGGATAGTGAATGAGATATAGAATTAAAGCTTGATGAGTCTATTTTTATATGGATGGAACAAAATAGGTATATGAGTTATATTTTATGAGATATTTAAATTTTTGTAAAATAGGGCTAGAGCAATTTCTGGATCCCCTGTTCTAACTTTGAAAATTCACAAAAAATTGTACAAAGATAATTAGAAGTCTTGCTTTATATGTACAGATTCCTTATTAAGTATAGTTTTATGAAAAACAAACAGAATAAAAATTGAGACTCTGTACAGGGAGATATTTGATTCGAAATACATAGGGGTCAGAGTAGTCAAACCCTGAAACAGGGGAGACTTTAACTAATAAACTGTACTAGTTGGCTTGACCAAAAATTCTAAAAAAAAATTATTTGATAGATATATGAGTATAGTTTCAGGAAAAATTTATGGAATTGGATTTCAAGTTTTGTAACTCGAGATATGAATTTTTAAGTGACTGTGACGCAATTAGCCAGCTTGTCTGGAAGTTCTAAAATAAATTGTTTGAGCTGTTTAATTAATGAATTAAGTCCGTTAACACCTCGTGCTCGACTCTGGCGATGGTCTCGAGTTTGGGGTGTTACAGGAACGTAAGATACACAATGCTACTCATACGAGCTGTGGAGAAATGCAGGACATCAGCCATCGGTAGGACATTCAAGTCCAGCACCTGAAACATGAAATCCCTAATGACATATCATTTGTATCCTAAGAATCCCTAAGGTTCAACTGGGACTCATTATCCATCAATTTGTCATAATGTAGTTACATTAAAAACAACATATTAAACATTTTATTGAAATAACGTTATAATGATTACAGTTCATACAAACTTACCTAACTAAATTGCAGCAATTGACTAAGTACAGGGGTTATTTGGTAATTTTCTCTACTCCTTGATTTTCCACTCGTTCTTGATATAAAATAATAATTTCATTCAATTTACTAATTCTAACAGAAAAACAATTCATTTTATGCAATTAAGTCCCTTTTGTCATTTTACAAAATTGCCCCCAACATTTTACTTTTATTCAATTAAGTCTCTAAGCCCAAAACATGCAAATTAACCATTTTTATCAAATTTCATGTTTAGCCAGATTATTTGGAACTCTACTACAACCCATATTTGATGTTTTTTATAGCAAGTCCTTGTACTTTTACTAATTTCACATTTTAGTCCTTAAACATTAAAATTACAAAAAATTACTTTATAAATAGTCTTATCTAGCAACCAAGCTTAAGATTCTACTATAAAATTTCAAGAACATCTCAAATTAATCAATGACACATTCCATAACATTTGACAATTTTACAAATTGACACCCAAGCTAGCTAGATTAAGCTATAATGATCTTAAAAATATAAAAATTATTAAAAACGGGATCAAAACACATACCATTCATCAAAAATCAGTTTGGTCGAATGTTAACTCAACAATGGATTCTTTTATGTTTTCTTGTTTCAGTTGGAGAAGAACAGAAAAAAATATAGCTTTTGGTTTATTTATTTTATTAATCAAATTACCTTTTTACCCTTCTGATTTTAATTTAAAAATTATCAAAACATGTCCATAATTGTCCACTATCAATATGCATGGTATATTTACCATTTAAGTCCATTAATTCTCTTTTTCATAACTATTTGACCCATTTAATTAATAGAAATTAACTTTTGCAGCTTTTACAATTTAGTCCTTTTTAATTAATTAACTATCTAAACATTAAAATTTCTTAATGAAACTTTAATACAACTTTAATAAAATTCCATAAATATTAATAAAATATTTATGGATCATTTTATAAAAACGAGGTCCCGATACCTCATTTTTTAAAATCACTTGACTTTAGGGACATACCACTTGAACCTAATTATTTATTCAAATAGCATAAATTGCCAATTTAAAATTTATTATAATACCATATTTGACTCGTAAATATTAAATAATAACATTTATGAACTTAGTCATCAAATTTGTGGCTCTGAAACCACTATTTCCAACACCATTGACAAACGAGCTGTTACACACAGACACTTCATGTAGACTCATACTTGATAGACTCTTTCACAAAAAAACTTATTCATATGCTCAAAACACACATTGACACACTTTAGACACACTAACCATTGACCATAGAGATCATATCCATATTTCATACAAATCATTCATGCAAGTTTATCAGACATACATTTCTCATAGAATCATCATATGAAGCATTTTTAGCTTATTTTCATGGAAGGTTCTAACATGCATAATACATTTGCAAGAGTTGGCTTAAAGAGTCACCTGACTTGCATCTTTAACATCTCTAAACACCAAATCCAGGCATCTATCGAGTAGGTCAGTAGCCCCTAATTGACAGAACATGGGAGCTTATCAAGATTTATATACTTAAGTAATAGCTCGATTTTGGGCTTAATCAGAATAGTGGTTTCGGAACCACTAACTCGAAGTCGAAGAAATTATTTTTATTTTTATTTTATGTGTTGTAGCATGATTATATGAGTGCTTGAAAATTTTGGTGAAATAATTTTAGCGATTGCATTCTTAATTTTGAAAAAGGACTAAATCGCATAAAGTGCGAAAGTTTTGTTCTAATAGCTAAAGGTGTCAAATAGCTATATAAAATTAAATTAGGGGTCTTTATTGAGTAAATAGACCATAAATATGTTAGTGGCTAATCAAGGGGACAAAAATATTGTAGGGTCAAAGTTAGGTGAAATGTTGGTGGATAATTTGACTAGAAATAAAATAAAATAAGAAGAAAAAGATATCAACTCTCATATTCCTCCTCTCCACCGAAAAATACTAGCAAAATAAGGGTTTTGGAGATTCAAAATTTCAGCCACTCTTTACCCTTACAAGTAAGTGATTTTGATGGCCTTTCTTGAAAATTTTTGCACTTTTGGGACCTTTGTAGCAAAATCTAGCTAATGATGGGACTATTTTGCAAAATGGTTGAAAGTCTATGGATTTTCCATGAGATTATTCAGGTTTTTTTTTGAATTTTTATGGAATAAAACGAATCTTGGTTGTTAAATAAACAACTTTTGTGAAGTAGTTTTTATGAAAACCCTAACTAGGGACCCTTTTGCATAAGTTATAAATTATGTGGTAAATGTGTGAAATAATTGAAATTGTGAGATTCTATAGGATTAAATTAGTTTTGGCTAAGCTTTTTTAATGATGAAATTCGATAAGAATCGATTTACGAGCCTAAGGGTAAAATTATAATTTTTGTGAAAGTCTAGAGGCAAAATGGTCATTTTGCCAAAATATAAATTATGAAATGAATTGATTAATATGATGATTAAATTAGTAAATTTTATCATTTTAGATAAAAAAATACAAAATTCGGGCCTAGACCGGGGGAAGGCCAAGCAAGTAGATTAAATCCAACTAGTCGCCCACTTTTTGTATACCGAGGTAAGTTGTACGTAAGTAAGGCAACTTTATTGTTATTATGTGTTGAATGATTAATTTTGCGTAATATGGTTGAAATTTCTTATCAATAATGCATGAGGAAATTTAATGTAGTAGAGTCCCGATTTAACCTAGGAATAGATTAGATATCCATGCCATGACATTTGGGTGATATCTGTGCTAGTGTAAGACCATGTCCGGGACATGGCATCGGCCACGATATGAGAGCCAGTGTAAGACCATGTTTGGAACATGGCATCGACAATGTAATGAGAGCTAGTGTAAGACCATGTTTGGGACATGGCATCGGCTTTGATATGTGCACTAGTGTAAGATAATATCTGGGACATGGCATCAGGCACATTATGAGAGCCAGTGTAAGACCATGTCTGGGACATGGCATCGGTATTGAGACAAGACCATGTTTGGGACATGGCATCGGCATTGAGACGAGAACTAGTGTAAGACCATGTTTGGGACATGGCATCAGCCACGATGTGAGAGCTAGTGTAAGAGTATGTTTGGAACATGGCATCAGTAATATAATGAGAGCCAGTGTATGTCCATGTCTGGGACATGGCATCGGCTTTGATATGTGCGCTAGTGTAAGACCATGTCTAGGACATGGCATCGACATTGAGACGAGAGCTAGTGTAAGACCATGTCTGGGACATGACATCGGCCTTGACATGTGAGCCAGTGTAAGATCATGTTTGGAACATGGCATCGGTAATTCACCATCTTGTGTAAAGCTTGTCAGATATCCTTTCGTATTCCAAATGGTTTCACGGGTTATTTTAAAACTTGTGACAATGATATGAAATGATATGATCATGTTGTGAATGGTATAGGTTCTTATTCGAAACTCATGAGATATGAGTCTAGTTATGATGTCTTGATGGTAAGAATAATATGAGTAAGTTTTATCTATGAAAAATGAATTTGAAACCTTTGGCTTATATTTGTGATGTATAAGTATGTGGTGATATTTACCTCTGTGCGCTCAAGAATGTTGTGTTGATTTATTATATGCTATGTGTTTTAAATATGCATGGTTGACGTTGTTATTTATTTACATGCAACTTACTAAGCTTTATGCTTACTCCCTCTCCTTTCCATTTTCTTATAATGCCGCCAAGCTAGTATCAGGGATGAAGGGACGTTGGAAGCATCGATCACACTATCACCTGAAGCTTTGGTATAGCTAGTTTAAAATTTTGATTGTGGCATGTATAGGGACTTGAATCTTTTGTTTAGTGTCTAGTTAGTTTAGCCACAAGTGTTGGCTCATATGATGGATGTGATATTCATTTTGTATAGGCCATTAATGTTAGCTAATATTGATTATTATTAAATGCATTTGATGCAATTTTCTCATGGTTGTGGTTGTTTTGGTCATATGTGTTATGCTTGGGTTGGTTTGGTTGATGTTGTGTAGGTTGGTGCAAGTAAGGGTGGCAAAAAGTCTTGGTAAATAGCCTTGTTTTTGTCTACATGGGCAGACACACAGGCATGTGTCTAGGCCGTGTGTGACACACGGCTTGCTCCATGGGCATGTGGTAAGGTCGTATGTCCCCTGCACCTAAAGTTGGCAAAATAGAATGCCAGTAGTAACCACACAGGTAGAGACACGGTCGTGTGTCCCAACCGTGTGAAGGACACAGCCTAGTACACGGGCGTGTACCATGGCTGTGTGCACTTAAGGGGTTGCTAACGTCAAAAATAGAATGTCAAGGTTTTTGCACACGGGCGTGTCATGGCCATGTGGGAGACATGGGTCATGGACACGGACGTGTGCCAAGCCGTGTGAAAACCCCTGTAGGTTCAAATTTAAAAATAAACTCGCACGGGCTAGGGACACAAGCGTGTCCCGGTATGCTCAGGCCATGTGAGCTACACGGCCCTTCAACATGGCGTGATAGGAAGACACTCAGGCGTGTTGTCCTTCCACACGGGCGTGTGCCCCTGTCAGCTTGAAATTTTACCAAGTTTTCTAGAGCACACAGATTAGTCCCGAATCAACTCCAAAGTGTGTTCAGGATCTCGTAGGTCCATAGTAGGGACATTAAGGTATTGTGAAAGGTTTGAATTTGGAGCGAAATTTCATATCTAGGAAATGTATGTTTGTATGTGTTTAATTCCGGTAATATCTCGTATCTTGTTTCGGCATCGAACTCTAGTAAAAGGTGTTACATTTAGTGGTATCAGAGCTATGGTTTAGTCGATTCTCAAACTAACCTAGCATGAGTACGAGTCTAGCTATACATGCCATAAATATATTGTGATAGTGTGACGACTTCTAACAAATTTAAATTGTGTTTTCATATAGTAAATGGATCCTGACGGAGCTATGGTGGATGATGTAGAAGGTAATGCATCGGCTCCCGTTAAAGGGACCGCGCTAGTCGAAAGTGGACCCGTGACATTGAGTCAGGGTAGAGGGGCTAGAAAAGCATACCTCCATATGATGGATGCTTGGTACTCAGAGTTCGTTTGTGTAAATTCGAACACTCCGCCTCCCCCACCTCCTCCGATTCCTCAGCCTGCCCATATGGCTCCCCAAGGAGTAAAAATGGTTAGGAGAGAAAACCCCCAGTAGATAGAATTTGTAAGCACGGGGTCGAGGAATTTTGGGATAAAATTGATGATGACCCAGAGAGAGCAAAGTTCTAGTTGGAAAATACCATTAGGGTATTCGATGAATTATCTTGCACCCTTAAAGAGTGCATGAAGTGTGCTGTGTTGCTCCTGCAAGACTCAGCCTACCAATGGTGAAACATGCTTATGTCGATTGTACCAAGGGAAAGGATTACATGGGAGTTTTTCCAGGAGGAATTTCGAAAGAAGTATATTAGTCAGAGGTTTATAGACCAGAAGAGGAAAGAATTTCTAGAATTGAAGCAAGGCTGAATAACGGTAACAGAGTATGAGCGTGTGTTCATGAGACTCAGCAAATATGCTAGTGAGTGCGTATCTACTGAAGCCATTATGTGCAAGAGGTTTAAAGATGTTTTGAATAAAGACATCAGATTGTTGGTTGGCATTTTGGAGTTAAGAGAATTTGTAGTACTTGTTGAGAGAACGTGTAAGGCCAAAGAATTGGCCAAAGAGAATAGGAGAGCTGACATTGAGAAATGTGACTCAAAGAAAAGACAAATGGGAAGATCATTTCAGACCTCATCCAAGAGATCGATGGAGTTTCCTACTCGAACAAATGCGTCAATAGGATTCTCGAGCAGAAATAAGAAGCAGTATGTGGCATCTAAAGCTCAGACCACTTCCATTGCGAGCGTTGGTAGTGCTCAATCGAATAGACCGGAGTGTCAGTGTGGTAGATGACACTTCGGTGAGTGCTGAGGTAATGATAGAGGCTACTTCAAGTGTGGTTCACTAGACCACTTTATTCAAAACTGTCTTGAGATGGAAGAGAAAGACAAAAAGGAAGATGTGAGAGTGAGTGATGCTCCTTCGACGGGTAGACCGCAGACGAACCCTAGGAGTGGGGTTGGCAGTAAAGGTACGCCTAGAGATTTCATTGTGAGGTCCGAGGGTAGAGTGCCGGCAAGGACATACACCATTCGCGCCTGTGAAGATGTTGCGCCTCCCGATGTGATTACGGGTACCTTTTCTATCTATAGTATATCTGTAGTTACTTTGTTTGACTCGGGGTCTACCCACTCTTATTTTTGCATGAAATTGGTACCTAGTACGAATATACTATTGGAGTCTACTGAATTTGTGGTAAAAGTGTCCTAACCATTAGGCAAACATATAATAGTTAACAAAGTGTGTAGAAACTGTCCTTTAATGATTAGAGGCCACTGTTTTCCTGCTAACCTCATGCTACTACCGTTTGATGAATTTGACCTAATTCTTGGCATGGATTGGCTGACTGTTCATAACTTAGTAGACTATGGTAGTAAGTTTACAGAATTGAGATGTGAAAATAGGGATATTATTCGGGTTGAATCAGGTGAATAGGACAGCTTACCAGTATTGATTTCTTCTATGACTGCTGAGAAATACATGAGAAAAGGGTATGAGTCCTATCTTACATTTGTGTTGAATACCCAAGAGTCGAGAGTAAAGATTGAGTCAGTGCTAGTAACATGTGAGTACCCGGATGTGTTTCCGAAAGAATTGCCCAGATTACCTCCAACTAGGGAAGTTGAGTTTGATATTGAGTTAGCCTCTGGTACAGCACCTATCTCGATTGCTCCATATAGGATGGCTCCGACGGAGTTAAAGGAGTTAAAAGTACAGTTACAAGAATTAATGGACAAAGGTTTTGCGAGACCGAGCTATTCCTAGTGGGGTGCTTTGGTACTTTTTGTGAAAAAGAAAGATGGGTCGATGAGGTTATGTATAGACTACAGACAGCTCAACAAGGCGACGGTGAAGAACAAGTATCCTTTGCCAAGGATCGGTGATCTGTTTGACTAATTAAAAGGAGCCACAATGTTTTCTAAGAGAGACTTAAGGTCTGGTTATTACCAGCTAGGAGTTAAGAAGCAAGATGTACCAAAAACTGCGTTTTGGACGAGATACGAGCACTATGAGTTCCTTGTCATGCCCTTTGGCTTAACAAATGCTCCCGCCATATTTATGGACTTAATGAACCATATTTTTCAGCCATACTTGGATAAATTTGTTGTGGTTTTTATTGATGATATATTAATTTATTCTTATGATGAGAGTGATCATGCAGAGCATTTGAGAATTGTTCTGCAGACTTTAAGAGATAAACAGTTGTATGCCAAGTTTAGTAAAAGTGATTTTTGGCTCCAAGAGGTCAGATTCTTAGGACACATCGTGTCTGGTGATGGGATTAGAGTTGACCCAAGTAAGATCTCGACTATTGTTGAGTGGAAATCGCCGAGAAATGTATCAAAGATTAGAATCTTTCTAGGCTTAATGGGTTACTATAGAAGATTTGTTAAAGGATTCTCCATGATTGCTACTTCGATGACGAGGTTTCTATAGAAGGATGTCAAGTTCGAGTGGACGGAAAAATGCCAACATAGTTTTGAGAAACTTAAGGCGTTGTTGACTGAAGTCCCAATTTTAGTGCAACTAGAAACGGGAAAGGAATTTGTAGTGTATAGCGATGCATCCTTGAATGGATTAGGATGGGTGCTCATGCAAGAAGACAAGGTGATAGCATATCCCTCGAGACAGCTGAGGCCACATGAGAAAAATTATCCAACACACGACTTCGAGTTAGCAGCCATAGTGTTTGAACTGAAGATTAGGAGACACCACTTGTATGGCAAGAAATGTCGGGTATTCACCGACCATGAAAACCTAAAATACTTGATGACTCAAAAGGATTTGAATCTATGGTAATGAAGGTGGATGGAGTTGATTAAAGATTATGATTTATTAATTGATTATCACTCGGGAAAGGCGAATGTGGTCGCAGATGCATTAAGTAGGAAGTCATTGTTTGCCTTGAAGGCTATGAATACTCAGTTGTTTGTGATCAAGGATGGTTCGATTCTAGCAGAGTTGAGAGCTAGACCTATGTTTCTTCAAGAGATTTGTGAAGCTCAGAAGAGTGATAAAGATTTGCAAGCCTAGATGACTCAATGTGAGACAGTTGACGAATCAGATTTTCGGATTAGTACTGACGGGTGTTTAATGTTCTGAGATAGAGTCTGTGTGCCAAAAGATGATGAGCTTATTGAAAAAATTCTTCACGAGGCACATAGTAGTTGTATGTCAATCCATCTGGGTAGTACTAAGATGTATAATGACTTGAAGAGATTGTATTGGTGGCTGGGTATGAAAAGAGACATCTCATATTTTATGTCGAAATGTTTAATCTATTAGCAAGTGAAAGCCGAGCACCAAGTACCTTAGGGTTTACTTCAGCCTGTATGGTTCCCGAGTGGAAATGGGATCGAATTACCATGGATTTTGTGAGAAGATTATCGTTGTCACTGAGAAAGAAATATGCGGTTTGAGTCACAGTCGACCGATTAACGAAGTCGGCTCATTTTATCTCGGTACGTACCTACTACTCACTTGATAAACTAGCCGAGTTGTATGTTTCTGAAATTGTGAGACTTCACGGAGTGCCCATCTCAATTATTTTGGATAGGGATCCGATGTTTACTTCACGATTTTAGAAAAATTTACAAGAAGCTTTGGGGACAAAGTTGAATTTTAGCATGACTTTCCATCCGCAAACCGACGGCCAGTCAAAGAGAGTAATTCATGTTCTTGAGGACATGTTATAGTGTTGTGTTCTTGAATTCCAAGGTAGTTGGGAAAAGTAATTATCGTTGGTAGAGTTTGCCTACAACAATAGCTATTAGTCGAGTTTGAAAATGGCGCCTTATGAGGCTTTATGCGGGTGTAAATGCCAAACACCTTTGTTTTGGACTGAACTCAAAGAAAATCAGATTCACGAGGTCAATTTAGTCAAAGAGACTGAAGAGAAAGTTAAGGTAATTCGTGCTTGTTTGAAGGCCACTTCGGATAGACAGAAATCCAATGCGGATTTGAAACGAAAGGAAATTGAGTTTCAAGTTGGTGATAAGGTATTTTTAAAAGTATCCTCGTAGAAGAAAGTCCTCAGATTTGGTAAGAAAGGAAAATTAAGTCCACGTTTTATTGGACCTTATGAGGTGACAGAGAGAATTGGACCGGTAGCTCATCGAATAGCCTTGCATCCGAGTTAGAGAAGATCCATAATGTTTTTATGTGTCGATGTTGCGCCGTTACCATTCTGACCCTTCACACATCTTTCGCTAACAAAGGTTGAAATTCGATCAGACGTGACTTATGGCGAAGTGCCGGTTAAGATCTTAGTCCGAGAGGTCAAGCAATTGAGAAATAAAAGTATAGCACTTGTGAAAGTTCTGTGGCATCGACATAGGGTTGAAAAGGTCACATGGGAATCCGAGGAGACTAAAAGAGATCAATACCCTAACCTTTTCACCGGTAAGATTTTCAGGCACGAAAATCCCTAAAGGGGAGAACTGTAACAACCCCATTTTAGGCCTAGTCAGAACAGTCATTTCGGAACCACTAAACCGAAGTTAGAGAAATTATTTTTAATATTATTTTATGTGTTGTAGCATGATTATATGAGTGCATGAAAATTTTGGTGAAATAATTTTAGCGATTGCATGCTTAATTTTGAAAAAGTACTAAATCGTGTAAAGTGCGAAAGTATTGTTCTAATAGCTAAAGGTATCAAATAGCTATAGAACATTAAATTAAAGGTCTTTATTAAGTAAATAGACCATAAATATGTTAGTGGTTGATCAAGGGGACAAAAATATTGTAGGGTCAAAGTTAGGTAAAACGTTGTTAGCTAATTTGACTAGAAATAAAATAAAATAAGGAGAAAAAGATATCAACTCTCATCTTCCTCCTCTCCACCGAAAAGTACCAGCAAAATAAGGGTTTTGGAGCTTCAAAATTTTAGCCACTCTTTACCCTTACAAGTAAGTGATTTTGATGGTCTTTCTTGATAATTTTTGTACTTTTGGGACCCTTGTAGCATAATCTAGCTAATAAAGGGACTATTTTGCAAAATGGTTGAAAGTCTAGGGTTTTTCCATGAGAGTACTCATGTTGTTTGCTGAATTTTTATGGAAGAAAATGAATCTTAGTTGTTCAATAAACGAATTTTGTGAAGTATTTTTTATAAAAACCCTAACTAGGGCCATTTTACATAAGTTATAAATTATGTGGTAAATGTGTGAAATAATTAAAATTGTGATATACTATTGGCATGGGAGCGCTTTAAACTCATGTTACGTAAGTGTCCATATCATGGCTTGCAAGATTGGCTGCAACTTCAAGTTTTTTATAATGGGCTTGATGGAAACTTGCGCTCTAGTCTTAACGGAGCGTCCGTGAGGGCGTTCATGAAAAAGACATACGCTGAAGCTTACCAACTCATCGAGGACATGGCAATGAATTCTTATAAGTGGTTGACTAAGTGGTTCACATATAGAATCAAACAATCGACTGTAAACACGGTTAATTGCAAGAAAAAGTATCAACAAGTCCTCGAAAGGCTTAATAAATTGAAGATGAGTTCGACCAAGGCGCAAATCCAAAATTAGCCAACTCTAATCCATTCTAATGTAGGACATGATGGGGAAGGCGCTATGTGGGGAAATGCTAATGAGAGAAATGAAATAGAAGTTAACTATGTGGGGAATAGAAGATATAACCCATACTCTAACACCTATAATTCGGTGTAGCGGGACCATCCTAACCTTAGGTGGGGAGGGAATTGAGGAGGTCATTCTAACCAAGGAGACCAAAATCTTAATCCTCCTAGACCCAATGCACCTTACCAACCTCCATTACCAATTAAGGCACCCCAAGATCTGGAAAGAAAACTAGCCTTTAATAGTGACCCTGCAACACCCCTTACTAGTATCCAACGCCGGAATAAGGTACGAGGCATTACCGGACTTATACACAAGCAATCATACAAAACTAAGACGTAATTTCCATCCAAATTTAAAACTTTTCATATACATTCATATCATCCCTAAAATGAGCCTACAGGCCCAAAACGTGCTTTGGAAGCTGTTCGAGACTAAACCGAGAACTTTAGAAAATTCTACAACACCTAGAAAATTTTTCATCAAAACAAGGTCACACGCCCGTGTGGATTGGCTGCGTAGTCACACACGACCATGTCCTCAACCCATGTAACTCTCTATTTATGACGTCATGCATCAAAGGAAGTCACACGGCCAAGTCACATTACCGTGTGCTAGGCCGTGTGGCGAATTTAATTTTCAAAATTTTTCATAAAATAGGTGCAGACTTCACATGCCCTAGACACACGCCCATGTCCCTAGGCCGTGTCCTTCACACGGTTGAGACACACGGCCGTGTCTCTACCCGTGTGGACAAAAATAAGGCTATTTACCAAGCCATTTTGCCACCCTTACTTGCACCAACCTCCACAAAAACAAGCAACAACAATCCAAGCATATACATACAACAAAATTAGCCACAAACAAGATATTAATACATCATTTTCCCATAGTAACATCTATCATGCATAAACATCACATACTTTCTTTTCCATTCATGCCAATTTCATCTTCTTGATAAGCATCATCACATAAACATACCAATGACTAATAAGATTAATATTAGCCAACTTCCAATGGCCATATACAAAATGAATTATTAACCATTACAATGCCAACACATTTGGCTAAACCAATATGACACATAACAAAATGACCAAGTCCCTATACATGTCATACTCAAAATATTGAAACCATGTATACTTAAAAAAATCGTTTGATAGTGTGAATCGAGCTCCAAAGTTCCTCGATCCCAGAGCTATCTTGGCGACACTATAAGGAATGGAAAGAAAAGGGGAGTAAGCTTTTAAATCTTAGTAAGTTTGCATGCAAATAATAAGCAACATAAATCATACATTAATCATAAAACTACTCAAAATAAGTTAACATAAATATCGTCATGTATCTGAGGCATAACTTACTCATTAACATTCTTACCAAGAGTTCATCTCATACTAAAGTCCATACTCATGAGTTTTACATACATACCTATACCAACTCATAACATAGTTGAATACTTTGTCAACTTTGACATACTCTTCGGATTACCCGTTGAACACTTGGAATACTATCGGATACATGGAAATTCTTGCACATAAGTGCCACATATGTGGCCAATGCTACCTAATATCTCATAACACATAGGGCTCACACACGAGCTAATCACGGGCCTACTCACACAAGCTGTCAGTTAAGACGTAGCTATACGGGCTACTCACGCAAGATGTTAGGTATCCACAACACATTTCGGACTACCAGCCACCGGTAGGACGTACATGACCAGCACCCAGATTCATATAAATCACATAACTTATGGTTTCCTAGTGACATGTCACTTGTATCCTAAACTATTCCTAAGGTTCAACCGAGATTTTCTCATCGTCGAAACTTCGTTGAATATTTCCATAGAAACAATCATACAATTTATGCAATATTAAATGTTAAATACACAATACAACATTACATTATTTACACACAAACTTACCTCAGTACAAAATAGTAGGAAATGGACCTAATCGTCAATAACCTTGTTCTTCCCCCGATCAAGGTCTGAGCTTCGTTTTTCTTGATCTATAATAGAAAATTTAACTTATTTAATTATCACATTACTCAATGCTGTCCAAAAATCAACTTATGGAAAAATTACATTTTTGCCCCCTAAACTTTAACATATTTACATTTTAGTCCTTAGGCTCGTAAAATGAAATTTTATCCATTTTTTTTGTTACCCAAGCCTAATTGAAACTAAATCATGCTTATAAAGTCCACATTTTTCATCAAATCAAATTTCTACTACCCATTTTTCCAACTTTTACAAATAAGTCCTTTTTCTGCATTTTCACTAAAAATCACTTAATAAAAGTTGTTTATCACACCTTTAACATACAATATCTTCCATCAAACATCAAAATACATGCAATATCTTCCTTCAAACATCAAAATACATGCATGTCACACATGGATAAATTTTTTAAACATGAACCCTACTTCAAAATAATGGTAGAAATAGGTAAATCGAGTTACGAGGACTTTAAAAATGTAAAGAGCATTAAAAACGGGGCTAGGATTTACTTACAATCAAGCTTGAATGTTGAATAAAACCCTAGTATGGTGTCTCCAAATTTTCGGCCAAGGGTTGGAGAAGATAGACAAATTTTGGCTTTATTTTCCCTTTTTATTCTTTTATTTACCAAATGACCAAAATGCCCTTTTTGCCAAACTTTAAAATTTTATCTCACCATGTTCATTTTTGTCCACTAACTTAACAAATGGTCTAATTATCATATAAGGACTTCTAATTTAAAATCTCATAGCAATTAGACACCTTTAACAAGTAGAACTCAACTTTTGCACTTTTTATAATTTAGTCCTTTTGACTAAATTAAGTGCCCAAATGTCAAAATTTTCGATCGAGATTTACATAGAAAAGTTTTATAAGACTATAGAACATAAAAACATAATAAAAATGGATTTTTCTACATCGAATTCGTGGTCCCGAAACCATAGTTTTGACTAGCCCTAAAATCGGGTTATTACAGACCCTTCGATGTCAATTAGGGTAAGAAAGGTAGAGGAAAGCTTGCATGTGGCACAAGTCGATGTACGTCAAATTTGTTATAATAGGTCATTTTTAGTGAAATCAGAACAGTAGTTTTGGGACTACAAATCCGAAGTCAGAAAATTTATTTTAATATTATTTTAATACCTATAGCATGATAATATGATAGTATAAAAATTTTGTTAAGAAATTTTACCATTTGTATGCTCAATTTGTGAAAAAGGAATAAATCGTGTAAAGTGCAAAACTTGTGTTCTAATAGCAATAGAACTTTAAAGGGGAGGTCCTTATATGGTAATTAGACCATTAAAGGTGATAGTGGATGTGCATGGCTTGGCAATTGAGTAATTTTCAAAGTTAAATAGGGGTAAAGGGTAAAATAATAATTAAGTAAAAAAAGCAAAATTAAGTAAAATAACACAAAATGGTCATCTTCCTCTTTCATTGTCTACCGAAAATTTTATCAACTATAGGCTTTGAGAGCTTGAAAATTTCAGCCACAAAAATCTCTTGCATGTACGTGAATTCTTGTCCTATTTTTGTCGATTTTTATGATTTCGGGATCATTGTAGCTTAACCTAGCTAACTAGGGGACTAATTTTTAAAACTATTGAATAGTTTGAGATTTTCCATTGTTGACTATAATAGGTTTTTGATGTTTAATGGAAGAAAATGAATCTTTGTTGTTAGTTAAACAACTTTTGTAAAGAGAATTTTAATAAAATTGTCAAATAGGGGCTAAATTGAGAAATGTGAAAATTGTGTGTTAAATGTTTAAAGTTTTGAATTGTATGGGATGATATATGTTTATATTTAATTCAGTTAGGCTTGGTTGTGGATGAAATTGCCTGAATTGCATTTTACGAGCCTAGAGACTAATTTGCAAAAAGGTCAAAAGTATAGGGGCAAAATAATAATTCTGCCATAACTTGAAATTTGGTTGGAGTTGATTAGAAATATGATTAAATGAGTGAAATTTGATTATATATATCAAGAAAAGCAACATTCGGAACTAAATTGGGGAAAAGATAAAGTCATGGACTAAACAATCGTATTCTTTGTTTGAGTCTGAGGTAAGTTCGTATAAATAAATTGCACATTTATATGTTTGATTGAAATATATGCATGTGTATAGTTTAATTTTTATGTATAATTATTGAATGCATAACCGACAATCTATGAACAATAACGAGCCCCGTTTGAACCTTAGGAATTCGTAGGATACAAATGACATGTCATTAGGGTTACCATTTTGGTTGAGATCCTGCATGTGTTGCAGACTTACCATAGCTCGTATGAGCTTACTAATTTGTAGCTTGTAGGAGCTTAGTGATATTCAGCTGGGAGGAGCTTACTATTTACCGCTCGTATGAGCTTTCATGTATAGGAATTGACAAATTATAGTTCAGTACACCTCTTGTGTACTACCCGTGTATCTAATGAGATTCTAAATGGTTCAACGAGCATAGTGTTATTATGAGATTAAATAAGTTCAATACGATCTAGTAAAGGTATTTACATAGAAATGGTTCATATATATATGATATACGGATATATGGTATAAATGTTACATGTACATGAAATTTTAGTAATTGTTAAATTCATACATGATTCTCAGATTTTATAAGTACACATGACTAACTTGATGAATGGTTATGTGATAAGATATGGCCAAATTGAAATGAGTTATGCTTTGAGTTACTTACCTAAATTTAAGGTTATATGGTAAGTTTAATTCTATGTTTTTACAAACTTACTAAGCTTAATTGCTTACTCTGTTTTAATTTCTGTGTTTTATAGTGGTTCAGAAGCTCGCTCGATTTGGAAGCTGTCGGAGATCGCATCGCACTATCAAACTCTCATTTTGGTACTTTGGACTTTATATTATGAGTTAAATGGCATGTATAGGTAGTTTTTCTAATGTGGCCTATAGGTTTGGTTGTGTATTAGCCAATTAATTTGGCTTGAAAATGGTATATGTTTTGAAATGTAAATATATGTAAATGGCCTTATGATATGTTGGGCATAATTGCTATATGAATGATTTGTTTTGAGAATTGGTATTTAAGGTACCAAATGGTTGAAATTAAAAAATGTTTATGCATGCTAAGTTAGGTACAATGTCTAATATATGTAATTGACCATTTAGGTAGACTTGGGAAGTACTTTTGGTATGTTTAAAAGTGGTAAAAAGATCTGGCTTATGGATAACATGTTGCATGTGTGGATAGTACATGATATAAACTTAATATTGGCTGGTTTTAAGTGCCAATTTATGCCATGATTGTATGTGCTTTGTTGATGCTTAGGTTGGTACCACATTGGGTAAGAAATAAGGCTTGGAAAATAGCCTATTTTTGTTCACATGCACAAAGACACGAGCATGTATCTCAATCGTGTGTGACACACGACCAAGTAACACAGCTGTGTGTCCCCTGATACTTTTATAGAATGCAAGTCAATAGGTTCACACGGGCGTAGTGCTTGGCCGTGTTGCACAAGTCAGTATACCCTCTAGTTTTCACACGGCCTAGCACACGGCTTGGTACAAGGGCATGTGAGGCCATTTTGAATGGTACACGGCCAGGCCACACAGGCGTGTGGTTTACCGTGTGACCCAAGTCAGTCAGCTACATGGGGTCAGACATAGGTTGGGACACGGTCGTGTGTTCCCATTTTGAATGCCCACACGGCCTGGCTACCCATGCGTGTGTCCCCTACACTTTGAAAAAAAATTCAATGTTTTTTTAAAAAAATTTTGAGTACTCGGTTTAGTCCCGAACCACTTTTAATGTCTTTTTGAGGCCTCAAGGGCTCGTATTAGGGACTATATGAATGTTTTTGAATGATTTTTCATTTGAATAGTATTTGATTATGAAATCTTTGATTGTATAAGCGATAAATCTGGTAATGCTTCGTAACCCTATTTCGGCATCAAATATGGGTTAGGGGTGTTACATTCGTGGTCAATTAGACTAAATCATGCAATTATTTAAAAATCATGCACCCTCTAGCATCCCTAGTAATACTGAGCCAAACTTGAAGAAGGAAGGAAACAAACATGCTAAGGCAAATTCCTTTAGATGTGGGGTTGTGGTTATGGAACCTATTCGACCAATTAGTGGGGAGAAGGAAATAAGTGAGAAGGATGAGAGCACCTACACTCTTAGCATTGAAGAGGGGGTGGAAGAGAAGGAAAGACTCGAGTACGAGCCCACATGAACTGAATCAGAGGATAGAACCATTCCAATACAACTACCAAATCCAACTTGCATACCTTTTTCGAATAGACTAGAAGAGAAGAAGTGAGACAATGAGGAGTTACTAAACTTCATTAATATGTTTAAGGCATTGTATGTCAACCTCCCATTGGTTTAAGTCCTTGAAAAAGTGCCGAAATATGCTAAGTTCCTTAGAAAAGTGATGTCTAGGAGAAAGAAGATTGGGAGAGAAGAACGATTTGCTCTTAATGTTGAGCGTAGTGTTGTTACGTCTAGAAGAGTCCCACCAAAACTCAATGACCCTAGTAGTTTCACCATTCCCATAGAGATTGGAGGTGTGAATTTTTAAAAGGCACATTGCTATCTTGGAGCAAGTATAAACTTGGAGGATGTTTTGGAGGATGTTTTAGTAAGAGTTCGACAATTCATCTTACCGGTTCACTTCATAGTTCTTGACTTTGAGGAGGATTTAGAGATACAAATTCTGTTAGGGAGACTGTTCCTAGTTACCTTTAAGTGTTGAGAAATGTCCCCATATTGTAGAAAACATGTATCTATTTTCTATTTATTTGAATCATGAATAAATAAATAAAGTTAATTTCTTATTTCACTATTATGTCTTTTGTATTTATGTCTTTTATATTTTGCATACATAGCAAAATTGAGACAAGCAAATATTAGCTGATTGATTGTCTAAAGTTTAAACAAAAGATAAGTGGCATTGTAAAGAACGTTTACATTGTGAGAAAGACAACTTACTTTAGTAGATAATCTAAATGAGTCTGTAATCTCGTAAAAGAAGAAAAGTATGCATTTGATTTAAATACTGAGAAGGATTATTATGTCATCTACAATTCCACTTTGGGAGATGGCTAGTCTTGGCTATTTGAGCAGTTGACTCCATAAGTAGAGACGTATATGTATTCATGGGTAGAACGATACATTGGATTGGACCCAAGTTGAATTAATTCTGAATCCATTTGTGAATTAATTCACCTGTTATGTTTATGGTGTGATTTACCTAGATCTTGAGATAGTCACTGACCATGCGTATGCAACTCATGTGCTTTAATATAAGTGGAGGCTTATGCTCTAAAGATGATAAAGCCCATAGTTGGTATTTTGGGTACATGACTTGTGTATGGCATGACTTTACTAGTAACAGTGGAATTCATTACTCAATTAAAGAGTTAATGATATTCTCTCATTGGCATTGTGTGGATTGATAAATATGGACATGACCACGGGCTGCTTATTCTCGAATGAGCACTTTATTGCATTCATTTGTTGATAGATCTCATATTAATAATTAAGAACACAATAGTGACAATGAGACAAAATAGGATTGTATTGAGTGAATGGATTTAACTCAAAGGAATCAAGGATATCATATGAAGGTAACACACACATGACGAGGTCATCGAACAAAACAGTTGGAAAAATTGCTTGTGTAAAGAGTATACAATAAGGATTTTTCAGTCATGATACTTCTTGTGGACTGACTCCATGATTAAGTAATTGCAATCACTAGATTCTAATTGCATATGTCTGATTGGTCCCTCCGCTAGCTCAACAAAAGCTTGACCGGACTGTATATGAATCAAAATAAAATTCTACGACTTTGGGAATAATTTAATTGAGTCAATTTATTCGATGTAGAATTAAATTAGGTGGTTGTGAGAGTTATTCAATTAGAGAATTTGATTAAAGAATTTTCTTGAAAAATTAATTTGGAAAATCTAAGTGATTTTCGGATAAATTAATTTTGATTAAGTAAAATTAAATTAATTAAATTAATTAAATCAATTAAAATTAATATGATTTTTTTGGAAGTTGATTTTCTAATCAGACAATTGGCCAATGGGTAATTAAACTTTAAAATTGGACCTGAGATTTTAAATTAGGCCTTGGAGCCCAAATTCGAGAGTAAGACCCAAAAATTGGTCGAACTGGGCCCAGTATGTCAAATCGAGCTAACAGTCCAACCGGTGGCTAGACCGAACTGGTCGTGTTGTCATTGACCCAGACCGAACCAGTAGTAGCCGAACTGGCTCGGGATGCCGTAAGGGTGTTGCACCTGCATCATTGGACACGATGGTGCAGGTGGCTGCAACGATGGCATCCCGATGGCCGGCAGCAGTTGCTCATCAATGGTTTAGCTGTGGAAGAGTTACACTCCTATTAGAACTCTACTAGAGAATTTGATTACAAATTAATTATTCCAAAAATAATATTCTTTTAATAGTTTAATATTAAATTTATTTTAATACTTATCTTAATAGTATTTTATTAATTCAATATTAAAGTGATTATCTTAATATTAAATTAAATTTAATGTTTATCTTGTAGATAAACATTCTATTATTTTAATAAGATTTAATATTAAATTTAAATATTAGATTAAATTTAATATTAAAGTGATTAAGTTTAATCTTAGTTGAACTCTCTAAACTCTCCCTATATAAGGAGAGTATTAAGTCATTATTTACACACACTTGAATTCAAAAGAAAATTGTAGAGAGAATTCTCTGAAGAGATTATTCCAGAAAATTTCTAGAGATATTTTTTTGATTTACAGCTTGACCAAAAAATTTAGAGAAATTAAAAAATTAACCCACTGGTAATTTTTGTGAAAAATTTTCTGATTTGAAGCGAGCCCACACTCGACAGACGTGAGATTAAGGATAGCAAAGAAGACTACTCAGTCGAAGCGCTCATCCTAGACGAATCGAAAATGTATAATTTTGATTAAGTGTTTATTATTTTAGATATCACAACCAATATCTTGTTTTGGAAAAAAATTAAAACTCTCATTTTTCCTTAAATTTATTTTCCGCTTTGTTTTCCAAATCCATTTTTCCAATGCTAAGGCCACCATAGATGTGGGCAAAGGAGAGATGACGATGGAAATAGGTGGAGAGGTAGAGACCTTCATGTGTGTAGAACCTGAACCTAAGATGAAGGAAGTTTCCCCTAATAGTGAGCTAAAGTGCCAAGCCATTCAGGTAGCGTCTGATCATGCGATTAAAAAGGTGAAATATTTGAAGTGGTGTATGTTTTCAGGGTCTAGATCAAGGATGCAAGGCATCCGAGTGAGGAAATGAGGCATCGTGAAGAGATGATCAGTGAATCAACTCGTAGGGTTGAAGAAAATGAGATGTAAGTTAGTGCTTGGAACTCTGTGCAAGCATCACTATGGAGGTGTTACATATCACCTCGGAAGAAATTTTTAATTTTCCGCATGTTTCAATTGAACAAAAAAAATGTAAATATTTGGATTATTGAGAATGGACTCTACATATTTTCTGTATTTAAATTAGTATTTAAATTTATGTTGGTTTAATTTTTAACTTGGTAGTTCGGATTTTTGAGAGTTGAGAGAAAATTTGATAATTTTGTAATGGACTTGTTTTGTGAAATTGTGATATCCAATGAAGGTATCACGATTTCTCGAACAGTTTCAATTACGGGCCAAAAATTTTTCTAGGTATCACGATATTGGACCTATAATATCGCGATACCCTTAAAATTTCAAAAGTAACAAGTTTTGGTTTTACTTAGTGATATCGTGATATCCTGCTTTCAATATCGCGATACCTCAAATAGTATAAAATGTGAAGGGCCAAAAAATAAGGCATATCGCGAGATCCACCCTTAGTATCACGATACCTATGTCGGGGCAAGCAATACCCAAGTTGGGTATCGCAATCCGCATGTTTTGGGAGGCCTTTTAAGCCTTTCAACACCCCAAGCACATCATTTCTTTTCATTTTCTTTCAAAATTTCCCAATCTAAACCCTTAAAAAACTTCCCCCTCTCTATTTTCTCTCAATCTTCCTCGCAATTTCTTCCATTTTTCTTGCAAATTCTCTTTTCTTGTTCTTTTCTTTTGGTTCTCTCCCTCTTTTTGTAGGTTTGTCTTATTCCATCACTTAGGGAACATAAAGCTTTTTCAAATCAATCAACTTGACTATAACGATCAAACCGATTTAAGTTTTCTCTGCTTTTATTTTCTTATAATTCGTCTTTGTTGCTTTTACTTTCTTTATTTTTACTTTTTATCTTTAGCTTTTTTGTTTTTCTTTAAATTTTAGTATTGTTAGTTTAGTTTGTTGGTTGATTGCTTGTGGCTAGTTGGTTAGTTTTCTATTGTTTGTTTAAAATTGAGAGAAATACAAAAATTCCCCCAAGACAATGAAAATAGTCTCGATCCCAAATTGCCTTGTGTCTGTCATCGGGACTTCAATGGCATTAAATTTGCACGAAAAAAGGCGCACTTCTATCAGATGATTTAGGGATGGACGTTCAACCCTTAACATGGTTTTGATCTAGTTTATTCATTTAACAATTAAATTTGGGATGATGTCCGCTTCCACAGGTGAGAAAATTTTTGTATGCTTCCTAAGTAGCCTGCCATAGAACCCGTAGTATTGGAGTTTTACTCCAATTTAAAAATTTCTAAATGCGACCAAGTGTACATTAGGAATGCTAGCGTGGATATATTTCCCCTGAAGCCATTTGTGAATATTATGGCGTCCTATGTTATGAGGAGGATGATATTTTGTCTCTCAATTTAACTCGCTTTACTAACGCAGACACAGACGCGATTCTAAACTACCTTACAGAGGGTAAAGGCGAGTGGAAGCTGTAAGCTTTATTGGGGGACCTCTCTCATTTAAATAATCAATAATCTTCCTCATTGTAAAAAATTGGAGGCAATTTATTTGTACTCGCCTTTACCCATCACTCGACACTAATAACATTAATGTTTTTAGAGTAGGCCTATTATACTCTAGTTTGCAATGCAAAAGAATTTTTGTTGCTACATAGATAAATCAACAATTGAAGCGTTGCTTTGCAGGCGACAAGGTATGTATTTATTTCTCGCATTTGGTCACTGATCTCCATCGTAAGGCTGGCGTAGACAAAACGTCCACCGAGCAGACTCATAGTCCCACTCGCAGCATCATTAGTGATTCCTTGCTCCACCAATTCCAAGATCTTTATAGAAACATAATTAGAAGTGGAAGACGTGCCTCGAGTAGCAAAGAAGCCAAGTGCAAAGAAGAAGACTAAGGATGAGTCTACACAGTGGCAATGTAGGCTAGGTCGAGACGTGTGCTACAAAGTGTTGGAGGCAATGAAACCATTTGTGAATATGTTTGTGGCGAGTCAAGAGTAGAGGGCATACAATAGCCTGATCGGTTGAGTGATTCATCTGTGGATGAGGAAGACGAGGACAAGGAAGTTGATGAAGAGGGGAGTGATAAAGGCGAAACAGCTGATGATGCGACACCTTATATTGATACCACCGAGGATGTATTTACCCTTGCATGTCCAACGACCAATGGTGTTGTTATCTGAGAGTAAAGCATGCCCATCACTCAAACATGCACCAAGAGAACCACTCCTAAAAGGAGAAATAAGCATATAATTGAGGAAACTGACTCGGAGGACGAAACATCCAATGCATAATTACATGTTTTCACATTTTACCTTTATTTATTTGTGCAACATGTAAACTATATACTTCTTTTGGATTTGTTTTGGATGTTTTAATTTTCTTTTATTAGTATTTGCGAGCTTCAACGAGGAGGTGGATCACCGAGCTAGTCTGACACTCTATTCTAAGGAAGTTCGATAACCTCCTATCTTTTTTTGTTTGGACACGTTGGGGACAATGTATAGTCTAAGTGTGGGGGGATGCACATAATTTTTTGTTTTTCATTTTTTTATGTTATTTTGTGTGTATATTTTTAATTTTTATCCCATTTTCAAAAAAATTCAAAAATTCCAAAAATATTTTTTTGTTGTTTTGTTTTGTGTAATTGCATGGTGCTTGACTATAATTAGGCAACAAGTAATTATTTGTACATATTGAATAAGTACATGGAATTGCCAAACTTGTAAATTTTGAATGATACTAGATAATTTGTTATTCTTAATTATAGACTAGTTAGCTCAATTAGTTACTGTGTATAATAGGGTGGAGGCAATAACCTAAATGAAAATATATAAAGTGTACCATAGGATTAATAAAGTATACGGATCCTTGTAGATAAATAATTTGCATTGTTAATTGTTCATTTAAATAGATGTACGCTTGAAAGAATTGGTGTTAGGTGATTGATTCAAAAAAGACCTTAGGTATCGTTAAAAATAGCCTAGAGCCTAAAAGCTTACAAGTGGCTATATACCCCTAATTCCCATATTTTTTCAGCCTCGAGTACCCTTTTCTTGTTAGCCTTACTGTCAAAGCCTTGAGCCTAAACGAGTCTAACACTCAATCCTTCTCTGTCTCATTCTTTAAAATGCACTATGTAATAGACGTCAGTCCATGGACATTGAGGGCTAGGTAGAGACATCATGGTGGCTTTGTGTGAGAAAAATAAAATGAAAAGACTACGTGATTTAGTGCGTAAAAAAAGGGTGAAGGAAAGAACGCAAAATAAAGAAAAAGGGAGCTAAATCAAAATTAAGCTCAAAAATGAAAATCCTTCAGTTCACAATTAAAAAATTTTGTACATATTAATCTTGCATCATACCTTCTAACATTTTGGAGAAATAAGGTAGGCGAGGGAAGGAAAAATAAGAAGATGAGCTCGTGAATAAATTGGGGACGAGTAGGGACCAATGTCACGTGCTAAACTATTTTGAATGCTTGAACCCATTTTGAGTGTCCATTATTTGAATCCCGAATTGCCCTAAGCTTTAGAACGTTACAAGCTAAAAACCTTTGGGACCCGACTAAGTCACTAACACAGTAATTCGTGAATATATTACATTTGTTTGAACGAACATGACTAGTTCTTTTTAAATATCTATGAGCGATCCACATAATTTATTTTGATGGATAACACTTGTACATATGTTCATTTCCATTGCCTCTATATCTGTTGACATTTTAACTGAGTGAACTAACTATGCTTGTATTAGAAATAAACAAGTTAGCTAGATTGACTCTTAAGTTGCATGTGAGGTAGTTTTCATACGTGTTCAATGTTTTACCACTATATGACTTAATTTCCTAATTTAGTCCATAATTCATCTTTTCTTTTTCATGTTTAGTGGGTTTTCTTGAGAACAAGAAAAGAGTTAAGTCTGGGGGACTTTGATCTGTCATAATTTGATATGGAAAATTAGGCTTTCCCGATATACTTAAGGAGCTTATTCTCAAGAAAAGTAGTGTTTGTTTCGTAATTTTTAGATTTTAAGTTAATAAGTGTAAATGCCTCGTTTTTAGTCATTTGGAGACCCAATTTTGCCAATAGTGTTGTTGGGGGTCCTAATGTGTGGTTAAGTGATGTACAGTCATTTTGGAGGTTGAAAATGAGTGAAAATGACACCAAAGGAAAGGGTATTATAATATCCAAACATTGGAATCATGATACCTCCAATAGACTTAAAGATTGGAGACTACCCTTTAGTGGTATTACAATATCCACCCTCTTAGAGTACCCCCTAAGTTTGAACTTTTCCTGGGTTTCATGATATCCTCTTCTTGGTATCACGACACTGATATCAAGATTGGACAAAATTGGACAAAAAGGGTAGTCTTTGTCCACCTGATGCACCTATCAAAATTGGACAAAAAGGGTAGTCTTCTTGGTTTTTCTAGGTTTTCTCTTAGTTTTTCTGCAACTTTTTTCTAAGGTTTATATTTTCTCTTTTCCTTTTCTTAGTTTTAGAGTTTATTTTACTGCACTTCTTGTTCTTAGTGTTGTTGTAGTTTGATGTACTTTCAGTCCCTGTACTTGAGTTGTAATGACATTTTTAGTTTTAGTTTGATGTATTTCAGTTTCTTTCACTTTAAATATATTAAAGTTTGTTCTTTTTATGTTTATTGCTTTAGATTTTCTTATTGAATGCTTTTTGTTTCATGTTCTTTAAGTTTTATTGCATAAAAATCTCAACTTTTATATTTTTCTTAAGCTTTACTTTACTGGCTTCTTTGCTCTTCATTTCCATGGTTGTTAGTTGTATTTTCAACATGAGTAGCTAAACCTTTAAGGGGTTGGTTGATGGAGATGTGGTGAGCGAATTTTTGGATGAAGGACCAAATCATAATAAATTGGATTAATTTGAATGAACCTAAAAGCTCAGGGCTGACACCCTTAATGGAACATCTAGACAAGTGAGATCGAGAGCTACTTTTGTTGTACTCCAATTCATTAGTCCCAGATTACCTGATGAGATTGAAAGATAAATTGGATTAATTTGTCTAATATGGTAAAATTGAGATTGAGATATAAAATTTGTCACTTTAGTAATTTAATAGATTTAAGTCCCTCATTCAAAAATCGATGAACCACATCGAAGTCAACCGACCATCATTACTCATTTATTGGTTAATTTCGTAATCTTTTAGTTTCTACAATTTGGTCCCTAGAGTAGCGTCTTTAATTTCCTTGCAACATGTTCTTATTATGATTTTTCATACTATAAAATCTTACTAGTAGCCACTTAAACTCTAGACTGTGCGCTATTTATTACTCAATTTTCATCTCCTTTGGGTTCGACCCCTTGGAATACTCCGGTGTTCAATTGGACACTATAAATATTACAATTGATCTGTGCGCTTGTAGTTAAAATAGCTCTTTAAAAGAATAGTTTTCCAAAATTGTTTGTTTTAACGTGCACGTATGTGAGCGGTCATTTACAAATGAGGAAGAAGGCCTTTATTTATAGTGTCTATCTACAAGATGAGTGTCCATGTGTTCCACAATTTAGGTAGATTCAAGTGGGTCAAATGAGCCCCATTTAATTAGTTAACCTCTATGGGGTGCTCCGTGTGCATTCGTCATAGGCTTTGACCTATGACTCGTTATACAAGTATATGATCAACTAAATTCCAAATGACATATCACTTTCTCATTACTATCCAAACTCTTATTTAATCTCTATAATAATTTTAAATAATGGAAATTCCAAATTAAAATCAAATTTTGAAAATAGGTGAAGGAGAAGGAGATTATTCCTAAAACGATGTCAACATGAACCTTGATGTAAGACAAACCTTAAATAATTTGTTTGAATTATTTGATAAATATAAAATAATGAAAGAAAGGCACGATGATTCATTATCTATTGTAAACCATGATTCAAAAAGAATGATTGAAGGTTTTTATCTCAAGGATAAAGTTGAAGATGACCATAATTTAAATTTAGAAACAATCCCTACTAAAGGTATGCACTTCACAATCATTGATTCAAAGTTCAAAGCATTTAATATTATGAATAGATTATTGTATAAAAAAGGTGGTCAAGTACTCAAATATGCTCTTTTAACTTGTGATAAAGTTGACAAATCTGATGAGAATAGGAGTAGCAAGAAAAGTAGTTTTCTTGCAATGGTCAAATTTGGATTTGATAATGATTGGAAGTGGTGTGTAACTAATGAAATCATATATCATCCTCTTAAATTGTTTCTTGACATGTTTAAATCTATTCCTTCACATAAACACGTGTCAAATCGATTAAAGAGAATCCTTGATGTAAATGATATAACTAACTTTTGAATTTCCAACAACACTATTAAATGCTCGAAGTTTAACTAGGTGGGCCAAATAAAATGAAATGTTACCACATGATTCTAGGAATTATCTTGATAGCAAGGAAGTTGATTCTACAAGAGGATATTGAGTCATTATGCAAGTTTTTTTTTAACAAAATTAAAAGGAAAAATAATGACTTTTACCACCAAAAAGACCTTGATGGTGATGGAAGATTGAGAAATATTATTTGCATTCATCCTCAAAGCAGAGCAACTTACAAAGACTTTCGTGATGTTATTATTCAAACAAAACTTATCTTGTGAATTGGTACAATATGTCATTTGATTTATTTGTGAGAGTTAATCACTCCTTGTCAACTTAGTTTCATTAGGTTTGAGCATGATATTAACACATCTTTATACTAGTCCAATCTCAGTCCAACCTAAAACATGGGCCTAATTTTTGTCCAGGCCTATCCATATTTGCAAATGGTCAACTCAAGCTCATTTTTGGCCTGCTCATATTATTTTTGTACTTTTTAAAAAAAATTATATTATTTAAATTTGATATTTAATAATTTTATATGTTTTTCCATTTATTAAGATTTTATATATAGGCATCGTAATATTTTTTAATGTTAACATTATAATATTATAGATTATTATTTCTTATTTTTTATGTGTCATAAATTACATAATATGTAAAAGTAATACAATATAATATATTACAAACATAGAAATCAGGTCATGTGATATCAAGCCTTAGATGTTGAAGTCTAAATTCAATCTATATTTTAAACAAGCTTATTTTTTAAGCTTAATATTATTGCCTAAATCCTCTCAAGTTTTAAATTTCCCTTTGAAGTTAAGTAAATAGCCCAATTTTTGAACAAAACTATTTTAGATGAAATCAAACAATTTATACGATTCAAATCATTTAAGATATAAACTTCAATATATTTTATAAGATGTTTAAATTGAATTTCCCAAGAAATTAATATAGAAAAACACTCTTACATATATCAAAACCTTTATAAAACAAATATAGCAGAGTAAATTTTTGAAAAGAGAGAATTTCTCAAAGAATTGCTTTATTTTCCATCAATTACTAAACTTTTTTATTAATTAAATTTTCTTTGGAACAAAAAAAAAAAAAAAAAAACATTTCGTAAATCATTTTCGAAAAAAAAAAACTCAACTGTTACTTTAGTCTAAACTCTTTAAGTTATATTTGATAAATTGAAAAATTAAGAACTTAAAAAGTGAATTTTGAAGAAAAAAAATAATAGAAATTAAAATTTAAATTAAGTTATAAAATTTGTTTAACATATTACTTAAAATTAAATATTAAGTATAATTAGATTGTTTGATGAAAGATAGTATAACTTTAAATGGGATAAAATAAAATAAAAATAATTAAATATATTTTCTATTAAATGATAAGTAGTCTTTTATCTCCTTATATTTTTTACATTTTTTAAAACAATTTTATATTGATATATCAAAGTGCAAAAAAATTAATTTATTGAAAATATTAATTTTTAATTGAATTGATTTTTTTTCTAAAACATTTTATGGATATTTAATAAATTTTATAATTTTGATCAAATAATTTAAATATTTTAATGAGATTTTAATTTCTATCATTAAAAGTAAATATAATAAAAACGATTAACTATATTTAGATTTAGGTGTTAATAGATAACGTATACCTAACATAATTTTTGTATTTATTAAATATAAAACATAGGTGATCGGTTGAAGCTTTTGGGAATATTCAATGATGAGATGACTATTGGTAAGTCGATATTGTTTTACATTTTTATTAAATATAAAATATAGGTGACCGGTTGAAGCTTTTGGAAATAGTCAATGATGAGATGACTATTGGTAAGTGGATATTGTTTTACATTTCTATCAATTTCCCTAAGATAATGTGCCCTTAATTTCCAGGCCTTACCCCATTTAAGCTTTCCAGTCAGTACAACAACGAACACAACCCTCGGTTGATGATGATTGCTGGAAATGGAAAAATATATTATTTCCCCTTATCATTCACAACCATATCTACATTTTTATGGAAAATACGAACAGATTAAGAGTACATAACCGAGATAAAAGATTTTAAAAAAAAAAAAAACACTTGAAACATTCTTTTTTACTCAATTTGAACATCCATAACCTTGCGCTCAACTTTAGACTTGGGAATGGAGATGAAGAGAACTCCATTCTTCAGCTCAGCCTTGATCTTATCTTTCTCACAGTTGTCGGGTAACTGGAGACGAGTATCATAGGAACTGTAGCTTCTATTTGTCCAGGAATCATCTTCCCCCTCTTCTTCCTTTTTGTGCTCTCCTTTAATAACCAGAATATCGTCCTCTACCGAAACCTTCACATCCTCTTTCGCCAGTCCTGGCATGTCGAATCGCATTTTGATCTCTTGTTCATCGTCCTTGATATCCCACGGTGCACGCACCTGTCCTCCTGTTCGGCTCCTGCTGCCCGGCAATATCATGGCATCCTCGAATATCCGGTCCATTGCGTCCAGCATTTGACGCATTGATCTCATCGGAGACAAGGGGTCCAACAAACCTGTCAAGTGTCATCAATGAATCACGTTAAGATAGTGTGAAAATGGATGATGAATGGTACGTACCCAAAATGCAAATACTTACCAAAAGGAGAGACATCGACAGCCAACCTTCTAGGCCTTTTCTCAACAGCTGTGCCTTGGTTGTCTTTGTTGACATGCACGTCCACTGACGTATCTTTGTTCTTATCCCCAGCAGCCTGTGCCCTTACAAGAGAGAGTCGGCTGATGCAGGGATTCTTGGATGGAAAAGATACAGAGAATGGCGTTACAGCTTTAATGGAACAAGAAGGCTTAGCTCTGTTTGATACCAATGGAGAAGATGAGCAACACAAAGTTGAAGCCGCCATTTTTATATTAAACGCAAAAGACGTTAAGAATTGAGAGCTTTGTGTATATGTGTTTGCCGATGAGTGTTGATTTGAGGTAGTGACAGGTGGGAGAATATATGTATATATAGGTGAAAGGAGAGCAACAAGGGAAGTTTGTAGAGGGATCTTGAAAGTTGGGAGAGGATAATGAAGGTTCTGGACCCAAACACTTGGACCTATCCTTATTTGCAAACCCTATTCGGCCTTTTCTAGTCCTTCGGGAAGCATCCACGATTTGCTTCCTATTGGCCAAGATCAATGATATCTTTTATATTGACGCTGTTTCTTTTTCCACTACATCGAGTATGTTTTATATAATATATTCAACGATCCAAATTTTTTAAAAAAAATGTTAATTTTAATTGCATAATCTATGGGACAGTTGAAAAATTAAATATATTTTAAGAATAAGAGTATTTATCTCCTTCAAAAGTTTGACATCTATGTTGTGGTTCAAGTGGTTTAAAATGAACGAGTGCTTTAATCGGCAGATTTAAGATTATTTAGGTGGGGTTGTAAAAAACTTATAGGTTTAACGTATAAATAGGTATTTAAGTTATATATTTTTATTAGTACTTAAATTACTTCTTTTTTTTTGTTGTAATAAATGGTATTTAAACTACTTTTTTTTCTAAGTTAATATCTTTGTTAATCCAACAATTAATCAAGTTGTTAAGCCTATTCTAAGAAAATGGCTTAACATATAAATTGACATCTAAATTATGTCTTCTTTTTCTACTTTTTTTCTATTTTGGTACCTAAACATTTTAAGATAAAAGATGGTGACAAAATTTGACAAATATGTCGATTTTAAAGAAAATTTAGAGATTTAGGCAAGTTTTTATCGAAAATAAGAGAAATATGTTATTTTAGGGAGAGAAGTTTGTCATTTCTTTTAAAAAAGAAAATTATTGTAAACTGTTGGATTTCCAACCGTTAAAAAATCACAACCGTTGATTTTCTAACTATTGGGACCAATAGTAACTTTTTTTTCTCCAATGGTAATTTTTTTTATATAAACCTTGCCTATTTTTAATTTTTTTATTCAATTCTATTTTCTCAACTCTCTCAATTATTTTATTTTCAAATTTTTCATTCAATTTCTCTCAAATTCTTCTTCTCTCAATTTTCTATTTTATTTTATTTTCATAATTTTTATTTTTTAAAAATGCCAGGCCTCCAATTCATTTGGATTAAAAACACATTTTCAATGTTCAATTTCAAATGGTAAGAAAATAGTATTACATTTTTTTATTTTAATGAATAAAATTATTAAGTTGTTAATATTATTTTTTAAATTTTTTTATTTTTATATAATAGAACGAAGATCGGATTATCGAGACATATATACACAATTTAAATATGAGGACACCGCGTGTAATTGAGCAACACTTGGAAGAGACAATATTCTTGCACGTGTCCCGTATGCTCGACGAGACTAAATTGAAGCCTGTACTTACCAGTACTTTGCTGGAAAGATGGGAATCTAAGACACACACATTCCATTTTCCATGTAGTGAGTGTATGATTACACTCGATGATGTGGCATTACAACTTGATTTACTAGTTGATGGGTCAGTTGTTATAGGGGTAACGCATGCTAGTGATTGGAGTGCAATTTGCCACCGACTATTAGGCAAAATGTTAGACAAGTTTAGTGGTAGTCGGATAGAAATGAAATGGTTAGAAGACAATTTCTCACATCTCGACAACTCTTTTAGTGCGGTTGAAAGACAACAATTCACTTGAGCATTCATACTGAGGTTGATCGGTGGCCTTTTAATGCCAAATAAATCTCTAAATCTGGTACATTTAAGGTGACTCCTACAAATAACCGACTTAAAAGAAGTCGAGCGACTTGGTTGGGGATCAGTTATCTTGCCTACATTGTACTGAGATATTGTCGGGGAATTGAAGCACAGAAAATTAAAATCAGTAGTTGTATACTCCTTCAGTCATAAGCATGATATCACATACCATTTTTACGTCCCCGAGTAACCTTTCTGTCAGCCCGATTTTGGGTCTAGTCGGAGCAGTAGTTTCGGGACCACAAATCCGACGTAGAAAAAAATTATTTTTATGGTCTAAAATTTTATAGAATGATTTTGTGAAAATTTCGTTCGAAAATTTTGACGTTTGGACACTCAATTTAGTTAAAAGGACTAAATTGTAAAAAGTGCAAAAGTTGAGTTCTATGTGCTAAAGGTGTCTAATTGCTATGAAATTTTAAATTGGAGGTCCTTAAATGGTAATTAGACCATTGGTTAAGTTTTTGGACAAAAATGGACATGGTTAGGTTGTTTCTAAAATTTTTCATTAAGGGTATTTTAGTAATTTGGTAATTAAATGAATTAAAAAGCCAAATTAAAAGCCAAATTTTGCTCATCTTATACCCCATGGCCGAATATACTAATAATAATTCATGGCTAGGGTTTTTCAAGCTTCCAAGGTCAATTGTAAGTCCATTTTAGCCCCGTTTTTAATGATTTTTATGTTTTTGAAATCCTCGTAACATGATCTATCTATTTCTACCACTAATTTAAGAAGTAATCAAGGTCTAAAATTTTAACCTTGATGGATATTTGTGTATTTTGATGTCTAATGGTAGGAAATGTATGTTTGGTTTATGATAAACGACTTTTGCTAAGTGATTTTTGATGAAAATGCCTAAAAAGACCTATTTCTAAAAAGTTGTAAAAAAGGTGTTAAAATGCAAATAAAAGAAAAATGTGGGCTGCTATAAGCATGTATAAGGTTCGGATAGGATGGGTATTGAAGAAATTGAGTACAGTTCATTTTACGAGCCTAGGGACTAAATTGTAAAAATGTTAAGCTTTAGGGGTAAAAATGTAATTTTTACTATAATGTGATTTTGGGCTGATTTTGAATAGTATAGTGACTAAATAAGTTAAATGTGATATTATAGATTAAGAAAGACGAGGTTCGGAATTAGAACGAGGTAAAAACAAGTATTTGACGTTTAGGCCCTTTTCGCCATTTTTATGTCGAGATAAGTTCGTATGTTTAATAAGCATTAAATGATATATGTATAAATGCTTAATTGATATAATTATGGTAAATGATATATTATTGAAATGAAATGTGAATGCTATTAAGTACAATACTACGGAAATGACCGACAGAGATTCGATACAGCGAAAGTCCCGGTTGAACTTAAGAATAAATAGGATACAAATATCATGAAATTAGGGTTATTGAGATAACATGTAAGACCATTTTTGGGCTATTGGCATCGATACGAGATTACATGTAAGACCATATCAAGGATATGGAATTGGTACGGTACTATGAGTACGAGATTCCCGAGTATCCTTTAGTATTCCAAGTGGTTCAACGGGTAATTTAATGGGTATGTCAAAGAAGAGAAAGACCATGTAAGTATTATGAATTGGTACAGGTATGTACGTAAAGTTTATAAGCATTGACTTCATGAAATTGTGAGTTCATGATTTCCACGAGAATGATTTTGTGAAAACCTTGTGATTATTGGTCTATACTTGTGATGTATGAAATTCATGATAAATTTGGTTGAAGATCATGTGATTGGCTTTCGGGCCAAATTGAGTTGTGAAATAGCGTGTTTTATTCACTTAAATTGTGATTTATCGGATATGAGAATAAGGAAAGATTGGCATATTTGCCTATTAAAGTGGTTATGAAAGTACTGAAAGATAAAAGTTTAGGTAATTGAAAGATATTAAGATATATGATTGGAAATATGAGTACACATAATCAATGTGCATGTTTACTATGAGGTTTGAAATGATTTCTTAATTGCTGTAATATATTACAAAGGAGAGATTACGATTGTTAGGCTAATGCCAAAATATGTTAAATTATGCTTATAAGTTGATAGAGTAAACATTGTGACTAACTAAAATTATAACTGTGAGATTCATAACAATTTGTATCATCTTGTGTTTAAATTGTTGGACTTGATAAAAGATTGGTAAGAGTTGCTTATTATTTTCGTACGGACTTACTAAGCTATATAGTTTACCCCCTTCCTTTCCCATGTTTTATAGTGCCATCAAGCTAGCTCGGGTTGGAGATCGCCGGAGATCCTATCACACTATCAAGCTATCATTTTGGGTATTGATGAATCCAAGTATTTTGAGTTATGGCATGTACAGGGACTTGGTCATTTGGTCATATGTGTTGGCTTATAATGGCTCATGGTTCATTTTGTGAATGTGGGAAACTTTCATAATTTGATGTGGAGAGGTTAGTGTTTTAAGCATGATTAATAATGGTATGAGAATGACATGTTGTTGCCTTAGTTGTGATTGTTTGGTTGCTCTTACATGCTTGAATTTGTGCTGTGAAGTTGTGTAGATGTGAGCAAGTGAGGGTGGCAAAATGGCTTGGTAAATAACCTTGTTTTTGTCCATAGAGGTAGACACACGGGCGTGTGTCTAGGCCGTGTGTGACACACGGTCAGCCCCATGGTTGTGTGCTCTGGTCGTGTGTCCCCTACACTTAAAATTGCTGCAACAGAATGCTTAGAATTGAGCACACGGGCAGAGACATGGGTGTGTATCTCAACCATGTGAAGGACGCGGCCTCGGGACATGGGCGTGTGCCCTGGCCGTGTGACTTCAATTTGTTCTTGGGTGACAAACAGAGAGTTACATGGGGTCTGGACATGGGCGTGTGTGACCACACGGCTTGCCCACACAAGCGTGTCCCAGGCCACACGAGCGTGTCCCAAGCCACACGGGCATGTGACCCCTGTTTAGGCAAAAATTTTCGAAGTGTTGTAAAATTTTCTAAATTTCTCAGTTTAGTCTCGAACCACCTCTAATGCATGTTTTGGGCCTCATAGGCTCGTAATAGGGACTTTATGATTAATTGTAAAAAATTTTAATTTGTACGAAAATTTATGGCTTGAAAATGTATGCATGCTTATGTTTAAGTCTGATAATGCCTCGTACTCTATTCTGGCATCGAACACGGGTAAGGGGTGTTACACTTCCCTTACCAATTCCTACTCGTAATAAGGTAAGATTCATTTAATAATATAATTATCACATTATTATTTTTTCTTTATTATATATTTGAAATAACATATTATTTGAATTGGTGGAACAATGACGTGAGTCATGTGGGTATATCGAACAAGCTTGAAGATATTCAGTTATTATTAGATCAATAGCCAGAAATAAGGCTTAGTTTTTTAATTATTCAATTATATAATAATTGCGTAAGGGTTTGAAATTTAATATTAGGTACATGATAAAATTTATAATTTTGTACTGTAGTTTGAATGAACATCATACTTTGATCTGAGACTTTAAGAATGCATCTCGGCCAAATTTTTGATGAATTACAATATTTGGCATGTCAAAGTGCAATTGATAGTTTTTACAATGGTAGAGAAGCATGAATCTGATCAAGTGATGCGACAGTTTGAATTTGTGCAAAATATTTTACCCTTACCCTAGGAGGTCGATGAACTTCACAATATTGACTTTCGGAGGAGAAACGATGAAGATTGGCCTAAATTCCATGCCAAGTATATCTATAGTTTGGAACATAGGTATGATTTTATACCTATGTGCGAACCAATTGTCTGATTGGATTTGGTGACATCTTTGGATTACATGACATGGTTTAGACTTCATGGTAAGCCTTATCTGTTGCCGAAGGAGGAAAGGAGTAGACAAATTCGTCATAGAAGGCCAACATGACCCTATGAGGGGTCACGATTGGAAGTACATGTGTCGAGTTCATCATCATCAACTCTAACCCCAAATTCTATACTGATAGGTGCACTACATCCTGGCCAGTATGGTTCATATTTTTCTAGTGCTTTTACTCATCCCATGTTTTTTCACACAAGCACTACATTATGCACCACTATACCATGCATAAACACCTTTTTTAAGAATATTTTTTTGACAACCTATATCCGTAGGAGCATATTACATGCCACTACCGTCAACAACACCAATGTATCTGCCATCGCCTACAATTCCAAAATTCTATGCACAACTGAGTTATTCGACACCATACACTTTTCATCGATAGTGTTGCAAACACCCCCATAATCACTATTTTTCAAAGGTCGGTCATCTTCGCAACCATTTGTTAATACAATCGATGATATACAATGGGAACCTAATATGCAAATGCAGTCTAGCATGGAAGAACAAGATGAAAATGAAGACAATGTCGGAGATGAAGATCAAGATGGAGGTTTAGGTGGAGGTGAAGGTGAAGGTGGAGATGGAGGTGAATATGAAGATGAAGATAAAGATGAAGATGAAAATGATGAGTCAGAACCCTAACCACGATGAAATCCTCGTAATTGAAACCCACTAGTTTGTGGTACACATTCAGGTCGATGACGGGGATGATTTTTTTATTTTAAATTTTTTTCATGTACATAATTATTTATTTTGCTAACTTTTAATTTGTACTGTCTTGAATTTTTACATCCATAATCTACTTATTCACATTTTCTTAAAAAATTGTTTGTTCAGTTTTTTTTGTATGTTTATAAAAAAAATTAACAAATTGTATTGTATATTGTATTGAATTTTTACATCAATAATATACTTATTCACAATTTACCAAAAAAATGAAAAAAAAAATTGTATTGTATTCTATTGTGTTTTTACATCAATAATCTACTTATTTACAATTTACCCTAAAAAATGAAAAAAAAATGTTTATATTGTATTTATATATCAATAATCTACTTATTTACATATTATCAAAAAGTGAATATATTGTTTGTTTATTTTTGTATGTTTGTCAAAAAATAAATAATTCTATTAATTCTGTCCTCACCTCAATGTTGCCCCCAAATGTGGACATGTTGTCTTACTATGACCTGGGTTCCTACAATAACTGCATAATCTCGATTGGTCTATCTTCTCCCAAATATTCATATTCTTGCGTATTCGACTAGGTTTCGGTCGACCTTTTGGTTTTCGACGCAACGTAATATCCAATAGCAACTCTGTGACACCCCAAACCTGACCAGGACGGACCAGCTCGAATTCGAAGCGTTACATTAGTCACTTCGGTGACTCTCCAGCTAACGACCATTCGACGCACACCCCAACTGTATAACACCCTATTTATGACTAATTAACTATCATTTATTAATGCAAAAGCAATTTGTGAACCATTTTTAAACTTTTTCTAAGTATTTAAACCTAATGCTATTTTGGTATTTTACCACCTAAGGTTAATTTATTCTGATTTTATTTCTAAATAGTTACCGACCTTCTTTTAGTCAAATTATGCAAGCCCTAAAATTTTTAGCTTAATTCGAGTTCATTTACTGTGTCTAATTCAAGTTTTATTATTAGGGGCTAAATCGTAACTTTTATAAACTTTTAGTATATTTTTTAAACTAAAAAAATTAAGAGTGTTTCTACCAAATATTGATCTTTACAAGTCTAATCCTAAAATAATACCAAGTTTTCCTTATCATTAAAGGCTTCAATTAGTGTAATCAGGTTTTATGACTAAATTATAAATTAAGCAAATTAGAATACTAGATTACAAAAACAAAAAATCAAACCCCCAAAAACCCACAAACCCATGTGAAAAGGCACATGCCTGTGTGCAAACCACTACACCTATTTTGTCAAAAATTTGTTCTAATTACCCAATTTTACATATTTTACTTACTCATTAAACTTGAAATAGCTACAATTAATTACCATAAACATCTACACATCTACAATTTAATTTATTTACAATAAATATGCAACAATTAATCAAAATTTAACACCCAATTACACGCTTAGCAAACACCAATTAATTCACACAAGCTACATACCTTAGTCACAAGCAATCCACTCCATAGTAAGCTTCAATTAAACATTGTTAGTATAAAATACATACTTCATACACCGTGTTATCAACCACCATATGAAAACACATCTATATACCATAAATCAAACATCAATTAGACATAAAATCATGTATTGAAGCAATTATAAAATCACCAAAATTAAAATCTAAAATTTAATGCCCAATGTCCATTACAAGAAAAATAACACTAGTCCCAAAAGCATCACAATGCCTCTATATAGTTTCTAAAGTAAATTTTTTAAGCCACTATCGAGCCTTATTCTTGGATTGGCCTTGCACTCACTTCTTTACTCCTTACACTCGAAAATTCTTTGCACAAAATGTGAGGGTGTGATCTTAAAAAGCTCAGTGAATGATAGTAAAACCTTCAAGTAATTTTCACAGAATCATGCATAAATCAAGGCAATTAAGTATTAAATTTTCAGTCACAACATGTTAACATTTCACCATAACATCACATGCTATTTCAAGAATTAAGAATCAAAATTTTCATGGCATGTAAAATCATCTTTTAACACAAACATTCAATTATATTGGCATAATACATCCATGGCAATAAGTAAACGTGTGATCATACATTGGATAAACGAATCTCCAAACTCCCACAAATCAAATACAGTCCTCTAAATTGAGCGGGTCAAAGCCACATGCTCCCTTATAGCGCCTCAAATAACCCAATGAGTGGAGACTCAAGCTCAACACTCCTTTATCTACTTCAAACAAATCAGTCCACCAAGAACCATATGCTCACAATATCACAAAATAATGGTGAGTACTCACAAATCCTATGACATGCCAACTATATCCAATGGATCCACTCTGCAATTTTGCCAATATAATCATACATACAAGGCATAAAATTTATTATTTAATCACTTAATTTAAGATGTTAAAATGCAAGTAAAAGCATGTTGCTAAGCAATTTTAACATCAATAAAATTAAGCATAACAAATATCATTTTCCCAATATTTATATACCAATTAGAACACTTTTATCAAATGCTCAATAAATCAGCAATTCATGCTCCAAATATCAATTTATTCCATACAATTTAATCATGTTAAAAGTATAATACACAACTTACCAAACCAATTGCTATTTTGCTCTTTTATAAAATAAAACCTATTTTTTTTTTAAAATCCAACCATCCAATATGTAATTAAGTTATTAATAACACCAATTAAAAATTTAATTTCACACATAATCAAGCCAATTTATCAAATTGCCCTTAATATCACTCACCTCCACACTTAGCTCTTTAAGCAAAATTGTGCTCAAACAAGCAAGTTTGAGCTTCAATTCTGATTTGCACATTCCTCCTCTTTATGTAGAGCTTTAACAGAGACAAAGTATGCATTACAAACTAATAATAGCGACAAGAAACATGAAATTTGATAAAGTATACAAATATAAATCATTGCTCTAAACAACCTTACCGATGTTGCACAACTAAGCCGAAATATGGAATTCCTCAACTAAAATTCCTTTTTAGCACCTCAAACCGCTTCTAATCTTCATTCTAGTCCACCAACATGTATTCTAAGTGTTAATTTCATCATTTAATCCATTTCATAATTTTTCAGGAAAAAAATCACCTATGTTCTTGATCAAATTTGAATTTCTCAAAATTGATCCATAAAATGTGTTTGATCCTTTGGTTTAAGATTAAAAACATCTTATTAGACCTATTTTGAGCTTAAAAATCCATTAAATTTGGATTCCAACTCAAAATTAAAGATCCACCATTGTTGATCCTCAAGTTCAAGAAAGAAGAAATTAAAGTTGAAAATCCATTATAACCACTTTAATTAACAACAATGATTGAAATTAACTTAAAAACAAGTTTAAAGATGAAGATTACTTTCAATTGAACTCAAATAATTGATTTGGAAGTTTGAATCAAAATGCTTTAAGAAATTCGGATGACTTTTGCCCAACTTTGAAAATTATTTTGAGAGATTTAAGAGAGACTTTTGGGAGAGAAAATGTTTAGATCTATTGTTTGATATTTGGTTTATGAAAAAAAAAACGAGAGAAAGAGATCTCAATTTGGGTGAAAAATGAGTGAAAAGTGCGGTAGTTGCAAAGTTTTTAAAATTGAAAACTCCACCTGGTTTCAAAATTTGGAGAATTTGCCATCAGGTCACTCCCCCTTTTCCTTTGTTTTACAATTTGCTCCTTTCTCTCCAAAATTCCGAAAATATGGTTTATTTGCTATAAAACTTCTTACACATTTCCCTTGTTTCCAAATTAGTCCCATTTAATTAATATTTTAAACCACCCAATTAAACCCCTATTTTAAATTATTTTTAAATTCTAATTTAACCCAAAATATTTATTTTTACCCAAAAATTATTTAAAACTATAAAATTAATTTTTCTAAAAATATTTTCATTTTTCAAAATATTATTTACCAATTTTTAAATGACATTAAGCTAACTAATTAAGAATATAAATCGCTAATTATCCCGATTAATTCCCAATTTTCACTAGAAACTTGATAAACTTACCCGAAACTACTAGAACTATTTTCGGGGTCTTACAAACTCGAATGAAGTGCTCGAAACAGGCAGACACATACTTTCATTTACGACCTGTGGTAATTCAGGCTTCCATACTTTATATATCCGTTTTAGTATGTACACTTCATCAACATACCTCACGCAATCCAAATATGTCGAGACACATGCAACAATTTAATGTGCACATGAAAAACGAAGTGCTTGAAATATCCCACATTCGCAAGTCCTTTGTCTCAAGTATACATGATATGAACCTTCGATAATACCCTCATTAGGTCTATGGAAGTCTTTAACCCAAAATATTTCATATGAACGTGAATGACACACTGCAGACATAGAGTTCTCTCTTCCTGCATTTTCTGTAATATCTTTCATCACTTTTTCGCACCAAGTGTATCAACTTTTATTTGTCAAACATATTTTTCTGCTCACTTTTAAAACAAGGCTAATAAGTGGAAATATGTTTTTTTGACCATCGACGTTATCGACAAATGACATGTCCCCTTTAATATAGAATTGAGTCCATTGTTCCTTGGGTATCTTCTAGGTTCGTTCTGCCCGTATTGTAGACCTTTATCATATGATTGAGTCCACTATTCATTGTGTATCTCATCGAAGCATTGAGCACTGAATTGATTTATTTCTCAGAAATTCTCCAACATTTCACGAAATAGATGTTGGACAAGCTTGTACCCTAATGAAGAAAATAAAAAGTATATCCATGAATGTAAATAATGTGTTAAAAATTTATATAGAAAATAATATTTACTATGTACCCATGTTAATAACATATCGTCGCTCATTATCCTTGTGAAACTAACCCAGGTAATTTGATCTGATATCACGTATACAATACCTATGGTGTGCACGATCTCATAGGCTTCCTTATTGATCAATTGCAGCCTATATTTTGGGTGCCCAATCAGAAACGATGCATATATCGAGTTGTGGCACAAACATGCCTTCTCAAGTTTGTCAAGAAGAAGTCCCAAGCATCACCGTTTATTGTTGAACAATTGTAAAAGCTATTAGCAGGATTTTTTGATTACTATCCTGTGCAAAAACCGAAAACAAGTGATGCTCATATCTCTAGTACATGAATGTGCCGTCAATTTTAAATAATGGCTTACACTACCAAAATGCTTCAATGCATGGCTTGAATTCCAAAAAAGATGATGGAAAGTTCCTTTCCTTTTTGATCATTCAATTTCCAAAATACATACGTTCCATATGCAGATCAACGACGATACTGAAGACGTACTGATTCAGTACCTTCAACCATTGCCACAAATTATTATAAGATTTATCCCACCCATTATGCATCTTTCCCTTGCCGTCTATTTTGCAACTCATGCTTTGTAGTATGGCTCAGTATAATCATACTCAGTATAGAAATTAGCAATTAAAATTGGCACGAAAATCCTAGGATTCACTTTTACCATAGGTAAGATAGTGTTAGAGATTAGGCTACAATCCAATTTTGTATGATTTTGTGACATACCTATAACAACACATGTAACACCCCTAACTTGTCTCCATTGTCAAATTAGGGTTACAGAGTATTACGACACATAACAAATCTCAATAGATAATAAAAACCAATTAAAAATTAATTTAAATAATATTTGTTCGCAACCAATCATCATTCATGAAGTTTATACAAAAACAAGCTTTAAATCGAGTGCACGGAATCTAAAAATCAATTTGGAAACAATTAGGGACTAATATGAAACAAAACAGAAAAATCTAAAAAATTTGAAAATATAGGTCACATGGTCGTGTGACAAAGCCCATGTTGTGTGGCTTAGGGACATGGCCGTTTGGCCAGACCGTGTAGAATTCGAAATAGGGTCACACAGCCATGTAACATCTTGCGACTATGTAGGGAAAACCTGCACCAAAATCAAACAGACCACACGATTGTGTTATACAACAGTGTGGCAAATCGTGCCATAGACCGTGTGTGCTTGAATTCACCTTCAAACACAAACCAATTCACATACCAAAAATTAGGTTCCATACCAAAAATTAGGTTCCATCCATGCATTATTCAACATTCAAGCCTATTCAAATTGTGTCAAAACATGTCAAAATATACCATTTCACAATCAGCCTATGTGCCTAACCAATATGACTTCATTGGCACTACAGTTCAAACATAAACATCAACCATTTAGACCTAAACAAATTAGATTTCCATGCTTATACATTCACCAAATCAACACATATCACCAAATGCCAAAATCCTTACTTGAATTTCATCAATTAACCTATCATGTATGTACTAATTCAACAATGCATTATATTTCAAATACACTTTTATGCTATCAAATACAAAACCAACCAAAATATCATTAACGGTTTACATTAAAACACATATTACATGTTTCAAATGGCACAAACATAACCAGATGATCATAACATACATATACCAAAACCCTATTTGCATGCCGCTTATAACCAAACCCAAATGGATAATTAGTTACTGAAAAATTACTAAATAGTGTTGTAACACCCCCAACCCGTATTCGTTACCGAAACACGGTAACGAAGTATTAGCGGAGTTTACAAAACAATTTCATACAATTTATATCATTTATTATTCATATCTGAAACAAATCTTATCATCCCTTGAATGGACCATCGAGGCCCAATTTAAACATTAGAAACAATTCGGGACAAAACTAGGAACCTAGAGAATTTTTTGCAAAATTTTAAAATTTTTCTTACATACAGGGGTCACACACCTGTGTGAGTATGCCATGTGACTCACATGGCTCGATGACATGCCCATGTCTCAGGCCGTGTGTGCATTCGATGTAAGGCACACGGCTATGTAACACCACAAACCCGACCCGGACGTTATGGCTGGATCTGGTGCATCATATTGAAGTGTTTTAGTAAAAATCGTGTTTTTATTGAAAACCCTTCTTAAAATAAAAGAAACCTTAAATAACTTTAAAAAAAAAACTCCTTTCAATCGCTTGTTTAAAACATATGATTTTATGAAAACATGTCATTTTAAAATTTAGTTGCAGAAGCATAGAAAAACATACTATAGTTTAAGAAACCATGTTCAACTTCTTATAATTACATCACATAAAAATAATAATAATTCAAGTAATAATAACATAATGAAACCTTGTTACAATCTGGTCTGAAACATACTTAATAAAATAAAAACTTATATGCTTAAAAAAAAAAGTCCAAATTGTCTTGCTAGCTGGCCACCCAGAGTCCCTCCAAACATCGAACCTTCTACTGAGCATTACCTGAAAATAAAATAAAAGAGGGGGGTGAGTTTTCACAAACTCAGTGTGTACAACCTTCGACAAAAACAAGCATTCAAAAATCATCATGCATCGAACATGCAATGCAATCCCATCCCAATTATCCATCTGCTACACACCAGCTCTGTCCCCCGTCACATCATGTGGGGATATAAATATCAACCCACCCAACTGACACGTCAATGGTAGCCCGGTTGTGGAACTACCTTCATTTACATATTGGCCTTAAAAGCCGTCGATGGATCCACGATTGTTAAGAAACCATGTGATCCTCATATACTTCCTCCGTTCCATAATTCCCAACCCATATGCAACCTAAGCAGAAAATCATATGTATGCATGTCACATCCATAAAACTTACATTCAACACCTAAGGGTATTTTGGTCATTTTTGCCCTTAGGGGCATTTTGGTAATTTTCCCTTAATTACGATTTTCACTTGCCTTGGCCCGTTAACAAATCCCGTGAGCTAAGATGAATGAATACTATACACCAGGTAGGATTCCAGAGAAGAGGAGGTGAGTCATTAAGACCGCTTAAGTACCAAGCTCTCCCTAGATCCAATCGTAGACATGCATATACCCGTTGCCACACCTTAACACTTTGACTTGTCCACAGTCGCAATAGATTAATTAAGTCTTATGTAGTTATCGTATACTAGGCCCAAAACCCCTTACAAAGCCCAAACAAATTCACCTACCTGTATTTGGCCCATTAAGCCCAATTATATTCATATGGCCCATTAGGCCCAAATCACCTGTATATGGCCCATTAGGCCCAAATCACGTTTATATGGCCCGTTAGGCCCAATCACATTCATATTCATGCTCACATACAAAATTATATCATATAGCATCAATTATCAATTTTGCCTATTATGGGCCCAACAGCCCATCGGCCCATTTAGCCCATTCCGACCCATTTGGCTAATTCTCAACCTAAGTCCACAGAATCGCCCGTGGCCTCAGGCAACCTATCAATTTCCTCCTCACGAGTGTTCACGCACTCGCAAGACTACCGTAGCCCAGCTTTCGGCTTTTCAGCATTTCAGCTTTTTGGCTTTTTGGCATTTTGGCTTTTGCCGATCCGTTGTGTATGTGCAGTGTATGTACACACCTGGTAAGTAAGCGTGCTGCGATTCCCTTAGCCACTAACCTAAAAACGATATCACCCTTCAATTAATCGCATGCTTAATACATATTCTTACTAAAACCGAAACCTCACCTTAAGCTTACCTTGCGCGATCAGCCCCCTTTTTAAATCACTAACCACGATCAACTCCTAGATCTGCACCAATCTTAACTATTAAAACCAGGAATAATAGATGACTCGTATCCAACACAAGTCCCCTTACCTTAATTATGAACATTCGGCCACCTTTGCCATTGGGAGAGGAATACTTACCAAAACCGCAAACACCTAAAGAGCAATTCGGCAGAGAGCTAAGATTCGAGATTCGATACTAATTCCCTACCAAAGTTGATTAGAAAGAGTGAAGGAAGAATAGTGTAATAGATTCATAGAAAAACCGATTAGAAGAGCAAACACTTACACTAGATTCGGTCAAAGAGTATTCGGCCCTTGGGAGATTTGACTTTTCGGCTTTCAAACTTAGTATGGTGAATAAGGTTTATTTGGTACAGATTAAAGAAGAAGAGTAGAAGAAGGAATCAGCTAAGTGAAACAAAGAAAATTGTGTAGAGAAGAATAGAAATCGGCAGAAAGAAAAGAAAGAAAAACAAAAGGGTTTTTGGCTTTTAGGGAAGAGGGTTTCTGGCAACAATGCGGGAAAAAGATTTTGACATTAGCCTCATACCCTTGCATTCGGCACCTATTTATAACCGCTATGGCCGAAATCCTCAAGCCCAAGTTCCCATTTCGGCTACACTTGCTCCTCACTTCTCATCTCCTCGTTTTTCTCCCTGATAACCCATTGATCCTTTCCTTAATTTTCTCTCCTGAACACTTCCCTCGGAGTCCATTTTCATGCCACTTCCAACCTTCTAGAAGGCCAAAATTAAACTCTAAAAATTACAAAGCTATCTCCTTGCTAGCCACTAACGCCACCTTTCTACCCCTTAAGCAGCGTCACTTAGCCACTCCTCCACAAGGCTTTTTGATGCTATTTTCCCCTATCTTTATTTAAAAGCCCAACTGCTTGCCAACCCTGATTCTTTTAATAACTAAACGATAATTTCTTCTACCCCTAGATTCAAACTGAAACCTTAATTAAGACCTACTATAATTATCACTTGTCTAGGAATATAAAACACAATTTTTGTCAAAATCGAAAACAAAAAAGTTCGGGATTTCTAGATTTTTGGGTTTCGAGATTTTTAGGGCGTTACAACTCTACCCCCTAAAAGAAATTTCGTCCTCAAAATTTTACCTGATTCAAACAGTTGAGGATACTGACGTCGCATCGCTTCCTCATGTTCCCAAGTAACCTCCTCAGCCTTGTGATTACGCCAAAGTACTTTGACTAATAGAACAAACTTCCTTCTCAGTACTTTGACATCTCGACCAATTATTTGTATGGTCTCTTCCTCGAAGGTTAGGTCTGGCCTGACCTTGATTTCTTCAACTGCCATGACATACGAAGGATCTGAGTGATACCATCTCAGCATGGAAACATGAAACACATCGTGGATCTGGCTTAGTTTAGGAGGTAACTCCAGCTGGTAAACGATTGGCCCAATCCGCCTTACAACCCGATATGGCCCAATGAACCTTGGGCTTAGTTTACCTTTTCATCCAAACTTTAATACCTTCTTCCACGGAGAGACCTTAAGAAAAACTAAGTCTCCCACTGCATACTCTATCTCTCAATGCTTAAGGTCAGCATACAACTTCTGCCTATCCGAGGCCTCCTTTAACCAGTCCAGAATCAATTTTACCTTATCCTCAGTATCGGCTACTAACTCAAGGCCCGAAACTCTTCGTTCGCCCAACTTCGTCCAACATGTTGGAGTCCGACACCTTCGCCCATACAGTGCTTTATATGGAGCCATCCTAATGCTTGCTTGATAACTATTATTGTACGTGAATTCGACTAACGGTAAATAGTCCTCCCAGCTACCTCAGAACTCAATCATGCATCCCCTCAACATATCTTCCAATACTTGAATCACCCTTTCCGACTGTCCATCAGTTTGAGGGTGGAATGCCGTACTAAATTTCAACCTAGTACCCAACGACTCATGCAGCTTCTTCCAAAATCGCGAAGTGAAACGTGGGTCCCTATCTGATATTATGGATACTAGCACTCCATGCAATCTTACAATCTTCGCCACATACAGCCTAGCCAGCTTTTTTAACAAGCAATCAATGCGAACTGATACAAAATGGGTAGACTTGGTTAACCGATCCACTATAGCCCATATCGAGTCTTTCTTAGTAGGCGTCAAGGGTAGCCCACTAACAAAGTCCATAGTGATCCTTTCCCACTTCCAGAGTGGAATCTTCACTAGCTGAAGCAATCCCGAAGGCAATTGATATTCTGCTTTTACCTTTTGACATACCAAACATTTTCTTACGAACTTCATAACCTCGCGCTTAAGTCCAGGCCACCTGTAAAGCTCGCGCAAACTCTGATACATCTTGTTTCCACCAGGATGCATTGCGTAGAGACTGCTATGTGCTTCCCGCATAATGGATTGCCTTAGATCATCGTCCTTTGGTATACACATTCTCCCACGAAAACACAATACTCCTTCACTATTTATCTCAAAGTCTGATGTCTCCCCACTTTCCACCTATCTAAAACGAGCACCTAAGGTCGCATCCACTAATTTCTTACTCCTTATCTGTTCGATTCACATCGATTTTACTTGAAGCTCAGCTAACAAGCTACCATCATCCAAAAAGCTTAAACAGGAGAGCATCATTCTCAAGTCTGACTTAGCCCTATGACTCAACGCGTCGGCTACCACATTCGCTTTGCCAGGGTGATACTCTATTGTGCAATCATAATCCTTCAATAATTCCATCCACCTACGTTGCCTACGGTTTAGCTCTTTTTGGGTAAGGAGGTGCTTCAAACTCTTGTGGTCTGAATAAATTATGCACTTCTCCCCGTATAAGTAATGCCTCCATATTTTAAGTGCGAACACCACCACAGCTAGCTCCAAATCATGGGTTGGGTAATTCCCCTCGTGAGTCTTAAGTTGCCGTGACGCATACGCAACCAATTTTCCTTCTTGCATCAATATACAACCTAAGCCCACATGCGACGCGTCACTATAAACTGTGAACTCCTTCCCAGGCACTAGCTGAATCAACACAGGGGCCTCAATTAAAATTTTCTTGAGTTTTTCAAAACTCTCTTGCTACTTATCCGTCAAAAGAAACGGTACCCCCTTCCTCAAAAACTTAGTTAAGGGTGCGGCAATTACTGAAAAGCCCTCAACAAATCGCCTATAGTATCTTACCAAGCCCAGAAAACTTCAGATTTTCGATACCGACTTGGGTGTTTTCCAGTTTAGCACCGCTTCAATTTTCTGAGGGTCCACCTTAATCCCCTCAATTGACACCACATGTCCTAGAAAGGTAACCTCCCTTAGCCAAAATTCACACTTACTGAATTTGGCATACAACTGCTTCTCCCTCAAAGTCTGCAACACAATCCTTAAGTGTGCATCATGCTCATCATCATCTTTTGAGAACTCCAAAATGTCATCTATAAAGACTACCACGAACCGATCAAAGTAGGGTTGGAAAACCCGATTCATAAGATCCATGAAAGCGGCAGGTGTGTTTGTCAGCCCGAATGGCATCACCAAGAACTCGTAGTGCCCATAACGAGTTTTGAAAGTTGTCTTATGAACATCTGCCCCCTTAACCCTTAGTTGATGATATCCCGAACGCAGGTCAATCTTTGAGAACACCGAAGCTCCCCTAAACTGATCAAAAAGATCATCGATTCTTGGTAGAGGGTACTTACTTTTAACAGTTAACTTGTTTAACTGTTGATAGTCGATGCACATTTATAATGTCCCATCTTTCTTCTTTACAAATAACACCGGTGCTCCCCATGGAGACACACTTGGTCGTATGAATCATCAATCCAAAAATTCTTGAATCTGTGCCTTAAGTTCTACCAACTCCTTGGCTGTCATCCGATAAGGAGCGATAGACACCGGAGCCGTCCCAGGTAACAACTCGATTCCAAATTCTACTTCTCTGTTGGCTGGCAACCAAGGCAGCTCATCGGGAAAGACATCCGAAAATTCCCTAACTGTTCTCAACTCCTTAACAATAAGGCTCTTAGCCTCCGTATCACTAATATAAGCCAAATAGGCTTCGCATCCCTTTCGTACTAACTTCTTAGCCTTCAACGCTGAAATCACATTTGACAGGTAATTTCAGCATTCACCAATCACCACGACTTCCTTATCCTCCGCCGTTCTTAACACCATTCGCTTTGCGACGCAATCCAAGGTGGCTCGGTGCTTCACCAGCCAATCCATACCTAAGATTAAGTTGAATTCGCTAAACAGCAGCTCCATCAAATCCGTTGAAAAGGTAACTCCTTGGACTACTAAGGGTACCTCCCTAAACAACTTATTCACTCCTACTGACTGCCCTAATGGACTGATCACAGTTATCTCATTCGCAGTAATTTCAAACATATCACCCAAAGATTTAGTCATATTGCATGCAACATATGAATGCGTTAATCCAATATCAACCAATGATGTGTAAGGTAACTCATATATAAAGAACATACCCGTTACCACATCTGGGGCATCCCCGTCTTCTCAGCGACGAGCAGCATAAACCAAAGCTGGCTGTCTCACCTCAGCATGGCCTGCATTTTCGCCTGGTGCTCCACGTCCACGTCTATTGCCATTATTGCCCCTGGCCTGCCCACGACCCCTTAGTAACAGTTGACCACCCCTTGGTGGCTGAGCACTATCTTGGCCCACTACTGGCACTCGACCAAGCATTCGGGGGCAATCCTTGATCCTATGCTCTATAGACCCACAAACGAAACAAGCTCCCATTCTCTTCCAACACTTGCCTCCATGTCTTCTCCTGCAATCAGCACAAGGTGGCACCCCTAGATTAGCAGCAGGGGGCCCTGCTCTAACTGGCCCATTATTTCTGGCCCTTGCCCTAGGTCTCTGTCCAACACCAAGAGTCTCAACCTCCCTTTTATTCTTACCCCTTTCACTTTTTCGATTTAAGCGCTCAGTGCGCTTAACCTCCTCCGATATCTTTGCCTTCTCCACCAACTCCAAGAAAACTCGCTCCCTTTGTGGAGCTATCAATACCCTAAAGCTATCTCTCAGTCTGTCCTCAAACCTAATACAACGCTCATAGTCCATTGCCACCATTACTGTAACATCTCGAAATAGGGCCTAAATGGAATAGTGGTTGCGAAACCACAAATCTGAGATAGAAAAGTTTATTTCAATTAATTTTTATGATTTACCGAGTGATTAGATGCATGTGTTAGAGTATTGATAAGAAATTTTATAGATTGCATGTTTAATTTGCCTATTAGGGCTTATTTACAGAAGTTGCTGTAATAGCCCGATTTAGGGCCTAAACAGAACGATGGTTTTAGAACCATGAATTCGAAGTCAAAAAATTTATTCCAATTAAGTTTTAAGGTTTATTTATTGATTAAAATATTGTGTAAAAATATCGTTAAGTAATTTTACAGATAAAGTGCTTAATTAGACTTTTAGGACTAAATTGCAAAAGTTGCAAAATATGTGTTTTAATTCATAAGTAATTGATTGATATGGGGGTTTAAAGAGGAGGTCCTTAAATGGTAATTAGACCATTATATTTTTTTGGACAAAAATGGGCATGAATAGGACAAAATTTTAAAGAAAGGCCTTAAGGGCATTTTAGTCATTTGGTAATTAAAAGAAATAAAAAGGGAAAATAAAGCCAAAATTGACTCATCTTTTTCATGGAGGCAGAAATTAGCATGGGGGAAGCCATGGCTAGTGTTTTAAAGCTTTCCAAGCTCAATAGTAAGTACGTTCTAGCCCCGTTTTTCAAGTTCTTTACGTTTTTAGAATCCCGGTAACTTGATTAAGCTTATTCTAGCAATAATTTAAGCTAGGGTTCATATTTGGAAAAATACCCATAGGTGAAATGTGTTTATTTTGACATTTTATGGTATAATATGAAGGCTGAAATTATGTTAAATAACTTTTGCTAAGCGGTTTTAAGCAAAAATGAGTAAAACGGCTTAATCGGTAAAAGTTGTTATTGTTCATAATTATGTGTTAGAGTGAGAATTTGATGTTGCCATAGAAGGAAAAAATGATCAGCATGTTATAAAACATAATAATAAGGGATGAAGTTTAATTCACGAGCCTAGGGGCAAAAGTGTAAATATGTAAAAGTTTAGGGGTAAAATTGTAATTTTTCCAAAGTTTGAGTTAAGGACTGTTTTGAATAGTATATTAATTAAATAAGTAAATATTATGTTTTAGATCTCGAAAAACGAGATTTGAGCCTAGAATGGGAGAAAAATCGAAAATCGGGAAAGTTGGTAAAATGGTCGTTTTAGTATCGAGGTAAGTTCATATGTATAATAAGCATTAATTTATGCATGTTTCAATGTAAAATTGATATATTTACTATGATTGCCGAGGTGTTGAAAGTAAATATAATTATGATGATTTAAATGTTCAATATTAATTCGACATGGAAATGAGAAAGTATGTAAGTTTGTATGTAAATAATACATTATCTTTATTATGTTTTTATATTTTAACATATTTTATGTATTGTAGCTGATTTTTGAATCATAATTGACTATTGGAAGTATGGAATCAAGTATTAGAAAGAGAGAGAAATCCCGGTTGAACCTTCGGAAAGATTGGATGATACAGATGATATGTAGTTAGGTCACATGTATGGTGCTGAGTGCACATCATGTGTACAAGAGAGTTACGAGACATTATGATGTTGCTAGGTCGCATGGGTGATATATGTGTACACCATGTAGACAAGAGAGCTACGGGATATATGTAGCTAGGTCGCATGCGTGGTTCCAGGTGAAGGACACCATGTAGACAAGAGAGCTACTAGATAAACTGGCTAGGTCACATGGGTGGTACTAAGTGTTCACCATGTGTACAAAAGAGCCGAAATTATGTGTACAATCGAGCTAGGTCACATGAGTAGTGCTAAGTGAAGGCCACTATGTGTACAAGATAGCTTCGATTTTAAAGGTGGGTTGTGTGCGATACCATCGCGTATCTGTTATTATTCCGAAGCGTTCAACTGGGAAATTGATTAAATGAAATTGTGTATGGCTTTGTGATGATAAGTGTAAGTATATACGTGTGTAAATTATGAGAAATATGTTTGATATGTGATTGGAAATTGGAAAGATTGTTATGGGTAAGTGATGAATACAATTGAAGTGTGAAAGATCAAAGTTGACAATAAAACTGTTATGGATAGTTGCAATGACCTGAATCTAAAAATTTACCAAAAATAGTACAAATTGAATCAGAGACTGAATGAGATATCAAATTAAAGCTTAATGAGTCTATTTTCATATAAAATAAATATAACAAGCAAAGGAATTCTATATTATGAGATATTTAAGTTTTTGAGAGACTGGTTCAGAATGACTATGTGATCCCCTTTTCTAACTTGGAAAAATCATTAAAAATTGTACAAAAATAATTAGGGGATATAATTTAGATTCTTGAAATCCATAATGAGTCTAGTTTTAAATGAAATGAAACGAGAACATCCTTTGAATTTTTTACTAGGAGAAAATTGATTCGTAGTGAAGAGTGGTCAGAATAGTTGAGCAGTGAAATAGAGGTAAATTCAATGAATAAACTGTACTAATTGGCTAGACCAAAAATTATAAAAATTTTGTGGTAAGAATATACGTGAATATAGTTTCAAGAAAAATTAATGTTTTGTAATTTGGAGTTCTATAGCTCCAGAAATAAATGATTTAGCTACTGGTAATCTGCTAGACAGCTTATTTTGAACCTGTTTATGATTGTAATAGTGAAAGTGTGTGTGTGTTTGTGATGGTAATATTACGAGAACATATTGTGACTTCATTTAAAGTATGATAATGTATTGTTTATTAATATTTACATACTTACTTACTACGATATAATGCTTACTCCCTTCCTTTCCTTTTTCCTATAGTGTCTCAGATGTTAGCTCGAGTTGGAGGTCGCTGGAGGTTAAATCACACTATCAAACTATTGATCAATATATAAAGGTTTTAAAGTATTTTTAAGTCTTTGGCATGTATGGAGACTCATTTAATTGTTACTAAGTTGCTAGGAATTGGCCTAAAATACTGACCTATGTTATTCGAAGGTCTCTATTGTATAAAGTCATTTAATGTAGATAGTCTTGATTATTTTATTTATTAAATGATGCAATTTATGAATGTGCATGCTTGCCTATGTGTGTGGTTGAATTAAAGTATGATATGGGGCTTGTAAGCTCTTTTTAAGGGACAGCTTGAATGTGTTTGAAAAAGTTTTTAAATTAGAGTGAAATTATGAATCGGTTTTTATACGATGATTAGTGATTAAGTCCGGAAATTCCTCGTACCCTGTTCCGACGTCGAACACGGGTAAGGGGTGTTACAATTACTCTTGCATACCTACTGAGGCGTAGAAACTCCGCTTCATACTCCGCCACTGATTTGTTCCCTTGGGTCAAGTTCAAGAACTCTTTCCTTCTAGCATCCACATAGCTTGCACCCACATACTTCCCTTGGAATGCAGCTTTGAAAAACTCCCAGGTGACCTGCTCCGGTTGGGTGCCATCTTTCACCGTCAGCCACCACTGGTAGGCTTGTTCCCTAAGTAGTGACATGGCTCCTTTTAGCTTTTGCTCCAGTGAACAATCTAGGCCCTCCATTATCCTTTCAGTGGCCTCCAACCAATACTCCACCACGTTAGGAGCCACACCAGCTATGCCCTTAAAGATCTCAGCCCCATTCGATCGAAGTCGCTCTAGAATGGATCCCCAATTTCCAGTGCCATTGTTGGGCCCAGCAACCCTTTCCAAAATTCTCAGCATTGCCTACGACAATGCATCTTCTCCCGCGGCCGTATCATACGGTCCATTCCCAGCCACAGGTGAGGCCGGAGCGTCTTCTACTCTAGTATCGGGTATATGGCCCGATGCCGACAATTCAGGCCTAACACTTTTGCGGCCTCTTGTACCTCTTTCAGCACTCATCGTCGATTCGCGTATTATCTGGATTAGAAATTTTATGAAGTTTTAGTTAGTTTAATACTTATACCGATGTTTTATGAAAATATTTAAAGAGAAGATTGTTTTCGAAAATCCTCTACAGTTTCAAGTTCCTGCGGGCTTTGGTTCCATTCTAACAAAATCATCTAAAGTAGCCCTCTAACTATCTACTGTATAACAATTTAAACAAACTTAAGAATAAGAATACTTACTTGGTTTGACGTCGGAGACTCGGTGTGCCGCTCAGCAAGTTTTCCTTTTTTCCAAAACAGTGTGATCTAAATTTAAAAAAAAAACAGAAAAAGAAACCAAATAATAATAAGGCCCACTTCACAGTCAGAGTTTTGCAACTAGGCTCTGATACGACTAAATGTAACGCCCCAAACCCGGCCCGGACGTTATGGCCGGTCTAGCGCATCACATTGAAGTGTTTTAGCAAAAATCGTATTTTCATTAAAAACCCTTCTTAAAATAAAAGAAACCTTAATTAACTTAAAAAAAACTTCATTCAATCGCTTGTTTAAAACATATAATTTTATGAAAACATGTCATTTTAAAATTTAGTTGCGAAAGCGTAGAAAAACATACTATAGTTTAAGAAATCATGTTCAACTTCTTATAATTACATCACATAAAAATAATAATAATTCAAGTAATAATAACATAATGAAACCTTGTTACAATCTGGTCTGAAACATACTTAATAAAATAAAAACTTATATGCTTAAAAAAAAAACAAGTCTAAATTGTCTTGCTAGCTGGCCACCCAGAGTCCCTCCAAACATCGAACCTTCTACTGAGCATCACCTGAAAATAAAATAAAAGAGGGGGTGAGTTTTTGCAAACTCAGTGTGTACAACCCTCGACAAAAACAAGCATTCAAAAATCATCATACATCGAACATGCAATGCAATCCCATCCCAATTATCCATCCCCTACACACCAGCTCCGTCCCCCGTCACATCATGTGGGGATAAAAATATCGACCCACCCAACCGACACATCAATGGTAGCCCGGTTGCGGAACTACCTTCATCTACATATTGGCCTTAAAAGCCATCGGTGGATCCACGATTGTCAAGAAACCATACGATCCTCATATACTTCCTCCATTCCATAATTCCCAACCCATATGCAACCTAAGCAGAAAATCATATGTATGCATGTCACATCCATAAAACTTACATTCAACACCTAGGGGTATTTTGGTCATTTTTGCCCTTAGGGGCATTTTGATAATTTTCCCTTAATTACGGTTTTCACTTGCCTTGGCCCGTTAACAAATCCCGTGAGCTAAGATGAACGAATACTATGCACCAGGTAGGATTCCAGAGAAGAGAAGGTGAGTCATTAAGACCGCACAAGTACCAAGCTCTTCATAGATCCAATCCTAGACATGCATATACCCGTTGCCACACCTTAACCCTTTGACTTGTCCATGGTCGCAATAGATTAATTAAGTCTTATGTAGTTATCGTATACTAGGCCCAAAACCCTTTACAAAGCCCAAACAAATTTACCTACCTGTATCTAGCCCATTAAGCCCAATCATATTCATATGGCCTATTAGGCCCAAATCACCTGTATATGGCCCATTAGGCCCAAATCACGTTTATATGGCCCGTTAGGCCCAGTCACATTCATATTCAAGCTCACTTACGAAATTATATCACATAGCATCAATTATCAATTTTGCCTATTATGGGCCCAACAGCCCATTGGCCTATTTAGCCCATTTCGACCCATTTGGCTAATTCATAACCCAAGTCCACAGAATCGTTCGTGGCCTCAGGCGACCTATCGGTTTCCTCCTCACGAGTGTTCGCGCACTCACAAGACTACCATAGCCCAGCTTTTGGCTTTTCGACATTTCGACTTTTTAGCATTTCAGCTTTTGTCGATCCCTTGTGTGTGTGCAGTGTATGTACACACCTGGTAAGTAAGCGTGCTGCAATTCCCTTAGTCACCAACCTACAAATGATATCACCCTTCAATTAATCGCATGCTTAATACATATCCTTACTAAAACTGAAACCTCACCTTAACCTTACCTTGCGTGATCAGCCCCCTTTTTAAATCACTAACCACGATCAACTCCTAGATCTGCACCAATCTTAACTATTAAAACAAGAATAATAGATGACTCGTATCCAACACAAGTCCCTTTACCTTAATTATGAACATTCAGCCACCTTAGCCATTGGGAGAGGAATACTTACCAAAACCGCAAACACCTAAAGAGCAATTCAGCAGAGAGCTAAGATCTGAGATCCGATACTAATTCCCTACCAAAGTTGATTAGAAAGAGTGAGGGAAGAACAACATAATAGATTCATATCAAAATCGATTGGAAGAGCAAACACTTACACTAGATTCGGTCAAAGAGTATTCGGCCCTTGGGAGATTTGGCTTTTTGGCTTTCAAACTTAGTATGGTGAATAAGGTTTATTTGGTACATATTAAAGAAGAAGAGTAGAAGAAGGAATCGGCTAAGTGAAACAAAGAAAATTGTGTAGAGAAGAATAGAAATCGGCAGAAAGAAAAGAAAAAAAAAGGGTTTTCGACTTTTAGGGAAGAGGGTTTCTGGCAACAAGGTGAGAAAAAGATTTTGGCATTAGCCTCATACCCTTGCATTCGACACCTATTTATAGCCCCTATGGCCGAATTCCTTAAGCCCAAGTTCCCATTTCAGGTCTACTTGCTCCTCACTTTTCATCTCCTTATTTTTCTCCCTGATAACCCCTTGATCCTTTCCTTAATTTTTTCTCCTGAACACTTCCCTTGGAGTCCATTTTCATGCCATTTCCAACCTTCTAGAAGGCCAAAATTAAACTCTAAAAATTACTAAGCTAGGATTCGAACCTTGAATCTCCTTGCTAGCCAATAACGCCACCTTCCTACCCCCTAAGTGGCGTCACTTAGCCACTCATCCATAAGGCTTTTTTATGCTATTTTTCCCTATCTTTATTTAAAAGCCGAACTGCTTGCCAACCCTGATTCTTTTAATAACTAAACGATAATTTCTTCTACCCCTAGATTCGAACTCAAACCTTGATTAAGACCTACTATAATTATCACTTTGCTAGGAATATAAAACAAAATTTTTATCAAAATTGAAAACAAAGAAAGTTCAAGATTTTAGGATTTTTGGGTTTCAAGATTTTTGGGCGTTACAAGCCATGTCCCAGCCCGTGCCCTTACCTATGTAACTTTCTAAATTGTGGCAGGCCGTTGCTAGGCCGTGTATCTTACACGGCTAAGAAACACACCCGTGTCTCTGCACGTATGCCCAATTCTGAGTATTCTGTTCTGAAATTTTAAGATGCAGGGGACATACGGCCAAACCACAGGCCCATGCGCATCACCGTGCGTCACACACAGTCAAGACACACGCTCGTGTGTCTACCCGCTTGGACAATATAAAGCCATTTCCTAGCTTTATTTCTCACCCAAAATTTTCCAACAACCTACACCAACACTTGCAAACATATACCAACCAATTCAAGCATTATAACCAAGCCAAATCTAACATCTAACATGATATATTATTACATGCATTCATGTGTTTCCAAACTTACCTTTGTAATAAATATACTTTCCATAATTCAATTAAATCATACCAAGCACATATGTATTAACCATGTTATAACCTCATATATATATTCACTAAATATACTATCATTAGCCATTCCAATGGCTAGATTACAAACAACCATGATATGCCAACATTGGCTAAGTTAGCTTATACATCCCATTATGTCAAAATAGATTTTCTATTTATAACAAAACAAACTGGAGGATAGTGTGATGATGCTCCGACCAACTCTAACCTTTATGAGCTTCTGAACACTATAAAACAAAGAAAAGAAAACCGCGTAAGCATTTCAAAAGCTTAGTAAGTTTGTATAATAGGAATTTAACTTACCATATATTTATATTTAAGATAAGCATACAAAAATGCATCCAAGCAATTTGGCTTATAGCCTAAAACACAACTTCACCAATCATGTTAGTCAAGTAATTCATATAATATCAAGAACATAGATGAGCTCATCATTTAATGACTTTCATATACATATACTTTCCATATCACTATTCCATATTACATGTGCATTTTGATGACAAATCAGTTCAAGTTCAATTTAATCATGTCAGAACTTTACCCGTTGAATTTATTTGAAATATCGATGGATACGCACATGAAGTACACTTTAGTGTACACTACTACATTCATTAATTCATATCCAAAGGTACCCAATGAGGGAACGAAATCGGGAAGCGCACTTTAGAGTCTTATAATAGGAAGCTCGCATAGAGCCATTTCAGAAAGCTCATAAAGAGCCTATCGGGAAGCTTATCTGGGCTATATAATAGAAAGCTCATAAGAGCCATAATTGGGAAGTTCATAAAGAACCATAATGGGAAGCTCCGGATAGCCAATATTGGGAAGTTCAAGCAAGAGCTATCGAGAAGCTCATAAAGAGCCAATTTAACGGGAAGCTCATGAAGAGCCTACAATCGGGATACTCATAAAAGTTAAGGTGTGTCCATAACACATGCAGGATCACAACCAATCGGGATGCTCTAAAGAGCTATTAATGGGAAGCTCACAAGAACTATATAACGGGAAGCTCGAGAGGGCTTATAACAGGACGCTCATAAGAGCTATCGTGTGTTAGCAACATATGCTGAATCACAACCCATACGGAAATCCTGTATCCATCGACTTTCATTTATTCAAACGAGATTTGACATTTATTGAGTATTATTGGAATTTAATCAATTTCATGTACATGAAAATTATACAATTCACATATATAACATTTAATTCAAACATATAAATGTACACAATTTAGTTATACGAACTTACCTCAACACTTGTTCGTATTCAAAAGTTTACTAATCCGTCACCTTTTCTTTTCCTCGATCTAACTTCAAATTTGAGTTATCCGGATCTATATAAATAAATTTATATCATCAATTTAATACAAGTCATATTCGATTGGATTCAATTTACATCTTAGGCAAAATTACCATTTTGCCCTTATACTTTTCATAAATTCTAATTTCGTCCCTAGGCTCGAAAAATGAAATTCGTACAATTTAATCCTTATTCCAAGCCTAATTGATTTTTACATATAACATTTACAACACATATATTTCATAAAAATAAAAAAATTTCCATGAATTTTACATCTTTACAATTTAATCCCTAAAGCTCAATTTCATGAAAATTCACTTTACAAAAGTTGCTTATCTATCAACAACCTTTCATTTTCTGTCATAAATTTCAAAATTTCAGCATATTCATTTATGGAAAAACTTTGATACCTTGATAACTTTACAAATTAATCCCAAAAATAGATAGATTAAGCTATTTCAATATCAAAAATATAAAAATTACTAAAAATGAGACAAGAATTCATACCTAATTAAGCTTGATTAGTTTCCTTTCTCTCTCCTAGGGTTTCCATGTATTTGGGGATGAAGATGATATATATTGATGATATTAAACCTTTATTTAATTTATCATTGTTTAATTTTTCCACTTTCCAATTTAGTCCTATTCTTTTTCTAATTTTCTATGGATGATTCATAAAAAATATCTACTAATTTTTATTTAAAGGTCTAATTATCATCATATAAGGACCTCAAATTTTGAATTCCATAGCTATTTGATACTTATAGCTACTAGAATCCAACTTTTGCATTTATGTAATTTAGTCCTCTCTATAATTAAACACATAATCGATAAAATTTTCTTATCAGAATTTTCATATGACATTCCTATCATAATGCAAAGCATGCAATATTAAAATAAATTTTTTTTCCAGCTCGGATTTGTGTTCCAGAAACCACTGTTCTGATTTCACTGAAAATGGGTTGTTACAATTGTGATCTCCAAAAGCAATCCAATTGATAGCTCGTATCTGATGATCTACAAGGAAGAAAAACCAAATTGAGGTAAGCTTACATAAAGCTTAGTAAGTTTGTATCAAATATAAACTTTAACTTACCGTAACGGTTGGAAGTTAAATATTTCTCAACTAAATGCCATAAAAAGGTCAATAGTTCATTATTAACTTATAGATATCACAAGTCTCACAAGGTTAGTGAGTTCATATAAACATAACATGAAATTTTCTTATCATGTCATAGAACATTACAAGTGAACACATTAAAACTTAATTTAACTATCACCTATTCATTAAACCACTCACATTTCATTTCAAATATCCATATCTAATGTCTCAATTCATACATCTATTTCTATGTAACCAATTCATATAACTGCTTCCTATAATAATTTTGTATAACCTTTTTATTTCAATAATTCTTATAAATTTCTCCATTCAATGTCTAATTCTATATAATCATTTCATATATTCTGTTTTATTTGTACATTTAACACTGATGAATCAAATCAAATAACATCAGATACGTGGAAAAGATGCTCACATAAGCTGTAATTGTAATTGCTCTCATGAGCCATATCAGTAAATGCTCACACAAGCTATGAAATGGGCCTGCTCACACGAGCTGTGGGTCGGGATGTTATGCTACACGATGCCACTCACATGAGTTGTGGAGAATTAGCAACAAATGCAGGACTTCAATCATCGGTAGGACATCCATAACCAACACCCAAAATTGTAAATAACCTTAATGATATGTCATTTGTATCCTAAACATTCACGAGGTTCATACAGGTCACGTTTCATATTCGTATGATTTAACTTTATTCACATTATAACATTACAAAAACACATCCATATAATTCTCATTTTCTAGACATAATCGTCAACTTAGATAATACTGCAATTTATTCCAATTCACTAATCACCATATATCAATCAATTTAATTTATTCATAACATGAATATTAATTAACATATCACCAAAAACAACAATTAATAAGTGTATTCAACAAACGAACTTACCTAAATTGATTCTACACCAAACACGGCTCTAAGGACTAATAAAATTTTTTTTCCTTTTTCATGTTTGTTTATCGATTGATCCATTTCTTGATCATGCAAGAGAAAAGGGTTGGTTGAATGGTTCTTCTTCTTCTCCTCTTAGCATTCGGTTTGAAGATGAAAGAAAATGGTTGCATGTCTTTCTTTTCTTTTTCTTTTACAAATTAAAACATGTTTTTATTATAATATTATTAAATAATATCAAAACTTAATATACTATCAAACATTATGGCCAACAACCATTCCACTATTATAATTATGGCTAAATTTCCATATGAAACCATTCAGTAATGTTTTTATACCCATTAAACCCATAAAAACTAATAGGGATTAACTTTTGTACCTTTAACAATTTAGTCCTTTTTCTTTAATTAACTATTCAAACGTCAAAAATTATGGAAAGACTTTCAATACACCTATAAAAATATTTACGGCCTCGTTTTACAGAAATGAGGTCCAAATACCTCATTTTTCAAAACCACTTGACCTTAGGGACAAACCACCTAAACTTAACTATTCATTCAAATAACAAATATTATCAAATTAAAATTTAATATAATACTATATTTGACTCATAAATATTAAATAATAATATTGACAAACTCACTCATCGGATTTGTGGCCTTAAAACTACTGTTTTTGATGTTATTGAAAAATGTGTTGTTACAACACAAGTATTTCAACATACATAAGACAATGTTAGAGACCAGGTGAAAATCAAATTTCGAATGATCTTGTGACATACTTGCAACAACACAAGTATTTGGAGTGTTATGTTTCTTAATTATCCAAAATTTCGTCTTTTTTCTCACAAATGCCATGATTTTCCATGGATATCTACTGTCACATATTGAGCACTTCACATCATATTTTTTGGCTCGTGATTTTGTAACATGGAAGTTGACCCCATACTTTATGCTATACTGCTTCACTGTAGCAACAAAAGCATCTTTAGAGGAAAACTCCATTCTAACTTGTAAATCACTGAAATTTGTAGAAGAAAATGTATGGCCCGATCTTCTTTGAGGAAGTTATGGAAATTCTAACCCATCTTTAGCATCAAGTTTTCATTAAGTATGTGGGGTGGAGGTGTATATGTCGTAAACTTTGGATGGGTTCCTCCAACATTGGTCGGACCTTCACTGTCAGACTTAGACTTCCTTTTGGTTAAGTAGTAACGACCTTTAGTCCAAAAAATAATGTAACTTTCAAACAATTCGGCTTAGACTCCCGAATTGGATCATCATTGGTTTCAAATTCCTCTTTATTCTCAAATCCCTCTTTGTTCTTTTTTTTTTCAGCTTCCTCTTCATTATCAACCCTAGAGTCATGTCCAGGGTTGGTTGTCCTTTCGTTGGTGCAGTTTGTAGGGAGTACATCATCCATTCTCGTCAACCCTACATTAAAACCAATATTACTTGTAGATTGACCACCCATGTAACTTAATGGCATACCCACATAAATGTTTCCAACATAAAACATCGACATTTTGAAGTTGAAATCAAAAGCAATCATGTGTTGGGGTCTCCAAGTTTGGGTTACCAACTAACCCTGGCTATACGCTGAAGTTGAAATCGAGAGTTGAAATTGAGGAATGCCTTCTTATTGATGATTCTGACATTTCTTAATAAGAGCTTTGTAACAACATTGCAAAACCACAACACAACCGTGTGGTTGGACTTTTTGCTTCCTATTTGTGAAACAAATTTACTGAAACTATTGTCAAACTCGGACCAACTTCCTCGACATCGACAAACTGGGCATATAACTCTCATATAGCATTTCCACTAGAGAAATGTGTATCGAGCATTTCCTCGACATCCATGTCGCCTTTGAGCTCATATATATCATATCTAACAAGGTTCAGTGACATTAGATATCTATATTTCAAGGTCAAAATTCTCCTCCTACTTGAAGTCGACACTTTCCTTTTAATTATCAACCGAAGCTCATTCAATTTTATGCTTTGATTGAAAGCCAATTCTGTAGATTAGGCTGATGCAAAAGTGACTCGAATTTCGGTTTCACAAATTTAACCGTCATAATAAATAAAGTTTCTAATTCGTCTACTCATCTTCTCCTACCAAAGTTGTTTCACATGTTTAAAATGAAAACATTATATAGAAACATAACTTATTATCCAAATTCAAACAACGTCACTTTAACTAATTTACTTTTTTATGTCAATTTTTGAACTTTTGATTTTAAACATCAACAATGTTCTTCTTATGCAAATCTCCTTATGAAAATAATCTACTCAAAATTTAACTGTGAAAACCTCTCTATAGAATGTCTTCATTTTATACGAAACTCTACCATAGAATATGAAACATAATTTCAAAATTTTGGAAAGGATTGGACATGAAAAGTAAAAACAAAATGCCTCTAACGCAAAGCTTTTTTTTTTGAAAAGTTTTTAAAGAATCCTATTCTACCATGGAAAAGATGATATGTGATGTTAATTTTATCCCAGGATTCTTGGGTTCAGAAATTTTATCCTGAGATTTTTGTTTTTAGAGTTTAGGATTAGGGTTAGGGGTTTTCAAAAACATGCTGTGAAGGACATACTTTAGTTGGAGAAAAAAGGCTCCCTGTAAGGCACATTTTCAGCTGATGTGATAGGATATGTAATGACCCGATTTCCAGTGGTGTCGAAAAATGTAATATCAAAACCCCATTTTTGTATACCATGTCCATAAAAATTAAATAAAAATATTTAAAAATTTATTATAAAAATATATTGAAATTCGGTTAAGTAATTTAGCCAAAAAAGGATTTAAGTAAAACTCATGGAATAAATGGTAAATGCCCAATCGCTATAGAGTTTTAATTAAAAAAAAGATTGGGGACCTAAATAGAAATTATCCAAAGGGAAAAAATGGTTATTTAACCATTAATTAACATTAATTGATTGATGATGATGGTTAATTCCGCTAAGATTAAATTATAATTAAATTATGTATAATGAAGTCTTAACTAACAAATTAAGTAAGATTAATTAAAATATAAGCGAACTATATAAATTAAAGTTAGTGAAGATGAGTATCATCTTCTTTATTAGTTTGGTTGTCCCACTTTCGAAAGAAAAGAAGATAATTCTTCAATTGTTTCAACATTTGTCCATCAAATTTCATAAGGTAACTAAGTTAAATTCATGAAATTTTGATAGATTTATAACCATGAGAGCTTGATTTAGCTAGCTCATGTATCAATTTGTTCAATTATTAAAATTTTAGGAAGATTCCATTATTGAGAAATTGATGAATTAGGATTGAAATTTATAGATATTAAGCTTAGATTAAGAAAATGATAAATTATAAAGTATGATAAGCTTGGTTGTTAACTTTGTTACATTAGAGACCAAATTGAATAAATTGAAAACCTAACATGAAATTATGCTAGGAATAGAAAGTACAAGGTCTCTAATGTGTGAATATGAAATCTAATTTTGATTCGATGCTAAATATTGAAAGATATGCTTATCCCAAGATTAGGGACTAAATTGAATAAAATGAAAAATATGTGTCTTTGTATTTGGATGTGGATTGAATGAAACTTGATATTGCTTTATATATATTGAATTATCAATCATAGCAAAAGGCAACGTCGAACTATCGAGAGAGAAAGGAAAAGCGAGAGTTGTCTGCAAGTGATGCGAAATTTTGGTTTGTAGTTTTATAACTCGAAATCAATTTATTTCTTTGCATATTCATGTTATATTGAAAGATTGAGTATCGAGGTGAGTTAATAATGATCGAATGAATTGATTTATTTTGATTGGTATTGAATATCGAGATAGTGGAATTAAGTTGAATAAAATGATTAGTGAGATTTAATGGAACATGATTTGTATTATAAGAATGGATTGAAGCATGTTAGGTGATATGAGATATTTTGTGTTGATGATGATCTGGAATGTGATTTAGAAAGTGAATGTGGAATTATATATACACATGAATTGGATTGAAGTGAAATGAAATGAGATAAATGATTGTTATGTGATAATATATTGTAGAAGGTATGAAAATAAAAATGTGACTAATTATAGGGTATGATAGGTAAATGTAAATGATTATAGGGTATTAATTTGTGAATATGAATGATTACAAGGTATGAGAATACAAATATGAATATTAGATGCCCATGTGAGCTTAGTAAAAGGATAAGATATGATTGGCATGTCAATAGGGTCTTATGCATGCTTGTATGAGATATGTGATGATACTGAGATTATTAAAGTTTATATTGAGATCCATCATCTATTGTAGATTATTGAGTATTAATTGTCTCTATGAAGACTTTGGTGTGCTGGTAGATTGTATCTAAAAATGTTTATACATTCAATATCGACAGGCTTTGCACTTTAGTGCCTTGGTGTGGTGTAGTTCACTCGTGTATCCGAGTCCATTTCACTAAGGTTACGTTGGGCAAAACATTGAAATCAGTAAATGAAATAAATTGAATTTTTGGTAAACTATTATAATGTATGATTTGAATTCAAATGGTATGAAATTTTAAATTGAAAATAGTATATGAAATAATGTGATAACGTTGAACTTTATGAGTGCATATATGTAATTCACGATGATACGGTATATAAAATATTATGCAATCCATTTAGAATCAAGTGTTGGGGTCTGAATTGAATACGAATGAGTCAATAGACTCTAGAAAGATATTTGAATGGCAAGTTAAATGGTTAAATGGTATTGATTGAACATGAAATTTGAATAGCTTAATGTTAAAGGCATACATGTTTGATACATAAATGGTTTTGAATGTTTAAATGATATAAAGATTGACACTTGATAAAAGGTATAATTTGATCAATTCAATTGTAATGTTGAATGGCATGATATGATAAGTTTAAATGTTAATATTAATTGAATTGATGAACAAAATGATTATATGCATATTACATGAATTGGAAGCTTTAGGCATGTATCTGTATGTGATATGACTAAACATTGAATTTGAATTAATTATATGCATTTTATTGATACTTGTGTTATAATTCCTTGAACCATGGACGTACCATTGATCTTTATCGCTCAGCGTACGATTTGTTTACTCCATGCGCAAGTTTAGGTAAATCCTGAAGTCACAAGGTGTGCGAAAATAAAATTGGCTAAAATAAAATAAAGAACACACAAATTTTTACGTGGAAACCCTTTCGGGAAAAAAACCACTGGTAGAGGAGAAGAAAATTCACTATGTCGAATTCGAATTAATACAAGAGGAATAGACTATATCTATTTATAGGCTTGTAAAGCCATATTCTAGTAAGACTGAAACACCTTATTCTAATCAATATCAAATAGATGGAATTTAATAAGGTTTAAAAAACCTTATTTTAAAAATAAAATAAAAGAAGTGTAATTCTATATGGATTCTTCTTTTATTTTATTTTACCACTGTATTTTATTTAAATAAGGATTAGGGTCACTTAATTCTAACAATCTCCACCTTGACACGAATTCTCAATGAACAAGTTCTTCTTCGCGAACTCTCAACGAACAAGTTCTCCACCTCTTCCATAAAACCCCTTAAGGGTTTAACTTCAACAATGAACATCAAACAAGTTTAAGCAATGCTCAAACTTGGTTATAGGAAGTGACTTAGTCATCATATCTGTAGGATTTTCATGAGTACTACTTTTGCTCACAACAATATCACCATGAGCAATAATATCACAAACAAAATGATATCGAACATCAATGTGTTTTAAATGATATCGAACATCAATGTGTTTTGTTCTCTCATGAAACATTTGATCTTTTGTAAGAAAGATGACACTCTGACTGTCACAAAATATTGTGCTGATTTGAAGGTCTTCATTGAATTCACTAAAGAGTCCCTTCAACCAAATAGCTTCTTTACAAGCCTCAGTAATCACCATGTACTCAGCTTCAGTGGTAGACAAAGCGGCTGTAGTTTGCAAAGTGGCTTTCCAACTGATTGCACAACCTCCGATTGTAAAGACATAACCTGTGAGAGATCTTCTTCTATCAAGGTCTCCAGCAAAATCAGCATCAACATCCCAATGACTCTATCTTCAATTCTTCCAAACTGTAAGAAAACATCAGTAGTACCTCGTAAGTATCTTAAAATCCACTGAACTGTTTTCTAGTGTTTTTTACCGGGATTCGCCATATATCTGCTAACTGCACTGACTGCATATGATAAATTTGGACGTGAACAAACCATAGCATACATGAGAGATCCCACTACACTAGAGTATGGAACATGTGACATGTACTCAATCTCATCATCTAATTGTGGAGACAAAGTCGATGAAAGTCTGAAATGGGCTACTAAAGGAGTACTAACAGGCTTAGCACTCTGCATATTGAATCTGCAAAGAACTTTCTCAATGTACCCCTTTTGACTTAGGTACAATTTACTTGTTTTTCTATCTCTGAGAATCTCCATACCAAGTATCTTATTTGCTGGTCCTAAATCTTTCATCTCAAATTCTTCACTTAGTTGGGTTTTGACCTTTCTTATCTCTCTTTTATCTTTTGCTGCTATCAACATGCCATCAACATAAAGAAGTAGATACACAAAAGAACCATCACTGGTTTTCTTAAAGTAAACACAGCTATCAAAACTACTTCTTTTGAGATCATGAGAAGTCATAAAGGAATCAAACCTCTTGTACCACTGTCTTGGTGACTGTTTCAAATCGTAAAGGGACTTTTTCAGCAAGCAAACATAGTCCTCTTTTTTTAAGACTATAAAACCCTCTGGTTGTTGCATGTAAATGTCCTCCTCAAGTACTCCATGCAAAAATGCAGTTTTTACATCTAACTGCTCAAGCTCCAAATCATGCATGGCCACAATACCAAGCAAAGCTCGAATCGAACTATGCTTAACAACTGGGGAGAACACATCTGTGAAGTCCACTCCTAGAATTTGACTGTAACCCTTTGCAACAAGCCTTGCTTTATATCTGGGTTCTTCAACTCCTGGAGTCCCTTCTTTCTTTTTAAACACCTATTTACAACAAACAACCTTTTTACCTTTAGGAAGTTTCACAAGATCCCATGTTCTGTTTTTGTGGAGTGATTCTATCTCCTCTTGCATAGCAAACATCCACTTTTCTGAGTCTTCACAGCTAACCGCATCAGAATAATTAGATGACTCTTGATTCGCATCTATATCTTCAGCCACATTTAAAGCATAAGCAACTAAATTAGCCTCGGCATACTTCTTTAGAGGTTTAATTTCTCTTCTAGTTTTATTTTTGGCGATAGAGTATTGTGGTGAAGAAGCAACTCTATTCTCAATTTTTGTACTGGCTTGAGGAGTCGACTCTGTATTAATCTGATGCTTCACCTGCTTTTGATTTTCTTTACTGGAAGAGTCTTTGAGAGATAAGTTAGGTAGCATAGCAGTTTCATCAAAAACAACATCTCTGCTAATCACAACTTTTTTATTTTCAGGACACCATAACTTATACCCTTTTTACACCGGCTTTATAACCAAGAAAAACACATTTAGTGGATCTCGGTTCCAATTTTCCATTATCAACATGAGCATATGCAGGACACCCAAAGATCTTTAAATCAGAATAATTAGTAGGATTACCAGACCATACCTCTTGTGGAGTCTTTTTCTAAATGGCAACGGATGGAGATCGGTTGATCAAAAAACATGCAGTAGAGGCTGTTTCTGTCCAAAATGACTTCGGCAAGTTGGCATTTGACAACATACATCAAACCTTTTACATGATCATTCTGTTCATTCATTCTGCAACGCCGTTTTGTTGTGGAGTACGATGAACTGTTAAGTGTCTCACGATCCCTTCTGACTTGCACAATTTATTAAACTCATCAGAACAGAACTCTAAGCCATTGTCTGTGCGGAGGTATTTTATTTGTTTTCCCGTCTATTTTTCAATCATAATTTTCCAAGACTTAAATGCGTAAAACACATCGCTTTTCTGTTTCAGGAAGAACGCCCAAACTTTTCTGGAAAAATCATCAATAAAAGTTAGCATATAATTAGCTCCACCTCTAGAAGGCACTCTGGATGCCCCCCACAGATCAGAATGAATATACTCCAACGTTCCCTTCGTGTTATGGATTCCTCTGGTGAATCAAAATCTCTTTTGCTTCCCAAAAACACAGTGCTCACAGAAATTTAGTTTGCAAATTCCTTGCCCATCAAGAAGTCCTCTTTTGCTCAATTCTACCATGCCATTCTCACTCATATGCCCTAGGCACATGTGCCAAAGTTTAGTAATATCATCATCTGACAAGGAAGAGGAAGCGGCAATGCATCACGATATGATGATAGAACCACTCGCAAAACATATAACTTGGCAGTCTTTCCTTGCCCTTTCATCACAACAAGGGAACCTTTGGAAATCTTTAAAACCCTACTTTCAGCTGTGTATCTGTACCCTTTTGAATCAAGAGTACTCAATGAAATTAAATTTGTAACACCCCTTACCCGTGTTCGACGCCGGAACAGGGTACGAGGCGTTACCAGACTTAATCACTAATCATCGTATAAAAACCGATTCATAATTTGACTCTAATTTAAAACTTTTTCAAACACATTCAAGCTGTCCCTTCAAAAGAGCTAACAAGGCTCATATCATGCTTTAATTCAACCACACACATAGGCAAGCATGCACATTCATAAATTGCATCATTTAATTAATAACATAATCAAAACTATCTACATTAAATGACTTTATACAATAGAGACCTTCAAATAACATAGGTCAGTATTTTAGACCAATTCCTAGCAACTTAGTAACAATTAAACGAGTCTCCATACATGCCAAAGACTTAAAAAATACTTTAAAACCTTTATATATCGATCAATAGTTTGATAGTGTGATTTAACCTCCGGCGACCTCCAACTCGAGCTAACATCTGAGACACTATAGGAAAAAGGAAAGGAAGGGAGTAAGCATTATAGCTTAGTAAGTAAGTATGTAAATATTAATAAACAATACATTATCATACTTTAAATGAAGTCACAATATGTTCCCCAAATATTACCATCACAAACACACACATACTTTCACTATTACAATCATAAACATGTTCAAAATAAGTTGTCTAGCAGAGTACCAACAACTAAATTATTTATTTCTAGAGCTAAAAAACTCCAAATTACAAACTGTTAATTTTTATTGAAACTAAATTCACGTATATTTTTACCATAAAATTTTAAAAATTTTTGGTCCAGCCAATTAGTACAGTTTATTCATTGAAGTTACCCCTATTTCACTGCTCAACTGTTCTGACTACTCTTCACTACGAATCAATGTTCTCCTCGTACAGAATTCAAAGGATGTTCTTGTTTATTTCATTTGAAACTAGACTTATTAAGGATTTCAAGCATATAAATTATATCCCCTAATTATGTTTGTATAATTTTTAATGATTTTTTCAAATCAGAACAGGGGATCACATAGTCATTCTGAACTAGTCTCTCAAAAACTTAAATATCTCATAATATAAAAATCCTTTTCTTGCTCTGTTTCTGTTATATGAAAATAGACTCATTAAGATTTAATTTGATATCTCATTTAGTCTCTGATTCAATTTCTACTATTTTTGGTAAATTTTTAGATTCACATCACTACAATTATCCATAACAGTTTTATTGTCAATTTTGATCTTTCACACTTCAATTGTATTCATCACTTACCCATAACAATCTTTCCAATTTCCAATCACATATTGAGCATATTGCTCATAAGTTACACACGTATATACTTACACTTATCATCATAAAGTCATCAAAATTTCATTTAATCAATTTCCCAGTTGAACGCTTCAGAATAATAACAGATACGCGATGGTATCACACACAGCCCACCTTTAAAATCGAAGTTCTCTTGTACACATAGTGGCCTTCACTTAGCACCACTCATGTGACCTAGCTCAATTGTGCACATAGTTTTGGCTCTCTTGTACACATGGTGAACACTTAGTACCACCCATGTGACCTAGCCAGTTTATCTCGTAGCTCTCTTGTCTACATGGTGTCCTTCACACCTGAACCACGCATGCTACCTAGCTACATATATCCAGTAGCTCTCTTGTCTACATGGTGTACACATAGTATCACCCATGCGACCTAGCTACATCATAATGTCTCAGTAACTCTCTTGTACACATGATGTGCACTCAAAGCACCATACATGTGACCTAGCTACATACCATCTGTATCATCCAATCTTTTGAAGGTTCAACCGGGATTTCTCTCTCTTTCTAATACTTGATTCCATACTTCCAATAGTCAATTATGATTCAAAAATCAGCTACAATATATAAATTATGTTGAAATATAAAAACATAATACATATAATGTATTATTTACATACAAACTTACATACTTTCTCATTTCCATGTCGAATTAATATTGAACATTTAAATCATCATAATTATACTTAATTTCAACACCTCGGCAATCATAGTAAATATATCAATTTTACATTGAAACATGCATAAATTAATGCTTATTATACATATGAACTTACCTCGATACTAAAACGGTCATTTTACCAACTTTCTCGATTTTTGATTTTTCTCCCATTCTAGGTTCAAATCTCGTTTTTCGGGATCTAAAACATCATATTTTACTTATTTAATTAATGTACTATTCAAAACATTCCTTAACTCAAACTTTGGCAAAGTTACAATTTTGCCCCTAAAGTTTTGCATATTTACACTTTTGCCCCTAGGCTCGGGAATTAAACTTAATCCCTTATTCTTATGTTTTATGACATGCTGATCATTTTTCCCTTCTATGGTAACATCAAATTCCCACTCTAACACATAGTTATGAACAATAACAACTTTTACTGATTAAGCCGTTTTACTCATTTTTGCTTAAAATCGCTTAGCAAAAGTTGTTTAACATAATTTCAGCCTTCATATTCTACCATAGAACATCAAAATAAACACATTTTACCTATGGGTATTTTTCAAAATATGAACCCTAGCTTAAATTATTGCTAGAATAAGCTTAATCAAGTTACCGGGATTCCAAAAATGTAAAGAACTTGAAAAACGAGGCTAGAACGGACTTACTATTGAGCTTGGAAAGCTTGAAAACCCTAGCCATGGCCTCCCCCATGCTAATTTCGGCCTCCATGAAAAAGATGAGTCAATTTTGGCTTTATTTTCCCTTTTTATTTCTTTTAATTACCAAATGACTAAAATGCCCTTAAGGCCTTTCTTTAAAATTTTGTCCTATTCATGCCCATTTTTTTCCAAACGAAATATAATGGTATAATTACCATTTAAGGACCTCCTCTTTAAACCCCCATTTCAATCAAGTACTTATGAATTAGAACACATATTTTGCAACTTTTGCAATTTAGTCCTAAAAGTCCAATTAAGCACTTTATCAGTAAAATTAATTAACGATATTTTTATACAATATTTTAATCAATAAATAAACCTTAAAACTTAATCAGAATAAATTTTTTCACTTCAAATTCATGGTTCTAAAACCATCATTACGTTTAGGCCCTAAATCGGGCTATTACAGCAACTTCTGCAAATAAGCCCTAATAGGCAAATTAAACATGCAATCTATAAAATTTCTTATCAATACTCTAACACATGCATCTAATCACTCGATAAATCGTAAAAATTAATCGAAATAAACTTTTCTATCTCAGATTAGTGGTTTCGCAACCACTATTCCATTTAGGCCCTATTTCGAGATGTTACAAAATTTCTCTTCAATTCTGGAACATGTTGCATGCCACTAGGTGTTCTGACAACTCCATCAAACATCTTAACTTTAACTATTCCAACACCTGTGATTTTACATGAAGCATTATTTCCTATCAAAACAACACCTTCAGACACTGTTTCGTAAGTTGTAAACCAATCCCGATTGGGACTCATGTGGAAGGTGCAGCCTGAATCAACTATCCATTCTTCGCTTACTTTAGGATGATTGACAGAAGCGACTAGAAGTTCACCATCACTGTAGTCTTCTACAACATCAGCTTCACCAGAATTTTCTGGTTGTTTTCCCTTTTGATTCGCAGCCTCCCTTTTAATCTTGTTCTGTAGCTTATAGCACTCAGATTTAATGTGCCCTTTCTTCTTGCAGAAGTTACAAGTTTTACCTCTGTTTGAAGACTTCGATCTACTCTTAGATTTACCGCGAGGATTCTATTCCTGTGTCCTTCCACGATCATTATCAGCATTCCGATCTTGTCTCCCACGAGCAATGAGACTCTCTCCCTGAGAGTCGGGTTTAACCACAAGATGCTTCATCTTATCATATGAGGTCAAAGAATCATAAACCTCATCAACTGTGAGAGACTCGCGACTATATAAAATCGTGTCTCTAAAGGTTGAATAAGACGGGGGCAACGAACAAAGTAGAATCAACCCTAGATCTTTCTTATCATATTGAACCTCTATGGCCTCCAAGTTTGAGAGAATTTCTTTAAACAACATTAAGTGTTAGGTACTGACGCATTACCTTCCTCCAAACGATGAGCATAAAGACGTTGTTTCATATGCAACTTGCTTGTTAGAGTTTTCGACTTACATATTTGTTCTAGCATCTTCTATAATGCAGCGGCGGTCTTCTCTTTCATCACATCTTGTAAAATTTCGTTGGACAAATGTAGATGTAATTGTGTTAACGCCTTTTGATCTTTACGCTTCTTCTCTTCATCTGTTAAATTCGAAGGCATCTTATCTATCCCTAGTAGGGCATCCTCTAGATCCATCTGTGCAAGAACTGCTTGCATCTTAATATGCCACAACGCAAATCTGGTGTTGCGATCCAACAGCGGAATTTTATATTTCAATGACGCCATTACCGTGATCGAGATGAAAAACCTAGAAGCTCTGATACCAATTTGCGAAAATAAAATAGGCTAAAATAAAATAAAGAACACACAAATTTTTACGTGGAAACCCTTTCGGGAAAAAAACCACGGGCAGAGGAGAAGAAAATTCACTATGTCGAATTCGAATTAATACAAGAGGAATAGACTATGTCTATTTATAGGCTTGTAAAGTCATATTTTAGTAAGACTGAAATACCTTGTTCTAATCAATATCAAATAGATGGAATTTAATAAGGTTTAAAAAACCTTATTCTAAAAATAAAATAAAAGAAGTGTAATTCTATATGGATTCTTCTTTTATTTTATTTTACCACTGTATTTTATTTAAATAAGGATTCAGGTCACTTAATTCTAACGAGGTGTGATTCAGCATCTAGCGAACAATCCTTGACTCAACATTGTTTGTATTGTAACAACCCATTTTTCAGTAGTGCCGAAAATAATGGTTTCAGGACCAAAATTCTAACGAGTGAGTCTGTAAATATTATTATTTAACATTTACAAGTCAAGTCTAATGATATAATGAATTTTGATCTATTAATTTTTACCATTTGGATAATTAGTTAAGCATAAATGGTTCGACCCTAAAGTTAAGTGGTTTGGAAAATGAGATATCAAGACCACGTTTCTGTAAACTGAGCCTATAAATATTTCAATTAAATATTTGCAAATCTATTGTATAGGTGAATTAATTTTTGTTTGGTAATTTTATTAATTGAATGGTTAATTAGAGTATAAGGACTATATTGTAAAAATCGTAAAATTCAATTGCTATTGATTGTCATTAGTTAAAAGATTTTAATAGTACAATGCTTAAGGATTTAAATGGAAATTTGACCTTTTTAAAATGGGTGGACAGTTAGGTAATTAAAATTGAGTGACTTTATGTTAAAATTTTAATTAAAAACCTTTATCATTATTATGTTAAAAATAAAATAAAACAAACACAAAACTATCATCTTTATTTTTGGCTTTCACCATTGAAACACCATTTTTGAAGATGAGAGAATCCATTATGGGGTTTCAAGCTTTAGTCCTTCGCATGGTAAACATTTTTAAGCCCTTTACTTGTAATTTTTATATATTTGAGATCGTTATAACTTGATTTAGCTAACATTTATCTTCGTTTTCAAAAATTTTAATGTTTTTTAAAATTACCATTGATGAATTTTAGATTTTTTTGATATAAAATGGTAGATTTGAAAGCTAAGAGATGTTTAAAGATTATTTTGTTAATGAATTTTTGTTAGTTTTGCATTTAGGGACTAAAATGAGAGGTTGATAAAATTATCATGAAATTTCAATAAATTTAAATTTTAGTAGGCTATAGAAGTGTATAATTGAAACCATAATAAAAAAATGAGCTTTTTTATATAATTATAATTCGACCCAATATTCGACTTGAGATCCGACCCGATTTAAAAGTCAACAGATGTCCCAAAGGGGAGCTTATTCTTCCTCTCTATTTCTGGTTTCCTGCTCTGAAAGAATTTAACCACTCAACCCTATCTCATTCCATAAATGTTGATCCAATGCATTAATAATTGGTACGACTAGTATGGATGAACCCGCTAAAGAGTTCGTCATTCTCTATGATGTTGGTTCCTATCATCATCTCTGCAATACTAGCAAACTCTTTGGGTTCTCCAGTTCTGGTTCAAAAGCAGTGGTTGAGAAGCAGCAGTTCCCAATGGCGATGGGAGATGTTGAGATGTTGGGTTACCATTTCTAATCCATTTTAATCTCCTATATCCCTAATCTCTTTATTTTCCTTTTTGGTTTTTCATTCACTTTCCATTTGTTGAAGCAGAGGGAAAGTTTCAATACGACCATAAATCTAAATCATAAAGAGGGAAACTTTCTGTAACACCCCTCACCCGTATCTGACACCGGGACAGGGTCTAAGGCATTACCAGACTCAAACATAAACATTCATACAAAATCGAGCCATAAAATTTCATTCAAATTAAAACCATTCATAAACATGCATCTTGTCCCTTATACGGGCCCATGGGGCCCAAAACATACATTGGGTATGATTCGGGACTAAACTGAAAACTTTCAAAACTTTTGTGACACTTATAAAATTTTCTTGTTTTGGAGGGTCACACGCCCGTGGGGGTAGGTCGTGTGGTCACACACGCCCATGTGGCTTGGGACACGCCCGTGTCCTAAGCCTGTGTAACTCTCTGTTTATGACATCATCAACTGAATAGGGTCACATAGCCAAGTCACACGCCCGTGTGCTTAGGCTGTGTGGCGAATTAAATACCAAGGATCAGGTGCAGACTTCACACGGCCTAGGCACACGCCCATGTCCTAAGGCCGTGTCTCTCACACGGCCGAGACACACGGCTGTGTCTCTGCCTGTGTGTTTACTACTAAGCATTCTGTTTGGACTAATTAGGGTGCAGGGGACACACGGCTGGATCACATGCCCGTGGGGCAGACCATGTGTCACACACGGCCTAGACACATGCCCATGTGTCTACCCGTGTGGACAACTTTGAGGCTATTTTTCAAGCCAATTGCCACCCTTATTTGCACAAACACATACATTACTTCAAAGGCACTTAGCATGACATAAGTGAGCACTTAAACATACACAAACAAGACATGGTCATGATCATTTCATCTTTACTAATACATGCATAAAACTTCATACTTTGTCAAGCCAAAATTATAAATTTGCATTCACTAAGAGTTGAAGTTTACTTCCATTTAACATACTCATGTCTTAGTTATTATCATGCCACTCACTCACAATTCCATCATCAAACATACATAGTCACATCCACAATTCATCCATGCCAAAAAAATTTAACCACATCATGTATGACCTTGGCACATGTATGCATATATGAATAGGTTTACAACCAAATAATCAATATAAGCTACATCTCATGACCTTATACAAATTGGACCATAAACCATTCTAGGCCAACACATTTTTCCACATTAACATTGACATAATTAATCAAAAGACAAAGACCCTATACATGCCATAAACTTAAAATACTTGCATTCACTTATACCTAAATGATAGCTTGACAGTGTGATGGCATCTCCGGCGGTCTCCAACCTAAGCTAGCTAAATTACCCTATAAGACATGGGAAAAGAAGGGGAGTAAGCTTCAAAGTTTAGTAAGTCCATATGCAAATAATAAAAAACTATTAACATTCGTTTACTTTATCCATCCATAAGGATACTATTATTACAATTTGCATTAAATCCCATGATTATCACTTATTCATAATGCTTACTCTTTTATCTTACAAACACTAATTGTATGTCTTGGCATTAGACTAGCAACCATAATCTTCCCATTATAGCATATCACATTGTTAGCAAGTTATTTCAACTCATTTAACAACATGCACATCATTTACGAATAATCATAATTTCACATATAGATTAACAATCTTTTACATATCTATAGCTCACTTCTCTCTATGTTTTCATAATGACTTTAATCGATGATTATGCTTGTCTTTCCTTTTTCTCATATCTATTGAAACACAGCTTAAAATATATACATCATACTGCATCACAATTCAATTAGTCTCATAAGCCTAACACATGATCATTTTCAAATCTTATCATGCATCCATTCATCATAAATGTGGATCATTAGTCACAAGGTTATCAATATTTCACAAGCATAACTTTCTCGTATGCATTCTTACCACATATTCATCATTTACCAAATTCACTTCACATGAGTTCTCCATACATACCTGTACCGCTCGCAATATAGTCACATACTTTCTCGTTCTTGACATGCCCGTTGAAATACAATTTAAGCATATAAACATATTAGATCACATTTCAATTCTGCCCAAAAGCCTAACACGTAATCATCATTTATATTTATCATATATCCAACGTCACAAGTATGTACACTATTAATCACAATGAATGATAAACAATTATTTCCACAATAATCATGAGTTTACAATTATAGGCTTACATACATGCCTGTTTACTCGTAGAAATTTCATTCTCATACTCATCTTTGATTTACTCGTTGAACCACATGGAATACTATCGGATGGATGGACAACTTGCGCATAGTGCTTCATACATAGGCACGTGCTACCTCATATCACATATCACACATTGCTTGCTCTCGAGCTAATCACGGGGTTGCTCACACAAGCTGACAGTCAGGACGTAACTACTCGGGCTGCTCACACAAGCTGACAGGTGCCCATAACACATGCCGGGCTACCCAGCCATCGGTAGAATGTACAAGACCAGCACCCGAATTCACATAGACACATATAATATATCTCATGAGATCAACACATATAAATCCTAGTGACATGTCACTCGTATCCTAATCTATTCCTAAGGTTCAAACGGGATTTTTTTCGATGTCACATATTCGTTGAACTCGTTCACAATGTTATTCATACACTTGTCATAACAATTAAACATTGAGACTCATACATTAATAAAACATTAAAACATGAAACAACATTACATTATTTACACATGAACTTACCTCGACACCAAAATGGCAAAGAGAGACCTAACCGTCAATTACTCGTTTTCCCTCGTTCTAGGCCCGAATCTTGTTTTAATAGATCTATAACATCACATTTAGCCCAATTATTAGTCACATTATTCAATGTGACCCAAAAATCATACTATGGCAAAATTATATTTTTGCCCCTAAAGTTTGACATATTTACGCTTTTGCCCCTAGGCTCGTAAAATGATTTTCATTCAATTTCTTTGTACTTTAAGCCTAGGCGAACCTTTTTTATAACTATAGCAGACCACAATTTCTATTAAAACACACTTTTACTACATATTTTATAACTTGTACAATTTAGTACTTTTAGGCATTTTCACCGAAAATCACTTAGCAAAAGTTGTTTCTCCAACCATAAACATGCATAATCTACCATTAAACATTAAAATGCACAAATTTATAACATGGTTAAAACCCTAGATCTTCATTATAACTCAAATAAATGGTAGAAATAGGTAGATCTTGTTACGAGGATTTAAAAAAGTTAAAAATCATTAAGAACAGGGATAGAACAGACTTACAATCAAGCTTGAAAGCTTGAAAAACCCTAGAAATGGTTTTCTCTTGCAAATTTCGGCCAAGGACGAAGATGGACAAATTTTTGGGTTTTTATTTTGTTTATTAAGTCATTTAATTACTAAATGACCAAACCCCTAACTTAAAATTATTCTATTTCACCTATTTCATGTGCATTTTTGTCCAACAAATTATCCAATGGTCTAATTACCTTTTAAGGACCTTCAGTTTAAAATTTCATAGCAATTTGACACCTCTAGCTTCTAGAACTCAAGTTTTGCATTTTTACAATTTAGTCCTTTTGACTAAATTGAGTGCCCAAATGTCGAAATTTTCAAACAAGATTTTCATGAAATCATTCCGTGAAATTGTAGACCATTAAAATATAAATAAAAATAAATTTCCTTACATCGGATTTGTGGTCTCAAAACCACTATTTCGACTAGGCCCAAAATCGGGCTGTTACAGTTTCAGCAATGGTGGCCATGAATCTAAATCCTAAACAAAACATAAAAAAATGTCGAATCCTTTTCCACTGTAAGTACAACCGTCTATCTTCGTCGTCTTCTTCAATTACTTAACGAAGGCTATTTTTCTTTTTTCTTTTTGCTTTTTGTCTACTGATATTTCTTGCTTAGCTAAATTTTGTTTATTTTACTATGTTCTTTTTGTACAAATGGGTGAGAACAACATTTTGGGAAAAGTCCCAGATGAGATTGGAAATCTCATCAATTTAGAGGAAGTAATAGTTTGTGGTTTAAATTGAATTTTGGGTCAAAGACTGTTTGCTGATTATTTCTCATTTCTTGGTTGAATTTTGTTGGAATGTGATGACTGTTGTATTAATTTGTAACATTTAGCTAACTATTGCAATTTTCTCTTTAATGGTTAGGGAGTAATTGAGTATAATTTGCCATTAATAGGTGAAATCTTAAAGATTGATGTAGGCTTTAAAAAGTATTTATTTTGGATAGCAATTTTTTATGCTTATTAATCTCAATTGGTAGACACAATCTAGCTGACTACATCACTGATTCCTCTATTGTAGTCATTGGAGAATGACTGTCAATTTTCTTTTCTATGCACCAAAATTTCTTTCGCTATGATTTCTTTGTAATTAAAGTTCTTCGTAGAATCATTTAGGTTGATACACTCTCCAATGTTGTCGTGCATCATCTGCTGCACTTAAACACATGGGCTAATGTTAAAGGTAAAAACATATCACCATTATTTCAATGGTCTCATGAAAGGGCATGGTTCAATGATGTCATCATGGAATGCCACTATTTCTTTAAAAAATTACTCTACTTGCTATAAAACCCCTAGCCCATATCCGTCATCGAAATAGGGTTACGGAGCATTGCTGGACTTATTTCATAAATAATCATACAATTCACATAATATTTTCATTTCCAAATATAAATCATTCATAATCAATCATATTGTCCCTAATACGAGCCTACGAGGCCCAAATCATGCATTAGAAGTGGTTCAGGACTAAATCAATAACTTAAGAACTTTTTGGAAAACATAAAAATTTTTACAAAATACAGGGGACACACGCTCATGTGGCTCAATTGTGTGTCTCACACAGTGAAAGACACACTTGTGTCACAGGCCGTGTAGACATTCGATATGAGATCACAAGGTCGTGTCCCAGCATGTGTCCTATCCCGTGAAACTCTTTGACTTGGGTCACACGGCCAACCACACGCCTGTGTGACTAGCCTGTGTACCCTTCAAAATGGCCTCACACCTCCGTATGTCAGGCCGTGTGCTAAGCCGTGCCAAAATTGTAGGGTATACTGACTTATTCCACACGGCCAAGTCACACGCCCGTGTGCTAGGCTGTGTGGAGCATATTGACTTGGTTTCTAATTAAACACCAAGGGAGACACAGCCATGTCACCTGACTGTGTGTCACACACAACTGAGACACACACCCATGTCTCTACCTGTGTGGGCAAAAATAGGCTATTTACCAAGCCATCTAGCTCACCCAAATTTGCATTCACCTACACAATTCAAATGTCATATAACATGACATAAACAGACATTCAAACCAATCTCAAATAAGTCTAATTCATGCAAATTCCATACCAACAACCACAAGACACTCAAATATCATAATAAGCCATTCAATTCATACCAATTTCACATTCTCAAATCACCCAAATAGTCACTTTCAATTATGCATCACTTTAGCTAAAACCTCAAGCATACCAATCTCAAATTTCAACCATTTGGTACTCCAAATACCAACTTCAATAAACATTTATATAGCAATTATACATAACATATCAAAAGCCCATTTGTACATATATATTTACATCACCAAACATGCCAAAATAAGCCAATTTACATGGCTATAAACGTAACGAAGAACTTAACATTTACCAGCAAAATCAAATGGCTAAATCCATTACCAAACTATAAACCATGTGACCATAATTCATATACATGCAATATAACTAAAATCACAAGTTCAAAAGTACCAAAATGAAAGCCTGATAGTGTGATGAGATCTCTGACGACTCCTAAATCCGAGCAAGCTTTGATAATCACTATAAAACACGAAAAAGTAAACAGAGTAAGCTATAAAGCTTAGTAAGTTCGTATAGTAATAAACTCAACTTACCATATAAACACAATTTAAGAAATTAACATATCATAACATAACTCATATTGATCCACAAACCTATCACATATTCATTCACAATGTTCGATATGAAATTCACAAGTTTTTTCAATTCAATGCTTGTATGTTTCATGTACATACCTGTATTAACTCGTATCAATTTCATACTCATCCATATCCTCGATATACCCATTGAACCATTTGGAATAATATTAGATACCCGAAGCTATCTCAATCTCATATCTCATATAATGCTCACTCTCGAGCTATCAATGGGTCTGCTCAGACAAGTTGATAGTCATTATGTGGTTAGAACGTGCTGCTCACACAAGTTGACAAGAATCCGCAACACAGGCTAGATAACTCAGCCACCGGTAGGACGTACGGACTAGCATCCAAACACATAAGCCCTAATGGTATGTCATTTGTATCCTAACCTATTCCTAAGGTTCAATCCATATGTCAATCTGTAGGATTGTATTCACAATTATTTCAATAATAAAGCATTTAAAAACACAATTATATTAATACTTATTAACATACGAACTTACCTCGATTCATAGAAACGATGAAATGAACCGACTAGTCCAATACTTTAATTTTCCCCCGATCTAGATCCGAACTTCATTTTTCTTAATCTATATAATATCAAATTTAACTTATTCAATTATCAATTTATTCAATTTAGCCCAACATGCATATTATGGAAACTTTACACTTTTGCCCCTAATATTTTAACATTTTTACAATTTAGTCCTCATCTCATAAAAATACAATTTCATGCAATTTGGTCCCTACCAATGCTAACCGAGTTTCCCCTATTATCATGGTAGCCCATATCTTTCATTTATTTCATATTACCACCACAAAATTTACACATTTCACAAATAAATCCTTATTTGACAATTTTACCAAAAATCACTTAACAAATGTTATTTATCTAACGACAACCATACATTTTCTATCATCAAACATCAAAGTACACCTATATTCATCAATGGTAAAAGCCTAAACTTTTAATATTTTTTCAAATTAGTCCCTGGGCTAGCTAGATTAAGCTCCAACGATCTCAAAAACATAGAAAACATTAAAAACGAGACAAAAATGAACTTACATGCAAGCTAGCACGTGACCGAAACTTTGAACCCTAGTTATGACTTCTCCAATAAGAATTTTTAGTGGTGATAGCCAAATTAGGAAGATGATACCCTTATTTTTATTATTTTACCTCAGTTAATTTATTAATTTACTTATTTAACCTTTGTTATAATTCATTAAAATTCATTTAATCATGTCCAAGAATGTCCACTAACTTTATAAATGGGCTAATTACTACTTAAGGACCTCCACATTAAAGTTCTATATTTATTAGACATTTAGCTATTGGAACCCAACTTTTACACTTTATGCGATTTAGTCCTTTTTATCTAATTAGGCACTCAAATGATAAAATTTTTTAACGAAATTTTTACACAATCATACTATCATACTGTAGATATTAAAATAATAATAAAATAATTATTTTTACCTCAGATTTGTGGTCCAAAACCTCTATTCTGATTTGATTAAAAATAGGCTGCTACAACTTTTTCCCCTTTAGGAATTTTCGTCCCCGAAAATCTTACCAGAAAATAGGTTAGGGTACTATTTTCTCATAGCTTCTTTGGGTTTCCACATAGCTTCTTCGACACCGTGACGTTGCCAAAGTACTTTCACTAAAGCTATGCTTTTATTTCTCAACTCTTTAATTTTCGAGCTAGAATTCTGATCAGTTTTTCGTTATACGTCATATCAGGCTAAATTTCAATCTTTGTCGGAGAAGTTATGTGTGACAGATCTGACCTATATCAGCGTAACATCAACACATGAAACACATTATGGATATTTTCTAATTCTGATGGTAACGCTAGTCGATATGCCATTGGCCCTATTCTCTCGATAATTTCATACGGCCCGATGAATCGCAGACTCAATTTTCCTTTGTGACTAAATCCAAGAATCTTCTTCCACAGAGATACTTTCAAAAATGCTCTTTCACCAATTTGAAATTCAATGTCATTATGTTTCAAATCCGCATAAGATTTCTGTCGATCTGCAGCTACTTTCAAACTATCGCAAAATACTTTCACTTTATCATCGGTCTCTCTAACCAAATCAACCCTGTGAATATTTTTCTCACTAAGCTCTGTCCAATACAATGGATTTTGGCATTTATTAATGCTTCATACGGTGCCATCCTTATGCTCAATTGAAAACTGTTGTTATATGCAAATTCAACCAACGGTAAATATTTTTCCTAGTTGCCTTCAAACTCTAAAACACAACAATGAAGCATATCTTCGAGAATCTAAATTACTCTCTCAGATTGACTGTAACACCATAAAATCAGCCTACAACTGAGGCCCAAATCTGACGTGTCATATTGAACTGTTTTTCAAAAAACCATGTTTTCATTGAAAACCCTTCTTAATTGAAAACTTGAGTAAAATCCCAGTTACGTTAGTTTATTTTCAACACGTGGTTCATTGAAAAATACATAATTTTATTCCCAAAATCTATTTTAGCTGTAGAAGCTAGTTTTAAATTAATTAGAAAAAAACTTGATGTTAAAAAGTTAAGTTGCGAAAGCATTTTGAAAATGTTGCGGAAACGTAGTGTTTGAAAACAATTCTTGTTTTGGAAAATCGTGTCCTACTTCTAAAAAATATTAGACATACTAAATGAACTTTCAAAATAAAAAGTTAAGGAAATAAAGAGGCCTTATTACAACCCAAATAAAAAACCAAAGTGCTTAACTAAATAAACGAAATAGAAAAACATTTGCAGTTGTGTGGTCGTCTCCGAGTCCCTCTGTGACACTGATCCACCTAATGCTGGGGATTACCTGCACGGTTAATAAACGGGGTGAGTTTATGAAAACTCAGTGTGTAATCCCCTTACTAGAGTAATAGTCGAAGATCTGAAAACAAAAATAGAAATACAGGCTAGAGCCCGTTAACGATAATGATGCAGTCTAGTTTAGAGTATACGTGGGCCAAAGCCTATTACAATATCATTTGGGTCACAACCTGTAACAGAAACAATTAGGCCTAGCCCAAACCAATAAACAGAACAAAATGTGTGAATGCATGGATGCATGCTATCCCATCCAACCCTGCACTACCTGTGGGGAATAACTCACCCACGCCATCCCTACACTAACAATGTTAGCACCGGTTGCAGCACTAACCGAAATCGCAACAAAGCTGCTAGTATATATACGACTTATAGTCCTTCAGTAGTGGTATTATATTTGGCACAAAGCCATCAGTAACTGTATTATGTTTGGCACATAGCCATCAGTGACGGTAATATAATCGACACACAGCCATGGGTAAATATGATCCATACAGAGTCATCCATAAGTATGTTAGGCACATAGCCACAGGTAAATAAGTTTGGCATAAATCCATAGTCAAGATGGTATAGAGCCATTTCTAGGTTGGCACAAACCCACAATTAGATTAAACGGCACTAAGCCGTCTATCGGTCCACAGTCGTCTCGTGCGACCCGTGCGACCTTAACTAATCAATACTGGATCCAAAATCATCTCGTGTGACCCGTGCGATCCTATCATAACTTTCTCCGTATCAATGTCCCAACCCCATGCAATATGTCGTGTATGTCATGCTCAATTATCACACGTGTATGCAAAATGGCCATGCTCAGTAACAATCATTTAAACACATATTAAAAGCATATCAATCATACAACCACCGTTAAGTCAGTTAAATCACAGTCGTACAATCACAGTCAAATCAGTCAAATTCATAGTCCAAGTCAGTCATTTACCCACAAGGGCAAAACAGTCATTTTACCCTACAAGGGCAAAACAGTCATTTTACCCTACAAGGGTATTTCAGTAATTTTACACTACAAGGGTAATCTTGTAATTTTACAAATCGGGGGTATTTTGGTAATTTTACAAACTGAGGGTATTCCAGTAATTTTACAAATAGAGGGTCCTAACGACCCAACAGAAGGTCCACCGTCGCCTCGAGTGACTTAAGTAACCTAAACAGACCTAACGGTGCAAATGGGCCTAAGGCCCATTACTTAGCCTAAGTGGGCCCACACGCTCGTGTAGCCTATTTAGCCCAAATTTAGTTATGGCTATGTGGCCCAACTACTCCCCACCTAACAGTTAGATTTACACAAGCGGGCCTACGGGCCCATTGGGCCCATTTGGCCTATCGAGGCCCAGAACAGCCCCAGCACACGAGAACACTCGTGGCACCTCTACAGTCTATCACCCATGGTTTGTGGGCTCAGTTTACCACACGAGCGATCGCACGCTCGTGAGGCCTCAAATGCTGAAGTTTCGACTTTTCGGCTTTTGCAGACTTCTAACAAAGAAGGGCGCGAATGCACACCTGCTTATGAGAACGCGTCGAAGTCCACGATCACCAACATTGGTTAAACAGGCATGAAGTAATACCTTCTAAAACCAGTGATCACCAACTCATCTTGTTTGCTCTATTTAAAGCCAGCTTCTCACCAATTCTGATGTTAGCTTTTCGATGTGGGATTAGTTTCAACCATTAGGAAAATTCCTCATTCTTATGACCACTTCAACCACAGAGTTCTAGTCCAACACCACCTCATACACAGCTCAAATAGCAAAATAAATACTCCATTGCGCATCCCAAGACTTGAACCTCAGACCTCACAGTTACACAACATGCCACTTTGCCACTCTACCACAGGCTCTTTTTGTGCTAAAAATGTCTATAATTAACTTTAAGGCATATGTGTCAGCGTCTGAATTCGAATAGTAGGAGCCAATACTTGAACCCAGGCTCCCTTGCAACCTCAATGGTGCCACAACCACTAGACCACATGCTTCCTTGTGTCATTTACTTAACACAATAATTTAAAAGGCCATCATCCAAGCATCTAAGGTTTTATTCACTTAATACCAAAATTTTTGCTAAAGCCCAGGTTTGAACCCAAGATTTCTCCAACACTTCTCAGAGCCATTAACCACCAAAGTAGACATTTAATTGTGTCATTTCCTTGCACAATTAAATACTTATATACAACCTCCATAAGGACCCATACTCAAGCCCAGTACTTTTAGGCCCAAATTCGAGGCGTTACACTGACTGTCAGTTGAAATGCAGTACTAAAGTTCAACCGTGTACCCAAAGATTCTTGCAATTTCTTCCAAAATCACGACGTAAACCTCAGATATCTATCTAAAATAATAGAAACTGGTATCGCGTGCAATGTAATGCCCCAAAAGTGTAGGTATTGTCTTTTGTTCATTGTGTTGCATTATTGTATGTTTACTTCAATGGTTGTGTGTCCTGAGGGGTGATGGAGAAGTCCTGGGGTCAAGCCTGGGCAATTGCAAAAAAAATGAATATTTGCTTATTTATGTACAACTCTTGCTTGTGATGCGTGGCCTTTTAAATTGTGGTTGGTAAGATTTGTCACAAGGAGCTGGCTAGTGTGCTGGCATGGGGTGTGTGGAGTGTATTTGGGGTCTAAGGTTCGAGCATTGGTGGGGTGGAAGGAGCTTTTATTTTGCCTCAAGTGCTAGGGAAGAATCCTTGTTTAACCAAAATTAAGGAGTTGGTAGGAGTTTGAATAGGCGATTGAGTAGATTATAGTGGGGGGATTTTAGGAGAAGATTTGGGAAGTGGGTAGAGGGGTGTGCGATTTAGAATGAGTATGGAGAGATTTGGGGAGTGGGGTTAGGAGTAGAGTAGTGGTTGGCCGAATGTGGGATTTCCTAGTAGGCAAATTCGGTCATAGGTATTCTTTTCCCTTTGTACCGAAATTGTATTCTATTTTGCTCTCTTTTTTGGCAATTTTTACCTTTTTCTACTTCTTTGTTTCTTTGTGAATGTGTTGACCGATTTCTGCTTCTCCCTTTTCTCCCTTTCAAGTTTTTCCCTTCTCTTTTGTTAATGCCAATTACCTCTTCTCCCTATAGTCGAATTTGGACCTGTTCTCATCAATCTCTTTCTCTTCTCTCTTCTGCATTTAAACCGTAGCCGAGCTACTCAATTCTTCTCCCCTTTATTTGTTTTGTGTGACCGAATATTGACTATACTCTTCTCTTTTCTGTTTTTCTCCAACCATTCACGTTTCATTCTTGGTTCAGTGTCAAGCTCTCTATCGTTCCTCTTCTCTTTTCGGCATGACAACCTTTTATCATAACACTTCGGCTTGGTGCTGCACTCCTTCCTCCTTTGTGTGTTTCGGCTATCACAGTCGTTTCTTGAGCAATCGGATTCAATATAAGGTTCCTTGCTCTTCCATAATATTCTTTCTTTACTTTCTCTTGAAGTGCCGATTACTCATTTTGGTAATGGGGGTTCTGTTGCTAGTCTTCTTACTCCTGTCGAAAGGCTATTTTGCTAATATCTCTCTTCTCTAACGTTTACTGCTAGGAAGCGAGATCGTTTCATCTTGTGCCTTAGTTTTAGGAGGTTTTTGGGTGTTGGCCAAATAACATTACTCTTCTTTCATGGGTTTCGTTTCTGGTAAGGCACTTTATATTTAGTTTATGGATTGTGGGTATGGAAGTAGTTTACGAATAGCTTTTGGGTTGCAGGAAATCGCTAAGGATTGGGAGGGATTGTTGGAAACGGTGCTTAGGTGATCAAAAGAGGTAGGTGATGGGTATAATCATGAACATGTGTTGATTAAGGCCTTTTGCAAACTGATGTTAGGTATCTAACCGAAGTCTTGATTGTGTAGGTTTCGATCTTGTGGATTGGTAATCGCATTTTTGCTACCAGGTGTGTAATCACACTGTCTCAACCATTATTTGGCAAAAGCTGAAAAACTGTTATCAACGGTGCCACACGAGTGAATGCGCGATCGTGTGTCATCTAAGTGCAAAAACGTGTGCATGTGATTGTGAAGACCAGTACGAGCGATCTCGTGGACATGGGTCGTTTTGGGCCACATTGGGCCGTGTGGGCCTCACGGGCTCGTGGGCCCTACCTGGGCATACCACATGAATGTATGAGAATAATCGGGCTAGCTGTGTAGTTGCACAGACAAGGCCATTTGTTGGGCTTAATGGGTCACACGGGTGTGTGTGCCCATATAGGCCGCATTGTGGGCTTAGGCCCATTAGCCACTGATAGATTGTTAAGGTCACACAAGACGACCGTAGACTTATTGTGGAGACGGTAAATATGCCTAGATCTTAACCTGTTAAAAAGACTGTTATACCCCTATGGGGTAAAAGACCGAAATACCCCTATTTGATAAATGATCATAAGAGCATGCCATGATTACTGTATGTGCATCCATGATATGTTGCATTGCATGGGGTGGGATTTATGTTACTAGAGGAAGTGCACTGAAAGGCTATATGCCTAATACTGGTAGCTCTGCTACAAACACTGATAGTGCCATAAACAGTACGTTATTCTGGAGTGTAGGGATGGGTGGGTCGATTTAATCCCCACATGAAGTGTAGGGCTAGATGGAGTGGAGCGTAGAGGATGCTTGGGTATGATCTATATATGCATGCTTGATACGTATTGAAATGGGCTAAGGCTCGCACTAATACTATTACTGTTATGGGCTTAGGCCCAAATTGTATTACACACTGAGTTTTCATAAACTCATTCTACTATTTTATGCGCAGGTAATCCTTAGGCGGATCGGTGTTGCGAGGATCTCGGTGATGGCCACATCATTGCTTCTGTTTACTTTAATTTACAATTGTATTTTATTTTGGGTTATGTAATAAGGCCTTTTTAATTTTCTTGTTTAAATTTGGGTTTTGGTTATTCGACTTATATCTGTTGAGAATATAAAGTACGATTTTCCAAAATGACAACGATTTTAAAAACACTACGACATTGCATCGCTTTTGAAACGCTTCCGCAATAATAAGAGTTTTAAAAGTAAAGATAATTTTAAATGAATAACGAATAAGCTGGAATATTTTAAGAACTAACAAGAGGCTTCTCATTTTTAAGTAGGTTACCATCAAGAACAAGTTTTCGAAAAGCACTTCAATGTGACATCACAGATTCATCCATAATGTCTATACCGGGTTTAGGGTGTTATATTTAGTGGTATCAGAGCTAGATTTTAAAAACTCGACTGTGGATTTGGGTTTTCCTAAAAACGAGAATATCAAAAGAATTTTTTATATAGTGGAAAAATATTTTGAGATGTTGTCATGGAAGGTGTGGTCTACCGAGTTCTCCGCCACTGATTTTGTAAGCCCTCTAAACTACTGCATTAACTGACATACTAAGACTGTCATAGATAATAGACTGTACTGAAATCTTTATTAGGGTACCTAAAACTGTAGTTAGATTTTGATCCACGAGAACAAACAACTCTGAATTATGGATTTTTTTTCATAAAAAAATTGTTAACAAATACTGGAACTATAAAACTGATGCATAAAACTGTTAATACAGAAAATATGTGAATCAACTATGAGCACTAGAGGTACTCGTGGAAGGGGTACTAGAGGTCGCGGCAGAGGCTGTGGAGGTGCTCGGGCTGGGTCTTCGGCGTCGAGCCATATGCCTAATGTTGAGGCAAGAGAGGCACTGGCTTTACGGTGACTAAGATAGAATCACATGATTATACAGCTGGGGATGACACACTGTCTTAAGCTATGCTACGAATTTTGGAGAGGGTCGCTGGGCCTAATGCTGGTATTGTAAGTTCCGGGTCGGTAACGGAACGACTTAGGTCCAATGGGGCTGAGATTTTTAGGGGTATCGCTGGGGTGGCCCCTAATGTGGCTGAATATTGAATAAAGGCCAGAGAGAGGATTATGGATGACCTTGACTGCACCCCAGAGCAGAAAATAAAAGGGGTGGTATCGTTGTTGAAAGATGAAGCCTATCAGTGGTGGCTTACTGTGAAAGAGGGTACTCAGCCCTAATCGATTAACTTGGGAGTTTTTCAAGAATGCTTTTCAAGGAAAATACGTGGGTGCTAGCTATGTGGATGCCCGCAGAAGGGAGTTTCTGAGTCTGACCCAGAGGGATAAGACCGTAGCTGAGTATGAGGCAGAATTTTTGCGATTGAGCCGCTACGCGCGTGGGATGTGGCCACTGAGTATGAACGCTGTGTTCGTTTTGAGGACAACCTCAAAGATAGTCTGCGGGTGTTGATAGCTCCACATGGGGAGCGGGATTTTGCAGTGTTAATTGAAAAAGGCAAAGATCGTTTAGGACGTAAAGTGCACTGAGCGCCAGAATTGCGAGAAAGGTAAGGGGAGAAATAAGAGGGTTTGGGAGCCCTCAAGTTCAGCTTTGAGACCTGGAAAAAAGGCCAGAGTTGAAGGACCTATCAAAGTTGGGCCCCCTGTTGCTACCTTTGGGTTGCAGCCTTATACAGTTTGTAGGAAACACCATCAGGGCGAGTGTTGGGTTCAGAAAGGGACATGTTTTAGGTGCGGATATATGGAGCACCGTATCAGGGATTGTCCACGGAGGCCCATTCAAATGCAAGCTACTGGTATGGGTACTGTTTAGCCGCAGAGGGGTTTTCAGCAACCACCGAGAGGCCGAGGACCGGCTAAAGGTGGAAATGGTACGGGACGTGGTCGAGGGGCACCGGGCAGAGGTGCGAGTCATACCGAGGCGAGATATCCAGCACTGGTTTATGCTACACATCACTTAGAGGACGGAGATGCCCCAGATATCATTACAGGTATGTTTTTTATTCATCAGGTACCTTACCTTGCATTGATTGATGTTGGTTCTACGCACTCTTATATAGCATACACTGTGTCTAAGACCTTTGGTGTGATGTTTGAGAACACTATGAGTGAGATTACCGTGTTAAGTCCATTAGGACAGTCGGTGAGAATAGACAAATTGTTTAAGGAGGTACCTTTGGAGGTTCAAGGGAAGATCTTTTTAGCTGACTTGATGGAACTTTCTTTTAGGGAATTTGACCTGATACTGGGTATAGACTGGCTGGTAAAACATCAGGTGAATTTGGAATGTGCTTCTAAGTGAGTGGTTTTGAAAACTGTAGAGGGGGACGATATTATGGTGATTGGGTAGTGTCAGAATTATCTTTCGAATGTGATATCTGTGCTGAGAGCTAAGAAGATGGTTCGTAAGGGTTGCTAGACATATCTAGCCTATGTTAGTGCTTTTGGGTCTGAGGGTGCATCTATTAAGGATATCAGAATGGTTAAGGATTTTCCAAATGTCTTTCCTAATGAGCTACCAGGGTTACCTCCTAATTGCGAAGTTGAATTTGGGATAGAGCTCTTGCCTAGTACAGGTCCGGTGTCAACCGCCCTTTATAGAATGGCACCGAAGGAGCTCGTAAAGCTTAAGGCTAAAATTCAGGAGTTACTGGATTGAGGGTTTATCTGTCCAAGTGTGTCTCCATAGGGAGCACCAGTGTTGTTCGTGAAGAAGAAGGATGGAACCATGCGCATGTGCATCGACTATCGGTAACTGAACAAATTAACTATTAAGAATAAGTATCCTCTACCGAGGATTGACGATTTATTCGACCAATTTCGAGAAGCTTCGATTTTCTCTAAAATTGATCTCCGATTGGGGTACCATCAACTGAGGGTCAAGGAGACTGATGTTTATAAGACAGCATTTAAGACTCGTTACGGCTATTACGAGTTCCTAGTGATGCCGTTTGGGCTAACCAATGCACCAGTAGCTTTCATGGATTTGATGAACTGAGTGTTCCAGCCTTACTTGGATCGGTTCGTAGTGGGGTTTATAGATGACATTTTGGTGTATTCGAAGACTGAGGAGGATCATGATGCACATCTTCGAGTTGTTCTGCAAATATTGAGGGAAAAACAGTTGTATGCTAAATTCAACAAGTGTGAATTCTGGCCACGTGAGGTAACTTTTCTTAGTCATGTGGTATCTGCTGAGGGGATTAAAGTTGATCCTCGAAAAATTGAAGCGGTTTTAGATTGGAAGCAACCTAAGTCAGTGTCAGAGATCCGAAGTTTTCTGGGTTTGGTGAGGTATTATAGACGATTTGTTGAGGGGTTTTCGTTGATTGCTGCACCTATGACTAAGTTGTTGCGTAAAGGGGTACCATTTAACTAGACCGATAAGCTACAAGAAAGTTTCGAGAAGCTTAAGAAAGTTCTGAATGTGGCCCCTGTCTTGATACAATTGGAATATGAGAAAGAATTCATGATTTTCAACGATGCATCACATGTTGGTTTGGGATGCATGTTGATGCAAGAGGGTAAGGTAGTGGGGTATGCGTCTCGGTAGCTTAAGATGCATAAAGTGAACTACCTGATGCATGACTTGGAGTTGGGTATAGTGGTTTTCGCTTTGAAGATTTGGAGGCATTACATGTACGGTGAGAAGTGTATCATTTACACGGACCACAATAGCCTCAAGTATCTCCTCACTCAAAAGGAGTTGAATCTTAGGCAACGCAGATGGGTCGAGTTGCTTAAAGATTACGATTGTTCGATTGAATATCATCTTGGAAGGGACAATGTAGTAGTTGATGCACTGAGCCGAAGGGCTGTGACTGAACTGAGGGCGATGTTTGCTCATCTCAGTCTTTTCGACAATGGTAGTATATTAGCCGAACTTCAAGTTAAATCGAGGTGGATTGAGCAGATTAATTATAGGCAGTTGGAGGATGAGTCACTGGGTCCTCGTTTTCGGCAGATAGAGAATGGGGAAACTTCAGATTTTGGGCCGAATAATGAAGGGGTACTGTGCTTTCGGGGGAGAGTTTGTGTACCGAAGGATACTGATTTGAGGCAATCTATACTGCAGGAGGCACATAGTAGTCCTTATGCAATGCATCCTGGCAGAAATTAGATGTATCGAGACCTTCGAGAATTATACTGGTGGCCAGGTCTTAAGCGAGAAGTTACAGATTTTGTGGGTAAATGTCTAACTTTTCAGCAGGTTAAGGCAGAGCATCAGTTGCCTTCAGGGTTACTTCAGCTAGTTAAGATTCCATTGTGGAATTGGGAGAGAGTGACTATGGACTTTGTTAGTGGGCTGTCCTTAACGCCTACTAAGAAGGATTCAGTATGGGTTATCATAGACCGATTGACGAAATCTGCCCACTTTATACTGGTTCGTACTGACTATTCATTATAGAAGCTGGCTAAGTTGTATGTATCTGAAATCGTAAGACTGCATGGAATACTGGTTTCTATTATATCCAATAGAGATCCTCACTTTACGCCTAGGTTTGGAAAAATTTACACGAGGCATTGGGTACAAGGTTGGACTTCAGTACTGCATTCCATCCTCAGACAGATGATTAGTCGGAGAAGGTGATTCAGATACTGGAGGACATGTTAAGGAGTTGTGAGATTGACATCCGGGGCAGTTGGGAGGATTACTTACCATTGGCGGAATTTTCTTATAACAATAGCTACCAGTCTAGTATACAGATGGCACCTTACGAAACATTATATGGTTGTAGGTGTCGTACTCCTTATTGGACTGAGTTGGGTGAACGACGTGTTTTGGGCCCTGAATTGATTTCTAATACCGAAGATAAAGTTCGTTTGATTCAGGATCAACTAAAGGCGACTTCAGACAGACAGAAGTCATATGCGGATCTTAAGCATAAGGAGATTGAGTTCTCTGTAGGGGACTTGGTTTTTCTTAATGTCTGACCATGGAAGAAGATACTGAGGTTCATTGAGCCATATCGTGTATTGAAGCGTATGGAACCGATTCCCCACCAACTTGAGTTACCTCCAGAGTTGGATCGAATTCATAATGTGTTTTACGTCTCTATGTTGAGGCGGTATAGCTCTGATCCTACACACATGTTTCAACTGAGGAGGTTGAGGTTAGGCCAGATCTGACTTTTGACGAGGAGCCGGTTCAAATTTTAGACCGTGATGTGAAGGTTTTGAGGAGGAAGTCAGTCCCACTAGTTAAGGTGCTATGGCATAATTACAGTTCTGAGGAAGCCACGCGGGAACCCGAGGAGGCTATGCAACGATAATACCTTCACCTATTTTGACCAGGTAAATTTCGAGGCTAAAATTTTCTTTTAAGGGGGTAGAGTTGTAATGCCCCAAAAGTGTAGGTATTGTCTTTTGTTCATTGTGTTGCATTATTGTATGTTTGCTTCAATGGTTGTGTGTCCTGAGGGGTGTTGGAGAAGTCTAGGGTTCAAGCCTGGGCAATTGCAAAAAAAAGAAACTTTGCTTATATATGTACAACTCTTACTTGTGATGAGTGGCCTTTTAAATTGTCGTTGGTAAGATTTGTCACAAGGAGCTAGCTAGTGTGGTGGCATGGGGCGTGTAAAGTGTATTTGGGGTCTAAGGTTTGAGCATTGGTGGGGTGGAAGGAGCTTTTATTTTGCCGCAAGTGCTAGGGAGGAATCCTTGTTTGACCGAAATTGAGGAGTTGGTGGGAGTTTGAATGGGCGGTTGAGTAGATTATGGTGGAGGGATTTTAGGAGAAGATTTGGGAAGTGGATGGAGGGGCGTGCGGTTTTGAATGAGTATGGAGAGATTTGGGGAGTGGGGTTAGGAGTGGAGTAGTGGTTGGCCGAATGTGGGATTTCCTAGTAGGCAAATTCGGTCATAGGTATTGGAAACACAAAAATTTATATACTTTTTCCGACCCATTTTTATTTAAATTCATGCAAATCTGGTTAAATTCTTGTCAAAAATAATTAAATATTATAAAATAATTAAATTGTGTCAAAAATATGAACATGGTGAAATTAGTTAATTTTATACTCAATTTTTATTAATTTTTACTATTTTCGACAGATTCGCATAAAGGGCGAAAATTGGCTCGGTTGACACTGCTAAAAGCGCAAAACCGAGAAGTAATTCGAAGTATCGAGGCACATGAATTTCTAGCTTAAGACTGTCCAGAAATGTGTATTAATTCATAATTTAATTAATTTTAATTTATTCCCAATTTAATTTGGGTTAAATAAATTATTTTTAATTAATTATAGAGAAAGGGTCTAGTTGAACCGCACTGGTCGAACCATATTGAGTGAACTGAACCAGCCACTAATTGGGCAGCCTAGAACTGTCCATATGCTGACCCAAATCAGCATTTTAGCTGATTAAATATGTTTGCAAAAAGACCCTCGAAAGACTTCTAAATTGCATTCAAACCCCACCTTTAATTATGGCTTTGTAGATTTGCCAAAGGCCATTTTTAGCAAAGTTGAAAGTCTCAACTCTTGCCAAGTAGATGGCCGGCGATAGGGGGGCTCTTTGGCTGCTGGAATTTGCTACTTTTATCAGCCACAATCAGCTATAAAAGCCACCTGTTACTGATCATTCAAACCATCCCTCATTCCACAACATTCTCTCATTCCTTCTCTCACTTTTCTCTCATTTTTTCCATCCCATTTCCTTTATTGTTCAAGTGTTGATTTCTTATCTTGGGAATGAGGCTTTCATCAGCCATTTTGGAGCAGAAATTTAGGTGTTCATAAGCCACCTTGATAGCCGAGGGCAACGAAGAACGAAGAACAGAGCAACTAGTCAAGCCACGGAGAAACACCGGATTTGTCTCTTTTTCCCTAACTCTTTAATTTTTGTTGTTGTTTTGACGAACATGTCTATGAACATTTATGCTATTGAAATGGTTATTTTAATCAATTTAGCTTAAAATTGATTTTGTGTTGGGTTGATTGTATTCTGCTTACTTGAATTGTTAAAATGATGCTTATGCTGTTATAGGCCTCGGTAAATTGCTTGGTTAAGTGAAATCATGCCTAAGTTATCTTTGCAATATAATTGTTAAGTAACTAATGAATTAATTATTTAAACGGATTGAAATTATAATTAATTGACACAATACTTAATTAGTGCATGTTTATTCTTCTAAGGTAGCTGAAGGTTAAATTAGCAATATATTTGGCGATATTATTGCCTTGCATAACTTGTAAGATTATTGTGATTAAACTGTTTCAAGGTAGGGATTCCTTGTTACCTCACATAGTCTTTTATATGCTTATTAGATTTAATTAATTGTTTGAATTGATATAGGGATATGCAAGAGATTGGTTCAATTTAATGAGTATGTATGTGCAATAACATGTTTGCTTACTAGAATCTGTTTAGTCGGTTGAATTGACATAGGGATATGTCAAGAGATGAATGGATTTTGGTATGTAAGTATGTTCATAAGTTAGCAAATTACCGGGTTGCCGTGATTTCATTCTTAACAATATAAGCATAAGTTTAATTATTCTAAGTTAAAGGAATATAATTAATCCAACACAAGTATGTTACCTTAACTAAATCTTATTGAAATCGTGCATTAGAACTCCTTTGTTTTATTTTAATTATTTACTTAGTTTTTAATTAAGTTTTTAACCATATTTTAGACCCAAATTAGTTTTACCTCACCAAAGTGTTTTACAATTAATTCCATAAATAATTCTTTTTACAGTCCCTGTGGGTACGATAACTCAACATTACTTGTCACTTTATTACTTGTTGCGATTGTGTACACTTGTACATTTCTGTCGTTCCAAGTTTTTGGCACCGTTTCTGGGGACTGTTTTAAAATGTCATTATTTGTGAATTTGTTAGTTTTACATTTTGGTTTATTTTTCTGTTTAAATTTTAACTTAATTAGTTTTTCTTTGATAATTTTAGGTGCTTATGAGTATTGACCAGATTATTGACTTACTCCCTGTAGACCCTGAGATAGAACGAACCTTTCGATAGCGAAGAAGACAAGCAAACTAGAGAAGGACTGAAGGAATGAATTTTGAGAATATGAATCAAGGAAATGGAGCAAATTGTGCTCAAAATCCTATCCTTATTGCTGACGATAGGGATAGAGCCTTAAGACAGTATACAATGCCTATATTTATTGATTTTAATCTGGGTATTAGGAGACCCGAAATCGAGGCACAACAATTTGAGCTGAAGCCAGTCATGTTCCAGATGCTTTAGACAGTGGGCTAATTCAATGGAATGCCTACCGAAGATCCTCATCTTCACCTAAGACTATTTATAGAGGTGAGCGACTCTTTCAAATTAGCTGGAGTACCTGAAGATGCATTACGATTGAAGCTGTTCATGTACTCACTAAGGGACAGAGCTCGAGCCTAATTGAACTCATTGCCACCAAACTCAATTTCTACATGGCAAGAGTTAGCCGAAAGATTTCTCATGAAGTATTTCCCGCCTAGCAAGATTGCTAAGTTGAGGAACGAGGTCACTACCTTCCAACAAATGGATGATGAATCCTTGTATGAGGCATGGGAACGATACAAAGAATTATTATGAAAATGCCCTCATCACGGAATCCCAGATTACATCTAACTTGAGACATTTTATAATGGTCTCAATGCTCATACGAGAATGGTAGTGGACGCTTTTGCTAACGGTGCTCTCCTTTCTAAGTCTTATAATGAGGCTTAAGAAATCATCGAGAAGATCACTAGTAACAATTATCAATGGCCAACCAATCGAACTGGGTCAGGAAGACGAGTCACTGGAATACATGAAGTGGACGCTCTCACTTCACTCGCATCTCAGGTATCTTCAATATCTCAATGCTTAAGAATTTTACCACTAATGGGTCTAACAATTTTGCTGCCCAACCACCTCACCAATTCGAGAGTATAGCCTGTGTTTATTGTGGGGAAGGACATTTGTTTGAAGAATCTCCATCGAACTCCGAATCTATATATTACATGGGTAACCAGAACCAAAATCGAGGAAGGCAATGACTGCAATCCAATTTCTATAACCCATCGTGGCAAAACCACCCGAAATTTTCCTGGAGTAACCAAGGGGCTGGAACCAGTAACAACTACGCCCAACCTAGACCGACTCAGTCGTCTAGTTTTTCCCAACAAGTTTAGAACCCAGTTCAAGCTGAACCATCCAATAGCTTGGAGAATCTGCTGAAGGCATACATGGTGAAGAATGATGCTTTAAGTCAAAGCCAAGCAGCTACATTAAAGAATCTGGAAAACCAAATGGGCCACCTTGCAACTAAACTTAGGAACCGACCACAAGGTGCTTTACCTAGTGATACGGAGAATCCAAGAAATCTAGGGAATGAGCATTGCAAAGCATTGACATTGAGGAGCGGAAGGACAGTAGAGCCCAACACTATTGAAGCTGAAAAGGAGCCAGCGAATGCTCAAGACTCAGAGGAAGTTCAACCGAGTGTTGAAATTCCGGTTTCACAAGAACCAGAATCTGTAAAACCCGACAAGGTAATTCTAGAACTAGCTAATTTTGATCAACTAACAACTCCGTTAGATGCAGAATTGCCGCAGAAAACGAATCAACCAATTCCAGTAAAGAAACTATCATCACCCTACCCTCAAAGACTTCAGAAGCAGAAATAGAAGATTCAATTCAAGAAGTTCCTAGACGTACTCAAGCAACTTCATATCAACATCCCGTTGGTTGAAGCACTTGAGCAGATGCTGAAATACGTCAAATTCATGAAGGATATCTTGTCCAAAAAATGAAGACTTGGAGAATTTGAGACGGTAGCTCTGACGAAAGAATGCAGCACATATCTTCAAGACAAACTACCCCTAAAATTGAAGGATCCTGGATGTTTTACCATACCTTGCAACATTGGAGCAACATATTGTGGTAAGGCACTATGTGACTTGGGTGCAAGTATAAACTTGATGCATATGTCAATATTTAGGAAGTTGAAGATAGGTGAAGTTAGACCTACTACAGTTACACTTCAACTAGCAAATCGATCCTTGGCACATTCAGAAGGAAAAATTGATGTATTGGTACTTGTAGATAAATTCATCTTTCTTGCTGACTTTGTGATTCTAGATTTTGAAGCAGACAAAGAAGTACCAATTATCCTAGGAAGACCATTCTTAGCAATCGAAAGGACCCTTATTGATGTGTAGAAGGGCAAGCTTATGATGCGTGTTTAGGATGATCGAGTAACATTTAATGTTTTTAAGTCTATGCGATTTCTTGGTGCAATTGATGATTGTTCTGCAGTATCCAACTTAGAGGATCTAATAGTGGAAAAGGAACTCAACTCTATTGAAGATCCACTAGAAAAAATTTTGACATCAGATCCTCCAAATGATGAAGAGGAGGATGAATACTTAGCTTTGTTAAAAGCTAATCAAAGGGGATTTAATTTGCAATCTCACTTTGAATCTTTGGAGTTGGAGAAGAGGCAGTATGCCCAACCAAAAACATCACTTGAGGAACCACCTAAATTAGAACTCAAGGTATTACCTTCACATTTAAAGTACGTTTATTTAGATAACGCTTCTACTTTGCCTGTGATTGTTTCAGCAGAATTAACTACTGAGCAAGAAGAGAAACTCATATTGGTGTTGAAACAATTCAAGAAGGCTACCAGATGGACCATTTTCGATATCCGCGGTATTAGTCCATCTGTATGTATGCACAAGATTATCCTGGAAGATGGCGAAAAAGGGATGATTGATGGACAACGAAGACTGAACCCCATCATGAAGGACGTGGTGAAAAAAGAGATTATCAAGTGGTTAGATACGGGTATCATTTATCCCATCTCAGCAGTTTGTAGGTAAGTCTGGTCCAGTGCGTGCCAAAGAAGGAAGGTATCACAGTCATAGAAAATGAGAATAACGAGTTGATACCAACTAGAACGGTTATGGGGTGGAGGATTTGTATCGATTACCGGAAGCTGAACAAGGTGACTAGGAAAGATCACTTTCCTTTGTCGTTCTTGGACCAGATGCTGGATAGATTTACGGGGCGAGACTGTTACTGTTTTCTTGATGGATACTCGAGGTATAATCAGATTACAGTAGCACTAGAAGATTAACACAAGATAACGTTCACCTGACCGTATGGTACATTTGCATTTAGATGCATGCCATTTGGTTAATGTAATGCACCTACTACATTTCAAAGATGTATGATGTCTATTTTTACTGACATGGTTGAGAAGTACTTGGAAATTTTTATGGATGACTTGTCAGTATTCAGAGATACTTACGATGATTGCTTAGCCAATCTAGTTAGGGTACTAAGACGATGCGAAGAAATGAACCACGTACTTAACTAGGAGAAGTGCCATTTCATGGTACGAGAAGGAATTATTCTAGGGCATCGGATAACGAGGCATGGAATCAAGGTAGACAAAGCAAAGGTAGATGTTATTGAGAAGCTCCCACCTCCAACATCTGTAAAGGGTGTTAGGAGCTTTTTGGGTCACGCCGATTTCTTTCAAAAATTTATCAATGTAACACCTCTCACCCGTATCCGAAGCCAGGATAGGGTTCGAGGCGTTATCGGCAATTCACTTTTACAAACTTGCACAATCGTGTTACTGAATTTCATTCGTAATTTAAAACTTTTCAAACGTGTGTACTTTGTCTCTTATACAGGCCTCCGAGGCCTAAAAACTCTCCTAGGGGTAGTATGGAACAAAACCAAAATTGTAAGATAGACTTGGGGCACTTTAGGAAATTTTCCCTTAGTTGAAGTGTAACACGCCCGTGGGGCTTAGAACATGTCTGTGTCCTTTTTCCAGTATGCAACATGGCCAAGGCACACGCCCATGGGCTTAGCCCGTGTGCTACACTGACTTCAACCTCACCATTCACTTAAATAAACATGGCCAAGGCACACGCCCATGTGGTTAGCCAGTGCTCTATGCTGACTTAAAATTTCATGTACAGAGGACACACGGTCATGGCACACACGCATGGGAGTAGCCCGTGTGTCACACACGGCCTAGACACACGCCCATGTGTCTACCCATGTGGACCTTGTAGGCTATTTTCCAAGCCTTAAGTCACCCTCTACTAGCCAATTACACATATAAATTACTATAGTGCAAATTTGGACCAAATTATCCATTCGCAAATATGAAACTTTGATTAACCTCATTCCATGTGAACCTCATGTCATTGGTTTCATACATGCTAAGTTAATTCTTATCTTACATTTAATGATTTATATGTCTGCTTGACATATTAGGATTGGCTCATTACTATAACTCATTGCCAATTATAATTAAGCCATCGCATATGAATATAAACATGCATAGATTTGTAGGGCATAGCCTACTTCAAAATGAGCCAATTTCCATGGCCATATACAAAAAAGATAAACATATTTTTACATGCCTTCACTAGGCAAATCAAATGACATACATAACAAAAATACTCAAAAATCCTATACATGCCATTGGACAAAATAGAAATGTCTTTATACCAAAGCTTGTCTAGTTGATAGTGTAATGACTCTCCAATTGTCTTCCAATTCTTATGAGTCTTTGAGCTCTAAAAAAAAACAGGGAAAAGAGAGGGGTAAGCATTTACATGCTTAGTAAGCCCAAATAACTGGAAAATAAACTTATCGATTGTTTAGCATACATCCATAATAGATAATGAAACTAATGGACATGAACATGGTTTCCTTATCACATGCACTCAATAAATGAGTTAGTCACATAACAAATACCAGGGACATTTTTATCTTAGATGAGCTCATCATTTTACATGTCATTTGTACATATACCTCGTGATAGCCCCGTTGAGTTTCTAGGAAATCTCGATGGATTATCCAGTTATCGTCAATTAATACGAATGATCATTTTGAGTATGCACTCCCGCGAACGTCACATCTTACGGCGGGAGTACCAGTCCAGGCTAAATCCCCCGCAATATAAACTCATAAGGTGATTTTGGGATTACCAGTCCAGGCTAAATTCCTTACGTGACAAACACCTTTAATGAGCTCGGATCTGAATTACCAGTCCAGGCTAAATTCAGACCCTAATTGGATTACCCGTCCGGGATAAATCCACAATGCACACATATTCTTCGGGAGGCTCAATCACTCAAGGAACACCAGACTAGGCTAGATCCTTTTTATACTTGAGATCTTCGGATTACCAGTCCAGGCTAAATCCTTTTCTGCAACACATGCAGAATCTCAAGTCTCATGTAAATCATGGTTTATCCATCGAATTCCCTTTTTAACCTCAACCGAGACATTATCCAACAATTCATTATTAAAGATGCAATTCATGCATTTTCATGCCATCAACAATGTAATTATCATACATTCATAAAACATACAAATATGCATGTTATAGGTTTACTTCGAGTTATCCAAACTTCCTGGTATTCGTTTCGGAGCTGTGTTTCGGTTATTCCGAAACCTTGCATTTGCCTCGATCGACCACTAGAATTTGTTCCTCGGGGTCTATAACAACAAAATTATATCATTAATTCACTATATTACACTTTTCAAGTTTAATTTCTACCCCAGTCCAAATGACCGTTTTGCCCCTAACCTTTGACATTTTTACGATTTAGTCCCTAGGCTCGTGTAATGAAACACATGCAATTTCTATCTTACCCAAGCCTATCGGAATACTTTTCCCTCATATAGCAACCCACATTTCCCATTATTTTCACATTTCTACCACATATTTAACAACTTTTGCAAAAAGGTCCCTTTAGGGGTTTTTCATGAAAATCACCTAAGAAAAGATGTTTAACACACCTTCAACTTTCATACCCCTCTATAATCCACCAAAGTACAAGCAACTCATGCATGGGTAAATTTTTAAATATGAACCCTAGCATGAAATATGGGTAGAAATGGAAAGATCAAGCTACCGGGATTTCAAAAATACAAAGAACATTAAAAACGGGGCTTGAGAGCACTTACAAGTGAGCTTGGAAAGGTTGGAAACCCTAGCTATGGAGACTCTTCAAATTTCGGCAGCCATGGAGAAGAAATGGCTGATTTTTGCCTTCTTTTTCCCATTTTATTTCATTAAAATGCCAAATGACCAAAATGCCCTTAAGTCCTTCCTTTGAAATTTCATCCATGCAAGCCCATTTTTGTCCAAAAACTTAGAAATTGGGCAAATTGCTCCTTAAGACCTTGTAATTTATAATATAAAGCAATTTCATACAAATTGCTTCTAGAATCCAAGTTTTTCAATTTATTCAATTTAGTCCATAATTTTCAATTAGACACCTTACTCAAGGAATTTCTTCATGAAACTTTAACACATGCATAATATCATATTCTAGGTCTCATAATAATCATAAAATAAATATTTTGATGTTGGATTTGTGGTCCCGAAACCACTATTCTGACTAGGCCTTATTTCGGGATGTTACATTTCTCCCCCCTTAGGGACTTTTGTCCTCGAAAGTCTTACCAGTAAACAGGTTCAGATATTGGTTTCTCATGGTTTCTTCTGGTTCCCATGTAGCTTCCTTCACACCATGTCAGTGCCATAGAACCTTTACTAAATTCACACTTTTATTTCTCAACTGTTTAACCTCTCGAGCCAAAATCTTGACTAGTTCCTCTCCGTAAGTCATGTCTGGTCTAATCTCAATCTCCTCTGGTGAAATTACATGAGAGGGTCTGATCGATATCATCTTAACATAGATACATGGAACACGTCATGAATCTTTTCCAATTCGGGTGGCAATGCCAAGCGATAGGCTAATGGTCCAATCCTTTCAGTGATCTCGTAAGGTCCGATAAATCGCGGACTTAGTTTACCATTCTGACCAAATCTCAACACCTTTTTCCATGGAGACACCTTCAAGAATACTCTATCTCACTTCCATTCTAGAACCATCACAGGTTGTAACAAACCTGAAGGCACTTGATGTTCAGCTTTAATTTGCTGACATACCAGACATCTTGACACAAACTCAGAAATATCTCTTTTCATGCCGTTCCACCAATACATTTTCTTCAAATCGTTGTACATCTTGGTACTTCCCAGATGAATAGACAAACGGCTACTATGTGCTTCTTGCAATATTTTTTGGATAAGTTCATCATGTTTAGGTACGCATACTCTTTCTCTGAACATCAAACACCCATCAGAACTAATCCAAAAATCTGATTCAGTCTTTGACTCATATTGAGCTCTTTTTGCTTGCAAGTTACCATCATTAAACTGAGCATCATGAATTTCCTGCAGAAATGTTGGCCTAGCTTCTAACTCTGCCAAGACCGAACCATCATCAAGCAATGTCAAATAAGTATCCGTGGCTTTCAAAGCAAATAAGGATTTTCTGCTCAGAGCGTCGGCGACCACATTCGCCTTTCCCGGATGGTAGTCAATGATCATATCATAATTCTTAATTAATTCTAACCATCTCCTTTGTCTCAAATTTAATTCTTTTTGAGTCATCAAGTACTTTAGACTCTTGTGGTCTGTAAAGATACGACACGTTTCACCATATAAATAATGCCTCCAAATTTTTAAGGCAAAAATAATCGCAGTAAGCTCTAGGTCATGGGTCGGATAATTCTTCTCGTGAGGCTTCAATTGCCGTGAAGCATAGGCTATCACCCTGCCATCTTGCATAAGCACACAACCCAATCCATTTAAGGATGCATCACTATAGACCACAAATTCTTTTCCCGATTCAGGTAGCACTAAAACAGGAGCTTCAGTCAAGAATGTCTTTAATTTCTCAAAACTTTGCTGACACTTTTCTATCCATTCAAACTTAACATCCTTCTGTATCAAACTCATCATCGGAGTCGCTATCATAAAAAAATCCTTTACAAACCTTCGATAGTAACTGGCCAAGCCCAAAAATCTTCTAACCTCGGTTACATTTTTAGGTGATTTCCAATCAACAATAGTAGAAATTTTACTTGGATCAACTCAGATGCCTTCACGCGAAACAATATGAAAAATCCAACTTCTTGGAGCCAAAATTCACTCTTGCTAAACTTAGCATATATTTGTTTTTCTTGCAAAGTCTGCAATACAATTTTGATGTCGTCAATGAACACAACAACAAACTTATCCAAAAATATCCTATTCATAAGATCCATAAATACGGCCGGTGCATTCGTCAGTCCAAACGACATAACAAGGAATTTGTAATGACCATACCTCGTCTTGAAAGCAATCTTTGGCATATCTGATTCCTTGACATGCAACTGATAGTAGCCAGACCTCAAGTCTATCTTAGAGAACACAGTGGCTCCTCTCAACTGATCGAATAAATCATCAATCCTTGGTAAATGATACTTATTTTTTATGGTTACCTTATTCAGTTTTCGATAATCAATACGTAATCTCATTGAACCATCTTTCTTGTTTAAAAACAATATGGGGGCACCCCAAGGTGAAAAACTTGGCCTTGCGAATCCTTTATCCGTTAACTATTGCAACTGTGTTTTTAACTCTTTTAGCTCGATTGGGATCATTCTATACGAAGTGATAGAAATAGGAGTTGTCTCTGGCACCAGTTCAATACCAAACTCAATTTCTCTCTCAGGAGGTAATCCTGGTAATTCCTCCGGGAATACATCTGAATACTCATATACTATCGGCTTAGACTCGATCTTCAACTCTGCCTCCTTAGTATTCAGTACAAATGCAAGATAAGCTTCATACCCTTTCCTCATGTACCTCTAGGCAACCATTGTCGTGATTACATTCGGCGGCGAACCCAATTCTCTTGATTTGACCCGTAGAGTCTCACCATCTAGACATTTTAACTTAATATACTTACTACCATAATTCACAGTTACATCATGAAGGGCTAACCAATCCATACCAAGAATTACATCAAATTCATCAAATGGTAGCAACATAAGGTTAGCCGGAAAACAATGACCTTGAATCATCAAAGGACAATTCTTACAGACTTTATCAACTAGAACCGATTTGCCTAATGGGTTCGACACTTTAATAACAAATTTCGTAGGTTCAACGGGTATATTCATACTAGACACCAATCTTATGCAAACGTAAGAATGCGTCGAGCCCGGGTCAATTAAAGCAATAATACTTGTATTAAAAAGGGAAAAGCACCCATGATAACGTCAGGAGCAAAGGCTTCCTCTCGAGCGCGTATTGCATACGTTCTTGCCGGGGCTCTAGCCTCTGGTCTTGCAGTATCTTTAGCTGTGACTCGACTGCCACTAGAACTTCTAGGGTATCTTAGAGGTTTACCTCGTGCCATAGGAGTACTCGACTTCAGAGTTACTTCTACTTCTTTTTTCGTTCGATCTGGCCAGTCTCTAAGAAAGTGGTCAAGAGAACCACATCTGAAACACGCACCGCTTTTTACTCGACACTCTTCGAAGTGAAATTTGTTGCAGCTCTTACATTTTGGCTTTTGATCATCTACACTCCCCACACTAGTCATCATCGGGGAGGAAGACTTTTGACTTCGTCATCTAAGACCTTTTGCTCTACTCGAATATCCTACTGATGAAGTGGAGCGTTCATGCTGGCTCCTAGCTTTCTTCGTGGAGAATGGGAGTGTTTTACTGCTGGTCCTTTTGCTCGCAACTGGAGCCTCTCTCTTTGCTTGCTTTCTTTCGTTATTAAGCTCCTCGGCTTTCTTGACCCGATCAGCCATTGCGACGAACTCTCGTATTTCAAGAATTCCAATCAACAATTTAATGTCATCATTCAAACCCTCCTAGAAGCATTTACACATTTCAGATTTAGTTTGGACCCATTCAGTTGCGTACTGACTTAGTCGTACGAACTCTCTCTCATATTCTGCTAAGTCTTGTTCCCTTGTTTGAGTTCTAGGAACTCCTTTCGCTTCGAGTCTAAAAATCATTGACTAATAAATTTCTTCCTAAACTCTACTTGAAAGAAATTCCAAGTAATATTTTCCTCTGGCACTACCGAGGATATGGTCTTCCACCAGTGGTATACAGTATCATTCAAGAGGGACCTAGCACACTTCAAACACTCCTCGGGTGTGCATGACAATTCATCTAACACCAGTGTAGTATTTTTGAGCCAGAACTCGGCTCTTTCAGCGTCATCATCGATTTTCACTCTGAATTCCTCAGCCCCATACTTTCTAAGCTTATCTACAGGGGCCTTATCGATTCTTACCGGTGCCATACCTCGTGGCACATCCTCATCAAATTGGTTAAGGGGCGGGGCGGTCGTGGTATGTTGGGGCAATTTATTAGATAATCCCCAAACCATTCATCCATCATATCAAAGAAAGTAGCTCGGGCCTCTTCCCTGCCTTCAGACATAAGTCTCCTACTACTACTAGACACAGCTCGTTGTACGAAAGCTGGAGCATGGCTCTCGGCTCCCTCTGACTCATCTTGTGCTCGATTGGAAGACATTTACTATATTCAAAACAATTTAAACAATTAGGAGATGTCACACTATCAACATTCGAATAATGGCATGTATAGCGAACTTTAACATCCTCTACAATAGTCCCAGAATCAACTAAATTGTAGCTCTGATACCACTAAATGTAACACCCCTCGCCCGTATCCGACGCCGAGATAGGGTTCGAGGCGTTACCGGTAATTCACTTTTACAAACTTGCACAATTGGGTTACTAAATTTCGTTTGTAATTTAAAACTTTTCAAATGTGTGCACTTTGTCTCTTATACAAGCCTCCGAGGCCTAAAAACTCTCCTAGGGGTAGTACGGAACAAAACCGAAATTGTTCGATAGGCTTGGGGAATTTTAGGAAATTTTCCCTTAGTTAAAGTGTAACACGCCCGTGGGGCTTAGAACACGTCCGTGTCCTTTTTCCAGTATGCAACACGGCCAAGGCACATGCCCGTGGGCTTAGCCCGTGTGCTACACTGACTTCAACCTCACCATTCTGTTAAATAAAAATGACCAAAGCACACGCCTGTGTGCTTAGCCTGTGCTCTATGCTGACTTAAAATTTCAAGTGCAGGGGACACGCGGTCATGGCACACACCCATGGGAGTAGCCCGTGTGTCACACACGTCCTAGACACACGCCCGTGTGTCTACCCATGTGGAGCTTGTTAGGCTATTTTTCAAGCCTTTAGTCACCCTCTACCAGCCAATTACACTTATAAATTACTATAGTGCATATTTGGACCAAATTATCCATTTGTAAATATAAAACTTTGATTAACCTCATTGCATGTGAACCTCATGTCATTGGTTTCATACATGCTAAGTTAATTCTTATCTTACACTTAATGATTTATATGTCTGCTTGACATATTAGGATTGGCTCGTTATTCTAACTCATTGCCAATTATAACTAAGCCATCGTATATGAATATAAACATGCATAGATTTGTAGGGCATAGCCTACTTCAAAATGAGCCAATTCCCATGGCCATATACAAAAAAGATAAACATATTTTTACATGCCTTCACTAGGCAAATCAAATGACATACATAACAAAATACGCAAAAATCCTATACATGCCATTAGACAAAATAGAAATGTCTTTATACCAAAGCTTGTCTAGTGGATAGTGTGTTGACTCTTCAATTGTCTTCCAATCCTTATGAGTCCTTGAACTCTGAAAAAAAAGGGAAAAGAGAGGGGTAAGCATTTACATGCTTAGTAAGCCCGAATAATTGAAAAATAAACTTACCGATTGTTTAGCATACATCCATAATAGATAACGAAACCAATGGACATGAAAATGGTTTCCCTATTACATACACTCAATTAATGAGTTAGTCACATAACAAATACCATGGACATTTTTATCTTAGATGAGCTCATCATTTTACATGCTATTTGTACATATACCTCATGATAGCTTGTTGAGTTTCTAGGAAATCTCGATGGATTATCCAGTCACCGTCAATTCATACGAATGATCATTTTGAGGATGTACTCCCGCGAACCTCACATCTTACGGTGGGATTACCAGTCCAGGCTAAATCCCCCACAATATAAACTTATAAGGTGATGTCGGGATTACCAGTCCAAGCTAAATCCCTTACGTGACAAACACCCTTAATGAGCTCGGATCTGAATTACCAGTCCAGGCTAAATTCAGACCCTAATCAGATTACCCGTCCGGGCTAAATCCACAATGCACACATATTCTTCGAGAGACTCGATCACTCAAGGAACACTAGTCTAGGCTAGATACTTTTTATACTTGAGATATTCGGATTACCATTCTAGGCTAAATCCTTTTCTGCAACACATGTAGGATCTCAAGTCTCATGTAAATCATGGTTTATCCATCGAATTCCCTTTTTAACCTCAACTGAGATATTATCCAACAATTCATTATTAAAGATGTAATTCATGCATTTTCATGCCATAAATAATGTAATTATCATACATTCACAAAACATATAAATATGCATGTTATATAGGTTTACTTCGAGTTATCCGAACTTACCTGGTATTCGTTTCGGAGCTGTGTTTCGGTTATTCTGAAACCTTGCGTTTACCTCGATCGACCATCGAAATTTGTTCCTCGAGGTCTATAACAACAAAATTATATCATTAATTCACTACATTACACTTTTCAAGTTTAATTTCTACCCCCGGTCCAAATGACCGTTTTGCCCCTAACCTTTGACATTTTTACGATTTTGTCCCTAGGCTCGTATAATGAAACACATGCAGTTTCTATCTTACCCAAACCTATCTGAACACTTTTCCCTCATATGGCTACCCACATTTTCCATTATTTTCACATTTCTACCACATATTTAACAACTTTTGCAAAAAGGTCCCTTTAGGGGTTTTTCATGAAATTCACCTAGGAAAAGATGTTTAACACACCTTCAACTTTCATACCCCTCCATAATCCACCAAAATACAAGCAACTATGCATGGGTAAATTTTTAAACATAAACCCTAGCATGAAATATGGGTAGAAATGGAAAGATCAAGCTACCGAGATCTCAAAAATACAAAGAACATTAAAAACGGGGCTTGAGAGCACTTACTAGTGAGCTTGGAAAGCTTGGAAACCCTAGATATGGAGACTCTTCAAATTTTGGCAGCCATGGAGAAGAAATGGCTGATTTTTGCCTTCTTTTTCCCATTTTATTTCATTAAAATGCCAAATGACCAAAATGCCCTTAAGTCCTTCCTTTGAATTTTCATCCATGCAAGCCCATTTTTGTCCAAAAACTTAGAAATTAGGAAAGCTGCTCCTTAAGACCTTCTAATTTATAATATAAATCAATTTCATACAAATTGCTTCTAGAATCCAAGTTTTGCAATTTATTCAATTTAGTCTCTAATTTCCAATTGGACACCTTACTCAAGGAATTTCTTCATGAAACTTTAACACATGCATAATATCATATTCTAGGTCTCATAATAATCATAAAATAAATATTTTGATGTCAGATTTGTGGTCCCAAAAGCAATATTCCAACTAGACCCTATTTTGGGATGTTACAATCAAGGATTTTTCCAAAATTGATAAACCCTTATGCAAATTATTGGAGAAGGACACGACGTTCAAGTTCGATGATGAATGCTTAAGAGCTTTCAAGGATTTGAAGAGTCGATTAGTTACATCACCCATAATCGTCACACCAAACTGGGATTTTCCATTTGAATTGATGTGTGACGCAAGTGACTTCGCGATAGGAGCTGCCATAGGCCAGCGAAGGAAAAGTTTTTTTTTCATCCCATCTATTATGCAAGCCGGACTCTTACAGGAGCTCAACTGAACTATAAGGTAACAGAAAAAGAGTTACTTGCTATTGTATTTGCTTTTGATAAGTTTCGATCTTATCTTGTAGGTACCAAAGTGACTGTCTATACGGACCACTCGGTAATTAAGTACTTACTTGTCAAGAAGGATGCTAAGCCGAGACTGATTCGGTGGGTGCTTCTACTTTAAGAGTTTGATCTAGAAATTCAAGATCGAAAGGGAGTAGAAAACCAAGTAGTAGATTACTTGTCCAGATTGGAGTCTTAAGAAGGGAATTTTCCTATTATACCAATTCAGGAAACGTTTCCAGATGAACACATACTAAAGGTAAGTCATGACCATAATACCCCTTAGTTTGCTGATATTGCTAACTATTTAGCTTGTGGTTTGATGCCAATTGAAAAGACGTATCAACAAAGGAGAAATTTCTTTCACGATGTGAAGTTCTATTTCTGGGAACCATATTTGTTTAAAAAGTGTGTAGATAAGATGATTAGGAGATGCATGGCAGAAGAAGAAGTACAAAAGATTTTATACCATTGTCACTCAGCTTCGAGTGGGGGACACTTCGGAGGTACTCGTACGGTGGACAAAGTATTGCAAGCTGGATTCTTTTGGCCAACACTATTCAAGGATGCATACGCGTACGTAAAGAGCTGTGACCGATGTCAAAGGGTCAGAAATGTCACCAACAGGAATGAGATGCCTCGAACAAAGATCATTGAGGTAGAATTATTCGATGTATGGGGTATTGACTTTCTTGGTCCTTTCCCTCCGTCTTTTGGTCACAAGTATATATTGATAGCAGTGGGCAATGTGTCCAAGTGGGTTGAGGCTGAAGCTTATCCGAAAATTGATGCTAGAGTTGTAATTAAGTTCTTGGAGAAACATGTGTTCACAAGGTTTGGAACCCCAAGAGCTATCATTAGTGATGAAAGGTCCCACTTTGTGAACAAGTGGTTAAAATGGTTATTAGACAAGCACGGAGTGAAACACAAGGTTGCAACATCTTACCATCCACAGACGAATGGGCAAGCTGAACTGGCAAATAAGGAGATCAAAGGCATACTTGAGAAGGTAGTTTCCCAAACCGATGAGATTGGTCCAAAAGGATGGATGATGCTTTATGGGCTTACAGAACAGCATACAAGACACCTCTAGGGATGTCACCCTATAGGTTGGTCCTTGAGAAAGCATGTCATCTACCCTTAGAGTTAGAGCACAAGGCTTACTAGGCTCTTTGACAACTCAACTTGGATCCTAAGCTTGCTAAAGAGAAATAGATGCTCCAACTCAATGAGCTAGAGGAACTCTGGATGTTCTCCTACGAAAATACCAAATTACTCAAGGAGAGACTTAAGAAATGGCATGACAAGCACATTCGAGTTCGAGAATTTGAAGCAGGTTAGTGAGTCTTGTTATTTAATTCCAGACTAAAGTTCTTTCCAGGTAAGCTAAAATCACATTGGTTTGGTCCATTTATGATTCATCGCGTCTATCCATAAGGAGTTATTGAGCTCCAAGATAAGGGAGGTAATTTTCAAGTTAATGCTCAGCGCTTGAAACACTATTGGGGAGATAAGATTGAACGGAATGAAATTTCGTTCATTTTATCGGATGTTTAAAATTTTCTTATTTTATTTTTTTAATAAATGATTTAGAGTATATTTTCGGGATTAGTATGTTTAAATAAATTCTATCAAGGAGATTGGAACTTAAGCGGGGCCGCTTGTGCCCCTCCAATCTTTCTTGAGAATTGATTTTAACATAATTTTCAAAGAAATTATTCCCTAAATAGAAAATTAAATTTCTAGTTTTTCAAATAAAAAGGTCAGTTTTGACCCAATTTTTAAATTGCAACTCAATTCCAAATTTTCATTATTTCTAGGGACTTAATTGAATCATTTTTAAAATTTGGTTGCTCTTTTCGTAAATAATAAAAACTAGAGGCCTTCTTTTGTAAATATTTTCAAAAGGCTTCTAGAATAAATGTTTTTAGTAAAAAAAAAATTGATAATTATTAATATATAATTATATCCATTATAATATATATTAATTATTATCAATTTTAGGATTAGTGTTAATTTAATCACATTTTATTTGATAAGCTTTTAATAATAATAAGATGATAATCTTTAATATATAATTATATCTTTTATAATTTATATATTAATCTTTATCAATTTAGCACAGAATTAGGATTAGTTTTAATTATATTTTATCTTTGCTTAAATAAATTAAATAGCAATTAATAATTTAATATGCATATATATAATTATTAATTGTTGTTATCTCTCTATAGGATTAGAACTTAGAGTTTTTTAAATTGTTTTAAGAATTCTACTCTAATTCCTATTTCTCCCTTTATAAATTCCACCCATCTTCCCATTCATCTATCACTCAAAACCCAAAACACTAAAACACCAAAATGTCGAAACCTTTTGCCCAGTAGCCACCCAGTTAGCAGCACACGTGGCACGTCTTAGCAGGCCGTAGCACATCCAGCTCCATCGGCCACTTGCTGCACTAGCCTCAGCTCGTGCCAGGCCTTCATCCTGCGCGCTATACCTACCTTCCGCACCATCCTACGCTCGCCCAATTGCTTCTTGCTGCCGAACGCCTATGTCGCTGCTTGCTTCCAACCCTACTGTGCATCACTGCTCCCACACGCAGCACGCCCAGATGCCCTAGCTGCTTGTACGGCATTCTTCATTCATCTCTCCTAAGCCACAAACCCTCCAACCCTCCTTTTAAATTGCCACCTTTTCCTTCATTATTATTATTATTTTCTGAGTTCTTATATTTTTTTTTTACAAAAAGGTGGTAAGACCTAGTTTTTCTCTTAATTTTTAATTTTATTCAATTAGTTAATTCTTTAATTCATTGAATTATTAATAAGTTGTATTAAATTTTTGAGAAAATAATTTTTCCATCTTATGATCAGGTTAAATATGCCTCGCAAGAGAACCCGTGCCTCCGCTCAAATTGATGAAACACAAAACAAGTTCCACTGTGAAGAAGCCAGAGTAAGATACGAAAGTATAAAAAAATCAACAGATGCATCAAGAGAAAGGCTTTACATTAAAAGAAAACAACTACAGAGACTTTATGGCACGTATTTGTCAAGTTGTTGAACCCCTTAATTGGGAGTTGTTTTGTGAAAAGAGACCTAGTGTGGATTTGGAGCTAGTTAGTGAGTTCTATGCAAATCTAACTTCAAGCAAGATGGCAGAAGTTCCAGTTCACGGAATCAAGGTGCCGATAAATTCAAATGCTATTAATGAGTTCTTTGAATTACCTGATTTTGAAAATGATGAATATTCCACATTGATGAGCAATATTAAGCCTAAGAATTTGCAAGAAATTCTTGAGGAACTGACAGTTCAGGGTTCTACGTGGACTGTGTCAAAACAAGGAATTCACACTTGTCGAAGAGAATATTTGACACCACTCACGAAGATATGGTTTTACTTCATCCGATTCAGCCTTATGCCTAGCTCACATGGGACTACAATCTCATTAGAGCGAATGGTCTTATTGTACTCGATCCTAACTGGTAAGACCATTGATGTGGGGAAGATCATCTTGAGGGAAATACAGAATTATGCTGTTAAACATTCTGACCCTGCTTACTTCCCCTTTACAAAAATAATTTTATGCTTGAAAGTTGAAATTCTTGCGAATGTAAAGAAGACAGGGTATAGCCAAGGCACAATCACGGATTGGGACCTTTACCGAGTAGTTGGACACTCAGTTCTATAGCAACGAGTTGTAGTAGGTGAGGAACCGGAGGATCATAATGAAGAAGAAGATCCCACAATGCAATCATTTGAAGTCCCTGATAAGGTAGAACCAGTGGAGCCAGAAGCTGAACCTGATGCTGAAACTTCAATGTTTAGAGCTCAATCGCCTAGCCCTGACCTTCGAGATGAGCTATCAAAATTGATGGAATTAATGCAACATATGCAATGGCAACAACAAGCCTACTGGAGATACTCAAAAATAAGGGATGACTCAATGAGAAGTGCTTTTAAGAAAATATACAATGAAGGATCAAAGAAGGAGCAAAGCAGCTCGTGCAAAGGCAATAATGATGGAGCAAAAGATGAGTCTAGATTGGAATGATCTGCAAATAAATAAAAGGGAGGGATCTTGTCTTTACTTTATTTTGTTCTTAGACTATTTTTAGGATTAAGTTTAATTAGGAATTTTTTTTTTTTTTGCATAATAAAACAAGATATGGAAATTATGAGTAAATATGAACAAGTCACAAAATATAAAGTGTGGCAATAGATATATACATGTCTAGGATTGGATTTAGAAAGAGTGTGGAACTTAAGCAGTCAAATTGACTCACCTCCTCTTTTCTAAAATCCTACCTGGTGTATAGTATCTATTCACTTTAAACAATGAGAACATTGTTCATTTTAAGTTGGGGGGACCGAAAAATTGAATTATTCCCACTCAGATCAGAATAAATTTTTCTTTTAATTATGATTAGGATATTTTTTTTTCAAAAAATTTGAATTCTGTTAAGTATGCTCAATTTAAGTATGAATAAAGTTCTATTATTTAAATAAATTATTATGTTAGCTTAATAATGACATGAATGTATTTTTAATAAAGCATGCAAATTCGTACCATAAAATTTTTAGTTCTTTAGGAAAGTTAGGTATGCATGAAAGTTTAAGTCTTTAGAATTGACTTAGTAGTTTCTTGAGGCGAAATCCTAAGGAGCATGGAACGTTAGAAATGATTTAGGCAACTATTGTTTGGACCGTTTGAGCCTTTCAAGCCCACCATGGTAAAATTTTATCCTCTGAAACCCAACTTTGAGACTATATGGCCTAACTTTATTTCGACCCTTGCAATAATTAGCCATTACTTTTTGCTTAATGATCTTAAAATTGTCCAAAACACTAGACTCAGTAATATTCAAAATGTACTTCAAAAATAAGTTTGGGGGAGTTGAAAAGAAGTACCAATTGCTCGAGAATTGCAGTACACAAAGTAAGTGCTTGTGTTAGCTAAAAAAAAGAGCACATGTATTTGAAAGAGATGTACAAAAGAGCATATGAAAGTCAAGTTGGTGTATCGAAGGTAAAAATTTCGAAGGTTCAATTGACGTTGAGTCTAGGGGTTTTAAACCAAAAATTATCCATCTTTCACCTACCCCTAGCCTAGTCACGTTACAACCTTGATAAAGACCTATTGATTCAAAGTCCTAATGCTACCTACATTAGCGGAGAGAAATTTCTACGATCAACATATGAAGACATAAGTTAAGCTTAATGATTGCAGCTTAGTCTTGAATAAAGGAATAAAAATCAAATTGGTAAGGTTTAACATGTCTTTGATTACAAAAGCATTTAGTCTATATTTTGCTATTATAATAAGTTGTTGAATTTAATTTGAACAATATGTATACTTAAGTAGCATAACTATCAGATTTTTTGTCCTTGAGCATAAGTAGTTTAAATTCATAATTTTAGGAAAATGTTGTTCTAAAGGAATTTTTCAAAGGTGTTTCCGAGAAATTCTTTTCAAAATTTCTGCATTTCTCGGGACGAGCAATGAATTAAGTTTGGGGGTGTGGAAACACAAAAATTTATATACTTTTTCCTACCCATTTTTACTTAAATTCATGCAAATCTGGTTAAATTCTTGTCGAAAAATAATTAAATATTATAAAATAATTAAATTGTGTAAAAATTATGAACATGGTGAAATTAGTTAATTTTATACTCAATTTTTATTAATTTTTACTATTTTCGACAGATTCGCGTAAAGGGCAAAAATTGACTCAGCTGACACTACTGAAAGAGCAAAATCGAGAAGCAATTCGAAGTATCAAGGCACCTGAATTTCCAGCCTAAGATGATCCAAAAATGTGTATTAATTCATAATTTAATTTATTTTAATTTATTCTCCATTTAATTTGGGTTAAATAAATTAGTTTTAATTAATTATGGAGAAAGGGTCCAGTTGAACCGCACTGGTCGAACCATATTGAGTGAACCGAACCAGCCACTAATTGGGTAGCCCAGAACCGTCCATATGCTGACCCAAATAATCATTTTATCTGATTAAATGCAAAAAGGCCCTCGAAAGACTTATAAATTGCATTCAAACCACACCTTTAATTGTGGCTTTGTAGATTTGCCCCAAGCCATTTTTAGCAAAGTTGAAAGTCTCAATTCTTGCCAAGTAGATGGCTGGCCATAAGGGGGCTCTTTGGCTGCTGGAATTTGCTATTTTCAGCAGCCACAATCATCTATAAAAGCCACCCCTTGCTGATCATTCAAACCATCCCTCATTCCACAACATTCTCTCATTCCCTCTCTCACTTTTCTCTTATTTTTTCCATCCCATTTCCGTTATTGTTCAAGTGTCAAATTATTCTCTTGGGAAAGAGGCTTTCATCAGCCATTTTGGAGCATCAATTTAGGTGTTCATAAGCCACCTTGATAGCCGAAGGCAACGAAGAACGAAGAATGGAGCAACTAGTCAAGACACGAAGAAACACCGGATTTGCCTCTTATTCCCTAACTCTTTAATTTTTGTAGTTGTTTTGATGAAAATGCTATGAATATTTATGCTATTTAAATGGTTATTTTAATCAATTTAGCTTAAAATTGAGTTAGTGTTGTGTTGATTATATTCTGCCTACTTGAGTTGTTAAAATGATGTTTATGCTGTTATAGGCTTCGGTATATTGCTTGGTTAAGTAAAATCATGCCTAAGTTATCTTTGCAATATAATTGTTAAGTAACTAATGAATTAATTATTTAAACGGATTGAAATTATAATTAATTGACAGAATACTTAGTCAGTGCATGTTTATTCTTCTAAGGTAGTTGAAGGTTAAATTAGCAATGTATCTGGCGATATTATTGCCTTGCATAACTTTCAAGATTATTGTGATTAAACTGTTTCAAGGTAGGGATGCCTTGTTATCTCACATAGTCTTTTTTATGCTTATAAGATTTAATTAATCGCTTGAATTGACAGAGGGATATGCAAGAGATTGGTTGAATTTAATGAGTATGTATGTGCAATAACATGTTTGCTTACTAGAATCTGTTTAGTCGGTTGAATTGACAAAGGGATATGTCAATAGATGAATGGATTTTGGTATGTAAGTATGTTCATAAGTTAGCAAATTACCGGGTTGCCATGATTTCATTCGTAACAATATAAGCATAAGTTTAATTATTCTATGTTCAAGAAATATAATTAATCTAACTCAAGTATGTTACCTTGATTAAATCGTATTGAAATCGTGCATTAGAACTCCTTTATTTTATTTTAATTATTTACTTAGTTTTTAATTAAGTTTTTAACCATCTTTTAAAAGCAAATTAGTTTTACCTCACCAAAGTGTTTTACAATTAATTCCATAAATAATTCTTTTTATAGTCCCTGTGGGTATGATCACTCGACATTACTTGTCACTTTATTACTTGTTGCGATTGTGTACACTTGCACATTTCTGTCGTTCCAGGTATTCTTTTCCCTTTGTACTAAAATTGTATTCCATTTTGCTCTCTTTTTCGGCAATTTTTACCTTTTTCTGCTTCTTTGTTTCTTTGTGAATGTGTTGACCGATTTCTGCTTCTCTCTTTTCTCCCTTTCAAGCTTTTCCCTTCTCTTTTGTTAACACCAATTACCCCTTCTCCCTATAGCTGAATTTGGACCTGTTCTCATCAATCTGTTTCTCTTCTCTCTTCTGCCTTCAAATCGTAGCTGAGCTACTCAATTCTTCTCCCCGTCATTTGTTTTGTGTGACCGAATATTGACTATACTCTTCTCTTCTCTATTTCTCTCCAACCATTCACGCTTCATTCTTGGTTCAGTGTTCAAGCTCTATACCATTCCTCTTCTCTTCTCGGCGTGACAACCTTTTATCTTAACACTTCGGCTGGGTGCTGCACTCCTTCCTCTTTTGCATGTTTTGGCTATCACAGTCGTTTCTTGAGCAATCAAATTCAATGTAAGGTTCCTTGCTCTTCGATAATGTTCTTTCTTTACTTTCTCTTGAAGCGTTGATTATTCATTTTGGTAATGAGGGTTCGGTTGCTAGTCTTCTTACTCTTGCCAAAAGGCTATTTAACTAATATCTCTCTTCTCTAACGTTTACTGCTAGAAAGCAAGATCGTTTCATCTTGTGCCTTGGTTGTAGAAGGTGTTTGGGTGTTAGTAGAATAGCATTGCTCTTCTTTCGTGGCTTTCATTTCTGGTAAGGCACTTTATATTTAGTTTATGGGCTATGGGTATGGAAGTAGTTTACGAATAGCTTTTGGGTTCCAGAAAATCATTAAGGATTAGGAGCAATGTAGTTTACGAATAGCTTTTGGGTTCAGGGAAATCACTAAGGATTGGGAGCGATTATTGGCAACGGTGCTTGGGTGATCAAAAGAAGTAGGTGATGGGTATAATCATGAACAAGTGTTGATTAAGGCCTCTTGCAAACTGATGTTAGGTATCTAACCGAAGTCTTGATTGTGTAGGTTTCGATCTCGTGGATCGGTAATCGCATTTTCGCTACCAGGTGTGTAATCACACTGTCTTAACCATTATTCGACAAAAGCTGAAAAACCGTTATCAACGGTGCCACGCGAGCGAATGCACGATTGTGTAGTCATCTAAGCGCAAAAACGTGTGCATGTGATTGTAAAAACCACCACGAGCGATCTCGTGGGCCCTACTCGAGCATACCGCATAAATGTACAAGAATAATTGGGCCAGCTGTGTAGTTGCATGGCCAAGGCCATTTGTTGGGCTTAATGGGTCACATGGGTGTGTGGGCCCATATAGCCCGCATTATAGGCTTAAGCCCATTAGCCACTGATGGACTGTTAAGGTCGTACGAGATGACTGTGGACTTATTGTGGAGACAGTAAATATGCTTAGATCTTAACCTGTTAAAAAGACTGTTATACCCCTATAGGGTAAAAGACCGAAATACCCTTGTTTGATAAATGATCATAAGAGCATGCCATGATTACTGTATGTGCATCCATGATATGTTGCGTTGCATAGGGTGGGATTTATGTTACTGGAGGAAGTGTACTGAGAGGCTATACGCCTAAAACTGGCAGCTCTGCTGCAAACATTGATAGTGCCGTAAACGGTACACTATTCTGGAGTTTAGGAATGGATAGGTCAATTTAATCCCTACATGGAGTGCAGGGCTAGACGGAGTGGAGTGTAGAGGATGGTTGGGTAGGATCTATATATGCATGCTTGATACTATATTGAAATGGGCCAAGGCCCGCACTGATACTATTACTGTTATGGGCTTAGGCCCAGATTGTATTACACACTGAGTTTTCATAAACTTACTCTACTATTTTATGAGCAGGTATTCCTTAGGCGGATTGGTGTTGCGAGGATCTCGGTGATGGCCACACCATTGCTTCTGTTTCCTTTAACTTACTATTGGATTTTATTTTGGGTTATGTAATAAGGCCTTTTTAATTTTCTTGTTTAAATTTGGGTTTTGGTTATTTTGACTTATATCTGTTGAGATCGTAAAGTACGGTTTTCCAAAATGAGAACGGTTTTAAAAACACTACGACATTGCATCGCTTTTGAAATGCTTCCGCAACAATAAGAGTTTTAAAAGTAAAGATAATTTTAAATGAATAACGAATAAGCTAGAATATTTTAAGAACTAACAAGAGGCTTCTCATTTTCAAGCGGGTTACCATCAAGAACAAGTTTTCAAAAAGTACTTCAATGTGACATCATAGGTTCAACAATAATGTCTAGGCCGAGTTTGGGGTGTTACATGCAATCTAAAAATTTCAGAGATATACAATTCAGCTAATCTCTCGAGTGAAAAATCTATACGTACCGGACTGAAATGTGCCGATTTCGTTAAACGATCTACAACAACCCAGATAACATCTTTCTTTTTCGGAGATAGAGGTAATCCCGATACGAAATCTATCGTAACTCTATCCCATTTCCACTCTGGCATCATCACTGGCTGCAATAATCTTGAAGGCACTTGATTTTCAGCTTTGACTTGTTGACAAACCAAACATTTCGACACAAACTCTGAAATGTCTCGTTTCATGTCTGACCATCAATACAACTATTTCAAATCATTGAACATTTTAGTACTCCCCGGATGAATAGATAAACAACCACTATGTGCTTCGTGTAGAATTTTTTGAATAAGCTCGGAATTCTTTGCTACACAAATTCTACCTTGGAACATTAAACAATCATCGGATCCGATTTGATAGACTGAATCAGCAGTCGATTCGCATTGTACTCGTTTTGTAACACCCCAAACCTGGCCCAAACGTTATGGCCGGATCCAACGTATCACATTGAAGTTTTTAAGAAAACCCATGCCTCTTTCAACGTCCTTCTTAGTGTTTTAAAAGATAGTCTTTGCTAAGCTAATAAAGTGAATGGAAGCTGTGCACTAGGTAGGTATCCAAAACAGAGGTGGTGAGCCATGAAAGCTGCTTAAGTACCAAGCTCTTGACTGGATCCAATCCTGGACCTGCCCACAACCATTGCCACACTTTGGTGCGAGATTAGGTTTTGGAAAAAAATCGAGTTGGAATTCATTTAAGTAGATATTTTTTATAAACCGATTAATTGTATCGTTGCGCTATTTTGAAAACAAGTATCATTTTGAAAACGCGCCATAAGTCTAACCCATTTTAGATTATTATCAGTAAAATATAGAGTATAAAATAAAATAATCCCAGAAAGATAATTAAAATAGCCTTATTACAACCAAAAACCAAATAATAATAATAAATAAACAAAACCGGTTACTTATTGCAAAGTTCGAAAGCGATCACCACGGCCACTCTGAATCCCCTCCGGCTCCAAGTCTCCACATCAAGGCTCACCTGCAAGGTTAAGGAAAAGGGTGAGTTTGGAAACTCAGTGTGCAACAAGCCCCTTCAGAGCCCAAACTAAAATCAGCATACTGGGCCTAAGCCTTAATTCAGTCTCGACATATACTAGGTCGAAGCCTTTCGTTTAACGGTTACTAGGTCGAAACCTTTTCATAAATCATATCACTGGGTCGAAGCCTTTACTGTAAATGGTATGGCCCACAGGCCCATTTCAATATCACATGTAATACCAATGAATGTATTCAAGCCCATTTGGGGAGACTACTCAACCCACCATCCGCTACTCTCCACCCGTACCAACCAAGCTCTCCATGTGGGGAATAACTCAACCCACCCAACCAAACTTTCCACTGGCAGCATAGCTACTTTATCATATAACTGAAGGCCTAGCCTCTTTTAATAACTGGGGCAAAGCCCTTTTTTATAAACTGGGGCAAAGCCCTTTAAGCACTTCCTCTGTTTATATAAAACCCAGCCCATGCCTCTAATGAGTATATCATAGCATATCATGTGCATCTCATAACATATCATGTGTGTATCATGTCATATCATGTATAACAATATCTCATGCATCATATTTATAATTAAACCCTAGGGGGTATAATGGTCATTTTTACCTATGGGCAAAATAGTCATTTTTCATATTATAAGGGTAATTTCGTAATTTTACCAAATATCAGGGTTTTCCATGTTCATTAACAATTATCAATATTTCCGAGTGTTTAAACAATGATCTTTAACCCACTTAACCCAAATTTTACAACAGTACTAACCGTGTTAACATGCAACTTTTCCAAATTTCCTTTTCTATCAATTTTACCCAAATGGGCCCGAAAGCCCATTGGGCCCAATTCTAGCCCATTGGGCCCAATTCTAGCCTATTGAGGCCCAACTTACCATCGTGCACAAAATTGTGCTCTTACCTGTTCCATCGATCAAAACACCGATCTTATCGTATTTATCGCATCTATAACCAAATGCAAAATCACAAGCTCCCGAAATGCCGGAATTTTAGCATTTCGGCTTTTCAGCGAATATTAATCTAAGCTACTACGAGGGTTGTTACACACCTGTTTTGTGACGTTTGCTAACAAAGTCTCCCACGACAACCTACAATTAATCACCACCATTCTTAGTTTACAATTCATGCTTATCAAACCCAAAATCGACCTTACCATAGTCGGTCAAAGAACCCCTAATAGCCATAGATCACTTACCTTCACAGCGTCCGATGATTCGATCCAAGTTTATCCAAACCAATACTCCAAGCCTTGCTGCTCCTCCAAAGTTGTCTATTTCACTACACAAACCATAAAAGTTGAATGAAAAGGCCCAGTGAGGCATATACCTCAAATCGATAACCTTCATAAACTATAGGGGGTTTCGACTTTTCTTAACATTTACACTATTGAATCGGTTTGGAAAATGGGTACTTACCTGCATTGTTTAGACCCAAAGTAGACTTAGCCCTCAACCACCTAGCAGCCTTCGAATCCTAGAGGTCTACAGGTTCGGCTATGCCCCTAGAACTAAGGTATTTCGGCTTTTAGGACCAAGAAAAAGAAATGGTGTGGTGGCTTGTATTGGTGTTGCCGTCGGGGACTTTTAGAGTTTAGCGGATGAAGGGATCGGTCACAACAAATGAAGAGAAAAGAAGGATGCTGGTCTAAGTGAAATCAGCACAACCAACTTCAAAAATTTCGGCTCTTGTGGTTATTCGGCAAGGGTGATGAAAAGAAAGGGAGTAGTGGTTTGGTTTTGGCAAAGAAGAGAAAGAAAAATGGATGAAAGGAGTGATGATTTCGGCTAGAGAAGAAAAGGAAGAAAAGAAATAACCCTATGATGTTTAAACAAAAGAAAACGGCACAACTAAAGCCCCTAATGCCGAAATACTAACCTAAAACCCCTAAGCCAATTTCTCCTCCCTAAATTCCCACTATTCGGCCAACACTAAGCCTCCATTCAAATCACCAAAATATATCCCCTTATCACTCCTAAATTCATGCATTTCACTGATTCAAACTCTCTCCAACAGAGTTCCACTCGACTTCAAACTCCTGCATGCTCAAGCCATAAAAGATTGCTAGCTTAATGAATCGAACCTTGGCCTTTCCCCAACCACTTACATGCCACTTTTTTAGCTCCTTAGTGGCGTCACTTAACCACTTTGCCAGGGGCTCTCTTATGTTACATTTTACCTACATCTTTTAATAAGGCCACCTATCCAATGCCCCTAACTCCTCAAGTCCAAAATTCAAAAATTCTACCGGGTTTTGGCCAACACATGGGCCTTCCATAGGCCATTTACACACTGCAATTATGAATTTCACAACCAAATACCAAATTTTAAAAATTTTACCAAATTCTCAAAAATTACGAAAATCCCGAAAATCAGGGTGTTACAACTCTACCCTCCTTAATGAAATTTCGGCCTCGAAATTTTACCTGATCCAAACAGTTGAGGGTATTGTTGACGCATCGCCTCCTTTGACTCCCAAGTAGCTTCTTCTTTGCCATGGTTTCTCCAAAGTACCTTCACCAATGGGACTGACTTTCTTCTCAACACCTTGACGTCACGATCAAGTATCTGCACAGGTTCTTCTTCGAAGGTCAAATCCGACTATACCTTAATTTCTGTAACTGGCACGATATGAGTAGGGTCAGAACGATATCGCCTTAGCATGGACACATGAAAGACGTCGTGAATACGATCCAGCTCTGGAGGTAACTCTAGCTGATAAGCCATCGGCCCTATCTGCTTAAGGATCCGATAAGGCCCAATGAACTATGGACTCAACTTGCCCTTCTTACCAAACCTCAATATCTTATTCCAAGGCGAAACCTTCAAAAAGACCATGTCCCCTACAGCATACTCAATATCCTTACGCTTCAGATAAGCATAAGACTTTTGCCGATCCGCTGCCTCCTTTAACCGATTCCTGATCACCTTAACTTTGTCTTCAGTATCCGCTACTAACTCCGGTCCAAGTACTTGTCTTTCCCCCAACTCTGCCCAACAAGTACGCGAATGACACCTTCGCCTATACAGTGCCTCGTAAGGAGCCATCTGAATACTTGCTTGGTAACTATTGTTATACGCGAACTCCGCCAACAGCAAGTAATCCTCCCAATTGCCCCTAAAGTAGATAACACAACCCCTCAACATATCTTCTAGAATCTGAATGACCCTCTCTGACTGCCCATCCGACTGAGGGTGAAAAGCCGTACTAAAATCCAATCGTGTTCCCAACGCCTCATGCAACTTCTACCAAAATCGAGATGTAAACCTTGGGTCTCGGTCAGAAATTACCGATACTGGCACCCCATGCAACTGCACTATCTCTGCCACATACAACTTGGCCAACCTCTTAAGTGAGTAATCGGTTCGGACAAGTATGAAATGGGCAGATTTCGTCAGCCTATCCACAATCACCCAAACTAAGTCCTTCTTGGAAGGTTTCAATGGCAGACCACTCACAAAATCCATGGTTACCCTTTCCCACTTCCAAAGTGGTATCTTCACTGGCTGTAACAATCCTGAAGGTAGTTGATGCTCGGCCTTTACTTGTTGACACGTCAAACATTTTCCCACAAATTCGATCACTTCTCGCTTAAGCCCAGGCCACCAATATAGCTCTCGCAAGTCTCGATACAACTTACTCCCTCCTGGATGCATAGCACAAGGTCCACTATGAGCCTCTCTCAAAATCATCAATCTCAAATCAGAGTCCTTCGGCATACAAATTCTTCCTCAAAAACAAAGAACCCCATCACCATTTAATCCAAAGTCTGAATTCTCCCCCTTCTCAGCTTGCTGAAACCGAGAAAGCAATGACTCATCCACCAACTGCTGCTTCTTAACCTGCTCCACCCAAGTCAGTCTCACTTGTAACTCTGCCAATAAGCTTCCATTGTCATACAAGCTTAAACGAGCAAACATTGCCTTCAATTCCGCCACAGTCCTTCGACTCAACGCATCAGCCACGACATTTGTCTTACCTAGATGGTACTCAATCGAACAGTTATAGTCCTTTAACAACTCTATCCACCTTCGCTGTCTAAGATTCAGCTCCTTTTGAATCAGCAAGTACTTAGGACTCTTATGATCCGTATAGATAATGCATCTCTCCCCATAAAAGTAGTGCCTCCATATCTTAAGCGCATATATCACCGCTGCCAACTCCAAGTCATGAGTAGGATAGTTTACCTCATGAGGCTTAAGCTGTCGTGAAGCATAAGCGACCACTTTACCCTCTTGCATCAACACACAGCCCAAACCTACATGTGACGCGTCACTGTACACAGTGAAATCTTTACTAGACTCTGGCTGAATCAACATTGGTGCCTCAGTCAGAACCTCTTTTAACTTCTCAAAAGCCTCTTGCTGCTTATCTGTCCAAACAAACGGTGCTCCCTTCCTTATAAGTTTCGTTAACGGCACTGCCAACACAGAAAATCCTTCCACAAATCTTCGATAATAACTCGCCAACCCGTAAAACTTCAGATTTACATTCTCGACGCGTCGGTGGCTTCCACTCCAGAATCGCCTCAATCTTTCGAGGGTCTACCTTGATCCCCTCAGCAGACACAACATGCCCCAACAAAGTTACTTCACTCAACCAAAACTCGCATTTACTAAACTTTGCATAGAGTTTCTTTTCCCTTAGCACTTACAGCGCAATACAAAGATGCTCATCATGCTTTTCTTCCATTTCTGAGTATACCAAGATATCATCGATACGGCTGAAATACCCGATTCATCAAATCCATGAATGCTGTCAGTGCATCAGTCAAACCAAAGGGCATAACCAGAAACTCGTAATGACCATTTCGAGTTCTGAATGCCGTCTTATGAATATTCTCTTCTTTGACTCTCAACTGATGATATCCTGACCAAAGGTCGAACTTAGAAAATACTGAAGCTCCTCTCAGTTGGTCGAACAGATCGTCGATTCTTGGCAAAGGATACTTGTTCTTGATCGTCAGTTTGTTCAACTGCTGATAATCAATACATATCCGCATGGTCCCATCTTTCTTCTTTACGAACAACACTGGTGCGCCCCACGGAGAAACACTTGGTCTTATAAACCCTCTATCCAACAGTTCTTGAATCTGAGCTTTCAGTTACACCAACTCCTTTGGTGCCATCTGGTAAGGTGCAATGGACACTAGAGCTATTCCAGGTAACAAGTCGATTCCGAACTCAACTTCTCTGTTCGGAGGTAGTCCAGGAAGCTCCTCAGGAAAAACATCTTGAAATTCTTTGATGGTCCTGACTGACTCCATAGTCATCCCCTCAGGTTCAGCTTGACTCACAAATGCTAAAAACTCCTCACAACCTTTCTGAATCAACTTCTCAGCCCTTAAAGTCGAGACAACATTTGACAAATAGTTCCTTCGCTCCCCTATGACCATTATCTCCTCATCCTCGGCAGTTCTTAGCACTATTCTCTTAACAACACAATCCAACGTCGCCCTATGCTTAGTTAGCCAGTCCATTCCCTAAATAAGATCAAATTCCCCAAATGGCAGCTCCATCAAATCTCCTACAAATATCATATCTTGTATCTCTAAAGGCACCTCCCTAAAAAGTTTATCTACCTTAACTGAGTGTCCCAAAGGACTTATCACTGATACCCCACTCACAGTCTCCTCAGGAAGCACACCCAATGCCCCAGATACAATACAGGCAACATACGAATGAGTGGAACCAATATCAATCAAAGCAATGTAAGGCGTGCAATGAATGAAGAACGTACCAGTTATAACATCAGGAGCATCACCCTCCTCATGACGCCATGCAGTATAAACCAACGTCGACTGTCGAGCTTCAGCATGTCCAGCACCCCTGCCAGGTGCCCCACATCCTCGTCCATTACCATTACCACCTTTACCTTGCCCACGGCCTCTCTGTGGTGGTGGTCCTCCTCGTAGCGGTTGGACACCTCTTTGCTCTGCAACTTGATCCTGAGCTGCTCTTCGAGGACACTCTCTAAACTTATGTTCCTTTGACCCACATCAAAAGCATGCTCTAGTTCGTTTCTAGCACTCCCCCATATGCACTCTGCCATAGTCCCTGCAAGCCTGTGATCTAAAGGTATTCACCAGAACTGCTCGAACCGGTTTCTCCATTCTAGCTCTTTTAACATTTCTATATGCAGCACCTGAGGGTCCAGAATCCCTCCTGAGTCTGGGTCGATCCCTCTCACGATTCTGCCGTTCAGTTCGTTTTACTTCCTTGGCTATCTTAACCTTGTCTACCAACGCAGCGAAATCACGCTCCCTCTGTGGAGCTATCATTACCCTAAGCTCATCGCGGAGGCCATCCTTGAATCGAACACTGTGCTCATATTCGGTCACAACTATCCCGCTAGCATATCGACTCAGCTTCAAGAATTCTGCCTCATACTCCGTAACAATCTTATTACCTTGAGCCAGATTCAAAAATTCCTTTCGACGGACATCCACATAACTAGCTCCAACATACCTCCCCTTAAAAGCAGTCTTAAACAGTTCCCAAGTTACTTGTTCGATCGGGGTACTCTCCCTTACAGTGACCCACCACTGGTATGCCTCATCTCGTAGCAACGACACGGTCCCCTTCAGCTTTTGCTCCATAGAGCAATCTAGGTCGTCCGTAATCCACTCTATTGCCTCTAGCCAATATTCAGCCACGTTTGGGGCTACTCCAGATATGCCCCTAAAAACCTCTGCTCCGTTAGCCCGTAGTCGCTTAGAGATGGATCCCCTATTCACTGTCCCAATGCTAGCTCCAGCAACCCTTTCCAAAACCCTTAACATCGCTTGGGACAAAGCATCGTCCCTCGCAGCCCGATCATGTGACCTAGTCCCAGTTGCTTGTGGCACGGATGCCTCCTCAGCTGGCCTATGCCCTAAGGATGAAAATTCAGCTTGCACCCTTCCACGACCACGTCCGCGGCCTTGTCCACGAGTTCCTCTTCTACTCATATCAAATTATCTGATTACGAATTTTATGACATTAGTTTAATATTTCAGTTGTTTATTACGAGATGTCTTATGGAAATATAGCGATTCAGTGGATTGTTTTTTATAGCACGCGTCGTAGCCTAGCTACAGTTTCAATCCTACTGTTTTGCAGCTCTACCCTATCTAAAGTATCACAGTAGGGTCTCAGTTCTATCTATATCATCATATCAATACCACACAGTGTAAAAGACAGTACACTTACAGACTTGGTGCTGGGGATTCTGTGTGCCACTTCTTTCTCCAAACCATTTAAAACTTAAAAACATGTATTTGGTCACAGAAAATAAATCGAAAAAGGGTTTCTTCTAAGAAATTCTTAAAAATTGATTTAAAATACCTTTATTTTGAAATTCTTGATTTTAAACCCGTTTAAAACCCACAGCCGAGTTGTTGCAACCTGGCTCTAATACCACTAAATGTAACACCCCAAACCCGGCCTAGACGTTATGGCCAGATCCGACGTGTCACATTAAAGTTTTTAAGAAAACCCATGCCTCTTTCAACGTCCTTCTTAGTGTTTTAAAAGATAGTCTTTGCTAAGCTAATAAAGTGAATGGAAGTTGTGCACCAGGTAGGTATCCGAAACAGAGGAGGTGAGCCATGAAGGCTGCTTAAGTACCAAGCTCTTGACTGGATCCAATCCTATACATGCCCACAACCATTGCCACACTTTGGTGCGAGGTTAGGTTTTGGAAAAAAATCGAGTTGGAATTCATTTAAGTAGATATTTTTGATAAACCGATTAATTGTATCGTTGCGCTATTTTGGAAACAAGTATCATTTTGAAAACGTGCCCTAAGTCTAACCCATTTTGGATTATTATCAGTAAAATATAGAGTATAAAATAAAATAATCCCAGAAAGATAATTAAAATGGCCTTATTACAACCCAAAACCAAATAATAATAATAATAATAATAATAATAATAATAAACCAGTTACTTATTGCAAAGTTCGAAAGCGATCACCACGGCCACTTTGAATCCCCTCCGGCTCCAAGTCTCCACATCAAGGCTCACCTGCAAGGTTAAGGAAAGGGGTGAGTTTGGAAACTCAGTGTGCAACAAGCCCCTTTAGAGCCCAAACTAAAATCAGCATACTGGGCCTAAGCCCTAATTCAGTCTCGACATATACTAGGCCGAAGCCTTTTCATAAATCATATCACTAGGCCGAAGCCTTTACTGTAAACGGTATGGCCCACAGGCCCATTTCAATATCACATGTAATATCAATGAATGTATGCAAGCCCATTTGGGCAGACTACTCAACCCACCATCCGCTACTCTCCACCCGTACCAACCAAGCTCTCCATGTGGGGAATAACTCAACCCACCCAACCAAACTCTCCACTGGCAGCATAGCTGCTTTATTATATAACTGAAGGCCTAGCCTCTTTTAATAATTGGGGCAAAGCCCTTTTTGATAAACTGGGGCAAAGCCCTTTAAGCACTTCCTCCGTTTATATAAAACCCAACCCATGCCTATAATGAGTATATCATAGCATATCATGTGCACCTCATAACATATCATGTGCGTATCATGTCATATCATGTATAACAATATCTCATGCATCATATTTATAATTAAACCCTAGGGGGTATAATGGTCATTTTTACCTAGGGGCAAAATAGTCATTTTTCATATTATAAGGGTAATTTCATAATTTTACCAAATATCAGGGTTTTCCATGTTCATTAACAATTATCAATATTTTCGAGTGTTTAAACAATGATCTTTAACCCACTTAACCCAAATTTTACAATAGTACTAACCGTTTTAACATGCAACTTTTCTAAATTTCCTTTTCTATCAATTTTACCCAAATGGGCCCGAAAGCCAATTGGGCCCAATTCTAGCCCATTGAGGCCCAACTTACCATCGTGCACAAAACTGCGCTCTTACCTGTTCCATCGATCAAAACACCGATCTTATCGTATTTATCACATCTATAACCAAACGCAAAATCACAAGCTCCTGAAATGCCGAAATTTTAGCATTTCGGCTTTTCAGCGAATATTAATCTAAGCTACTACGAGGGTTGTTACACACCTGTTTTGTGACGTTTGCTAACAAAGTCTCCCACGACAACCTACAATTAATCACCACCATTCTTAGTTTACAATTCATGCTTATCAAACCCATAATCCACCTTACCATAGTCGGCCAAAGAACCCCTAATAGCCATAGATCACTTACCTTCACAGGGTCCGATGATTCGATCCAAGTTTATCCAAACCGATACTCCAAGCCTTGTTACTGCTCCAAAGTTGTCTATTTCACTACACAAACCATAAAAGTCGAATGAAAAGGCCCAGTGAGGCATATACCTCAAATCGATAACCTCTGTAAACTATAGGGGGTTTCAGCTTTTCTTAACATTTACACTACTGAATCGATTTGGAAAACGAGTACTTACCACAGTCTTCCCTTCTGCACTGTTTAGACCCAAAGTAGACTTAGCCCTCAGCCACCTAGCAGCCTTCGAATCCTAGTGGTCTACAGGTTCGGCTATGCCCCTAGAATTAAGGTATTTCAGCTTTTGGGACCAAGAAAAAGAAATGGTGTGGTGGCTTGTATTAGTGTTGCCGTCGGGGACTTTTAGAGTTTAGCGGATGAAGGGATCGGTCGCAACAAATGAAGATAAAAGAAGGATGCTGGTCTAAGTGAAATCGGTACAACCAACTTCAAAAGTTTCGGCTCTTGTGGCTATTCGACAAGGGTGATGAAAAGAAAAGGAGTGGTAGTTTGGTTTTGGCAAAGAAGAGAAAGAAAAATGGATGAAAAGAGTGGTGATTTCGGCTAGAGAAGAAAAGGAAGAAAAAAATAACCCTATGATGTTTAAACAAAAGAAAACGGCACAACTAAAGCCCCTAATGCCGAAATACTAACCTAAAACCCCTAAGCCAATTTCTCCTCCCTAAATTCCCACTATTCGGCCAACACTAAGCCTCCATTCAAATCACCAAAATATCTCCCCTTATCACTCCTAAATTCATGCATTTCACTGATTCAAACTCTCTCCAACAGAGTTCCATTCGACTTCAAACTCATGCATGCTCAAGACATAAAAAATTGCCAGCTTAGTGAATCGAACCTTGGCCTTCCCCCAACCACTTACACGCCACTTTTTAGCTCCTTAGTGGCGTCACTTAACCACTTTGCCAGGGGCTCTCTTATGTTACATTTTACCCACATCTTTTAATAAGGCCACCTATTCCATGCCCCTAACTCCTCAAGTCCAAAATTCAAAAATTCTACCGGGTTTTGGCCAACACATGGGCCTTCCATAGGCCCATTTATACACTCCAATTATGAATTTCACAACCAAATATCAAATTTTAAAAATTTTACCAAATTCTCAAAAATTATGAAAATCTCGAAAATCAGGGTGTTATACGTTTAGCTTACAATTCATTATCACATTTTTGAGCTTCGCAAATTTGCTGTAAAAATAACGGTTTAGCTTTTAACTCAGCTAAATTCGAACTATCACCAGACAAAGTTAACTATGTGTTCATCGCCCGCAAAGCAAATAAAGATTTTCTACTTAGAGCATCTGCGACTACATTCGCTTTCCCCGGGTGATAATCGATCACTAACTCATTGTCTTTCAACAACTCGAGCCATCTTCGTTGTCGCAAATTCAAATCTTTCTGAGACATTTGATACTTCAAACTCTTGTGATCAATAAAAATATGACATTTTTCCCTGAATAAATAATGTCACCAAATTTTCAATGCAAAAACAATAGTGGCCAATTTTGAACCGTGCGTCGAATAATTCTTTTCACGTGGTTTCAATTGTTTGGAAGTATAAGCTATCACTTTGCCATCTTGCATCAAAACACATCCCAAACCATTCAATGACGTGTCACTAAAAATCACAAACTCTTTACCCAAATCAAGTTGAACTAAAACTAGTGCTTCAGTTAACAATGCCTTCAACTTATCAAAATTCTATTGACATTTCTCAGGCCATTCGAACTTCAAATCTTTTTGTAGCAATCGAGTTATAGGTGTAGCAATCATTGAGAACCCTTTTACAAAACATCAATAATAGCTAGCTAATCTTAGAAAGCCTCTGACTTCAGACACGTTTCTTGGTGGTTTCCAATCAACAACTGCTGAAATTTTACTCGGATCAACTCGAATGCCTTTTGCTAAAACAATATGTCCCAAAAATCCAACCTCTCGAAGCCAAAACTCGTATTTGCTGAATTTAGTAAACAATTGATTATCTTTCAAGGTTTGTAATACAATCCTCAAATGTTCAGCATGCTTAGATTCATCTCGGGAATAGTTTAGAATGTCATTGATAAATACAACAACAAATCTGTCCAAATACGGTCTAAAGATTCGATTCATCGAATCCATGAATACTGCAGGAGCGCTAGTTAATCTAAATGGCATAACAAGAAATTCATAATGCCTATACCTTGCTCTGAATGTAGTTTTTGGCACGTCTGAATCTTTAACTCTCAACTGATAATAACCGGACCGTAGATCAATCTTTGAAAATATTGTTGCTCCTTTCAACTGATCGAACAAATCATCAATTCTTGGAAATGGATACTTATTCTTAATTGTAACTTTGTTAAGCTAACGATAATTGATACACAGTCTCATCGATCCATCTTTCTTCTTTAAAAACAGCACTGGTGCATCCCAGGGCAAAAAACTAGGTCGTGCAAAACCTCTATCAATTAACTCTTGCAACTGAGCTTTTCACTCTTGCACTGGTGATGTTCCCGGTACTAATTCAATAGCAAACTCAACTTCTTTGATCGATGGCAACCCAAACAACTCTTCTGGAAACACATCCAAATATTCACAAACCACTAGTACTAATTCAATCTTCGATTCAGACACTTTTGTATGCAGTACATAGCAAGATAAGCATCGCAACCTTTTCTCACATATTTCTGAGCTAGCATCATTGATATCACAATAGGCAACCCACTCGAATCATCGGATTCAATTCGAAGAACTTTATTATTCTGACATTTCAATTCAATAATCTTTCGTCTACAATTCACAACAACATCATGCAGAGTCAACCAATCTATACCCAAAATCACATCAAATTCGTCAAACGGTAAAAGCATCAAATCAGTCAGAAAATAGTAACCCCGAGTCATCAAAGGACAATTCTTGCAAACTTTATCAACTAGGACATACTTGCCTTAGGGGTTTGATACTTTAATCACAAATTCGGTAGACTCAACAAGCAAACTCTTATAAGACACTAAATTGATGAGTCATTCCAAGATCAATCAAGGCAATTACATTAGTGTCATAGAGAGAAAATGTACCGGTGATAACATTTGGTAATGACGCATCTTTGCAACCGCGAATAGCGTAAGCTCTGGCTGGTGTTCATGCCTTGGATCTCATAGTAGAATCTTTTGTCACACCTTTGCTACTAGTCACATTTCCTATATTTCTAGGTGGTCTCCCTTTAGCAACTGTATTGCTAGGTCTTGCATTCTGAAATTTGTCTTTCTAGTTTAATTCAAGACAATCCTGAATAAAGTGACCTTGTGAGCCACATTTGAAACAAGCTTTGTTACTCATCCAACAATCTCCAAAATGCCATCTTCCACACTGTTGACACTCAGGTTTGTTGGTCCTCACACTACCAACACTCGATACTGAAGTAGCTTGAGCTTTAGTAGTCGTATATTGCTTTCCACGATCTCTATTGGAATACCCCACTGAAGCTGTCGATCGATTATATGAATCCCGTGATTTCTTTGATGAAGAGTGATAAGGTTTATTCATCGACCTCTTTCTCAAATCTCTAGCCTCAGAATCAGCTTTCCTATTTTCTTTGCCAAGTTCTTCGGCTTTGCAAGCTCTGTCAACTAACACAACAAATTCTTTTAATTCAAGAATCCCTACTAGAAGTCTAATGTCTTCATTCAACCCGTCTTCGAATCGCTTACACATAATTGCCTCAATGAATACACATTTTCGAGCATACTGACTTAGTCTCACAAATTCTCTCTCGTACTCGTTCATAGACATTCGACCTTGTTTCAACTCCAGAAATTATTTGTGTTTTTTATCGATAAACCACTAACTTATGTATTTCTTTCTGAACTTAGTTTGAAAGAATTCCCATGTGACTCTTTCTCTCGATACCACGGATATCAAAGTGTTCCACCATTGATATACAGTATCTCTCAGAAGTGATATAGCGCATTTGAAACATGCAGCTCGCGTGCAAGACAATTCATCAAATACCCCAATCGTACTCTCAAGCGAAAACTCAGCTCTCTCAAGATCGTCATCAACTGTAGCTCTAAACTCTTCAGCCCTATATTTTTAAATTTTATCCACCGGTGGCTTACTCAAATGTAAAGGTTCCACACCTTGAAGAGCTATGGGAACCGGTTGGGGAATAGGTGAGGTGGAGGTTGTTGAGCAGTCGGGTTAGTTCGGACAAACTCAGTGAACCATTCGTTCATCATCTGGAAGAAGGCTTCCTTAGCCTCTCCTCTCTAACTACTAGACACATGTTCTGATTCAAATGGCACTGCTCCGTGAACGAAGGCTGGCGCATTACTTTCAACATCATCAGTAAATGCTCGATTGGGATCCATAGCTACATGAAAACACGATTTAAAACTGTCAGGAGATATCACACTATCACAGGTTATATATGGCATGTATAGCTAGACTCTCACATACGCTATGTTAGTTCTAGAATTGACTAAACTGTAGCTCTAATCTAATAAATATAACACCCTCAGCCCAGATCTGTCGCTGAAATAGGGTTATGGAGCATTACCGAACTTATTTCATAAATAATCATACAATTTACATACAATTTCTATTTCCAAATATAAATCATTCATAATCAATCACATTGTCCCTAATACGAGTCTACAAGGCCTAGATCATGCATTAGAAGTGGTTCGGGACTAAACCGATAACTTAGGAACTTTTTGGAAAACATAGAATACTTTACAAAATACAGAGGACACACGCCTATGTGGCCCGGCCGTGTGTCTCACACGGCCAAAGACATACCCGTATCACAGGCCATGTGGACATTTGAAATGGGATCACATGACCGTGTCCCAGCCTGTGTCTAACCTCATGTAACTCTTTGACTTGGGTCACACGACCAACCATACGCCTGTGTGACTAGCCTATGTACCCTTCAAAATGGCCTCACACGCCCGTGTGCCATGATGTGTGCTAGGTTGTGCCAAAACAGTAGGGTATACTAACTTATGCCACACGGCCAAGTCACATGCCCGTGTGCTGAGCCGTGTGGAGCATACTAACTTGGTTTCTAATTAAACACTAGGGGACACACGACCATGTCACCTGTCCATGTGTGATACACAACTGAGACACACACTCGTGTCTCTACCCGTGTGGACAAAAATAGGCTATTTAACAAGCCATCTAGCTCACCCAAATTTGCATTCACCTACACAATTCAAATGCCATATAACATGACATAAACATGCATTCAAACCAATCTCAAACAAGTTTAATTCATGCCAATTCCATACCAACAACCACAAGACACTCAAATATCATAATAAGCCATTCAATTCATACCAATTTCACATTCTCAAATCACCTAAATAGTCACTTTCAATTATGCATCACTTCACCTAAAACCTCAAGCATACCAATCTCAAATTTCAACCATTTGGTACTCCAAATACCAACTCCAATAAACATTTATATAGCAACTATACATAACATATCAAAAGCCCATTTTTACATATATATTTACATCACCAAACATGCCAAAATAAGCCAATTTACATGGCTATACACATAACCAAGCATTTAACATTTACAAGCCAAATCAAATGGCTAAATCCATTACCAAACTATAAAGCATAATGACCATAATTCCTATACATGCTATATAACCAAAATCACAAGTTCAAAAGTACCAAAATGAAAGCTTGATAATGTGATGAGATCTCTGGCAACTCCCAAATCTGAGCAAGCTTCGATAATCACTATAAAACACGGAAAAGTAAATAGAGTAAGCTATAAAGCTTAGTAAGTTCGTATAGTAATAAACTCAACTTACCATATATACACAATTTAAGCAATTAAGATATCATAACATAACTCATATTGATCCACAAATCTATCACATATTCATTCACAAGGTTAGATATAAAATTCATAAGTTTCTTCGATTCAATGCTTGTATGTTTCATGTACATACCTGTATGAACTCGTATCAATTTTATACTCATCCATATCCTTGATATACCTATTGAACCATTCGGAATAATATCGGATACTCGGGAATCTTGCACCCTAGGTGCCAATACATAGCCGAAGCTATCTCAATCTCATATATCATATAATTCTTACTCTCGAGCTATCAATGGGTCTGCTCACACAAGCTAATGGCCATGACATGGCTACACGGTGCTGCTCACACAAGCTGATGAGAATCCGTAACATATTCTGGATAACTCAACCACCAGTAGGATGTATGGACTAGCACCCAAACATATAAGCCCTAATGACATGTCATTTGTATCCTAACCTACTCACAAGGTTTAACCAGGATTTCACATTATTGAATCTTTGTCGAACATATTCGTAGTGTAACATTCTAAATTAGGGCTAGTAGGAACTGTGGCCTCGAGGCAACAAATTTGAGATAGAAATAATTATTTTATTATTCCTATGAGGTTTATGTTATGAATTCATACTTCTTTGAAACTTTCATGAAGAAATTCTATGCATAAAATGTCTAATTGCATTTTAGGGACCAAATTGAATAAAGTGAAAAACTTGTATTCTAGAACCTTTAAGCATGAAATTGCATTATATTATGAATTAGAGGGTCCTAACTAGCAATTTGAACAATTTTTAAAATTTTGGACAAAAATAGACATGCATAGCAAAAAATTGGAACGAGAAACCCTAAGGGCATTTTGGTCAATAGGTAATTAAAAGAATAAAAAGGGAAAATCAAACCAAAAATGTGTCCATATTCCTCCTTGGCTGCCAAAAATCACACAACACCATAGCTAGGGTTTTGTTCAACATTTCCAAGCTCAATAGAAAGTGTTCTCTACCCCCGTTTTTAATGTTCTTTGTATTTTTGAAGTCTTGGTAACATGGTTTACCCATTTCTAGCTATATTTTGAGCTAGGGTTCATGTATGAAAATTGACCCATGCATGACATGCTTGTATTTTGATGATTAATGGAGGAATATGAATGTTTGAAGCATGATGAAGATCTTTTATTAGGTGATTTTTAGTGAAAACACCTAAACAAGGGACTTGTTTGTAAAATTGTAAAAGTGAGTAGTAATAATGTGAAATAAAAGAAAATATGGGCTGATATGAGCATAGTAAAGGCTCGGCTAAGCTTGGGTAATCAAGAAAATGCATACATTTCATTTTACAAGCCTAGGGGCTAAATCATAAATAAGTGAAAGATTAAGGGTCAAAATATAAATTTGAAAAAGTATGGTTTATGGACCCATTTGAATAATGTGAATAATAAATAAGTTAAATTTGGAATTATAGATCAAGAAAAACGTGAATCAAAACTTGATCGAAGAAAGAATAAAGTAAACGACGACTAGGCTCGATTATCATTGTTTGGTACCGAGGTAAGTACAGATGCAAATAATGTGGTGTTGTGGTATGTTTTAATGCTTTAATGAATTGTGATAATTATGCTATTGTAATTATGAGTTTTATGCTTATTGATTGCTATGAAAGCTTGAATGTTATTATGGTCGTTATCCTCTATGTTATAAGCAAGTATAACAGAGATGCTCTATGCAAGTGAGGAAAATCTCGTTTGAACCTTAGGAATAGTTTAGGATAAAAGTGACATGTCACTAGGAACTAAGAAGTCTGAACTTATTGAGTGGTCCGGGTTCGTGAGATATGTGGCATCCGAGCTCATTGAGAGGTCCGAGTTCATTATGGAAGCGAGCATCCGAGCTCGTTGAGTGGTCTGAGTTCATAATGGATGCGTTTCATGTAACATTCGAGCTCATTGAGAGGTCTGAGTTCATTATCGATGTGTTGCATGTTATGAGGTAGGTTTCGCTATGTATGTACATGAGGCACTTATGAGCAAGTTTTTCGCGTATCCAATAGTATTCCGATGTGTTCAACGGGTAATATAATGATTGTAATAAAGTCCCGAAGAGGGAATATGAAAGAGGTATGGTTATCGATACTCTACAATGAGTACAGGTACATATGCTAAAACCTATGAGTAATGCTTTGATAAAGAACAATTTAAGATGAGCAAGTATATATGTGCATATGATGAGTAAGCAAAGAGGTTTGAATGAAGAATAATCTTTATGTATATGTTATCATGTTTTTGCATGTTAATTGTTTACCACTATCGCATATTATTTGCATGTGGACTTACTAAGCTTTAATGCTTAATCCCCTCTCTTTTCCATCCTTTGTAGTTCTGCCAAGCTAGCTCGGGGATCAGAAGCTGTCGGAGTAATCGATCACACTATCAAAAGACCTTTGGGTATAGTGAAATTATTATTTTGAGTATGGCATGTATAGGAACTTGGTCGTTTTGTGATATGTGTCATGTTATTTGGCCAAATTGTGAAGGCCTATGATGGTGATGATTCTTTTTGTAGTGGCCATGTGATATGGCTCATGTTTGATCACTTGGGTTGTAATCCAATTATCCTTGCATGCATCTGTTAGTGTTTCGATGGTAACGTATGTTATTGCTTGGTGAGTGCATGATAATGATATGATATGTGGTTGATTGATGAATGTATGGTAAAGTTTGGATTAAGTGCTAAAGGTTAAAGGATGAACTAATGACTATGTGTATGAATACAAAATTTGAAGTTAGGGTAACAAGTTTAATAATCCATGAAATTGGTGTGGAATGCCTCTAAATAGGGTAATAAATGAGTGTGCAATAAGATGACATTATGAAGATGTGAGAGTGCTATGGTGTGGAGTATTTGAGTGTGTAAATATGTCATGTTGTATGTTACAAAGTATGTTTGAATGTATGAGTGATTGAGGGTGACCATTGGCTTGGAAAATAGCCTCCAAAAAGGTCCACACGGGTAGACACACGGGCATGTGTCTAGGCCGTGTGTGACACACGGTCTGCCCCGTTGGCGTGTTGAATGGTCGTGTCTCCCCCGCACCAAAAAATCCCAAGTTAGTATGTATGGTAGTAAACACATGGGCAGGGACACGGCCGTGTATCTCAACCATGTGAAGGACACGGCCTAGCACATGGGCATGTGCCCTGGCCGCGTGCCCCTAAATGAGTGATGACGTCATAAATAGAATGTCCAGGTTTTTTGACACGATCAATGAGACGGGCATGTCTAGACCGTGTAAGGGACACGGGCATGTGCTCGGCCATGTGAAAACCCTTGTAGGTTTGAAATGAGAAATAAATTCTAGAAATTCCACATGGGTATGGGACACGTGCGTGTCCCAAAGCACATGGGCGTGTGCATTGCCTTTACACGGGCATGTGAGGCTTAAACCTAGAAATTTTCTTAGAATTTTCTTAAGCTCTCAGTTTAGTCCCAGATTACTTTTAATGTATGTTTTGGGCCTCATAGGTCCATGATAAGGACAATATGAATTTGTTTGATAGGTTTTAATTTGGAGTGAAATATTATGACCAGTATTTTCCGGAAATGCCCTGTTTATGTACGGTAGTGCCTCGTACCTTGTCCCAGTCTTGGGTAATTGTAAGGTGTGTTACATTTAGTGGTATTAGAGCTATGGTTTAGTCGATTCTCGAATTAGCCTAGCATATTTGAGTGTAGCTATACATGCCATACGTATATATATAAGTAATGATAGTGTGACGGCTCTTGACAATATTAAAATGTGTCTTCATATAGCAAATGGATCCTAATAGAGTAGTGGCGGATGTGTAGAAAGTAACGATCCTGCTACAACGGAAGGAGTAGTGCCATCTAAAAGTAAGCCTGAAACTGTCAGCAGAGGAGAAGGAGGTAGAGAGGCCTTTTTCCACATGATGAATGCATGATACGCGGAGTTCGTTCGAACGAACACGAATGCTCAACCTCCCCTACCTCCCCCAAATCCTCAACCTGCACCTGCGATGCCTCAACACATCGATTTCATGAGATTTTCTAGAAAACCTGTTGACAGAATTTGGAAACAAGGTGCTAAGGAATTTACGGCAAATGCCAATGATGACCCCGAGAGAGCGGAGTTCTGGTTAGAGAACTCGATACAGGTATTTGATGAATTGTCATGTACACTCGAGGAGTGCTTGAAATGTGCCATATCCCTGTTGAGAGATGGGGCGTATCACTGCTGGAGAATCCTAATATCTGTAGTACCACAAGAGAGGGTTACTTGGGAATTCTTTCAAGAGGAATTTCGAAAGAAATATATTAGTGAATGGTTCATCGAACAGAAGCGCAAGGAATTCCTGGAATTGAAATAGGGTTGTATGATAGTTAGCGAATATGAGAGGGAATTCGTTAGACTCAACAAGTATGCTCGGGAATGTGTACCCTCCGAAACTAAGATGTGTAGAAGATTTGAATATGGGCTTAATAAGGATATTAAGACATTAGTGAGTATTCTTGAGTTGAAAGAATTTGTGGTACCTGTAAAACGGGCATGTAAAGCTGAAGACTTGGTTAAAGAAAGGAAGAAGGCCGAGTCTGAAGCAAGAGATACAAGAAAGAGGTACATGAGTAAGTCATTGCCATCCCAGTGTAAGAAATCTAGAGAAATGTACTCTCATTCACATGTGTCAGCTGGACATTCAAAAGAAAATCGTAAAAAACAGAATTCGGGTTTTAGATCTCAGGCTACGTCTGTGGCAAGCATGGATAACGCTAAACCTTCCAAGGTTGAATGTCTACAATGTGGTAGACGTCATTCTAGCAACTATAGAGTGAGTGAAAGATCATGTTTTAAATGTGATTCTTTAGACCACTTTATTAAGGAATGTCCCGAGATAATGGAAAAATAAAGATTTCAGAGTCCAAGATTGAGTGGCGCAGCTTCTAAGGTAAGACCCACAAGAAATGCCGAGAATAGGCCTGGTAGTAAGAATGTGACGTGAGATACAGCAGTGAGGTCTGAAGCTAGGGCTCCGGCCAGAGCCTATGCCATATGTGCACGCGAAGACGCAACTTCTGTAACACCCCTAACCTGTATCCGTCGCTGGACTAGGGTCAAAGGCATTACCAGACATATCGGAACATTTAACTTACATCTTATAAGCATCAAAGCATCAAAGATCAAACATCAATATAGAGTCCCTTATAGAGGTCATTGATACCTAAAACATGCATTAAAAAGTAGTCCAGACTAAACCAGGCACACACAAAATTTTCCAAAACTTAAATATTTTTAAAGAAGTACAGGTCACACGCCCGTATGAATAGGCCGTGTGCCTCACACGGCGTTAGACATGCTCGTGTGTCTAGGCTGTGCCTAAACAAGCCATACATACTGACTTGCTCACACGGCCACAAGACAAGCCTGCGTGCCTTGGCTGTGGTCGAAACTGACTCGGGTCACACGGCTAGCCACACGCCCATGTGCCTTGGTCGTGCCCAAGACTGACTTACAATTGTAGGGTACACCAGAGGACACACACTTGAACACGGCCGTGTCTCTACCCATGTGGACAAAAATAGGCTATTTGAATAGCCAACTTGCCACCCCAATTGGGTCAAACCTACAAGCAATGAAACAAGCATATTTGTACACCAATTTCAGCCAATTTCAATACCAAAACATATATTATTCATGACTTTACATTATTAACAAATTCCAATCTCAATTCATCAAACAAATCATGCCAAAACTTAAACTAAAGTCATACCTAAACACATGTTCAATACATCATTCAATCTCATAATCAAACTTACCAAAATTTCTCAATATTGACCATTTCTTTTGGTCATTCAAAACATACTATATAATTTATATAACATTTCCAACCATAAGTTCAAACATAAATTAGCCATATCACATGGCATAATATATATATTACAAAACATAACCAAAGTATTTCTAGCCTATACATGCCATACTTCAATATATACATTTACAAAAGGTACCAAAATAAGGTTTAATAGTGTGGTGATGATCCTCGATGATCCCCGAGCTCCTAGTAGCAGCGATATCTATAAAATAATTCAAACATACACAGGGTAAGCTTTCAAAAGCTTAGTAAGCCATATACAAATAAACTTATCAACATAAGCATATAAACACCCAGAATACATGTACTTTATGACCAAGATACCAACATATATCACATGGTTCAACTATAATTCATATATTCTCAAAGATACATGTACTTACCTTTCATTCTCAACATAATATACAATTTAAACATACTCAACTGAATCTGCATTTCACAAAGTCATTCATTTCTCGGAATGCCCGTTTGAACCATTCAGAAACGTAAGGATGTGCGAAAAGCTTGGAAAGCATATACAATGCCAACGTCCTAGACATGGTCTTACATGCAATCAAACATCGATGCCACTATCCCAGACAGGGTCTTACAGGAAATCAGATATGATGTTGATGTCCCAGACATGGTCTTACATGTAAAACAGAAGTCGATGCCAACGTCCCAGACGTGGTCTTACACGATAACACATATCAGAATCTAATGTCATGACATTTGTATCCTAACTATTTCTAAGGTTCGTACGGGGCTTTTCAAACGTCGAAACTTTGTCGATACTTTCTCGGATGTCTCATATTCAAGGCATAAAGCCAATCATCATAGTTCAATAACATATAAGCATAAATAAATCAATTCAAGTACATTTATTTGCATATAGTCTTACCTCGTACAGATTCGGATGAATGAAATTTGTTACTCGACAACTTTCGACTTTCCCCAATCTAACTTTGTATTCTTTAATTCTCGATCTATATAAATTCAAATTTAACTAATTCAATCAAAAATTCATTCAAAACTATCCACAAACACACATTTAGGGCATTTTACAAACTAGCCCTCACATTTTCACATTTTGACACTTTAGTCCTTAAGTCATTGAATCACAAAATACACATAATTTGCTTGTACCCAAGCTTAGCTGAATTTCTATTAGGTTCATATAAGTCCATGTAGCTCATTTATTTTATATTTTAGTCCTTCAATTTACAGATTTCACAATTTAGCCTGTTTTACTCAAAATCATCAAAAATCCAAAGACAAAACATATAAACCCAATATCAAACTTTCATATTTCATCAATTAACAACATAAAGCTCATGAATTCATTCATGGCACATTCCAAAATCATCAACAAAATTAGAAATTGAGGCATGGGCTTGATAATATACGAAGCAACGATTACAAAAACGTAGAAATTATCAAAAATCGAAACAAAAACATACCTAAATCAAAGCTTACAAGTGTCGAACCCTAGCTATTCTTTTCTCTTTTCTTTTTCTTGTATTTTTGGCCAAGGATGATAGAAATAAGATGATTTTTAACTTTGGTTTTAACTAATATCACATTAATATATTTTTTTACCAATTTAACCTTATTATAATTCATTAAAATTCCACCAACTAATGCCTTTTTATGTCATTTAATTCATTCAATGGTCAAATAACCTCATAAGGACCTCACAATCATAAAGCCAAATCAAATAAGCACTTTTAACAAATAACATGCAACTTTTACATTTTACGTGATTAGGTCTTTTTTTGAAATTAAGCACACAAACAATCAAATTTTCACACGAGACTTTCACACATGCTCATTCACATATCATAAACACGGAAAATAATATTTAAATATTTTTTTAACTTAGATATGTGGTCCCAAAACCACTATTCCGACTAAGGTCTAAACCAGACTGTTACAACTTCTCCTGATGTGATCACTAGTAAATTTTCTCTTTACGGTATAATGTTATTGCTTTGATAGACCCTGGTTCCACTCATTCGTATGTGTGTATGAAATTTGCATCTATTATGAATATACCCATTGAGTCTACAGAATTTGTAATTAAGGTGTCTAACTCGTTAGGAAAGTATGTGATAGTTGATAAAGTTTGTAAAAAATGTCCTTTGATGGTTAAAGATTATTTTTTTCTGGCCGACTTGATGTTGTTGCCATTTGACGAATTTGATGCCATTCTAGGTATGGATTGGTTGACACTACATGAGGCTATAGTGAATTATAGACAGAAAGTTATGGAATTAAAATGTGAAAATGGTGAAATTCTTCGGGTTGAATCAGATGATGTAGATAAGTCACCAATGATGATTTCTTCAATGATTGATCAGAGATACTTGAGGAAGGGGTATGAAGCTTATTTGGCATATATATTGAATACAAAGGAATCCAAATTGAAAATTGAATCAGTACCGATTGTGTGCGAGTATACGAATGTATTTCCGAAGGAATTGTCAGGTTTGCCTCCAGTTAGAGAAGTGGAATTTAGTATTAAACTAATGCCGGGGATGGCACTCATCTCTACTGCCCAATATAGGAAGGCCCCGACTGAACTAAAAGAATTGAAGTCACAGTTGCAAGAGCTAATCAATAAAGGTCTTGTGAGACCAAGCTTTTCACCATGGGGTGCTCCTGTACTGTTCGTGAAAACGAAGGACAGCACTATATGCATTGACTATCGAAAGCTCAATAAGGTGACAATAAAAAATAAGTATCCTCTTCCAAGGATTGATGATTTGTTTGACCAACTAAAGGGAGTGACGTGGTTCTCTAAGATAGACTTGAGGTCTAGATACTACCAGTTGCAAGTTAAAGAATCTGATATGCCTAAAACTGCCTTTAGAATAAGGTATGGCCACTACGAGTTTCTTGTCATGCCATTTGGATTAACAAATGCTCTTGTGGTATTTATGGACTTAATGAACCATATTTTCTGACCATTTTTGGATAAGTTTTTTGTCATTTTTATCGACGACATATTGATTTATTCGTGTGATAAGAGTGAACACTTGGAACATTTAAGAACGCTTCTACAAACCTTGAGAGACAAGCAGTTGTAGGCCAAGTTCACTAAGAGCGAATTTTGGCTACAAGAGGTCAGATTCTTAGACCACATTATTTCAAGAGATGGTATACGAGTTGATCCCAGTAAGATTTTTGCTATTGTTGAATAGAAGCCGCCGAGGAATGTAATCGAAGTTAGAAGCTTTTTGGGCTTGGCCGGCTACTACCGCCACTTTGTAAAAGGATTTTCGATGATTGTAACTCCTTTGACAAGATTGCTGTAAAAGGACGTTAAGTTCAAATGGATAGAGAAGTGCCAGCAGAGCTTTGAGAAATTAAAAGCATTGTTAACCGAGGCACAAGTGTTAGTACAATCAGAATCAGGAAAAGAATTTGTGATTTACAGTGATGCGTCCTTGAATGGATTAGGGTACTTATGCAAGAAGGAAAGGTAGTAGCTTATGCTTCGAGGCAATTGAAGCCCTATGAGAAGAACTATCCTACGCACGATTTAGAGTTAGCCGCTATTGTATTTGCTTTGAAGATTTAATAGCATTACCTATTCGGCGAGAGATGCCATATCTATTCAGACCATAAAAGTCTTAAATATATAATGACTCAAAAGGACTTGAGCTTGAGGCAACGAAGATGGCTTGAATTGTTAAAAGATTATGAGCTTGTGATAGATTATCACCCCGGTTAGGCAAATGTGGTTGTCGATGCCTTGAGCAGAAAGTCTTTATTTGCTTTTAGAGCTATGAACGCACGACTAGCCCTATCTCATGATGGTGCTATTCTAGTAGAGTTAAAAGCTAGACTGACTTTTCTTCAACAGATTTGTGATGCTCAGGAGGCTGATAAAGAGTTGCAAGCTAAGAAAGCTTAGTGTGAGTCGAACTGTGAATTAGATTTCCAGAGAGATCCTGATGGTTTTCTGAGGTTATATGGAAGGATTTGTGTTCCGAAGAATGTTGAGTTCATTCAGGATATTTTGTATGAGGCTCATAATGGAGGCATGTCAGTTCACCCAGGTAGCACAAAAATGTATAATGATTTAAAGAAAATGTATTGGTGGAATGGCATGAAAAGATACATATCTGAATTTGTGTCGAGATGCTTGATTTTCCAACAAGTAAAGGCCGAGCACCAGGTACCTTTAGGTTTACTTCAACCTATCTTAGTTCCTAAATGGAAATGGGACAGAATTGCTATGGTCTTTGTCACAAGCTTGCCGTTGACACTGAGAAAGAAAGATATCGTATGGGTAGTGGTTGATAGACTGACTAAGTCGGCTCATTTTATACCAGTATGCGTTGATTATTTACTTGATAAGTTAGTCGAACTGTATATTTCTGAGATTGTGAGACTTCATGGAGTACCTTTATCGATTATTTTGGATAGGGATCCGAGATTTACTTCGCAGTTTTGGAAGAAGTTACAAGAAGCTTTGGGTACAAAGCTGAATTTTAGTATGGCTTTTCATCCACAGACTGATGGAAAATCCAAGAGAGTAATTCAGACACTTGAAGATATGCTTAGATGTTGTGTTCTTGAATTCTAAGGTAGTTGGGAAAAGTACCTACCTTTCGTTGAATTTGCCTATAACAATAGCTATCAGATGAGTTTGAAGATGGCACCTTATGAAGCATTATATAGACGTAAGTGTCATACATCGTTGTATTGGACTGAGCTTAAGGAGAATAAGATTCACGGAGTAGATTTGATCAAGGAGACCGAGGAAAAGTTGAAAGTAATTCGTGATTGCGTAAAAGTGACATCGGATAGGCAAAAGTCGTATGCAAATTTGAAAAGGAAAGAAATTGAGTATCAGGTTGGTGATAAGGTATTTTGGAAAGTATCCCCATGGAAGAAGGTTTTGAGATTCGGTAGAAAAGGCATGTTAAGTCCTCATTTTATAGGACCGTATGAGGTTACTGAAAGAATATGGCTTGTTGCTTATCGATTGGCTTTGCCGACTAAATTAGAAAATATTCACGATGTGTTTCATGTGTCCATGTTATGTCGATATAGATCCGACCCTTCACATGTGATTGCACCGACTGAAGTTGAGATCAGACTGGATATGACTTATGGTGAGGAACCTGTTAAGATCTTGGCTCGGGAAGTCAAGTAATTGAGAAACAAAAGTGTTGCTCTTGTGAAAGTTTTATGGAAAAGACATGGGGTTAAAGAGGCTACATGGGGGCCAGAGGAGACTATGAGGAAACAATATCCAAACCTTTTCACCGGTAAGATTTTCGAGGACGAAAATCCCTAAAGGGGGGAGTTGTAACATTTTGAATTAGGGACTAGTCAGAACAGCGGTCTCGAGGCCACAAATCTAAGATAGAAATAATTATTTTATGATTCTTATGAGGTTTATGTTATGAATGCATACTTGTGTGAAAGTTTCATGAAGAAATTCTATGCATAAAATGTCTAATTGCATTTTAGGGACAAAATTGAATAAAGTGCAAAACTTTCATTCTAGAAGCTTTAAGCATGAAATTGCATTAGATTATGAATTAGAGGGTCCTAATTAGAAATTTTACCAATTTCTAAAATTTTGGACAAAAATGGACATGCATAAGAAAAATTGGAAAGAGAAACCCTTAGGGCATTTTGGTCATTAGGTAATTAAAAGAATAAAAAAGGAAAATAAAACCAAAAATGTGTCCATCTTCCTCCTTGGCTACTAAAAATCACACAACACCATAGCTAGGGTTTTTTTCAACATTTCCAAGCTCAATAGTAAGTGTTCCCTAGCCCCGTTTTTAATGTTCTTTGCATTTTTGAAGTACCAGTAACATGGTCTACCCATTTCTAGCTATATTTTGAGCTAGGGTTCATGTATGAAAATTGACCCATGCATGACATGCTTGTATTTTGATGATTAATGGAGGAATATGAATGTTTGAAGCATGATGAAGATCTTTTATTAGGTGATTTTTAGTGAAAACACCTAAACTAGGGACTTGTTTGTAGTGTAAAAGTGAGTAGTAATAATGTGAAATAAAAGAAAATATGGGCTGATATGAGCATAGTAAAGGTTCTGATAAGCTTGGGTAATCAAGAAAATGCATACATTTCATTTTACGAGCCTAGGGGCTAAATCATAAATATGTGAAAGATTAGGGGTCAAAATGTAAATTTGAAAAAGTATGGTTTATGAACCCATTTGAATAATGTGAATAATAAATAAGTTAAATTTGGCATTATAGATCAAGAGAAATGTGAATCGGGACTTGATCGAGGAAAGAATAAAGTATACGACGACTAGGCTCGATTATCATCGTTTAGTACCAAGGTAAGTACATATGCAAATAATGTGGTGTTGTGGTATGTTTTAATGCTTTAATAAATTGTGATAATTGTGTTATTGTAATTATGAGTTTTATGCTTATTGATTGCTATGAAAGCTTGAATGTTGTTATGGTCGTTATCCTCTACGTTATAAGCAAGTATGACGGAGATGCTATATGCAAGTGAGGAAAAAATCCCGTTTGAACCTTAGGAATAGTTTAGAATACAAGTGGCATGTCACTAGGAACTAAGAAGTCTGAACTCGTTGAGTGGTCCAGGTTCGTGAGATATGTGGCATTCGAGCTTGTTGAGTGGTCCGAGTTCATAATGGATGCATTTCATGTAACATCCGAGCTCGTTGAGAGGTCCGAGTTTGTTATGGATGTGTTACATGTTATGAGGTAGCTTTCACTATGTATGTACATAAGGCAATTATGTGAAAGTTTTCTGCCTATCCAATAGTATTTCGATGTGTTCAACAGGCAATGTAATGATTGTAATAAAGTCCCGAAGAGGGCATATGAAAGAGGTATGGTTATCGGTACTCTACAATGATTACAGGTACGTATGCTAAAACCTATGAGTAATGCTTTGATAAAGAACGATTTAATATGAGCAAGTATATATGCGCATATGATGAGCAAGCAAAGAGGTTTGAATGAAGAATAATCTTTATGAATATGTTATCATGCTTTTGCATGTTAATTTTTTTTACCACAATCGCATATTATTTGCTTGTTGACTTACTAAGCTTTAATGCTTACTCCTCTCTCTTTTTCATCCTTTGTAGTTCCGCCAAGCTAGCTCGGGGATCGGAAGTTGTCAGAGTAATCGATCACACTATCAAAAGACTTTTGGGTATAGTGAAATTATTATTTTGAGTATGACATGTATAGGAACTTGGTCATTTTGTGATATGAGTCATGCTATTTGGCCAAATTGTGAAGGCCTATGATGGTGATGATTCTTTTTGTAATGGGCATGTGATATGGCTCATGTTTGATCACTTGGGTTGTAATCTAATTATCCATGCATGCATGTGTTAGTGTTTTAATGGTAGGGTATGTTATTTCTTGGTGAGTGCATGATAATGATGTGATATGTGGTTGATTGATGAGTGTATGGTAAAGTGTGGATTAAGTGGTAAAGGTTAAAGGATGACCTAATGACTATGTGTATGAATACAAAATTTGAAGTTAGGGTAACAAGTTTAATAATGCATGAAATTGGTGTGGAATGCCTCTAAATGGGGTAATAAATGAGTGTGCAATAAGATGACATTATGAAGATGTGAGAGTGCTATGGTGTGGAGTATTTGAGTGTGTAAATATGTCATGTTGCATGTTACAAAGTATGTTTGAATGTATGAGTGATTGAGGTGACCATTGGCTTGGAAAATAGCCTCCAAAAAGGTCCACATGGGTAGACACACGGGTATGTGTCTAGGCCGTGTGTGACACATGGTCTGCCCTATGGGCGTGTTGAACGGCCGTGTGTCCCCTGCACCGAAATTTCCCAAGTCAGTATGCATGTAGTAAACACACAAGCAGAGACACGGCCGTGTATCTCAACCGTGTGAAGGACACGGCCTAGAACACGGGCGTGTGCCTTGGCCGCGTGCCCCTAAATGAGTGATGACGTCAAAAATAGAATGTCCAAGTTTTTGGACACGGGCGATGATACAGGCATTCTAGGCTATGTGTGGGACACGGGCGTGTGCTCGGTTGTGTAAAAACCCCTGTAGGTTTGAAATGAGAAATAAATTCTAGAAAGTCCACACGGGTATGGGACACGGGCGTGTGAGGCTTAAACCTAAAAATTTTCTTAGAATTTTCTTAAGCTCTCGGTTTAGTCCCGGATTACTTTTAATATATGTTTTGGGCCTCGTAGGTCCATGATAAGGACAATATGAATTTGTTTGATTGGTTTTAATTTGGAGTGAAATTTTATGACTCATATTTTTCGAAGATGCCCTTTTTATGTACGGTAGTGCCTCGTACGTTGTCCCGATCTCGGGTACAGGTAAGAGGTGTTAGATGTAGGATCGTATTCAAAATTAATTCAATAATAAAGCATTTAAAAATAGAATTATATTAATGGTTATTTACATACGAACTTACCTTGATTCACAAAAATGACGAAATGAATTTACTAGTCCAATACTTTGTTTTTTCCCCGATCTAGATCCGAACTTCGATTTCTTGAGCTTTATAATATTAAATTTAAATTATTCAATTATCAATTTATTCAATTTATTCAATTTAGCCCAAAATGCATATCATGGCAACTTTACACTTTTACCCCTAATATTTTAACATTTTTACAATTGAGTCATTAGCTCATAAAAATACAAATTCATGCAATTTGGTCCCTACCCATGCTAGCTGAATTTTCCCTATTATCATAGTAGCCCATATCTTTCATTTATTTCACATTTCCACCACAAAGTTTACACATTTCAAAAATAAATCCTTATTTGACAATTTTACCAAAAATAACTTAATAAATGTTGTTTATCTAACAACAACCATACATTTTCTATCATCAAACATCAAAATACACTTGTATTTATCAATGGTAAAAACCTAAACTTTTAACGATTTTTCAAATTAGTCCCTAGACTAGCTAGATTAAGCTGTAACGATCTCAAAGACATAGAAATCATTAAAAACAGGACAAAAATGAACTTACATGCAAGTTAGCAAGTGATCGAAACTTCAAACCCTAGTTATGGCTTCTCCAATATGAATTTTCAGTGGTTATAGCCAAATTAGGAAGATTATACCCTTATTTTTATTATTTTACTTAAGTTAATTTATTAATTTTCTTATTTAACCTTTGTTATAATTCATTAAAATTCATTTAATCATGTAAAAGAATATCCACTAACTTTATAAATGGGCTAAGTACTACTTAAGGACCTCCACATTAAATTTCTAAAGCTATTAAACACCTTTAGCTATTAGAACCCAACTTTTATACTTTACGCGATTTAGTCCTTTTTATCAAATTAAACACTCAAACGATAAAATTTCTTAATGAAATTTTCACACAATCATACTATCATGCTTTAGACATTATAATAATAATAAAATAATTATTTTGACCTTGAATTTGTGGTCCCAAAACCACTGTTCTGATTTGACTAAAACGGGTTGTTACACTTTCAGGATGTTGTATGGCTTTGTCGTATGCTTGCTGTTCACTCACAAGGATATATTTACCAACAAATGTTTCATGATTGGATGCTTCCTCTATCCTATAAAGGTTGGCTATGTGTTGTTCTTATGTGTTCAAGTCTTACTTATTTTACCTGTTCTATGTATGTTTAATGTTTAAGTTTCCTGAAATGCTTTAAAACGAAAGGCTTTTCATATATAATTGTTAAATAAGTATATAAAATATAAAGAATATCAAGTTATAATCTTAGAGAGTTTGAAAGGAAGTCCCTATTTTCCCTGAAAATAAAGTGATTATTTTACTCTTTTCTGTATCACAAACTATCTGTGATAGAGTTGTTGTTGAGCCAAAGAAAACTATACTAAAACTTAGAAGAATTCAACATTTATATGCCTAGTTGTCTGATAACCTAAGAAGGGAAAATGATGAGGTAACTTCATTATAAGTTTCACATGTCAAAAAATGAAAGATCTATCACAACACTAATATTTTTTTTTTTGCATTATCTAATATGTCAGTTTGAATAAACTATTTTCTCAAAGTTCCATACTTTTAACTGATGTTGATTCTAGAATGAGCAGTTAGCTGATATTCTAGCATATGTTTCTTGGACTTTGGGGTACCCTCCAATTCTTATGTCTCCTTCAATATAACTACCTATTTTTTTCCTTCTGAAAGTACATCCATTAGTGTTGTTTTCCCTACTCCACTAACAACCATCAAAGCTGTGAGAACTCTAGGTAGGTCTAAATGCACCAGTAATATCTTGAAGTACCTGTAATCTTTTTGGATACCTCTACTCTCTCGGTTTCTTCAGAGTATCAATAAAGTATTTCTCATCCTTGAATGATATATTTATGGGCTTGAAAGGTAAAACCATTCCCTTAACTTTTCTTTATGTTAGAGAGTTGACATTGGGCAATTCTTTTTACAGAGTTATGTCACTCAAATCCTCTTTCGTCTTAAGGTAAGAAAGTATTTAATGAGAGATAACAGCCTGAGAACTCCTTGGGGGGCTTTAAAAGGCTCAAAGTGAATGATAATTGTTGCTTGTTGCGGTTTTTTTCTTTTTAATTCACTCAAATGAGCTTGATAACATATGCCCTTTGCGTAGTCTTTATCTCTATAGAATTTAAAGTTATTGAAATGATTCTTCTCCAACATATACACATAATCAATGATTGTTTACATATCATATAAGTTATCTAATGCAAATCATCATTTAAGAAGCTACTAATATAGATGTTGTAGGAGTTGATCAAGAAAATCATGACTAAACCATTGCATTTGGGAAAATACTTTAAATAGTCTGCTAAAGCTTTGGAACAACAGATTGCTAGGGAAGCAAGATTTTATGGTGCTCTAATCAGGTATCCCCCTAAATTTGTTTAAAAGAATCTTTTTTTTTTTTTTGCTACAACCTTTCATATTCTTTACATTTTGTTCTATAAGCTTATTATGCAATTTGTCTGTAGAGGCCTTGTTCTTTTACTTGCCCCTTTCCTTTTATTTCCTAACAAACATATAGATTGCAGCAAAATTGGAAATTTAAGTGACAACAAGTTACATGTCTAGGCCTAACTTCCAGTAATGAAGGTTTCATTATTGATCTTTTCGATAATTCATTGTATAGATTAGCACCAATGTCTTACCTGTCTTATTTATATCCCAAATACTCTTTAATGAAAAAAATATTCTTTTCATACATATTTGTACTTAGTATAATCTAGAGCTTGTAGAGTTAAGATTGCAACTCAACACAACTCACGAACCTACGTTCCTAGCTGATATTACAAAGGCTTGCCAATTTATGATCGCAGCCTCTAACACAGCTAGTGGACCTACGTTCCTACTGATATTACCAAGGCTCGAAGGTTCAATACTACAACCTCCAAAATAGTTAGTGCGAGCTCAAGCTCCCAGCTGTAACCCAAAGGCTTGCAGGTTCAATACCATAGCCTTCAAAACAGTTAGCGTGAGCTTAAGCTCCTAGTTGTAACCTTAAGGCTCGCATCAATATCACAACCTCCAAAATAGTTAGTGTGAGCTCAAACTCCTAGCTCTAATCTTAAGGCTTGCAGGTTCAATACCACAGCCTTCAAAACAGTTAGCACGAGCTCAAGCTCCTAGCTGTAACCTTAAGGCTTGTAAGTTCAATACCGCAGCCTCCAAAATAGTTAGCGTAAGCTCAAGCTCCCAACTGTAACCTTAAGGCTCATAGGTTCAATATCGCAGCCTCCAAAATAGTTAATGCAAGCTCAAGCTCCTAGCTGTAACCCTAAGACTCGCAGGTTCAATACCGTAACCTCTAAAACAGTTAGCACAAGCTCAAGCTCCTAGTTGTAATCTTAAAGCTCGTAGGTTTAATACTGTAGGATCCAAAATAGTTAGTGTGAGCTCAAGCTCCTGGCTGTAACCTTAAGGTTCATAGGTTCAAAACCGCAGCCTCCAAAATAGTTAGCGTGAGCTTACGTTCCCAACTGATATTCTAAAGGCTTGCCAATTTAATATCGCAACCTCCAAAATAGCTTGTAGACCTATGTTCCCAGCTGATATTATAGAGGCTCACTAGTTTAAGATTGCAACTCTTAATAGATCGTTGACCTACATTCACAACTAATGTTACTAAGGTTAGTTGATTTAATATCATAGTTTCCAAACAACTCACTGATTTAAGATCATACTTGATATTGTTAAGAATCGTTGACTTACAATTTTTTTCTTACGGAAAATACAGTTCACAATATTCTACAATATAATTTTTGACTCTTGTGTCACACTATCAAACAACAAAACTTGTTTAATAACGCTTGAAGTTAAAACATATATGGTAAGCCCAAAATTACACACACTTCAAAAATTTCAAATTGTTTGAGAAGAGTCACTTTATAACTCTTCTTTGATCAGGTAGGGGACATATTGTTATATAATTATAATTCAACCCAGAATCAAACCTAGGGTCCAACCTGAGATCTGACCCGAGATCTGAGTTGATTTAATAAAGAGGGCTTCTTCTTCCTCTCTATTTTTGGTTCCCTGCTCCAAAAGAATTTAACCACTTGACCCTATCTTATTCCACATCTGTTAATCCAGTGCATCAACAAGGTTCAATTGTAAAAGTGATAGTTATTTCGATTTTAGGGACTAAATTGAATAAAAAGAAAAAACTTTAGGGAAATTATGAAAAATGAATGAAAGATGTCATATACATGAAATTGGATGATTTAAAGTGTTGGAAACTAATAATTGGAAATAAATTATTGTATAGATCAAGAAACTGTAGATAATTGAAGAAAATATAAAATTACAGATTAGTCACTGACACTCCTACTTTTGTTGTTTACCTGGTACGTTCATATGGTATAGTTATTTTTATTTCTATAATATTTATGTTTGCATTGTATAATTGGAATGGTTTGATATAAACTCAAATGTTGTAATCGATACAAAGGTGATAAAAAGGATTTGATTGAAAGTGATAAATTGTTACATATTTTGAGCTCAGATGACCATGAGATAGAATACAATTGGCATGCCAATAGGGTTATATCACGCGCAGTACAGGTTTGATATGAGATGAGATAATGATAGATGATATGTTTATATGTTCATTGAATGTACTAGAATCCAACATTTGTTGCAAATTAATAAGTTATATTTATAATGATTCAGGCGTGTTTCTAGGGGAGGATGTGTAGCTTTCGAGCTTGGCATTTAGTGCCCAGGCGTGTTTATGGAGGGATTTTAGCCTTCGAGCTTGGCACTCAGTGCCCAGGTGTGTTTTTGGATGGATTAACTTGTTTGAGTATTTTGGCCTGCGTTGGGTGGACAACCGAGTATCCGTATATGTATTTTTTATAGTTCATCAGGCTAAATTGTTATTCCAAATGGATAATTATGATTGATAAATGGTTAAAGTTAAAAGAAATTGATTATTTGATATCGTATAAATGGAAAATTTCATATGACTTGTAACACCCCTAACCTATATCCGTCGTCGGAACAGGGTTACAGAGCATTACTAGAGTTTTCAGAATAAATACAGTTAAATTATATCATTCACTATTCATATTCGAAACCCAGCATATTCAATCTTATTGTCCCTTAATTGGACCATTGAGGCCAAATTTATGCATTAGAAACAAGCCGAGACTAAATCGAAAACTCAGAGAATTTTTCACAAAATTTCAAAAATTTTCCTAGATGCAAGGGACACACGCCCGTGTCTCAGGCCTTGTAGGCACTTGTAATAGGGGTACACGACCGTGTCCCATCCTGTGTCCTTATCCATGTAACTCTCTCACTTGGGTCACACAGCTAGCCATATACCCGTGTGTTAGGTCGTGTGGATAATTTAAAAAATTGGGTGCAAGACTCACACGGCCAAGACACATGCCCATGCGTTAGGCTGTGTGTCACACACGGTTGAGACACATGCCCTTGTGTCTGCTCGTATGGACAAAATAAAGTCATTGTCTAACCTTATTTCTCACCCAAATTTTGCCTTCTACCTACATTAACATTTTAACACATTTCCAAACCAATTCAAGACATTTAAATCAAGCCAACATTAACATTATACATGATATATCATCACATGTATTCAAGCTTACCTTTTTAAAAGACATATATGTTTACTATCATTCAATCTAACTATACCAAGCACACATATATTAACCATATTATAACCTCATATATATATTCACTAAAAATACCATCACTAGCCATTCCAATGGCTGGATTACAAACAACCATTTACATGCCAACATTGGCTAAGTTAGCCTATACATGTCATTATACCAAAATAAGTTTGTTATCTATACCAAAACAAGCTGAAGGATAGTGTGATGATGCTCCGACCAATTCCAACCTTTACGAGCTTCCAAGCACTATAAAATAGAGAAAAGAAAATCGAGTAAGCATTTCAATTGCTTAGTTAGTTCGTATAACAAGAATTTAGCTTACCAATTATGTAAATTCAATATAAGTATACAAACATGCATCCAAATCATTATGGCCATTTGCCTAAACACATATGATCTCAAGAAACTTGTTAGTCATGTATATCATGTAAACATCAAAAATCAAGAATGAGCTCATCATGTAATAACTTTCATAAACATGTGCTTTTCATACGATATTTCCATATAACATGTGCATTTCCCTAATCAATCATCTTAAGTTCAATTTAACCATGTCAGAACTCTTCCCGTTGAATTTATTTGAAATATTGATGGATAAGCTTATGTAGTACACTTAAAGTGTACAAAACTGAAAATCCATCAATTTATATCCAAGGGTACCCATTAGGGCACATAATTCGGAAGCACTCTCTTGAGCCATATAACAGGGTGCTCATGTGAGCCATGTAACAAGAAGCTTATTTGGGCTAAATTAGGAAACTCATAAGAGTTTAAAACAGGAAGCTCATTGAGCTTAATAGGTAACTCTGAATAGTTATTATCAGGGAGCTCCGGATAGCCATATAACAGGATGTTCAAGCGAGCCATATCAAGAAGCTCAAGAAGAGCCTATATCAGGATGCTCAATAAGAGCTACATTTGTGTCCGCAATATATGCAGGATCACAATCGATCGTGTAACAGAACGCTCACAAAGAGTTGTGGTAGTCCGCAACACATGCAGAATCACTACCGATCAGGATGCTCACAAGAACCATGTAACAAGAAGCTCAAGAGGGCTTATATCAGGATGCTCTTTTGAGCTATGGTGTGTCTGCAACATATGCAAGACCACAACCAATCGGGAAATCTTTTATCCATCGAATTTCATCTATTCAAACGGGATTTATACTTATTGAGCAATATCAGGCATGTAATTAATTTTATACATTAAACATTTATACAATTCACACATATTCAACATTCAATTCCAAACATATTAATATACATAATCTAGTTACATGAACTTACCTCGATAAGCGTTCGTATACAAGGATCTACTAATCCGACACTTTTTGTTTCCCTCGATCCAACTCTGTACTAAGTCTATTCGGATCTATATAAATGAATTTAACATCAATTTAATCTATTTCATACTCAATTTAATTCAATTTACACCCTAGGCAAAATTACCATTTTGCCCCTATACTTTCTATAAATGACGATTTCGTCCTTAGGCTCGGAAAATGAAATTCGTACAATTTAATCCTTATTCCAAGCCTAACAAATTTTTACATATAACATTTATAGCACATATATTTCATAAAAATAAAAAATTTTCCATGAATTTTACATCTTTACAATTTAGTCCCTAATTCACAATTTCATAAAAATTCACTTTACAAAAGTTGTTTTTCTATTAACAACCTTTCAATTTCTACCACAAATTTCAGAATTTCAACATATTCATCCATGGAAAAATTTCAATACTTTAATATCTTTACAAATTGATCCCCAAAATAGATAGATTAAGTTGTTACAATCTCGGAAATATGAAAATTACTAAAAACAAGATAAGATTACTTACCCCAATATGTTTGCTTGATTTTCTTTCTCTTTCCTAGGGTTTTCATAGAATTTGGGGAAGAAGATGATATAAAATGATGATATTAGATATTTATTTTATTTATCATCATTTATTTATTTCAATTTCCAATTTAGTCCTTTTCTTTTTCTAATTTTCCATGGATGAATATGAAAAATATCTACTAACTTCTCTTAATGGTCTAATTGTCATATAAGGACATCAAATTTTGAATTCCATAGCTATTTGATACCTATAGCTACTAGAACTCAACTTTTGCATTTTATACAAATTGGTCCTTTCTATAATTAAACATGAAATCGGTAAAATTTTCTTATTGAAATTTTCATATGTCTTTCCTATCATGATGCAGACCATGCAATTATTTTAAAATAAATTTTCTTTCTGACTCAGATTTCTGGTCCTGAAACTACTATTTCGATTTCACTAAAAACGGGCTATTATATGACTGAAATGATTATATTTGTTATAGATTGAAATGTTATTTGGTGACTGAATATTGCAACTGAAGTAGACAAGATTTGTTAATGCTAATTAAATGAAATTGAATGGAACCAAATGGTGTTATAATAGAAATGACGACTAAATATTGATATATATATATAGATGAGGAATGAATGTTATAATGAATTGGTATTGAATTGTATAGTAAGAAATGAAATGAAGTATTATATGATTGAATGTGATATACTCACGTTGTATTTGTGAAATGTGATGACAAGAAGATTTTTTAATTAGCTAGTTCAATATGTTAATTGTGCTTTAAGGTGAGTTTACTATTTTAATCCGAACGAACTTACTAAGCATATAAAAAGATTACTTGGTTACATTTCTATTTTTTAGTTGTCTGCGGAACGTGGTGATCGAATCACCTCAGATCTCACACTATCAAGCCTTCAAATCGGTAGTTTTAAATGTTCTGGACCCAGTTGTGTGGCATGTGTCTAGGTTTAAATGTGATTAATTGTTTATTTTGGATGTTGAGGAAATTACCTATGTCTATAATGCTTGTACTTGTTGGTAATTTGATATGTTAACTTATGGCTTGAAATGGAAGTTTTGAATGTGGTTGCTAAATACGAGAAATGTGATGGTACATATGAAATATTGATATGCTTAAAGGTGATATGAAATGTTTGAATAGGTGAAGTTTTGTTGGATGACATGATACAATAGTTTGATGCCTATTTGAAATATTATAAGTATGATATGTGAGTTTATGCTTGTTATAAAGTGATAGGTTATTAGATTGGTATAATGCTCAACTTTAGGATGATAGAAATTTGTATTTTGACTGCGTATTAGGCACATGCATGGTTATGTACTAATTTGGCATAAAATGGGAACGTACTTTAGTACTGGTTAATGTTAAGTGATTGAAAGTTGTATTTTGTTTGTGTATAGGGTATATATATGGTCACTTTCTATCTTGGCATGAAAAGAGTTAAACTTTGGCTTTGAATATTAGTTGTGATGGTGATTTATGGCATATTGGTTAGAAATAGGATTTAATTATGTTTTAATATGATTTTGGTGCAATTGGAACATGTATAAGAATCGATTGTTGCATGTATATGACTTAGGTAAGAATTGATTGTTCCATGTATGAATCGATTGTTTTATGTATAAGGCTAGGTAAAAGTTTGAGTTAAATAACTCGATTGAAAAGGCATATTTTTGACACACACGGGCTAACCCACAACCGTGTGTCACGCATGGGCAAGTGACCGTGTGACCCCATTTTATGAGTTTTCTCTATTTGTTTAAAAGTTTGTAATTTGGTCATTAATTGCACTCGGGCCAACATAAGAGCTTTTATAAGCTCAATGTAGATCAATTGAGACTTAGAATTGTTTGTAAGTTGTGCTAAACATGTATTATGAGTTATTTTGTTGAAGCATTGAATGTTAAAGTCAGAAATGCACGTGAATTGTTCTATTAACTGTTGTAGCATCTTGTAGCTTGAGTCCAGCGATCGGACCAAGCAAGGGATGTTACATGGATAGTCCTTTTTGGTTTAATATATGGCATGTACCTAGGTTTAAGTTGATTTTGTTTTATAATTGGTAAAATCGAAAGTTTGAATAGCATTGTTACTTGAATTATGAATATATATGAATGGTAGTGAATTAGAATAGAACATATGATGAATTACCAATTCAAATGGTTAGATGGATGAAATGATGAAAATATCATATGCTAAATGTGTTATATATAGGTAGTATTGATGCAACAAGATGAAATTTAGCATATAGAAATAATTAGAATGTTGAATTAGTTGATTTGGTATACATATTGAATTCAAAGAATGTTTTGATTAGGCACCATTTGGAAACAGAAGGTCACATCATGATGTCGAGTTCTTGTCGTCGTGATGAGAAGTCGTTAGATAGTTACGTCGCAATGTCAACCTGATATTTTATAAACTTTATAGTTTGGTCTTAATTCGACACTAAGTTAACAAAAGAGATTTTGTTAGCTTGTATAAGACTCCGAAATGATGGAAAATCATATTGAGAATGGATAATGTTGTTAATAGCATACATAAAAAGGTAAATTGAATAGTAGTTGCTCTGGCAATGGATGTGGTATCTTGTAGCTTGGACCCGACAATCGGGTCGAGTATGGGGTGTTATAAGAGAGAGGGCGAAAGCGCACGCTTTCACCCTTTCTCCTGCCACGTCAATTAAAAATACGCCCTACAGGAGTCATTTTTTCCTTTTCTCTCCAAAAATGATTTGTTTCCCTAATTTTTGACAAAACAACCTAATTCTCTAATTTTTCTTTAGTACTGGCACATATCCCTCATTTTCCCAAAAAAATGGCATCTAAACTACTTTTATTCCCAAGTTGATACCTTTACTAGTTCAACTGTTGGTCAAACTATTAAGTCTATTTAAAAAGATAACCAATTAAAAATTGTCATGTGACAAAAAGATAAAAAATATTCTTTTTACTTAATTTGTTCTTTCTTCTTCATCTTATTTTGGGCTTCTTCTATGAGTGTGAGAATTTAATGCTTTTGGTTTTGATCAAGGTTTTCAAAACCGGATCTGTAACACCCCTTATCCATACCCAAGACCGGGGCTAGGTACGGGGTGTTACCAAACATGTACTCGGATATTTTTGGAAATTATGGGTTATCAAAATTTGTTCCAAATTAAAACCAATCAAACAACATCTTAGTGTCCATATTATGGGCCTACAAGGCCCAAAACATACATTGAAAAGGGTACAGGGCTAGACCGAGAACCTAAAAAAATTTTAAGCGCTAGGCCATGCCCTCCACACGATTGAGACATACAGTTGTGCCTCTACCCGTGTGTTTACTACCATGCATTCTGACTTAAAAGTTTTAGGTGTAGGGGACACACAACCATACCACACGCCCATGGGGCTATCCGTATGTCATACACGGCCTAGACACACGCCCGTTTGTCTATACATGTGGACCCTTTTTAGGCTATAATTTCAAGACTTTGGTCACCCTCTAACATCCAGACACACTTATAGGTTTCAATAATATTTAACATGGCCTAATTATACTCTTAAATAACCTTGATATAGCTCATTGCATGTAAAACTCATCTCATCAGTTTTATACATGCTGGGTTATCCCCTTTGTATTAAGGATTTCTATGTATTATAACACATTTAATCTTGGCTCATTATCTTAACTCATTTCCAATTATGGCCTAACCATCCCATGTGATTTGGTCACATTACATGTGTCTAATTGTGGTACACCATATTTAATCATCACAAGAACATTTGAACAAAAACATGCACAATTTGTAGGTCATAACCTACATCGAAATGAGTCATATCCCATGGTCATATACAAGTGAATATGAACACCTTTATAAGCCTTCATATTAGCTAATCAAATGACACATATGACAAAACAAACAAAAGCCCTATACATGCTATTGAACAAAATAAAAGTATCTATATACCAAAGTTGGGCAAGATAATAGTGTGTTGATTCTCCAACCGTCTTCCAATCTCTACGAGTCATTGAGCTCTGTAAAACAAGGAAAAGGGATGGGTAAGCATTTACATGCTTAGTAAGCCCCAATAACTGGAAAGTAAACTTACCGATTAATTAGCATACAACCATGTTAGGCAACCAATCCAATAAATATAGGATAGCCTCCTATTACATGCACTCACACATCAAGTTAGTCCTATAACAATTCATCATGTAATTTATCTTAGATGAGCTCATCATCCAATATTTTCATTTCTAAATCTCATGTTAGTCCCGTTGAGTTTCTCGAAAATCTTGATGGATTATCCATTTACCATCAAGTCATAAGAGCGATCATCTCGAGTACGCATTCCCGTGAGCCTCATATCTTATGGTGGGATTACCAGTCCAGGCTAAATCTCCCGTAATATAAACTCATGGAGTGATGTCGGGATTACTAGTCCAGGTTAAATCCCTTGTAGCGACAAACACCCTTAATGAGCTCGGATCTGAATAACCAGTTCTGGCTAAATTTAGACCCTAATCGGATTACTCGTCTGGGCTAAATCCTTAATGCACACATATTCTTCGAGAGGCTCGATCACTCAAGGAACACTCATCCGGGCTAGATCCTTTCTATATTTGAGATCAACGGATTACCCGTCCGAGCTAAATCTTTTTCTGCAACACATGTAGGATCTCAAGTCATGTAAGCCACGGTTTATCCATCGAACTTCCTTTTTAATTCCAACTGGGACATTTATCATTTTGTCATTATTATTGCCATCATTATATACAATTATCACACATTCATAAAACATGCATTTGGGCATATTATAGGTTTACTTTAAGTTATTCGAACTTACTTGGTATTCGTTTCGGTTTCGAGTTTCGGTTATTCCAAAACCTTTTCTTTTCCTCGATCGACCTTTGAAATTTGTTCCTTAAGGTCTATAACAATAATAAATTATCAATATCTCACATTATTCTTTTTAAGCCTAAATTTCACCCCGGACAAAATGATCGTTTTGCCCCTAACCCTTCACATTATTTACAATTTAGTTCCTAGGCTCGTATAATGAAATGCATGAAATTTCTTGGTTACCCAAGCCTAGCCGAATATTTTTCATTCTTATAGCAGTCCACATTTTCCTCTATTTCATATTTTTCTACCCACTTTTTACAACTTTTATGATCTAGTCCTTTAAGCTATTTCCATAAAAAATCACTTGGTAAAAGTTGTTTACCATCCTTTAAACTCTTATATTCCTCCATAAAACATCAACATACAATCATCTCATTCATGGATAGTTTTCTAAACATGAACCCTAGCATGAAATATGGGTAGAAATGAAGAGAGTAAGCTACCGGGATTTCAAAAATACGAAAAACATTAAAAAGGGGGCTAGGGAGCACTTATGAGCTTGAAAATGTTGAAAACCCTAGCTTATGGAACCCTTGAAAATTCGACAACTATAGGAAGAAGATGAGTGAATTTTTCATTCATTTTCCCTTTTTAGTTCATTTATTACCAAATGACCAAAATGCCCTTCCTTACTGAACTTTCAAATTTTTCCATACATGCCCATTTTTGTCCAAAACTTAGAAATTAGGCAATTTTCTCTTTAAGGACTTCTAATTAATTTTCCAAAGCAATTTCATACAGATTTCTTCTAGAATCCAAGTTTTGTAATTTATTCAATTTGGTCCCTAAATTTCCAATTGGACACCTTACTCATAGAATTTGTTCATGAAACTTTAACACATGCATATTTTCATATTCTAAACCTCATAATAATCATAAAACAAATATTTTAACGTCAGATTTGTGGTCCTGAAACCACTATTCTGACTAAGCCCTATTTTGGGATGTTACATTTCTCCCCCCTTAGAGACTTTCGTCCTCGAAAGTCTTACCAGTAAATAGGTTCGGATATTGGCTTCTCATGGTTTCTTCTGGCTCTTATGTAGCCTCTTCCACACCATGTCGATGCTATAAAACTTTTACCAAAGCTACATTTTTATTTCTCAACTGTTTTACCTCACGAGCCAAAATCTTGACCGGTTCTTCACCATAAGTCATGTCTGGTCTAATTTCAATCTCCGTTGTTGAAATCACATGAGAGGGGTCTAATCGATATCGCCTCAACATAGATACATGGAACACATTGTGAATCTTTTCCAGTTCTGGTGGCAATGCCAAACGATAGGCTAATGGTCCAACTCTTTCAGTGATCTCATATGGTCTGATAAATCACAGACTTAGTTTGCCTTTCCGGCCAAATCTCAATACCTTTTTCCATGGAGATACTTTTAAGAATACCTTATCTCCAACTTGAAATTTGATTTCTTTTCTTTTCAGATCAGCATATGACTTTTGTCTATCCGTTGCCGCTTTTAAGCAGTCATGTATCACTTTAACCTTTTCTTCAGTTTCCTTGATCAGATCAACTCCGTGAATCTGGCTCTCCTTGAGTTTTGTCCAATACAATGGAGTTCGGTACTTTCTGCCATACAAGGCTTTATAAGGTGCCATATTCAAACTCGTTTGAAAACTGTTGTTGTAGGCGAAATCTACCAATGGAAGGTATTTTTCCCAGCTGCCCTGAAATTCAAGGATGCAACATCGCAACATATCCTCAAGAATCTGAATCATCTGCTCAGACTAACCATCAGTCTGCGGGTGAAAAACTGTACTAAAGCTCAACCTAGTACCCAAAGCTTCTTATAGCGTCTTCCAGAATCTCGAAGTGAATCTTAAATCTCTGTCTAAAATAATTGATAGCAGTACCCCATGTAATTTCGCAATCTCAGATATATACAAGTCGACCAACTTTTCAAGTGAATAATATGTCCTTATCGGGATAAAATGAGCCAACTTTGTCAACTTATCCACTACAACCCATATAGCATCTTTCCTTTTCGGGGTCAATGGTAATCTCGTCACGAAGTCTATAGTAATTCTGTCCCACTTCCATTCGGGGACTATCACAAGCTGTAACAAACCTGAAGGTACTTAATGTTCAGCTTTGACTTGCTGACATATCAAGCATTTTGTACAAATTCGGAGATTTCTATTTTCATTTCGTTCCACCAGTATATTTTCTTCAAATCATTGTACATTTTGGTACTTCAAGGATGAGTAGACAAATCACTATCATGCGCCTCTTGCAAACTTTTCTGAATAATTTCATCATCCCTCGGTATGCAAACTCTATCTTTGAACATCAAACTTCCATCAGGACCGATCTAAAAATTTGATTCGATGTCCGACTCACATTGAGTTCTTTTAGCTTGTAGGTCACTATCATTAGTCTGAGCATCATAAATTTCCTGAAGAAATGTAGGCCTAACCCTTAGCTCTGCCAAGACCGAACCATCATCAACCAATGCCAATCGAGCGTTCATGACCCTCAATGCAAACAAAAGTTTTCTGATTAGTGCGTGGACGACCACATTTGCCTTTCCAAGGTGGTAATCGATGATCAGCTCGTAATCTTTAATTAATTCTAACCATCTCCGCTGTCTCAGATTTAATTATTTTTAAGTCATCAAATACTTTAAGCTCTTGTGGTCTGTGAATATACGATAAGTCTTACCATATAAATAATGCCTCTAAATTTTCAAGGAAAAAACAATGGCGGCAAGCTCTAAGTCATGCGTCGGGTAATTCTTCTTGTGTGGTTTCAACTGCCGTGAAGCATAGGCTATCACCTTGCCATCTTGCATAAGTATACAACCCAATCCATTTAAGGATGCATCACTGTAGACCACAAATTCTTTTCCCGACTCGGGTAATACTAGAACTGGAGCTTCAGTCAGCAATGTCTTCAACTTCCCGAAACTCTACTGACACTTTTCTATCCATTCAAACTTAACGTCTTTTTATAGAAACCTCATCATTGGAGTTGCTATCATGGAGAACCCTTTCACAAATCTTCGATAGTAACCAACTAAGCCCAAAAAGCTTCGAACCTCGGTTACATTTTTAGGTGGTTTCCATTCAACGATGGCAGAGATCTTACTTGGATCAACTCGGATGCCATCACCCGAAACAATATGACCCCAAAACCCTACCTTTTGGAGCCAAAACTCACCTTGCTGAACTTAGCATACAATTGTTTTTCCCATAAGGTCTGTAACACAGTCCTCAGATGCTTCGTATGCTCTATCTCATCCTTAGAATAAATCAAAATGTCATCAATGAACCCAACAATGAACTTGTCCAAGTATGGCCGAAATATCCAATTCATTAGGTCGATAAATACGGTCGGTGCATTCTTCAACCCAAACGGCATGACAAGAAATTCATAGTGGCCATACCTCGTTCTGAAAATTGTCTTAGGCACGTCCGATTCCTTAACCCGCAACTGATAGTAGCGTGATCTCAGGTCTATCTAAGAGAATACAGTGGCTTACCTCAACTGGTCAAACAAATCATCCATCCTTAGCAAAGGATACTTATTCTTGATAATTACCTTGCTCAGTTGACGATAATCTATACATAGCCTCATCGAACCATCTTTCTTCTTTATAAATAATACGGGAGCACCCCAATGCGAAAAGCTCGGTCTTGCAAAACCTTTATCTATCAGCTCTTGCAACTGTGCTTTTAACTCTTTCAGCTCATTTGGTGTCATTTGTACAGAGCAATAGAAATAGGAGCTATTCTTGGCACCAGTTCAATACCAAACTCTATCTCTCTATCAAGAGGTAATCTAGGTAATTCCTCCGGGAACACGTCTAAATATTCACATACTATTGGTACAAATTCAATCTTCAACTTCGTTTCCTTAGTGTTCAATACAAAAGCAAGGTAGGCTTCGTACATTTTTCTCATATGTCTTTGAGCAGCCATTGATGTAATTACAACCGTCGGTGTACCCAATTCTCTTGAACCCGTAGAATCTCACCATCTAGGCACTTCAATTCAATACATTTGCTACCATAATTTACAATTACATCATCCAGGGTTAACCAATCCATGCCAAGTATTACATCAAACTCATCAAATGGCAATAATATAAGATTAGTCGGAAAACAATGACCCTAAATTGTCAAAGGACAATTCTTACAGACTTTATCAACCAGGACTGACTTACCTAATGGGCTCGACACTCTGATTATAAATTTTGTAGGTTCAATCGATATATTCATACTAGACATTAATCTCATGCAAATGTATGAATGCATCGATCCCGGATCAATTAAGGCAACAACACAAGTATTAAAAAGAGAAAAGGTACCCGTGATGACGTCAAGAGCAGAGGCTTCCTCTCGAGCGCATATTGTATACGTTCTTGTCGGGGATCGAGCCTCTAGTTTTGCAGTGTCTTTGGCTGCAACTCAACTGCCACTAGCACTTTTAGGATATCTCGGAGGTTTACCTCATGAAATAGGAGCACTCGATTTTAGGGTTAATTCCACCTCTTTATCGGTTCGCTCTAGGCAGTCTCTGAGGAAGTGGTCAAGAGAACCACATCTATAGCATACACCACTCTTCATTTGGAACTCTCTGAAGTGAAATTTATTGCAGCTTTTACACTTTGGCTTTTGGTCATCTACATTCCCCACACTAGTCACCCTCAGGGAAGAAGACTTCTAGCTACGTCGTTTGGAGCTTCTCGCTCTACCCGAATATCCTACCGATGAAGTGGAGCGTTCATATTGGTTCCTTGATTTCTTTGTGGGAAATGAGAGTATTTTTTCGCTGGATCTCTTGTTCAAAACTCGAGCTTTTCTCTTAGCTTGCTTCCTTTCATTATTGAGCTCCACAGCTTTTTTGGCCCGATCAGCTAATGCAGCAAACTCTCGTATCTCAAGGATCCCAATTAACAGCTTGATTTCCTTACTCAGACCTTCCTCGAAGCGTTTACACATTTTTTACTCTGTTTGAACCCATTCGGTCGAATACTGACTTAGTTTTACAATTTCCCTTTCATATTCTGATACAGTCTTATTTCCTTGTTTGAGTTTTAGGAACTCCTTTCACTTCGAGTCTAAGAACCTTTGACTAATATATTTCTTCTTAAACTCCGCTTGGAAAAATTCCCAAGTGATGTTTTCCTTTGGCACCACTGAAGATACAGTCTTCCACCAATGGTATGCAGTATCCTTTAGAAGAGATACGATACACTTTAAACACTCCTCAAGTGTACAAGATAACTCGTCCAATACTCATGTAGTGTTCTTGAGCCAGAACTTGGCTCGTTCAGCGTCATCATCAATCTTAGCTCTAAATTCTTCAGCCCCATACTTTCTAAGCTTGACCACCGGGGCTTTACTAATTCTTACAAGTACCATACCTCGTGGCACTTCCTCATCCGGTCGGTTAGGGGGTGGGGGAGGTCGTGGTATATTGAGGCAATTTCTCAAATAATCCCCAAACCACTCATCCATCATGTTAACGAAGGCGGCTCTAGCCTCTTCCTGGCCTTCAAACATAGGCCTTCTACTACTACTAGAAACAGCTCATTGTACGAAAGTTGGAGCATGGCTCTCGGCCTCCTCAGACTCATCTTGTGCTTGATTGGAAGACATTTACAATATTCAAAGACGATTAAATAGTTAGGAGATGTCACACTATCAATGTTCATATAATGGCATGTATAGCTAAACTCGATGCACTCTACGATAGTCTTAGAACATACTAAACTGTAACTCTGATACCATTAAATGTAACACCCCTTACCTGTACCCAAGATCGGGGCCAGGTACGGAGCGTTACCAAACATGTACTCGAACATTTTCAGGAAATACGGGTTATCAAAATTTGTTCCAAATTAAAACCAATCAAACAACATCTTAGTGTCCATATTATGGGCCTACGAGGCCCAAAACATACATTGAAAAGGGTCCGGGACTAGACCGAGAACGTAAGAAAATTTTAAGAAAATTTCTAAGTTAATGCCTCACATGCCCGTATGGTGACAATGCACACGCCCGTGTGCTTTGGGACACACCCGTGTCCCTAACCCATGTGGAATTAATTGAATTTATTTCTCATTTCAAACCTACAGGGATTTTTACATGGCCAAGCACACGCCTGTGTCCCTGGCCCATATCCTTTACACGGCCTAGACACGCCCGTGTGGCCGCCCGTGTCCAAAAGCTCGAGCATTCTGTTTATGACGTCTGCATGCAATTAGTGGCACACGACCAAGACACACACCCATGCGCTAGGCCGTGCCCTCCACACAGTTGAGACACACAGCCATGCCTCTACCCATGTGTTTACTACCATGCATTCTGACTTAAAAATTTTAGGTGCAGGGGACACACGGCCGTACCACACGCCCATGGGGCTATCCGTGTGTCACACATGGCCTAGAAACACGCTTGTGTGTCTACCCGTGTGGACCCTTTTTAGGCTATAATTTCAAGCCTTTGGTCACCCTCTAACATCCACACACACTTATAGGTTTCAATAATATTTAACATGGCCTAATTATACTCTTAAATAACCTTGATATACCTCATTGCATGTAAATCTCATCTTATCGATTTTATACATGCTGAGTTATCCCCTTTGTATTAAGGATTTCTATGTATTCTAACACATTTAATCTTGGCTCATTATCTTAACTCATTGCCAATTATAGCCTAACCATCCCATGTGATTTGGTCATATTACATGTGTCTAATTGTGGTACACCATATTTAATCATCACAAGAACATTTGAATATAAACATGCACAATTTGTATGCCATAACCTACATCGAAATGAGCCATATCCCATGGTCATATACAAGTGAATATGAACACCTTTATAAGCCTTTATATTAGCTAATCAAATGAAACATATGACAAAATAAACAAAATCCCTATACATGCCATTGAACAAAATAAAAGTATCTATATACCAAAGCTGGGCAAGATGATAGTGTGTTGATTCTCCAACCGTCTTCCAATCTCTACGAGTCCTCAAGCTCTGCAAAATAGGGAAAAGAGAGGGTAAGCATTTACATGCTTAGTAAGCCCCAATAACTGGAAAGTAAACTTATCGATTCATTAGCGTACAACCATGTTAGGCAACCAATCCAATAAATATTGGATAGCCTCCTATTACATACACTCACACATCCAGTTAGTCCCATAACAATTCATCATGTAATTTATCTTAGATGAGCTCATCATCTAATATTTTCATTTCTAAATCTTATGTTAGTCCTATTGAGTTTCTAAGAAATCTTGATGGATTATCCATTTACCGTCAAGTCATAAGAGCGATCATCTCGAGTACGCACTCCCGCGAACCTCATATCTTACGGTGGGATTACCAGTCCAGGCTAAATCTCCCGTAATATAAACTCATGGAGTGATGTCGGGATTACTAGTCCAGGTTAAATCCCTTGCAGCGACAAACACCCTTAATGAGCTCGGATCTGAATAACCAGTTCTGGCTAAATTTAGACCCTAATCGGATTACTCGTCTGGGATAAATCCTTAATGCACACATATTCTTCGAGAGGCTCGATCACTCAAGGAACACTCGTCCGGGCTAGATCCTTTCTATATTTGAGATCAACGGATTACCCGTCCGGGCTAAATCCTTTTCTGCAACACATGCAGGATCTCAAGTCATGTAAGCCACAGTTTATCCATCGAATTTCCTTTTTAATTCCAACTGAGACATTTATCATCTTGTCATTATTATTAACACATTTCAAGGACTTTCATGCCATCATTATATACAATTATCACACATTCATAAAACATGTATTTGGGCTTATTATAGGTTTACTTTAAGTTATTCGAACTTACCTGGTATTCGTTTCGGTTTCACGTTTTGGTTATTTCGAAACCTTTCGGTTTCCTTGATCGACCTTCAGAATTTGTTCCTCGGTGTCTATAACAATAATAATAAATTATCAATATCTCACACTATTCTTTTCAAGCCTAAATTTCACTCCCGGACAAAATGATCGTTTTGCCTCTAACCTTTCACATTATTTACGATTTAGTCCCTAGGCTCATATAATGAAATGCATGAAATTTCTTGGTTACCCAAGCCTAGCCAAATATTTTTCATTCTTATAGTAGTCCACATTTTCCTTTATTTCATATTTTTCTACCCACTTTTTACAACTTTTACGATCTAGTCCTTTAAGCTATTTCCATAAAAAACCACTTGGTAAAAGTTGTTTACCATCCTTTACACTCTTATATTCCTCCATAAAACATCAAAATACAATCATCTCATTCATGGATAGTTTTCTAAACATGAACCCTAGTATGAAATATGGGTAGAAATGAAGAGAGTAAGCTATCAGGATTTCAAAAATACGAAAAACATTAAAAAGGGGGCTAGGGAGCACTTACTATTAAGCTTGAAAATGTTGAAAACCCTAGCTTATGGAACCCTTGAAAATTCAGCAACTATAGGAAGAAGATGAGTGAATTTTGCTTTCATTTTCCCTTTTTAGTTCATTTATTACCAAATGACCAAAATGCCCTTCCTTACTAAACTTTCAAATTTTTCCACACATGCCCATTTTTGTCCAAAAACTTAGAAATTAGGCAATTTGCTTTTTAAGGACTTCTAATTAATTTTCCAAAGCAATTTTATACAGATTGCTTCCAGAATCCAAGTTTTGCACTTTATTCAATTTGGTCCCTAAATTTCCAATTGGACACCTTACTCATAGAGTTTCTTCATGAAAATTTAACACATGCATATTTTTATATTCTAGACATCATAATAATCATAAAACAAATATTTTAACGTCGGATTTATGGTCCCGAAACTACTATTCTGACTAAGCCCTATTTTGGGATGTTACAAGATCAATGGTTGGCCTAGTTAGGCTACTAGTTCCCAGTTTGTGTGGTTCGATGAAATACATTATTAAAAATTCATTAAAATAATTTTTTTTTAAAAATAGAGGAAACATGCTGAACCGATTTTTTAACTTGTTTTAATCGATCTATATTAGTTTGTAGGTCAATCGATACAACCTCTATCTTTGGATTGATACCTTGACTAGTCCAATTCTAAAAACACTTTTTTGATCAAAGAAAAAGCTTTCTTGGTCATATCAGGTTGAACAAGAAAGAGTAAAGTTTGAAAACAACTTAACCGCCAGTATCTTAGCCTTGAGAGGGTGAATTTTGAGCATTACTGGTTTTGAAAGACATTATAAAGGAAAAACAAGGAAAAAAATAGAGAGTAAGAAATAACGTAAAAGAAAAAAGTAAAATAAAAGAATTTATAAAATATCTTTTTAAAGTTTACATGACATGGTGATCAAGATTTGGATGGAAAATTTTTAATAAATATAACATTTTGGTGTAAAATGAGTAACAGAAGAATGGCTCAAGTATCACTTTTGAAAAAAAAAAATTTTAGGGACCAACTTGAAAAAATAGTATAGTTTGAGTACTAATTTGTGGGTTAAATTTTTTTTTCAAATAAACTTAACAGTTTGACTAGCGAAGGTACCAACTTGGAAAAAAATAGTTTAGATATCACTTATGATAAAAAAAAAAAAAAGGTCTTAAGATGGGGGGAAAATGTTATAGTTTAGGTACCGATTTGTGGGTTAAAGCAAAAAATTTTACATCTATACAATTAAGGGTTTAACTAGTGCAAATAATAAATAATATATGTTCGATCAACTAGAATTAGAATAAACTTAATACAAAGCACAACAAAATGAAAACTATAACATATCTAGATCTAACCCACACATTGTGGGACTTAAACCCAAAATAATATGGGAGAGAACCCAAACATATTATTTGAGTATAATGTGACTCAAACTTGGGCACTCAAAGTCTCGAAGCCTTAACTTTTGGAAACACTATTAAGACCTTATTGGGAAAAATATATATAATTAATATCAACAAATGAACTAAACTTACACCCAAATAATCTCAAATTTCTCAACTTAACTATTTATCATTAAACTTGATCATGGCCGAGCTACCTGTCTAGGTCTGAAGGCCCGTTCGAAAAGTGAGAGGGTTCGAGAAAAAATATAGGGTCGAGAAATGAGTTTGGACAAAAAATAAGGCTTGTTTTTTAAACGGGTCGGACCTTGAGTAGGATTTTCTTGGCTCAGCCCGACTCGAATAATTTGTTTTGCTACCATTTCGCTATTGTTTTGTTGTCATTTGACTATTACATTGCTACTATTTTATTATTATTGTTTGGATATTGCATAATTCTTATTTTATTGTTAATTTTGCTACTATTTAAGAGATATTTTCTTACTAGTTTGCAACTATCTTAATGTTATCTAAGTATAAAGAGTTTTTTTTAATGTATTTTCAATTTGTTGGGAAATATTTATTTTAATGATTAGTGTATATGATGTATTATATTTTTTAAATAGTTTTTATTTAAAAATAATTTAAAAAATTAATATGGATAGATCGGGTTGGGCTCGGGTTTCATATTTTTAATCTAGACCGAGTTTAGGCAGAATTGTAGGCCCATTTTTTAGGTCGAGCTAGGCCCAAGCCTAAAAGACAAACCTAAAATTTTGCATCGGCCTGACCTGAACCCAATCTATGATCAGGTTTATTATCACTTTAAGAGTTTTTTTCAAGGTTGTAGTTCAACCTATTTATTTTTTAAAAAAAATTGTATAAAATTATTGATATATATATAAAATAATTTTTTTTATTTTTAAAATTTTTTTTATTTTTAAAATTTTTCAACTATCAATCAAGAAAAGAAATTTATAAGTAATATAGTTATATTCTGCTATAAGCCAATACTTTATCGCTTTACTTTTGTTATGTATTGTTTAGGAAAGCTTATGTTAGATTCTCCCCAACGTACTACAAAGTGCCTCCCAAGTCTGCAATATTTTCCCCTTTTTCTTTTGCTAACATCAGACAATGTAGTTTTCTTCGTTAAAAAGCTGCGAAACAGCGGAGGGAAGACAAGGGTATACAATAATATTTTCTATAAAATACTTCAACATTCATTTTTGCTCTTCTTTTCCCTGCCAAAGCAATGCAAAGAATATGAAAAAAAAAAGAAAAAGAAAAAAAGAAACATGATTGGGAAAAAATAAAATCCACCACCGGTTGAATCAAATAGTTCAATTATCTTGAAATATTTCAAAAAATAAAAATAATTAAAAGTCATAAAATTTTATAAAAAAAAATGAGAGGTCATAATTTACAAAAAAATATTTATAAAAATAATCAAAATATAATGAAAATGTCAAATTTTTTTTAAAAATCCTAAAAAAAAGTAATTGTGCAAATATTTTGTATTCCTAATATTTTTAATTTTTATTATTGATACAAGATTGGGATTGTGATAGTTCGCAATAGTTCACCTATTGGGTGGAGAGTCATAAGTGGTTATGAATAGTTAAAGTATAGTTTTCTTGGAAGACAAAAGTACTAGAGAAGAAGAAAGATATATACTTCAGAGTAAGGGTGTAGAGAAAGATAGAAAACAGAGATCCATATTCCTTGATTCTTGATGGTCTTATAAAGTGGTGCCATCAGTCTTTCTCGAGATGCCACATGTTATTCTAGTATTAGTTTCGTACTTTTTGAAGTTCAGCTGACCTATTGATATCATTTACTTGTAAGTATGGGATGTCATGTTAGAACAACGAATATATGTGATGTATGGATGAAACATCTATATATATTAGGAGTGTAGTCCCCATGATATATGCTTGCGATGTCATGAGCTTGTAAAGTTGAGGGCTCAACGAGTCTTGCACTCGCAAAGTCTTAATTTTATAAGTAATTTTAATTTATGAGATGACTTTAGTTGAAGAATTGTCCCACAAAACTAATGCTGCGTAAGTTAAACTTAAGAAGTGCAGATATAATACCTATCAATTTCAATAATTGAGCTTTTAGATTTACAGCGATGAAAGAAATAAATTTACTAATTGAATAGATTTAACCTATTACTATCATGAAAGAAAGAGAAAGGAAAAAAAAAAGCGTAAAGCACTAAAAAAAGAAAAAGAAAAAGAAAAGCAGGTTTTAGGGATTGCAACTTACGAGTAAATATGACCAAAACAAAAAATCCTTTAACGGCATACATCAAAATAGGTTACCTATATGTGGTGGTGCTGGAGTTGTTGGCATCCAAGAAGGAAAATTGTTTCCATAAATGGAAACGAAAGTGATTAAATCATAAAATAATACCTTAAATGCAAAAAACCAAAACCCATTTAATGAATGGAATGTTATATTAGTAAAGTAGCATGAAAGATATGAGCAAATTAATGAAAAGATTCAAATTGTAGTGAAAGCAACTAGTAATTAATTAAGGATAATGTTAATTTTGTACATAAAGCACTGGCATTTGTGTTTGTAAATAGTTTATGGAATGTTCCTAGGTGATGAATCAAACACATACTTTATTACCACCTCCCGACCCCAAGAAATGAATAATAAAGAAAGAAAGAATAAAACCAGGATGGGCGCTTCCAATCCAATGGAAGCTGGCTGACTAAATTTGCAGGCATTAATGCAATTTACTCAGCCTCAACCAACAATTGCATAGGGAAAAATGAAAGCTGTCGTCCACAACTGACTCTGAATGCCCATTGCAAGCAGGTCCACTCAAATGCGAATCCGAGGACCTTTCTTACCCATTATTACTTAACCCATAAAATTTTCCCATTACCCCTAATTCGAATCTCTCATGCAAAGCAGTCCTAATTAATTGAGAGAAATTTATTTTATATTTAGGAATTTTAAAATATAAAATTTAATTTTTAACATTTACTATCTTTTTAAAAATATAATCACTTTTCACAAATTTAAAATTTAGTTCTTACACTTTTATTTTTAAGAATTTAATCCTTTTTATTTTTTTAAATTTTAAAATTCAAGTCTAATTATCAATATTATTAAATTTTTTTTGGTTCAATTTGTTGGTGTGATAATTTAAAATAAATAAAAAAATAATCATATAATTAAAAGGAGCTGTTGCAATGAATTTGAATTTAATAAAATAATTTTAATAACATTAACAGGTGGACTTAAATTTTAATATCTAAAAATTAAGAAGACTAAACTTCTAAAAATAAAATTATATGAAGTAAATTTTAAATTTATAAAAAATTTATAACAGATTTTAACCCGTCATCATCTAAATTACGCAAAAGCCCTAAATTTGAAATTGTGTGGCTTTGAACCAAACATAACACGTCATATAATCAATTGCCACCTTGAGAATTGAGATTACTAATATATCCCTCAATGTACGCGTGATCATCCAAACTCTTCGACGGTAAATCAGTGCAATTTTTTACACACACAGGCAATTGAACCTCCCGTAATTTTTCTACGGAATTATCGTAATTATATGGATGCTTTTATGGATGGAATAAGTAGTTTATCACTACAGTTTTTCTCTCCAATTATTTTCTTCTCATAATGTAACTAATTTAACAAGGCTTTCTAACCCAAGTTTGTTGTCTTTAATTAACTTCCACTTCCAATACATATCATTACCTCGAGCAAGCTTATGAACAACTCAACGAAATATCATTCCTCCTCACAATCCGAACTCTCTTTTATTCATGAAAATTCCAAATGAAAAACAAAATTTGAAAATAAGCAGGGGAAGAAAAAGTTCATCCGACGAGCAATTATAATACCCCTTACCAGTTCCAATGCCTGATATGGATAAGAGATGCATCGAAACTTATGCATAAAGAAAAGCTTAAGAATAATTAAGAATTTTATACTTTAAACCGTTAAATAAAATCATTAAAACATGTTTGAAGTCACTTGAGAGTTTAGAAAAAAAATTGAAATCAATTTGAATCATTCCTAAGGGTTTGAAACTTGCCCAAACCTTAAATCTAGGTCTTAGGAACCTACAACGGCAAAAAATGAAGGTTTGCAGGTGCAAGGGCTGTAAGTCTCGAGACTTAAGTGCAACACTGTAGCTTTTTTGGTTCGATGTTTGTAAGTCTCAAGACTTTGGACCCTTGGAGTAAAAATTAGGTTTAAAACCATGCAACTCTCGAGGCTTATGTGCCATGTCTCAAGATGTAACACCATAAAATAGGGCTTAGGAGTTTAAGGGGTATTTTAGGGATTTTAGCTTTAAAGTGTTTGGAATTTGGTGACATGGTAAATGGTAAATGTTTTCGAGTATGGCTTTTAGAAAATTATTAGAAAATAATTTTAGAGACCTTCAATTTTAAAGAAAAAAAGACTGATTTGTAACAAGGGTCAAAGTTGTGAGTGTTTATGCTGTAGTTTTACCAAATTTTAAAAATACAACCTAAAATCATCCCCCACCTACAGATTTCACATTAATATAGATTTCACGTTAACTCTTCTCTTTTGCTTGTTTATGTTGTCCCTTGCTCTCCCAATCTCTCACCTTCGATTTTCTTTGTTAAATCTTCATCCTTTTGATTCCTATCATTACCCAAGTCACTAATCATCATAATATTTCAAGAAAACACCCCAAAAATCTCATTGATTTCATCTTCCTCATGTGTGGGTTTTCTCAAATTTGTGTTAAAAGTTCCTTTTTCTTCCATCGAAGGTAATCTTTCGCCTTTCCATTATTTTCTAGTGTTATTTAGTGTTTGAAATAGACTTTTATTGAATCGCATGTTTTGATTAAAAGCAAAAAAATTGGGTCGTTAATGGTAGATTTCAGATTTTTGAGTAAAAACATGATTTCAAAGTGTTATTCAATTAGTTTTGACATGCTTAGAAGGTTTCTAAATTGAGTTTAAACTTTTGTTAAGGATTCCTAAGGGTTTAATGAATTTTCGTGAAAATTATCATAAATATGTCTAAAATTTCGATATGATGAATTGAGTAGTTTTGTGTAGTTTAAAGGTTGAGAATTAGTCGTAGGTGATTAAATAGATGAATAGAATTCATTTTAAACAAAAAGGCTAAGTATAGACCGAGATATTTGGAATTCAAGTTTGTTATGTCGAAGGTTTCAGTTACATGAGAACATAGCTTAGGCTTATGTTTTTGACTACTTGAGTTGAGTCCTTAGCTGATTGATGATTGTGTTGTGTGGTTTATTGTGTTAAAGATTTAGATTCATTAGGACCTTTTACGAGTTAAGGAAAGACTAGTTTGAGCTTTTGGCATTTCGAAGAAAGTGTAATTGGTGAGTGTTCTGAATCACTGCTTGTAGATACGATTCAATACGTTAATTGAAAATTTAGTTATAGCCTGAACCCTACTCTAAATTCTGAGTGTAAGCTTTCTCATACTCATGTTTAACTTGTGAAATATGTGTTTGTGTTATTGTGACATGTGGATTGAGATGAGATGCTATTACATGTGTTATATGTCCATGATTACTGTTGGAAAAGTGTATATGTAGGCATGTCATACATGTTAAGTGATAGTGATAATATTGTGCTAATGATGCAAATATATAGTGATAGTGAGCGGATAATCTATAAGTAATATGTGTGTTTAATAATGGTTATTTTGATATTGTGAACTTTGAGACCATTGGATATAGTTGGCATGCCATAGGATTGTAAGTACTCACTTATATGTGTTATGTGATTTGGGCATTAAAGCCCTAAGACATCTTGGAGAGATAAGGGAATGTGAGCTAAGCTCCATTCAACGGGACATGTTGGTGTGATGGAGAGTGTTAGCTATATGCTTCACTTTTTGGGATATGTTCGACTCTATGAGTCATTTGGTGTGTTGGAGATCCGTGTATGTAACACCCCTAACCCAAATCTGTCGCTAGAATAAGGTTACGGAGCATTACCAGAGTTTACAAATTAACTGGACAAATAATTCAAACATTTCATATCATAGCAATAAACATATCAAAAACCAATCAAAATCATTTATATTGTCCCATATACGAGCCCTCGAGGCCCAAAATATGCATTAGAAACAAGCCGAGACTAAATTAAAAACTTAGATTGTAACACCCCTAACCCGTATCTAACATTGGAATAGGGTTACGGAGCATTACCAAAAATTTCAGAACATTTTCAAATAATTCATGATATTTACTATTCATAGAGAAACTGTCCACTTGAATCATAGTCACTAAATTATTTATATCTGGAGCTATGGAACTCTAAATTAAGATCTGCTAATTTTACTTGAAACTAGACTCACATATCTTCTTACCATAAAATTTTTAGAATTTATGGATTATCCAATAAGTACACTTTATTCTTCAAAGTTACCCCTGTTCTGCTGTTTGACAACTTCGACCTTTATTTACTTAAAATTAATTATCTCCTCATACGGAATTCGGATGATATTCCCGTTTGTTTCTTTTGAAAATAGACTCACTAAATATTTTAATAATATAAATTATAATCCATAACTATTTTTTTACAATTTTTAATGATTTTCCCAAATCAAAAACAGGGGATTCTGAAATCGTTCTGACTCTATCTCACAAAAATTCAAATATCTCATAAAATAAGATTCTTTTGCTTACACCATTTCTTCTATGTAAAATTATACTCAATAGGATTTAATTTCATATTCTATTCAATCTCTAAGTCGATTTTCAAAATTTTTGGTGATTTTTAAAAGTTGGACTACTACTGCTGTCCAAAACCATTTTAGTGAAAAATGTTGATAACTAAGTTTATAATACCTTCACTTCCTTTCAATTAAACCCTATACATGCCATATAAACCTTAAGATGCATAATAAAATTTACCGAAGTAATCTAGATAGTGTGCCCTGATGTGTTGATCCGATCCACCAATTTCACGTCAATCTACAAAGAACACTTAACATACAGGAGTAAGCTTACGAAAGCTTAATAAGTTCATGGGTATAGAAAATAATTCTTACCGAAAATCTTATAACAATTATACAATATTAAATTCACTAGCTCCTCCTGTCAACCACAAAATTAGTGATAAGTTCACTTGCTTGAATTCAATGTCACTTATTAACCAGCTTTTAATCTCTTGGGCCCCTTTATCATTTACCTTTCTTAATCAAATTAGGGAATGATTACGGAATTGAGTACTTCGTAATCACAATGCCATAGTAAAACTATGGTCTTGCACATAGTCACATATCACACACCAAATCCATAGCCCAGCCATGATCTTACACGGATCACATATCACACTGATGCCATATCCCAGATATGGTCTTACACAGAAGCACATATCATACCGATGCCATATCTCAGATATGGTGTTATACGGAAGCTCATATCACACCGATGCCATAGACCAGCTATGGTCTTATACGAAAATCACATATCACATGTTGCCATGGTCCAACCATGGTCTTTTCCGTCAATTCGTCTTAGCCATTGAACGAAAGTACTCAAATTCGTCGTTCCACCTAATTTGTACTTTTACTCAAACATTATTTCACAATTATCACAATTTAATAGCATTCATATACAATAATATACCATAGCATTCATGAAATTTTCATAACAAAACATTGAATTTAGCCATATGAACTTACCTGGACAAATTCGCAAAAGTCAAACAAGTTCAAGGGCTAATCGACTATTTTCTCTTTTCCACGATTCACTTCGGGTTCTTGATCTATAATTGTAAAATCATTCATTTATTAGCATTCATTTCAATTTTACTCTACTTCACAGTTTATACCCTTTAATTCCTAAAATTACACTTTTACCCCAAATTTTACAATTTTTATGATTTAGTCCCTGCTCAATATACCCATCAATTGAGCTAATTTTTCCCAATTAACACTTTATTTAATCATTATAAGCTACTACAAAACCTTTAAAAGTCAGAATTTCAGCACCAAACCTTAATTCACAATTTTTTCACAATTAGGTCCTAAAATCAATTTCGATCAAAATCACTTAATAAAATCATCATATAATAAAATAAGAACTTCAATTCCATAATAATTCACCATAATCATACAACAATTATTCATGGTAACTTTTAAATTCACCCATAAAATCAAAAACTAATGAATTAGGTAGTTGGACCTAATTGTAAAAGTCAAAAAAACATAAAAATTACTAAGAAAAAGTAAAAATTGAACTCACATATGTTAAAATATGAAAAACCAGCAACTTCTAGACCTCCCATGGCATTTTTTCTGAAGAAAAATGATGATATCTCTAGATTTTTCAATTTTGTCTTTATTTTATATGTTTAATTTGCAAAATTTCCAATTTTGCCCTTGTTTCTCCTTGTCTTTTTGCTGATTTTCTTGCCCAAACCGTCCAGCCCATATAATTTGGGTCTAATTGCCTTTTAAATCCCTCCTTATTAGTCACTTAAGCTATTTAATCACTATACCAAAATTTGCACTATTTTCAATTTAGTCCTTTTTAATTAATTGACTAACCAAACGTTAAAATTTTCTAACGAAACTTTAATACTAACTTAATAACACTCCATAAATATTTATAAAAATATTTATGGCTCAATTTATGAATATGAGGTCTTGATACCTCATTTTTAACCCGATTTACCTAATTAATTCTTTTAAATCACAAAATTCACTAATTAAAAAAATACTTCTATAATCACACTTGACTCATAGGTATTAATTTATTAAATTTTTAAACTTACTTGTCGAATTTAGTGATCCCCAAATCACTGTTTTCGACACCACTGAAAATTGGGTTGTTACACAGAGAATTTTTCGGAAAACATTGAAAATTTTCATCACTGCAAGGGTCACACGGTTGTGTGGCCAGGCCGTGTGGGCATTCGAAATGGGGACAAATGGCTGTGTCCCAGCCCATGTCTATAACCATGTAACTCACTGACTTGGGCCACATAGCCAAGTCACACGCCTGTATGTCGGGCTGTGTATCCTTCGAAATAACCCCACACGCATGTGTTCCAATCCGGGTACTAGGCTATGTAATAGCCTAACTTGTAACCCTTTGAAAGCTACAGGGGACACACAGCCGTGTCACCTTGCCGTGTGTCACACACGGCTGAGACGCACGCTCATGCCTCTGTTCGTGTGGACAAAAATAGTCCATTTAACAAGCCATTTTTCTCACCCAAATTGGCATGTATGTACACAAAACATTGCACATACTTGCAAGCCATATCAAGGCATCCAAATCAAGCATAAACAAGTCATCTACATATGGTATAAATTCATACAACTAAGATGCCTTTAGGCACCTCAAATAATAATATATAAACATGTTCAATCATGCACTCTATTTGTCAAAAATACACAACTAAATTATAGGCACATTAACATCAATACATGACATTTGGTTACCTTACCAAAGCATACCAAATGGTACCAAATAACCATTCAATTACTAGCTATAAGATACATATATGTCTTCTATAGTAAAATACCAATTAACAACAAGTTATAAGACATATATTATGCACATTCAAATGTCATTTCCCTTTTCATCAATCAAACACATTAAGCAATTTATCAACCATATTAAATGTAACAGCCCATTTTTAGTGAAATCAGAATAGTGGTTTCGGGATCACAAATCCTACCCAAAAATATAATCTATTTTTATTTCATTATATGGTCCGTATTATAATAGGCATGTCATGTGAAAATTTTGAAATGAAAATTTTATCAATTAAGTGCTTAATTACGAGAAGGACTAAATCGCATAAAATACGAAAATTGAATTCTAGTAGCTATAAGGATCAAATTGCTATGGAATTCAAAAATTAAGGTCCTTATATGGTAATTAGACCATTAAGAAAAGTATGTAGATTTTTCTTCGTGACTCATCCATGGAATTATAGAAAAAAGGCAATGACTAAATTGGAAATACCAAAATACTTAATTAATTAAAAGATGGAAAGAAATATATCATCTTATTTTCATCATCTTCAACCTAAAATTTTATGGAAACCCTAGGAAAGATATAGGAAGCTTTCAAGGCTTAATTGGGTAAGTTCTCTTGTCTCGTTTTTAGTGATTTTGATATTTTTGAAACCGGGATAACTTAATCTCTCTATTTGAGGGATTAATTTGAAAAGATATCAAGGTATGAAAATGGGTCATGGATGTATTATGTTGGAAATTTGAAATCCATGGTAGAAAATGAAAGATTATTGATAGATAAACAACTTTTACAAAGCAAATTTTGATGAAAACATGATTTAGGGACTAAAATGAAAAGTTGTAAAATTTGATGAAAAATTCTAAAATTTTATGAAAACATGTGCTGGAAATTTTTTAAAAGGTCTTTGGTTAGGCTTGGAATAGGGATTAATTTGCACAAATTTCATTTTCAAGGCCTAGGGATAAAATCAAAATTTATGGAAAAGTTAGGGGCAAAATGGTAATTTTTCCTAGGACATAAATTGAGTCCATTTAAATATGAAATGTATGAAATTGATGGTTAAATTCATTTATATAGATCCGGACAACACTAATTTGAGGTTAGATCGAGGTAAAAATTTCGGATTAATAGACTTTTACGCGAACAAGTGTCGAGGTAAGTTCGTGTAACTTAATTCGACATGTAAATATGTTTAATTGAATGTTGTGTTGTATGTAATATGATTATATTTTTGTAAATTACTTGAATGCTATAATGGAAAATTGATACATGCTTGAAATGATGAAAAAAGGGTTAAGTCCTGATTGAATATTAAATTTCGATGATTTTATACGCTTTTCCAAAACTAATGAGGTCCTGCATTTGTTGCAGATGGGATTTAGCTCAAACGAGTAATCCCATTGACCTTTTTATAGAAAGGATTTAGCCCAGACAGGTAATCTCGATACAATACCTCTCAAGCTTACGTTATGATTAGGGTTTAGCCTGGACTAGTAACCCTAATTGAGTTCTTTTGAGCATACGCTATATAAAGGATTTAGCCTAGACTGGTAATCCTGTTATACAATATGTGGCTCGAGAGAGTGTTTCTTAGTTAAGTGCCTTAAGGGGTGACCTCGATAAAAATTGACGAAATAATGAATCGTACACCTCAAGTGTACTACTTGAGCCTCCATCGGAATTTCAATGATTCAACGGACATAGAACTCTTGACATGGTATGAGAATCTTGAGATGAAATGAAAATAACTTCAAAGAATATTGCTTAATGAACTCACCTATGTTACTTGATTGATATGAAGATTTTGGTGACTAACATGTTTGATTGAATGTATGTGATTAGGAAATTCAGCCAAATGGATGGAACATAACATTGTATGCCTAGATTTAATAAGCAAGATTAGTAAGTTTAGATTCCATTATATGAACTTACTAAGCATGTAATGCTAACCCCATTTTATTTTCCCTGTTTTATAGTGCTCGGAAGCTCGTGAAGGTTGGAAGATCATTGGAGCATTGTCACACTATCAACTAGCATTTTAGGCATACTTAGTAAAATCATTTAGGTATAATGGCATGTATAGGATAACTTGTGTAACATCCTGAATTAGGGTTTAATCAGAACAGTGATTTTGAGACCACAAATCCAAAATAAAAATAATTATTTTATGATTATTTGATGATCCATGATATGATTGCATGTTTGTGTAAAATTTTCATGAAGAAATTCTATGCTTAAAGTGTCCAATTTGACTTTAGGGACTAAATTGAATAAGTTGTAAAACTTGTGTTCTAGAAGCTTCAAGCATGAAATTGCATTAGATTATTAATTAGAGGTCCTTCAATAACAATTTGACCAAATTCTAAAATTTTGGACAAAAATAGGCATGAATAAGAAAAATTTGAAAGAAAGGCCTTAAGGGCATTTTGGTCATTTGGTAAATAAAAGAATAAAAAGGGAAAAATCAAGTAAAAATGATGTCCATCTTCTCTAAGGGTGCCGAAATTTGGGGAGTCTCCATAGCTAGGGTTTTCAACATTTTCAAGCTTGATTGTAATTGCTCCCAAGTCTCGTTTTTAATGTTCTTTACATTTTTGAAGTTGTCATCAACCGATCTAGATATTTCTACCATTATTTTGAGCTAGGGTTCATGTATGAAATTTAACCCATGTGTGACATGGTTGTATTTTGATGTTTAATGGAGGAATATGAATGTTTGATGTGTGATAAACATCTTTTGCTAAGTGATTTTTAGTGAAAACACCTAAAATGGACTTGTTTGTAAAAGGTGTAAAAAATAAGTAGTAGAAATGTGAAATAAAGGAAAATGTGGGCTGATATGAGTTAGAATATGAATCAGCTAGGCTTAGGTAACTAAGAAATTGTATGCATTTCATTTTACGAGCTTAAGGACTAAAGTGTAAATAAGTGAAAAATTAGGGGTAAAAAGATAATTTTACCAAAATATGTGTTATGGGTCAATATGAGAAATGTAAGTATTGAACACGTTGAATTCGACATTATAGATCAAGAAAAATGTGATTCGGGGCTTGACCAGGGGAAAAACAAGGTTTACGAGGATTAGGCTCATTTCTATCATTTTGTACCGAGGAAAGTTCACTTGCAAATAATGCAACATGTACCATACTTTAAATGCTTTAATATTGCATGTATGGTAAGTTCATATGAAATGTTATGTCAGATTTCTATTGCTTTGGTATCAAATGAATTTTAATGCTTTAATACTATTATTAGTATGCTTGATTATTCCATGAGTATGTGATTGGTGCTATGGATATTGAAATCGACATTAGGAGCAAGCTCAACAAAAATGTGATATCGAAGAATCCCGTTTGAACCTTAGGAATAGTTTAGGATACAAGTGACATGTCACTGGGAACTATGTGATCTGAACTATTGAGTTGTGGTCTGAGTTCATGATATATGTGGCATTTGAACTCGTTGAGTTACAGTCTGAGTTCATGATGTATGTGACACAAGTTTTGGCATCCGGATACTGGTCTCGTATATTCTACTGGTGGCTGGATAGTCCAGCATGTGTTGCAGATACCTGATAGCCTATGTGAGCAGACCAGTGAGTAGCTCAAAAGCGAGCAACATGTGATATGTGTTATGAGGTAGCATTGGCTACATATGAGGCACTTAGGTGCGAGATTCTGATGTATCCGATAGTATTCCGAGTGTTCAACGGGTAGTTCTAAAGGAAGTTCAATGAGTAATCTTGATGAATACGTCAAAGACGAGAAAGTAAGTTATTATGTGTAAGTGGCACAGGTATGTACATCGAACTCATGAGAATGACATAAGATATGACGAACTTGTGGTAAGAATATATATATATATATATATATATATATATGAAGAATGAGTTTAAGAGATTTGATAAAATGTAAGATTATGTTCATTATCTTAAATGTAAGATTAATACTTATTTAAGTTGTATTTTATTTGCATGTAAACTTACTAAGCTTTAATGCTTACCCCCTTCCTTTTCTTTTCTTATAGCGTCGCCAAGCTAGCTCGGGGATCGGAAGATGTCGAAAACTCGATCATACTATCAATTGAATATTTGGGTATAGCTAGTCTTATCATTTTGAGTATGGCATGTATAAGGACTTGGTCTTTTTTTATGTGTCATATTGATTAACCAAATGAGTTGGCTCATGAAAGTATTATAATTATTTTGTATATGGCCATGAGAGGTGGCTCATATTGATTTTTTGAGTTGTAACCCTAATTATTGGTTCATACATGCAAATGTGCTTATACTTTAATGTAGTTCTGGTTACTTATGGATAATGAGTGTGTTGGATGGCATGTATGTTTGTTGTATGAAATATGATTAGTGTGTATGCAAATAAAGGTGATGCAAGTGGGTAACTTGAAAGTAGGTTAGTAAAGATGATAGACAAATATGAAATTGGTGTGGAATGCCATATGAAAGCCTGATAGTTTGAATAGGTGATATGTTGACATTACCAAGTCATATTTTAACCATGAATGTGAATGCTTGAGTAATCAAATGTGCCATGTTGCATGCCATGAGGTGAGTGTAAGTATGTGAGTGTTTAAAGGTTGTAATTGGCTTGGAAAATAGCCTAGAAATTGTCCACACGATTAGACACACGGGCATGTGTCTTAGCCGTGTGTGACACACGGTCTGCCCCATAAGCGTGTGATCTGGCCGTGTGTCCTCTGCACCTCAATTATGCAAAACAGATTGCCCAATAGTAAACACACAGGCAGAGATACGGTCGTGTGTCTCAGCCGTGTGAAGGACACGACCTTAGGACATGGGCGTGTGCTCAAGCCGTGTGATGTTTGCACTTAATTTTTGGAATTTAATTCACCACACGGCCCAAGCACAGGGGTGTGTGACTTGGCCGTGTAACCTTATTTGGTTGGTGATGTCATAGGCAGAGAGTTACATGGGCTAAGGACACGGGTATGTCCCAAGCTACACGGGCGTGTGTGACCACATGGCCAACCTACACGGGCGTGTGAATCCCCAAAGTAGGAAATTTTCCTAAAGTTTTCGGTTTAGTCCTGAACCACCTTCGATGTATGTTTGGGGCCTCTTAGGCTCATATAAGGGACAATTTGCATATGTATGAGTGAAATAGATTTGAACGAAAGTTTTATAGCCCGATTTTGTATGAATATTTATATTTAAGTCCGGTAACGCCTCGAACCCTATCCCAGAGTTAGATACGGGTAAGGGGTGTTACATTCAGTGGTATCAGAGCTACGGTTTAGTCTAGCTATACATGCCATACATAAATTGTGATAGTGTGATGACTCCTGACGATTTTAAATTGTGTTTTTCATATAGTAATGGATCCCGACAGAGCAGTGGCGGATGATGTTGAAAGTAATGCGCCTGCTCCCGCTAATGGAGCAGTGCCGTCTGATAGTAGACCTATAACTGTTAGTAGAGGAGAAGAAGGCAGAGAAGTCTTTCTCCATATGATGGATGCCTGGTACACAAAGTTTGTTCGAACTAACCCGAACATACAACCTCTTCCACCCCCTCCAAATCCCCAACCCGTACCTCAAGTGCCCTAAGGTATGGAATTTATAAGATTTCATAGAACTCCCGTTGATAAAATTCAAAAGCAACGAGCCGAGGAATTTAGGGCCAATGCTGATGATGACCCCGATAAAGCAGAATTCTGGCTCGAGAATTCTATTCGAGTATTCGATGAGCTATCATGCACACCCGAAGAGTGTTTAAAGTGTGCTATTTCCTTGTTGAGAGACGGGCATACCATTGGTGGAAGACGCTAGTTTCAATAGTTCTGAAGGAAAGGGTCACATGGGAATTCTTTCAAGAAGAGTTCCGAAAAAAATACATCAGTGAGCGATTCATCAATAAAAAATGTAAGGAATTTCTTGATTTGAAGTAAAGAGAGTTTGTTCGGCTCAGTAAGTATGATCGAGAGTGTGCATCCTCCGAGGCTAAAATGTGCAGAAGGTTTGAAGACGGGCTTAATGAGGAAATTAGAGTGTCAGTGGGTATTCTTGAGCTGAAGGAATTTGTGGTACTTGTTGATTGGGCTTGTAAAGCTGAAGAATTGACTAAGGAAAAGAGAAAAGCCGAGGCTGAGGCTAGAGATATGGAGAAGAGGCCAATGAGCAAGTCACTTCCATCTCAGTCTAAGAAATCTAGAGATATGTATTCTCGTTCTTATGTTTCGACTGGGCATTCTTACAGAAACCGTAAGAAGTAAAATTCGGGTTTTAAATCTCAGGCTATGCTCTCTTCATTTCTACTCATATTCATGCTAGGGTACACGTTTAGAAATTTAGCCATACATGAGTTACTTGTATTTTAATGGTTTATGCAGGAATATGAAAGTTTAAAGAATGGTGAACAACTTTTACTAAGTGTTTTTTCATGGAAATGACTTCAGGGACCATTTTCTAAAAGTTGTAAAAAATGGGTAGAAAGATGAGAAATAATGGAAAATGTGGGCTGCCATAAGAGAGAAAAACATTCGTCTAGGTTTGGGTAATGTAGAAATTGCATGCATTTCATCATACGAGCCTAGGGACTAAATCGTAAATATTGTGAAAGGTTAGAGGCCAAAATGGTCATTTTGCCCAGGGGTAAAATTTAGGCTCGTAATGAATAACGTGAATTACTAATGACTTATTTTTACTGTTATAGGCCCCGAGAAACAAATTTCGAAGGTCAATCGTGGTAAACGGAAGGTTTCGGAATAACTGAAACACGAACCCGAAGCAATTACCAGGTATGTTCGTGTAACTTGAAGTAAAATTTAAATATACTTAAAAATGCATATTCTTAAATGTATGTTAATTTGGATATTGATTGCATGACAACCCAAGAAAGATGACAATTGTCCCGGTTGAATGAAAAAGGGAGATTCGATGGGTAAATTCTTATTTACATGACATGGGATCCTGCATGTGTTGCAGAAAGGGATTTAGCCCGGACAGGTAATTCGATGATCTCAGTATAGTAAGGATCTAGCCCAGACGGGTGTTCTTTAAGTGATTGAACCTCCCGATGGATATATGTGCATTGTGGATTTAGCCCGGATGGGTAATACGATTAAGGATTGAAATTATCCTGGACTGGCATTTCAGATCCAAGCATATTGGAGTAATTGTCATTGTCAGGGATTTAGCCTGGAATGGTAATCCCAGCAATACTCCTTGAATTTATGTTATAAGGGGTTTAACCTAGACTGGTAATCCCGCTGTAAGAGTGAGGTTTACGGGAGTGTGTATGTAAAATGGTCACTAGCATGACTGGATGGTAAACAGAATACCCATCGAGATTTTTAAAAAATTCAACGAGACTATAATGAGAAACGAGAATGGTAATGTTGAATTGATGAGCTCATCTAAGATTAATACTATATTGTTTGAGATGGAACTAACTCAATGACTGAGTGTATGTGATAGGGAATTTATACTATGCATGTTTGGCAAGAATATCTTTTATGGTTGTATGTTAAATAACCGGTGAGTTTACCTTCTTGTTATCCTAACTTACTAAGCATGTTAATACTTATTCCTTTTCCTTTCCCTGTTTTACAGAGCTCGTGGACTCGTGAAGATTGGAAGACGATTGGAGGAATCATCACACTATCACTAGTCTCGCTTTGGTATATGAATACTTTTATTTTGTTATAATGGCATGTATAGGGTAATGGTCATATTTTGTTATATGTGTCATTTGGTTAGCAAAAGTGTTGGCTTATGGTATTGATAATTCTTTTGTATATGGCTATGGGATGTGGCCAATATTGAGATGGGTTGTAACCCCTATCTATTTTGTATGCCTATGTTTACTTGCCTCATGTATTATGATGGTATGATATGCCATGGATGAATGTGTTAAATGAGGCCAAATAATTTGAATATGGTAAAGGCATAAAATGGTATAAGGTATCAATAGGGTCCAAGTATGAAATGTGAAATGGGAAAATAAACATCCTTAATGCAAAAAGAATAACCTAGCATGTACTAACCAATGATATGAGGTTACCATGCAAATGACCATATCAAAGTGGTTTAAAGATACATATAGGCCATGTTATATGCCATAGGAACTTTTGAGTATGTATGAGTGATTTTGGGTGATAAATGGCTTAGAAAATAGCCACCAAGTGGTCTAGACGGGTAGACACATGGGCATGTGCCTAGGCCGTGTGTGACACACGGTCAGCCCCACAGGCATGTTGTTCAGCCGTGTGTCCCCTACACCTTGAAATTTTAGGCAGCAAGCTTTGTAGTAAACACACAGGCGGAGACACGGTTGTGTGTCTTAGCCATGTGGAGGACACGGCCTCTGGCCACGGGCGTGTGCCTTGGCCGTGTGCCTCAAATTGCATGATGACATCATAAACAGAATACAACCTAAAATCACATGGGCGTGTACCTGGTCGTGTTGAGGACATGGGTAAAGGACATGGGCGTGTGCTCGACCGTTTGAAAACCACTGTAGCTTTGAAATGAAACATAAATCGAAATAATTCTACACGGGCAAGGGACACGGGTGTGTCCCTAGCACACGGGCATGTGGAAGGCCTCCACATGGGCGTGTGAGGCCAAGGTATGAATGTTTTCCACAAATTTTCTTAAGTTCTCTGTTTAGTCTCGAACCGTTTTAAAGCATGTTTTAGGCCTTGTAGGCCCATAATAGGGACAATATAATATAATTTGATTTAGTTTGACTTTGAAATGAAATTTTACAGCCCGTCTTTTCCCAAAATGTCCTTGTATGTTTGCGGTAATGCCTCGTACCTTATCCCAGTCTCGAGTACGGGTAAGAGGTGTTACAAGTGTAGGGTGAGCGATGGATCTTGTTTCTAATGTGGTTCTCAAGACACTATATCAAGGACTGTCCTGAGATGGTTGAGAAAGAAAAATTTCAAAATCCAAGGCCGGGAAATACAACTACATAGGGGAGACCCTCGAAAAACTCTGGTAATGGGGCTAGTAGTGAAATGTAACAAGGGATACAGTAGTGAGATCTGAAGCTAGAGCTCCGGCTAGGGCCTATGCCATACGTGCGCGTGAGGATGCATCTTCTTCGAACGTGATTACGGGTACTTTTTCTCTCTATGACACTTCTGTTATTGCCTTGATTGACCCTGGTTCTACTCATTCATATGTGTGCATGAAATTGGTATCTAGTATGAATTTGCCTATTGAGTCTATGGAATTTATGATTAAAGTGTCAAACTTGTTAGGCAAGCATGTTTTAGTTGATAAGGTATGTAAGAAATGTCCTTTGATGATTAGAGATCATTGTTTTTAGACTGACTTGATGTTATTGCTGTTCGATGAATTTGATGTTATGTTGGGCATGGATTAGTTAACATTTCATGATACTATAGTAAATTTTAGATGAAAAGTTATTGAATTGAAGTGTGAAATTGGTGAAATTCTCTAGGTTGAATCAGATGAGTCAGATAGGTTGTTAATTGTGATTTCTTCGATCCTGCTAAAAAATGTATTAGAAAAGGATGCGAAGCTTATTTGGCTTATGTGTTGAATACAAAAGAGTCTGAGTTGAAGATTGAATCAGTGCCTGTTGTATGTGAGTATCCGAATGTGTTCCCGGAAGAGCTGCCTGGATTACCTCTTATTAGGGAAGTTGAGTTTGGTGTTGAGCTAGTCCCTGGTACGGCACCTATCTCAATTGCTCCTTATAGAATGGCCCCGACTGAATTGAAAGAACTGAAGTCACAGTTGCAAGAATTTACCGGCAAAGGTTTTGTGAGACTGAGCTTTTCGCCGTGGGGTGCTCTAGTGCTATTTGTGAAAAAGAAAGACGAATCTATGAGGTTATGTATAGATTACCGACAGCTCAATAAGGTAATGATTAAGAATAAGTATCCTTTGCCAAGGATTGATGACTTGTTTGATCAGTTGAAAGGAGCGATATGGTTTTCTAAAATATACTTGAGGTCCGGTTACTACTAGTTGAGAGTGAAGGACTCAGATGTGCCCAAAACTACCTTCTGGACGAGGTATGGTCACTATGAAATTCTTGTCATGCCTTTTGGGTTAACGAATGCTCTTGCTACATTTATGGACTTAATGAACCATATTTTCCAACCGTACTTGGATAAATTTGTTGTTTTTATTTATGACATATTGATTTATTCGTATGATGAATCCGAACATGTTGAACACTTGAGAACTATTTTGCAAACCTTGAGAGACAAGCAGTTGTATGCTAAGTTTAGTAAAAGCGAGTTTTGGTTTTGAGAAGTTGGATTCTTGGGCCACATTATTTCGGGTGATGGTATTATAGTTGACCCGAGTAAGATCTCAGCTATTGTTGAATGGAAACCATCGAAGAATGTAACTAAAGTTAGAAGCTTTCTATGCTTGGCCAGTTATTATAGACGGTTTGTTAAAGGATTCTCCATGATTGCTACTCCGATGATGAGGTTGTTACAGAAAGATGTCAAATTCGAATGGAAAGAAAAGTGCCAACAGAGTTTTGAAAAATTAAAGGCATTATTAACTGAGGCTCCAGTTTTGGTACAACCCGAGTCAGGTAAAGAATTTGTGATTTATAGTGATGATTCCTTAAAAGGTTTGGGATGTGTACTTATGCAAGAGGGTAAAGTCGTAGCTTACGTTTCGAGATAGTTGAAGCCTCACGAGAAGAACTACCCTACACATGACTTAGAGTTGGCCGCCATAGTGTTTACTTTGAAGATTTGGCGACATTATTTATTTGGTGAAAAATGCCATGTCTTTACCGATCACAAAAGTCTTAAGTACTTAATGACTCAAAAGGATTTGAACTTGTGGCAATGAAGATGGTTGGAATTGTTAAAAGATTATGAACTTGTGATTGATTACCATTCAAGTAAGGCAAATGTGGTCGTCGACGCTTTGAGTAGGAAGTGGCAAATGTGGTCGTCGACGCTTTGAGTAGAAAGTCATTATTTTCCTTGAGGGCTATGAATACACGGCTGACTTGGTCCAATGATGGTTCGATTCTAGCCGAGTTGAGAGCTAGACTATAACACCCCTCACTCGAGTCCGAGGTCGGGATACGGTACGAGGCATTATCGGACTTGAACATACACTACTATGTAAAATTAGGCCATAAAATTTTGTTCAAATATAAAATCTATTCAAGAACATGCATATCATCCCTTATATGGGCCTACGAGGCCCAAAACATACACCGAGGGCATTTCGAGACTAAACCGTGAACTTTAGAAAAATTTTCATAAAACAAGGTCACACGCCCGTGTCCCCAGGCTGTGTAACTCTTGTTTATGACGTCAGCATCAAGTATGGGTCACACGGCCAAGTCACATGCCTGTGTGCTAGGCCGTGTGGCGAATTTTATTTTTCGCATTTAAGGTGTAGACTTCACACGGCCTGGGCACACGCCCATGTCCTAAGACTGTGTCCTCCACACAACTGTGACAAACGACTGTGTCTCTACCCGTGTGTTTACTACCATGCTTACTAACTTGAAAAATTAGGGAGCAGGAGACATACGACTAGTCTACATGCCTATGGGGTTGACCGTGTGTCACACACGATCCAGACATACGCCCATGTGTCTACCCGCGTGGACAAATTTTGAGGCTAATTTCCAGGCCCTCTTGTCACCCACAACAACACAAACACACTTCCCTGCTAATAGTGATAAATTAGGCAATGGTTAGGTTACTTAGACCTTCAAAACTTTACGTCATGCATGACATTCACCTATCAAAGTATACATGTTTGAAACTTCCCACTTGAAAAGTTTAGTCATTTCATTTCTTTACCACTGTTCATATTATGACTATGCTAATTGGTATCATTTATCCATCAAGCATGAATTCCACCTTTTATCATTCATTGTTAGCCACCAATTTAGCACACAGCACACGAATAATAACATATCCCATGCATGTATCAATATTTAGGGATTTCAACCCAATAATCAAAATAAGCCATGTTTCATGGCCATATATAAAATGGAATAATATACCAGAAGAAGCCATTACTTTGGCTATCAAATATTACACATATAACAAAATACTAAGTCCCCTATACATGCCATTCTTAAAAGTATTAAACCAAATATACCCCAAAAGATTTTTTGATAGTGTGACTCGAGCTCCGACTTCCACGATCCCCGAGCTAGCTTGGCGATGCTAAAAAAAGGGAAAAGAGAGAGGGGGTAAGCACAAAGCTTAGTAAGTTGCATGTAAATAATAAACAACCTAAGTCAAGGTATTCACAGATTAAACATGTTATCAATTATCACTACAATATCATATTACTCACATGAACATAGTTAGAGTTGACATTAAATGTTATTAAACATCATGCTTATCTTACTCCTTTCTACTCATGCTCAATTTCCCATCATGAATTGAGTTCAATACTCATGGGATTCACGTACATACCTGTACCACACATTCTTACTTATCACTCCACTTCTTAACCCAAAATCTTGAATGGCCCGTTGAACCACCCGGAATACTAAAGGACGCTCAGGATTATCATACACCAAATAAAGTACCAATGCCATGTCCCAAACATGGTCTTAAATGAATCCACATATCATCGCTGATGCCATGTCCCAGACATGGTCTTACACTGGCACATATATCATCGTCGATGCCATGTCCCAGACATGGTCTTACACAGGCACATATATCATTGCTGATGCCATGTCCCAGACTTGGTCTTACACAAGCACATATATTATCGCCGCTGCCATGTCCCAGAATGGTCTTACACTGGGACACATCTCGGATGCCGATGCCATGTCCTAAACATGATCTTACACGAAATCTCATTTAGCACGGTGTCACGACATCCAAGTCCTAATTATTCCTTTGGGTCACCCGAGACTTTCGAAATACGAGGCTATCACCAAACTTCCATTAGATTATCACAAGTCAATTTCATTAGAGTATACATACATGTATCATGTAATGTCAAATATTAAAAACGTAATATTGGAATTTTTGAATTACTTACACACAACTTACCTCGGTACAAAATATGACTATTTGTGATTTAATCCACAACCTTGCCTCTTCCTCGGTCAAGGTCTATTCCTCGTCCCTCTTGATCTATAATAGCACATTTAGTTTGTTTAATACACACATTATTCAATTCAGTCCAAAAATAACAACACGACAAAATTACAATTTTTCCCCCTAAAGTTTCACATAATTACAAAATTACCCCTAGGCTCGTAAAATGAAAAGTATCCCATTTTTTCATTACCAAGCCTAGCCAAATCATTTATTCTCTTATACCATCCTAAAATTTTCATTTATTCACACATTTACACATAGTTTTTACAACTTTTACAATTAGGTCATTTTTATCAATTTCACTGAAAACCACCTAGTAAAAGTTGTTTATCACACATCAAACCTTCATCTTCTTCTATTAGACATCGAAATACAAGCATGCCATTCATGGGTATATTTTTGGACATAAACCCTAGCTCAAATTAAGGGTATAAATAGCTAAATCGAGCTACGAGGATTTCAAAAAGACAAAGAACATTAAAAACGGGGCTAAGATGCACTAACTTTGAGCTTGAAAGATGAAAGAAACCCTAGATATGGCTCCTTATGGTTTTTGGCCAAGGATGGAGAAGATGGACTCAATTTTTGACTATTTTTCCCTTTTAATTCTTTTAATTCTTTTAAATACCAATGGACCAAAATGCCTTTCCATTAAAACTTTGATATATTATCCCTCCTATGTCCATTTTTGTCCATAATGACATATAATGGTTTACTTACTAAATAAGGACTTCAAATTTCAAATCTCATCACAATTAAGCCCTTAAATAAACTAGAATACATGTTTTTCACTTGTTGCAATTTAGTCCTAATAATTCAATTGAACACCTTATCGGTAAAATTTCTCATCTATATTTTCACACAGGCATGCATATATATCATGGATTTTCATAATATTCATAAAATAATTATTTCTCTCTCAAATTTGTGATCTCAAAACTATTTTTTTGACTAGACCCTAATTCGGGATGTTACATAGACCGACTTTTCTCCAATAGATTTGTGATGCTCAGAAAGTTGATAAAGAGTTGCAAGCTAAGAGAATTCAGTGTGAGTCCAGTAGTGAACTAGATTTTCTAAGTGACTCCGATGGTTGTTTGAGATTCCGTGGTAGGATTTGTGTTCCGAAGGACACTGAATTAATTCAGAATATTTTACATGAGGCACACAACGGTTGTTTGTCAATTCACCCGGGCAGTACGAAAATGTATAATGACTTGAAGAAAATGTATTGGCGGAATGGTATGAAAAGAGATATCTCAGAGTTTGTATCAAATGCTTAGTTTGTCAACAAGTAATGGCCGAACACCAAGTACCTTCAGGTTTACTTCAACCCATTGTGGTTCCCGAGTGGAAATGGGATAGGATTACTATGGATTTTGTGACAAGTTTTCCTTTAACTCCGAGAAAGAGAGATGCCATATGGGTTATTATTGATAGACTGACTAAATTGGCCCATTTTATTCCAATGCGTACCAGTTACTCACTTGATAAGTTAGTTGAATTGTACATTGGTGAAATTGTTAGACTTCATAGAATACCTATATCGATTGTATCGGATAGAGATCCGAGATTCACTTCACGGTATTGGAAAAAGTTATAAGAAGCTTTGGGTACAAAGTTGAATTTTAGCACTACTTTTCATCCACAGACTGATGGTCAGTCTGAGCTTGTAATTCAGATCTTGGAAGGCATGCTTCGATATTGTTTATTGGAATTCCAAGGTAGTTGGGAAAAGTACTTACTGTTGGTGGAGTTTGCCTACAACAACAATTATCAGTTGAGTTTGAAAATGGTGCCTTATAAGGCATTGTATGGGTGTAAGTGCCGAACGTTGTTGTATTGGACCGAGCTTAGAGAAAATCAAATTCATGGAGTTGATCTGGTCAAAGAAACCGAAGAGAAGGTGAAGATAATTCGTGATTATCTGAAAGCTGCTTCGGATAGACATAAATCGTATGCGAATTTGAAACGGAAAGAGATTAAGTTTCAAGTCGATGATAAGGTATTTTTGAAAGTGTCACCATGGAAAAAGGTTTTGAGATTTGGCAAGATCGGCAAGTTGAGTCCTCGTTTTATAGGGCTGTATGAGATCACCGAGAGAATAGGCTGGTTGCCTATCGGTTGGCTTTACCATCAGGGTTGGAAAAGATTCATGATGTATTTCATGTGTCTATATTGTCCCAATATAAATCAGATCCTTCACATGTGATTTCACCGATAGAAGTGGAGATTCGACCAGATATGACTTATGGTGAGGAACCGGTTAAGATTTTGGCACGAGAAGTTAAACAATTGAGAAACAAAAGCATTGCCTTAGTGAAAGTGTTATGGCAAAGACATGGGGTTGAAGAGGCTACATGGGAGCCCGAGGAGGCCATAAGGAAACAATACCCAAACCTTTTTACCAGTAAGATTTTCGAGGACGAAAATCCTTAAAGGGGGGAGAGTTGTAACATCTCGAATTAGGGACTAGTTAGAACAGTGGTTTTGAGACCACAAATCTGAAATAAAAATAATTATTTTATGATTATTTGATGATCCATGATATGATTGTATGTTTGTGTAAAATTTTCATGAAGAAATTCTATGCCTAAAGTGTCCAATTTGACTTTAGGGACTAAATTGAATAAGTTGTAAAACTTGTGTTCTAGAAGCTTCAAGCATGAAATTGCATTAGATTATTAATTATAGGTCTTTAAATAGAAATTTGACCAAGTACTAAAATTTTGGACAAAAATGGGCATGAATAGGAAAATTTTGAAAGAAATGCCTTAAGGGCATTTTGGTCATTTGGTAAATAAAAGAATAAAAAGGAAAAATTCAAGAAAAAATGATGTCCATCTTCTCTAAGGGTGCCAAAATTTGGGGAGTCTCCATAGCTAGGGTTTTCAACATTTTCAAGCTTGATTGTAAGTGCTCCCAAGTCCCTTTTTTAATGTTATTTACATTTTTGAAGTTGTCATCAACCGATCTAGCTATTTCTACCATTATTTTAAGCTAGAGTTCATGTATGAAATTTAACCCATGTGTGACATGGTTGTATTTTAATATTTAATGGAGGAATATGAATGTTTGATGTGTAATAAACATCTTTTGCTAAGTGATTTTTAGTGAAAACACCTAAAATGGACTTGTTTGTAAGAGGTGTAAAAAAAATAAGTAGTAGAAATGTGAAATAAAGGAAAATGTAGGTTGATATGAGTTTGAATATGAATCAGCTAGGCTTGGGTAACCAAGAAATTGCATGCATTTCATTTTACGAGCGTAGGGACTAAAGTGTAAATAAGTGAAAAGTTAGGGGTAAAAAGGTAATTTTACTAAAGTATGTGTTATGGATCGATATGAGAAATGTAAGTATTGAACAAGTTGAATTTGACATTATAGATAAAGAAAAATATGATTCGGGTCTTGACTGGGGGGAAAAATAAGGTTTACGAGGATTTGGCTTTTTTCTATCATTTTGTACCTAGGTAAGTTCATTTGCAAATAATGCAACATGTACCATACTTTAAATGCTTTAATATTGCATGTATGGTAAGTTCATATGAGATGTTATGTCATATTTCTATTGCTTTGATATGAAATGAATTTTAATGCTTTACTACTATTATGAGTATGCTTGATTATTCCATGAGTTTGTGATTGGTGCTATGGATATTGAAATCGACATTACGAGCAAGCTCAACCAAAATGTGATATCGAAGAATCCTGTTTGAACCTTAGGAATAGTTTAGGATACAAGTGACATGTCACTAGGAACTATGTGATCTGAACTCATTGAGTTGTGGTCTGAGTTCATGATATATGTGGCATCTGAACTCATTGAGTAATGGTCTGAGTTCATGATGTATGTGACACATGTTTTGGCATCCGGGTATTGGTCTCGTATATTCTACCAGTGGCTGGGTAGTCCAGCATGTGTTGCAGATACCCGATAGCCTATGTGAGCAGACCTGTGAGTAGCTTGAAAGCGAGCAACATGTGATATGTGTTATGAGGTAGCATTGGCAACATATGAGGCACTTAGGTACTAGATTTTGATGTATCCAATAGTATTCCGAGTGTTCAACGGGTAGTTCTAAAGGAAGTTTAATGAGTAATCTTTATGAATACGTCAAAGACGAGAAAGTAAGTTATTATGTTCAAGTGGCACATGTATGTACATCGAACTCATGAGAATGACATGAGATATGATGAACTTGTGGTAAGAATATATATTTATAATTATATGAAGAATGAGTTTAAGAGATTTGATAAAATGCAAGATTATGTTCATTTTCTTAAATGTATGATTAATACTTATTTAAGTTGTATTTTATTTGCATGTGAACTTACTTAGCTTTAATGCTTACCCCCTTCCTCTCTTTTTCTTATAGCGTCACCAGGCTAGCTCGGGGATCGAAAGACGTCGGAGACTCGATCACACTATGAACTGAATATTTGGGTATAGCTAGTCTCATCATTTTGAGTATGGCATGTATAGGGACTTGGTCTTTTGTTATGTGTCATATTAATTAGCCAAATGAGTTGGCTCATGAAAGTATTATAATTATTTTGTATATGGCCATGAGAGGTGGCTCATATTGATTATTTGGGTTGTAACCCTAATTATTGGTGCATACATGCAAATGTGCTTATGCTTTAATGTGGTTATGGTTACTTATGGATAATGAGTGTGTTGGATGGCATGTATGTTTGGTGTATGAAATATGATTATCGTGTGTGCAAATAAAGGTGATGCAAGTGGGTAACTTGAAAGTAGGTTAGTAAAGATGATAGACAAATATGAAATTGGTGTGGAATGCAATATGAAAGTATGATAGTTTGAATAGGTGATATGTTGACATTACCAAGTCATATTTTAACCATGAATGTGAATGCTTGAGTAATCAAATTTTCCATGTTGCATTCCATGAGGTGAGTGTAAGTATGTGAGTGTTTAAGAGTGGCAATTGGCTTGGAAAATAGCCTAGGAATTGTCCACACGGTTAGACACACGGGCTTGTGTCTTGGCCGTGTGTGACACACTGTTTGCTCCATGGACGTGTGATCTGACCGTGTGTCCCCTGCACCCCAATTATGCAAAACAGATTGCCCAGTAGTAAACACACGGGCAAAGACACGATCGTGTGTCTCAGCCGTGTGAAGGACACAACCTTAGGACATGGGCATTTGCCCAGGCCGTGTGAAGTCTGCACTTAATGTTTGGAATTTAATTCACCACACGGCCTAAGCACACAGGCATGTGACTTGGCCGTGTGATCTTATTTGGTTGATGATGTCATAGTCAGGGAGTTACACAGGCTAAGGACATGGGCATGTCTCAAGCCACATGGGCGTGCGTGACCACACGGCTAACCCACACGGGCATATGACTCCCCAATGTAAGAAATTTTCCTAAATTTTTCTGAAGTTCTCAGTTTAGTCCTGAACCACCTTCGATATATGTTCGGGGCCTCGTAGGCCCATATAAGAGACAATTTGCATATGTATGAATGAAATAGATTTGAACTAAGATTTTATAGGCCGATTTTGTATGAATGTTTATGTTTAAGTCAGGTAAGGGGTGTTACAACTTGGCTAATAGAGGCTTGAAATATTATTTTGTAACTTAGCCATTGGAATGGCTAGTAATGGTTCATTTTGATATTTCTATGTAGGCTATTATAATATATATACACATGTGTTAAGTTGAGTACATGTGTTCAAATGTTGTTATTGCCTAAGTTAAATCAAGGTAAGTTTATAAACACTTGTGATTGCAATGATTTGTCATGTTAAATAATAAAATTGCCTATTTTGAATGCTTAGAATGGTTGGTATTGGTTGTGTGTTTCAAGTGCAGGTCTTGGCTAAAAATTTGGGTGAGAAATGAAGCTAGAAATGACTTCATTTCGTCCAAATGGGCAGACACATGGGTGTGTGTCTAGACCGTGTGTGACACACGGTCTGGTAACATGGACATGTGGTTAGGCTGTGTGTCCCCTGCACCTTAATTTTGAGAAACAAAATGCTCAAAATTGGGCACACGAGCAGAGATAGGGGCGTGTGTCTTAGTTGTGTTTTCCACACGGCCTAGAACACGGGTGTGTGTCTTGGCCATGTTAAACCTGCACCTATTTTTGAATTGAATTAATTAACCACAAGAGATAGCACACGGGCGTGTGGCATGGCCGTGTGTGCAAGTCAGAGAGTTACACGAGGTCGAACACAACCTGCAACACGAGCGTGTCTCTTGCACTACACGAGCGTGTAAGCCCTGTACCTTGGAAAAATTTTGAAAAGTCACAAAAAATTCTTAGAGGTCTCGATTAAGTCTTGACTAGATTCTAATGCTCGTATTGGGCCTTGAGGGCCCGATCTAAGGACATTATGGTTGATCTCGGTAAATAAATAGTAATTTACATAGATTAATGGAAAAATGTTGTAAATGTTCTGGTAATGCACTGAAACCCTATTCCGACGACGGGTACAGGTTAGGGGTGTTACATTAAAACTAACATTTACATGCCCAAAACTAAATTCATAACATTATCAAGTGCCAAATCACAAGCCAAGCCAAATGGCCATATTCACAACCAAACATATAGGCCAACACTAGCCAAAATACCTATACATGCCATTATAACCAAAATTAAATATCCAAAAGTACCAAAAGAGCCGATGGATAGTGTGATATAGCTCCGACAAGCTTCCAACCCAAACGAGCTTTTGATTCATTATAAAACACAAAAAATAACACAGAGTAATTGTTTAAGGTTAGTAAGTTCGTATAACATAGAATTTAACTTACCATTTGATCAAGTAATAAGTAAGTAACAAAACATATCCCAACACATTTTGGCGAAATGCCTCAGCACATATACACCAACTATATTAGTCATGTAAATACATATATGATCCAATAATTATGGATGAGCTCAACAATAAATCAAGTTCCATATACATGTATCATCCATTTCATATATCTATATATCATATAACGTAACATCCCAAAATAGGGCTTAGTCAGAACAGTGGTTTCGGGACCACAAATCTAACATCAAAATATTTATTTTATGATTATTATGAGGTCTAAAATATGAAAATATGCATGTGTTAAAGTTTCATGAAGAAATTCTATGAGTAAGGTGTCCAATTGGAAAATAAGGACCAAATTGAATAAATTGCAAAACTTGGATTCTAGAAGCAATTTGTATGAAATTGCTTTAGATTATTAATTAGAAGGTCTTAAAGAGCAATTTTCCCAATTTCTAAGTTTCTGGACAAAAATGGACATGTATGGAAAAAATTTGAAAGTTTAGTAAGGAAGGGCATTTTGGTCATTTGGAAATAAATGAAATAAAAAGGGAAAATGAAGGCAAAATTCACTCATCTTCTTCCTATAGCTGCCGAAATTTCAAGGGTTCCATAAGCTAAGGTTTTCAACATTTTAAAGTTTAATAGTAAGTGCTCCCTAGCCCTGTTTTAAATGTTCTTCGTATTTTTGAAGTCCTGATAGCTTACTCTCTTCATTTCTACCCATATTTCATACTAGGATTCATATTTAGAAAACCATCCATGAATGAGGTGCTTGTATTTTGATGTTTTATGGAGGAATATAAGAGTTTAAGGGATGGTAAACAACTTTTACTAAGTGGTTTTTCATGGAAATGGCTTAAACGACTAGATTGTAAAAGTTGTAAAAAGTGGGTAGAAAAATATTAAATAATGGAAAATGTGGGCTGCCATAAGAGGGAAAAACATTCAGCTAGGCTTGGATAATGTATAAATTTCATGCATTTCATCATACGAGCCTAGGGATTAAATCGTAAATAATGTGAAAGGTTAGGGACAAAACGGTCATCTTGTTTGGGGGAGAGATTTAGGCTTAAAAAGAATAATGTGAGGTATCGATAATTCATTTTTATTGTTATAGACCCTGAGGAACAGATTCTGGAGGTCGATCGAGGAAAACAAAAGGTTTCAGAATAACCAAAACGCGAAACCGAAACAAGTACCAGGTAAGTTCGAATAACTTAAAGTAAACTCTTAATATACTTAATTGCATGTATTATGAATGTATATGATAATTAGTTGAAATGATGGTATGAAAATCCATAAAATGTGTTAATAATAATGACATGATAATAAATGTCCCGATTGAAGTCAAAAAGGGGAAATTCGATGGATAAACCATGGCTTATATGACTTGGGATCCTGCGTGTGTTGTAGAAAAGGATTTAGCCCGGATGGGTAATCTGTTGATCTCAATATAGAAAGGATCTAGCCCGGACAGGTGTTCCTTGAGTGATCAAGCCTTTCGAAGAATATGTTTGCATTATGGATTTAGCCTGGACGGGTAATCCGACTAGGGTCTGAATTTAGCCTGGACTGGTAATTCAGATCCGAGCTCATTAAGGGTGCTTGTCACTACAAGGGATTTAGTCTGGACTGGTAATCCCAACATCACCCAATCGCAGGAGTGCGTACACGAGATGATCGCTCTTATGACTTGACGGTAAATGGATAATCCATCGAGATTTTTGAAAAGCTCAATGGGATTAATATGGGATATAAAAGTGAAAATGATGGATGATGAGCTCATCTAAGACAAATTTCATAATATATTGTTATGAGACTAACCTTTGATTGAGAGCACGTGATAGGGATACCATGTCATGCTTATTGGTTATATTGCCTAATATGGTTATATGCTAATTAATCAGTAAGTTTACTTTCCAGTTATTCGGGCTTACTAAGCATGTAAATGCTTACCCCCATCTTTTCTCTGTCTTACAAAGCTCGAGGACTTGTAGAAATTGGAAGACGATTGGAGAGTCAACACACTATCATCTTGTCCAGCTTTGGTATATAGATATTTTTGTTTTGTTCAATGGCATGTATAGGGCTTTTTTTTATTTTGTTATATGTGTCATTTGATTTGCCAATATGAAGGCTTGTAAAGGCATACATATTCACTGGTAGATGGCCATGGGAATTGACTCATTTTGATGTAGGTTATGACCTACAAATTCGTGCATGTTTATGTTCAATTGTTCTAGTGAGGATGAAATATGGTATATCACATTTAGATACATGTAATGTGACTAAATCACATGGGATGGCTAAGCCATAATTGGCAATGAGTTGTAATAATGAGTCAATCTTAAAAGTGTTATAAGACATAGAAATCCTTAATACAAAGGGGATAACCTAGCATGTGTAAAACCGATGAGATGAGGTTTACATGCAATGAGGTTTATCAAGGTCGTTTTAAAGTATAATTAGGCCATGTTAAATATTATTAAAACCTATAAGTTTGTATGGATGTTAGAGGGTGACCAAAGGCTTGAAAAATAGCCTAATAAGGTCCACACGGGTAGACACACGGGCATGTCTCTAGGCCGTGTGTGACACACGAATAGCCCATGGGTGTGTAGTATGGCCGTGTGTCCCCTGTACCTAAAATATTTAAGTCAGAATACATGGTAGTAAACACACGAGCAAAGACACGACCGTGTGTCTCAACCCTGTGGAGGACACGGCCTAGCACACGGGTGTGTGTCTTAGCCGTGTGCCCCTAAATGCATGCTAACCTCATAAACAGAATGCTCAAGTTTTTGGACATAGGCAACCATACGGGCATGTCTAAGTCATGTGAAGGACACGGGCCAGGGACACGGGCATGTGCTCGGCCGTGCGAAAACCCCTGTAGGTTTAAAGTAGAAAATAAATTCAATTAATTCCACATGGGTAGGGGACACAGGCGTGTCCCAAGGCACACGGGTGTGTGCATTGTCTCCACACAGGGTGTGAGACACTAACCTAGAAATTTTCTTAAATTCTCCTTAGGACCTCGGTTTTGTCCCGAACCATTCTTAATGTATGTTTCGGGTCTCGTCCCATAATAGGGACACTAAGATGTGGTTTGATTGGTTTTAAATTTGAAATTAAATTTGATAGTCCATATTTTCCGAAAATGTCTGAGTACATGTATGGTAACGCCTCGTTCCCTGTTCCGGCGTCGGATACGGGTAAGGGGTGTTACATTTAGTGGTATCAAAGCTACAGTTTAGTCAGTTCTCGGACTACCGTAGAGAGTATTGAGTTTCGCTATACATGCCATTATACGAACATTTATAGTGTGACATCTCCTAACTGGTTCATTGTCCTTAAATATAGTAAATGTCTTCCAATCAAACAAAAAATGAGTCCGAGGGAGCCGAGAGCCATGCTCCAGCTTTCGTATAATGAGCTATTTCTAGTAGTAGTAGAAGGCCTATTTCTGAAGGCCGAGAAGAGGCTAGAGCTGCCTTCTTTGACATGATGGATGAGTGGTTTGGGGAGTATTTGAGAAATCGCCCAATATACCACGACCTCCCCCGCCCCCTAACCAACCTGATGAGGAAGTGCCACGAGGTATGACACTTGTAAGAATTGGTAAAACCCCTGTAGACAAGCTTAGAAAGTATGGGGCTGAGGAATTTAGAGCTAAGATTGATTATGATGCTGAGCGAGCCGAGTTTTGGCTCGAGAACATGACACGGGTATTGGATGAGTTATCTTTTACATCTGACGAGTGTTTAAAGTGTGTTGTATCTCTTCTAAAGGATACTGCATACCACTGGTGGAAAACTGGATCTTCATTGGTGCCAAAGGAAAACATCACTTGGGAATTTTTCCAAGCAGAGTTTAAGAAGAAATACATCAGTCAAAGGTTCTTAGACTCAAAGCAAAAGGAGTTCCTGGAGCTCAAATAAGGAAATAAGACTGTATCAGAATACGAAAGGGAATTTGTGAGGCTAAGCTAGTATACAACTGAATGGGTTCAAATAGAGTCAGAAATGTGTAAACGCTTCAAGGAAGGTTTGAATGAGGAAGTTAAGCTGTTAATTGGGATCCTTGAGATAAGAGAGTTTGCAGTATTAGTAGATTGGGCCAAGAAGGCCGAGGAGCTTAATAACGAAAAGAAGCAAGCTAAGAGAGAAGCTCGAGTTTTGAGCAAGAGATCCAACAGTGGAACGCTCCCATTTTCCACAAAGAAGTCAATGGGCCAACATGAACGCTCCCCTTCATTGGTAGGATATTCGGGTAGAGCGAGAAGCTCCAAACGACGTAACCAGAAGTCTTCTTCTCCGATGGTGACTAGTTTGGGGAGTGTAGATGACCAGAAGCCGAAGTGTAAAAGTTGTAACAAACTTCACTTCGGAGAGTGACGAATAAAGAGTGGTGCGTGCTACAGATGTGGTTCTCTTGACCACTTCCTCAGAGACTGCCTAGAACGAACTGATAAAGAGGTGGAATTAGCCCCGAAGTCGAGTGCTCTTATTCCACGAGGTAGACCTCTGAGATATCCTGGAAGTGCTAGTGGCAGTCGAGTTGCAGCCAAGGACACTGCAAAATTAGAGGCTCGAGCCTTGGCAAGAACGTATGCAATACGCGCTCGAGAGGAAGCCTTTGCTCCTGACGTCATCACAGATACCTTTTCTTTTTTTAATACTTGTGTTGTTGCCTTAATTGATCCGGGATCGACACATTCATACATTTGCATGAGATTGGTGTCTAGTATGAATATATCAATTAAACCTACGAAATTTATTATCAGAATGTCGAACCCATTAGGCAAGTTAGTCCTGGTTGATAAAGTGTGTAAGAATTGTCCTTTGACGATTCAGGGTCAATGTTTTCCGGCTAACCTTATGCTATTGCCATTTGATGAGTTTGATGTAATACTTGGTATGGATTGGTTAGCCCTGCATGATGTAATTGTAAACTATGGTAGCAAGTATATTGTATTGAAGTGCCTAGATGGTTAGATTCTACGGGTTGATTCTAGAGAATTGGGTACGCCACTGGTTGTAATTACATTAATGGTTGCTCAAAGATATGTGAGAAAAGGGTACGAAGCCTACCTTCCTTTCGTACTGAACACTAAGGAAACGAATTTGAAGATTGAGACTGTGCGAATAGTATGTGAATATTTAGACTTGTTCCCGGAGGAATTACTCAGATTACCTCCTAATAGTGAGATAGAGTTTGGTATTGAACTGGTGCCAGGAACAACTCCTATTTCTGTTGCTCCGTATAGGATGGCACCAATCGAACTAAAAGAGTTAAAAGTACAGTTGCAAGAGCTGATGGATAAATGATTTGCAAGGCCGAGCTTTTCACCTTGGGGTGCTCCCATATTATTTGTAAAGAAGAAAGATGGTTCGATGAGGCTATGTATAGATTATTGGAAACTGAATAAGGTAACTATCAAGAATAAGTATCCTTTGCCAAGGATCAATGATTTGTTCGACCAGCTGAGGGGAGCCACTGTATTTTCTATGATAGACTTGAGATTCGGCTACTATCAGTTGCGAGTTAAGGAGTCAGACGTGCCTAAAATGACTTTTAGAATGAGGTATGGCCGCTATGAATTTCTTGTCATGCTGTTTTGGTTAACGAATGCACCGACAGTATTTATGGACCTAATGAATAGGATATTAAGGCCATACTTGGACAAGCTCATCATTGTGTTCATTGATGACATTTTGATTTATTCCAAGGATGAGATAGAGCATGCGAAGCATCAAAAGACTGTGTTGCAGACCTTACGGGAGAAACAATAGTATGCTAAGTTTAGCAAGAGTGAGTTTTGGCTCCATGAAGTAGGGTTTCTGGGTCATATTGTTTCAGGTGAAGTTATCTGATTTGATCCACGTAAGATCTATGCTATTATTGAATGGAAACCGCCTAAAAAGGTAACTGAAGTTAAAAGCTTTTTCGGCTTAGCCAGTTACTACCAAAGATTTGTGAAAGGATTATCCATGATAGCGACTCCAATGACGAGGTTGCTACAGAAAGACGTTAAGTTCAAATGGTCAGAAAAGTGTCAGCAGAGTTTCGAAAAGTTAAAGACATTAATGACAGAAGCTCCAATTCTAGTATTACCCGAGTAAGGAAAAGAGTTTGTGGTCTACAGTAATGCTTCCTTAAATGGATTGGGTTGTGTACTTATGCAAGATGAGAAGGTGATAGCCTATGCTTCATGGCAGCTGAAGCCACACGAGAAGAATTACCCGACGCATGACTTAGAGCTTGCTGCCATTGTTTTTGCCTTGAAAATTTGGAGGCATTATTTATATGGTGAGACTTGTCGTATATTCACAAACCACAAGAGTTTGAAGTATTTGATGACTCAAAAAGAATTGAATCTAAGACAGCGGAAATGGTTAGAATTAATTAAAGGCTACGAGCTGATCATCGATTACCACCCGGGAAAGGCGAACGTAGTCGCTGACGCATTAAGTAGGAAATCTTTGTTTGCATTGAGGGCCATGAATGCTCGATTAGTGTTGTTTGATGATGGTTTGGTCTTGACAGAGTTAGAGGCTAGGCCGACATTTTTTCAAGAAATTTATAATGCTCAGACTAATGATAGTGACCTGCGAGCTAAAAGAATTTATTGTGAGTCGGGTATCAAATCAGATTTTTAGATCGATTATGATGGATGCTTGATGTTTAGAGGCAGAGTTTGTGTACCGAGGAATGATGAAATTATTTGGAAAATCTTGCAAGAAGCACATGATAGCCATTTATCTATTTATTCGAGAAGTACCAAGGTGTATAATGATTTGATGAAAATGTACTGGTGGAACCGTATGAAGAGAGATATCTCCAAATTTGTATCGAAATGTCTGATATGCCAGCAAGTCAATGCTAAACATCAGGTACCTTCGAGTTTATTACAGCCTGTGATGGTCCCCGAATGGAAATGAGACAGAATTACTATGGACTTCGTGATAAGATTACCATTGACCCCGGAAAAGAAAGATGCTGTATGCGTTGTAGTGGATAAGTTGACGAAGTCGGCTCATTTTATCCTGGTAAGGACAGATTATTCACTTGATAAGTTGGCTGACTTGTCGATCATTGTCAATAGAGACCTGAGATTCACTTTGAGATTTTGGAAGAAACTACAGGAAGCCCTGGGTACCAGATTGAACTTTAGCACAGCTTTTCACCCGCAGACCGATGGTCAATCTAAGCGGATGATTCAAATTCTTGAGGATATGTTGTGGTGTTGCATCCTCGAATTTCAAGGCAGTTGGGAAAAATATCTATTTGCCTACAACAACAGTTTCCAAACGAGTTTGAAGATGGCATCTTATGAAGCCTTGTATGGCAAAAAGTGCCAAACTCCATTGTATTGGACAAAACTCAAAGAGAGTTAGATTCACGGAGTTGATTTGGTCAAGGAAACTAAAGAAAAGGTTAAAGTGATACGTAACTATTTAAAAGCGGCATCAGATAGGCAAAAGTCTTATGCTGATCTGAAAAGGAAAGAGATCAAATTTCAGGTTGGAAATAAAGTGTTCTTGAAAGTATCTCCATGGAAAAAGGTATTGAGATTTGGCCGAAAAGGCAAATTGAGTCCGCGATTTATCGGACCATACGAGATCACTGAAAGAGTTGGACCATTAGCCTATTGCTTGGCATTGCCACCAGAACTAGAAAAGATTCATGATGTGTTCCATGTATCTATGTTAAGGCGATATCGATCAGACCCCTCTCATGTGATTTTACCGACATAGATTGAAATTAGACCAGACATGACCTATGGTGAGGAACCAGTCAAGATTTTGGCTCGTGAGGTTAAATCATTGAGAAATAAAGATGTAGCCTTGGTAAAAGTTTTATGGCATCGACATGGTGTGGAAGAGGCTATATGGGAGCCAGAAGAAACCTTGAGAAGCCAATATCCAATCCTGTTTACTGGTAAGACTTTCGAGGACGAAAGTCCCTAAGGGGGAGAAATGTAACATCCAAAAATAGGGCTTAGTCGAAACAGTGGTTTCAGGACCACAAATTCGACGTCAAAATATTTATTTTATGATTATTATGAGGTCTGAAATATGAAAATATGCATGTGTTAAAGTTTCATGAAGAAATTCTATGAGTAAGGTGTCCAATTGGAAAATAAGGACCAAATTGGATAAATTGCAAAACTTGGATTCTAGAAGCAATTTGTATGAAATTGCTTTAGTTTATTAATTTGAAGGTCTAAACGAGAAATTTTCCCAATTTCTAAGTTTCTAGACAAAAATGAGCATGTAAGGAAAAAACTTGAAAGTTTAGTAAGGAAGGGCATTTTGGTCATTTGGTAATAAATAAAATAAAAAGGGAAAATGAAGGCAAAATTCACTCATCTTCTTCCTATAGCTGCGGAAATTTCAAGGGTTCCATAAGCTAGGGTTTTCAACATTTTAAACTTAATAGTAAGTGCTCCCTAGCCCCGTTTTTAATGTTCTTCGTATTTTTGAAGTCCCGGTAGCTTACTCTCTTCATTTCTACCCATTTTTCATGCTAGGGTTTATGTGAGGATTTAGCCTAGACTGGTAATCTCGCCATAAGATGTGAGGTTTGCGAGAGTGCGTACACAAGATTGATCGCTCTTATGACTTGACGGTAAAAAGATAATATATCGAGATTTTCGAAAAGATTAACGGGATTAATATGAGATATAAAAAGGAAAATGTTGGATGATGAGCTCATCTAAGACAAATTTTGTAATATATTGTTATGAGACTAACCTGTTTATTGAGTGCACGTGATAGGGTAACCATTTCATGCTTATTGGCTATATTGCCTCATATGATTATATGCTAATTAATCGGTATGTTTACTTTCCGGTTATTCAGGCTTACTAAGCATGTAAATGCTTACCCTTCTCTTTTCCCTGTCTTACAAAGCTCGAGGACTCGTAGAAATTGGAGCGCGATTGGAGAGTCAACACACTATTATTTTGTCTAGCTTTGGTATATAGATTCTTTTGTTTTGTTCAATGGCATGTATAGGGCTTTTGTTATTTTGTTATATGTGTCATTTAATTTGCCAATATGAAAGCTTGTAAAGGTATACATATTCACTTGTAGATGGCCATGGGAATTGGTGCATTTTGATGTAGGTTATGACCTACAAATTCGTGCATGTTTATGTTCAATTGTTCTAGTGAGGATGAAATATGGTATATCACTTTTAGATACATGTAATGTGACTAAATCACATGGGATGGCTAGGCCATAATTGGCAATGAGTTATAATAATGAGCCAATCTTAAAAGTGTTATAAGACATAGAAATCTTTAATACAAAGGGGATAAACTAGCATGTGTAAAACCGATGAAATGAGGTTTACATGCAATGAGGTTTATCAAGGTCGTTTAAAAGTATAATTACGCCATTTTAAATATTATTAAAACCTATAAGTGTGTATGGATGTTAGAGGGTGACCAAGGCTTGAAAAATAGCCTAATAAGGTCCATACGGGTAGACACACGGGTATGTGTCTAGGCCGTGTGTGACACACAGATAGCCCTATGGGTGTGTTGTATGGTCGTGTGTCCCTTGCACCTAAAATTTTTAAGTTAGAATGCATGGTAGTAAACAAACGGGTAGAGACACGGCCGTGTGTCTCAACCGTGTGGAGGACACGGCCTAGCATACGGGCGTGTGTCTTAGCCATGTTCCCCTAAATGCATACTGACGTCATAAACAGAATGCTCGAGCTTTTGGACACGGACGACCAAAAGGGCATGTCTAGGCTGTGTGAAGGACACGGGCCAGGGACACGGGCGTGTGCTCGATCATGTGAAAGCCCCTGTAGGTTCAAAGTAGAAAATAAATTCAATTAATTCCACACGGGTAGAGGACACGGGCGTGTCCAAAGGCACACGGGCATGTGCATTGCCTCCACACGGGCGTGTGAGACATTAACCTAGAAATTTTCTTAAATTCTCCTTAGGACCTCTGTTTTGTCCCTGACCATTCTCAATGTATTTTTCAGGCCTCGTAGGCCCATAATAGGGACACTAAGATGTGGTTTGATTGATTTCAAATTTGAAATGAAAATTCATAGTTTGTATTTTTCGGAAATGTCTGAGTCAATGTATGGTAACGCCTCGTACCCTGTTCTGACATCGGATACGGGTAAGGGGTTTTATATTTAATGGTATCAGAGCTACGATTTAGTCAGTTCTAAGACTACTGGAGAGATTATTGAGTTTCGCTATACATGCCATTATACGAACATTGATAGTGTGACATCTCCTAACTGCTTCATTGCCTTTGAATATAGTAAATATCTTCTAATCAAGCACAAGATAAGTCCGAGGGAGCTGAGAGCCATTCTCCAGCTTTCGTACAACGAGCTGTTTCTAGTAGTAGTAGAAGGCCTATGTCTAAAGTCCAGGAAGAGGCCAGAGCCACCTTCTTTGATATGATGGACGAGTGGTTTGAGGATTATTTGAGAAATCACCCAATATACCACGACCTCCCCCACCCCCTAACCGACCTGATAAGGAAGTGCCGTAAGGTATGGCACCTGTAAGAGTTGGTAAAGCCCCTGTAGACAAGCTTAGAAAGTATGGGGTTGAGGAATTTAGAGCTAAGATTGATGATGATGCTGAGCGAGCCGAGTTCTTACTCGAGAACACTACATGAGTATGGATTGGTTAGCCCTGCATGATGTAATTGTAAACTGTGGTAGCAAGTATATTATATTGAAGTGCCTAGATGGTGAGATTGTACGGGTTGATTCAAGAGAATTGAGTACACCGCAGGTTGTAATTACATCAATGGTTGCTCAAAGACATGTGAGAAAAGGGCACGAAGCCTACCTTGCTTTCGTATTGAACACTAAGGAAACAGAGTTGAAGATTGAGTCTGTGCAAATAGTATGTGAATATTCAAACGTGTTCCTGGAGAAATTACTCGGATTACCACCTGATAGAGAGATAGAGTTTGGCATTAAACTGGTGCCAGGAACAACTCCTATTTCTATTGCTCCGTACAAGATGGCACCAACCTAACTGAAAGAGTTAAAAGCACAGTTGCAAGAGCTAACGGATAAAGGATTTGCAAGGCCGAGCTTTTCACCTTAGGGTGCTCCCATATTATTCTTAAAGAAGAAGGATGGTTTAATGAGGCTATGTATAGATTATCGACAACTGAATAAGGTAACTATCAAGAATAAGTATCCTTTGCCAAGGATTGATGATTTGTTCGACCAGCCGAGGGGAGTCACTGTATTCTCTAAGATAGACTTGGTTGAGAGTTAAAGGCGTCGAACATGCCTAAAATGATTTTTAAAACGAGGTATGGCCACTATGAATTTCTTGTCATGCTGCTTGGGTTAACGAATGCACCGACAGTATTTATGGACCTAATGAATAGGATATTTCTACAATACTTGGACAAGTTCGTTGTTGTGTTTATTGACAACATTTTGATTTATTCCAAAGATGAGACAGAGCATGCGAAGCATCGAAGGACTATGTTGCAGACCTTACAGGAGAAACAATTGTATGCTAAGTTTAGAAAGAGTGATTTTTGGCTCCATGAAGTAGGGTTTCTGAGTCATATTGTTTCAGGTGAAGGTATTCGAGTTGATCCAAGTAAAATCTCTGCTATTAATGAATGGAAATTGCCTAAAAATGTAACCGAGGTTAGAAGCTTTTTGGGCTTAGCCGGTTACTACTGAAGATTTAAGGATTCTCTATGATAGCGACTCTAATGACGAGGTTGCTACAGAAAGACATTAAGTTCGAATAGTCAGAAAAGTGTCAGCATAGTTTCTAGAAGTTGAAGACATTACTGACGGAAGCTCCAGTTCTAGTATTACCTAAGTCAGGAAAAGAGTTTGTGGTCTACCGTGATGCATCCTTAATGGACTGGGTTGTGTACTTATGCAAGATGGTAAGGTGATAGCCTATGCTTCACGGCAGTTGAAGCCACACGAGAAGAATTACACGACGCATGACTTAGAGCTTACCGCCATTGTTTTTGCCTTGAAAATTTAAAGGCATTATTTATATGGTGAAACTTGTCGTATATTTACAGACCACAAGAGTTTGAAGTTTTTGTTGTCTCAAAAAGAATTGAATCTGAGATAGCGGAGATGGTTAGAATTAATTAAAAACTACGAGCTAATCATCGATTACCACCCGAGAAAGGCAAACGTAGTCGCCGACGCATTAAGTAGGAAATATTTGTTTGCATTGAGGGCCATGAATGCTCGATTAGCATTGTTTTATGATAGTTCGGTCTTGGCAGAGTTAGAGGCTAGGCCGACATTTCTTTAGGAAATTTATAATGCTCAGACTAATGATATTGATTTGCGAGCTAAAAGAATTCAATGTGAGTCGGGTATCGAATCAGATTTTTAGATCGATTCTGATGGATGCTTGATGTTCAGAGGCAGAGTTTGTGTACCGAGGAATGATGAAATTATTCGAAAAAACTTGCAAGAAGCACATGATAGCCGTTTATCTATTCATCCGGGAAGTACCAAGATGTACCAAGATGAAATTAATTTACTTTTATAACCTTTTAAATTATTTCAAATTTCAATATTACCAAGCCATCACATTCCACTATCACTGTTAGTGGTCTAATTACCATATAAGGACTCTTACTTTAAAGTTCTATAGCCAATTAATACTTTTAACTACTAGAACTGAACTTTTGCACTTTACACGATTTAGTTCTTTTTATCAAATTAGGCATGTAAATAGTAAAATTTCTCAATGAAATTTTTATACGGTACTACTATCATGCTGTAGAAAATAAAATAATAATAAAATAAATATTTTGACAACAAATTTGTGGTCCTGAAACCACTAGTCCAATTTCACTAAAAACGGACTATTACAGTGTATCCGATGAGTGGTGGTAGAGCCCACTTTTACATTTCATAGCTCAAGTGCAAAATTATCTATAAATATGTTTATGAATATTGTCATATATGCTTAAATGTTATGTGATTATATGTGTAATGTGATATATGTTTAAAAGTAAATGTGATTACCAAGTAAATGAACTAATAAATAATGCATAAGTGAGTATAACATGACATTAGGGTTGGAATTGTTGAGGTTGTGCTATATGGTTGTTTTGTTAATGCTTGATGAAATGTTTGCATGGTAGTTGTTCTAGGCATTCACTTAGCTTGTTAAGCTCACCCACTCCTTTTAAACCATTGCAGATTAGTAGCTTTCTGGTGTGAGCGGTGTGGTTTTCGTGAGGTGATCTAAGCAAGTCCGTTTTCACTATTTCGTAGGTGTTTATTAATTCTTTATGTTTTGGGAAATAAAGGCAATATGGTAGACCTTTTTGCTGGTATTTGCAATGATAGTTATGATATTCGGGTTTTAAAAATGATAGCTCTGTGATATTTTGTTTTGTAAGAAGTTAGTATTGTAATTTAGTACTAATACCTTATCACGAGTATCGACTCAAGGTAAAATAATCAATACTTTAATAAATGTACCGATATTTTTTTTGGATTTTATTTTTATACGAGAAATAGAATGTTGCTTTGGTATCGATTTTTTAATTGGTATCGATACCATTTAAGGGGAAATATCAATACCTACGTTTCAGTATTGATACCTGCTTAATTGTTTTGGGAAATTGTGCTATATGGTCCCTATGCATGTCTAATTATATTTATAAGACCATTTGATGTGTGTTAGCATGTATTAAGGATGATTATAGTAAGTTTGACTCAAAACTTGTGCGTATGTTAAAATGGAAGACGTTTATTTAAGAATGAGCTTACTTGTACTGGGTGTGGTGTGAGATAGTGGTGTGACATCCTAATATTTGGGCTCCGCGATCAAGCCGGGTATAGGGTGTTACATTTGGTGATATCAGAGCCAAGTTCACTATCAGAGCCAGGTTCACTAACACTAGGACCTAGATGATTGTTTTTTATGTATTATTTGGGGTTTCCTAGCCCATAGATCTAGAAACCCAAAGTGTTTAAGTTACTTTGATTGCCTAAATTGTTTGAAATATTTCTGATTTAATTGTATGTGGGGTAGGAATGGGAACACATTGCTTTTAATCCTAAATTTTGTTTGCAGAACATGACTTGGATCATTTCCCCCGCCACTCACACATTTCCTTGTTTGTTTATGTGTTAGAATATTAGATATGCCTCATAGACGTGTTAATGTGAGAGCTAAAGCTCTAGAGGATGGTACATCCTCTCCTCCTCCTGTGCCACCGCTTAGAGTGAACATACCTGATGAGGGTGTATGCCCTATAGTAGAAGCTATGATTGGAGCATTTTAGCGGATTACTGGTGCTAACCCTACTCTTGCACCTATCAATCCCGTGCCTATTAACCGAGGGTTGCCACTTGAATGTCTTCGGGTGTTAGGTGGTAAAGAGTTTTCTTGGGTAAAAGGTACCAATTCGACCATAGCTGAGTACTGGTTGGAAGGAGTTGAAAGGATCCTCAAACAGATGTCCTAGTCTGATGAGGAGAAGTCGGGTTGTGCTATGTCCTTTCTCGATGGTAAGGCTCATCGTTAGTGGAATACCATTAGGAGAGGTACTACTACTGATCGATTGACTTGGGGATATTTTCTTGAGGTCTTTAAGAGGAAGTTTACGGGTAGGCAATACATGGAAGCTCATAAGCGAGAATTTTTGGATCTTGTTCAAGGTGATTTAACAGTGGCTAACTATGAGGCAAAGTTTGTTTGACTTAGTTAGTACACTCCTAGGATGATTATTTCTGAGAGGGATCGTTGTAAGAGGTTTTGATTTGGAATTAATCGAGAGATTCAGGTTTACTTGTTAACCCAGAGCTTGGGGATGTTTGATAAATTAGTTGAGAGAGCTAAAGCTGTAAGGAGACTTTTGATAGTGCATCGAGTCAACTACTTAAGAGAGGGCGTAACAATCATAGTTCTGGTAGGGTACGAGATATGGGTCTCGGGCGAGTCAAACTAGGCAACAGAGTAGTGTTGTGGTTAGTATTGGTGATTCAACAGGTGGTTCTAAATGGATGATTTGTGCACATTGTGAGTGCAGGCATTCTGGTGAATGTTGTAAGTTGACAAGTGGTTGTTTTAAGTGTGGTTTGAAGGAACATTTTTTGAGGGATTGCCCGAATATATTTAAAGTTTTGCAAACTCAGAGTTCGACACCTACTAGAGGCCATAGTCATAGTAAAGGTAATGGGAGATAGGTTGGGCAACAAATTATTGCTCATACTGTTGCTTCACAAGTTGAATCTGGAGGTCCATGTAACATCCCGAATTAGGGCTTAGTTGGAACAGTGGTTTCGGGACCACAAATCCGACGTAAGAAAATTTATTTTTATTATATTTTTATGGTCTACCATTTCAAGAAAAATTTATTTTTATTATATTTTTATGGTCTACGATTTCATGGAATGATTTCATGAAAATTTCGTTCGAAAATTTCAACGTTTGGGCACTCAATTTGGTCAAAAGGACTAAATTGTAAAAAGTGCAAAAGTTGAGTTCTACATGTTAGAGGTGTCTAATTGTTATGAAATTTTAAATGGGAGGTCCTTAAATGGTAATTAGACCATTTTATAACTTGTTGGACAAAAATGGCATTGGATGGATAAAATTTCAAAGAAAGGCAAAAAGGGCATTTTGGTCATTTAGGGGTAAAATGCATTAAAAGACAAATTTTAAAGCCCAAATGTGTCCCTTTCTTCTTGCTTTAGCCAAATTTACCAAGAGCAGCCATGGTTAGGGTTTGGCCAAGCTTCCAAGCTCAATAGTAAGTGATTCCGAGCCCCGTTTTTAATGTTCTTTACATTTTTGATATCCTAGTAACACGTTCTAGCTATTTCTACCATTATTTTGAGCTAGGGTTTGTGTTTAAAAATTTACCCATGAATGACATGCTTGTATTTTTTTGTCTAATAGTAGAAAATGAGTGTTGGGTGTTTAATAAATGACTTTTACTAAGCGGTTTTCGATGAAAACGTCCGAAAGGACCGTTTTGTAAAAGTTGTGAAATTGGTAATAAATGGGTCATTTAGTGGAAATTGGGGGCTGTAATAGTTATGAAAAATGATCAAAATGTCATAAAACATAAAGAAATAGGATGAAGTTTAATTTTCGAGCATTGAGGCAAAAGTGCAAATATGCAAAAGTTTAGGGGTCAAAATGCAAATTTGTAAAAATATATTTTTGGACCCCTTGAATAATGTGACTAATTAGTAGGCTAAATGTGATATTATAGATCAAGGAAAAACAAGATTCGGGCTTAGAATGAGGTTGAACAAGGTTAAGCACAAACTCGAAATAAATAGTCGTACTCGAAACCAAGGTAAGTTCATATGTCAATGATAACGCAATGATATTATTATTTTTCATACTTGAACTTAAAATGATGTGTTGACATTGTGTGATAGATATTTGTTTAGTTGATATGAAGATTATATATTGTAACAAATGCCAAATTATAATTATATGCAATACCATGTTTATTTTATGGACTAATGTCTAAATAAACATGAAAATGTGTTGAGTTGGATGTACATTGCATGAGCAGCTATGCATAATGATATACTTGATGGAAAGAGAAAATCTCGGTTGAATAAAAAGGGAAATTCGATGGATAAACCATGATTTACATGATACTTGAGATCCTACATGTGTTGCAGAAAAGGATTTAGCCTGGACTGGTAATCCGAAGATCTCAAGTATAAAAAGGATCTAGCCTGGACTGGTGTTCCTTGAGTGATCAAGCCTCCCAAAGAATACATGTGTATTATGGATTTAGCCCGGACGGTAATCCAATTAGGGTCTGAATTTAGCCTGGACTGGTAATTTAGATCCGAGCTCGTTGAGAGTGCTTGTCGTTACAAGGGATTTAGCCTGGACTGGTAATCCCGCCGTAAGATGTGAGGTTCGCGGGAGTACGCACATGAAATGATCACTTGTATGAATTGACGAAGAATGAGATATCCATCGACATTTTGAGAAATTCAATGAGATTAATATGAAAAATGAAATAAAAGGTTCTTGCATGATACATCATGTATGTTATATGATATTATTATGATGCATATGAGTTGTCATGTTTGGACGAGTGTAGTGCTAAATGATAGCACAGGTAAGTACTCAAAACCCATGAGCACGTGTTTGAAAATATACTTGGTGTCGATAGTGAAAATAATGAATGATATTTATGAGAATAATTTCTATGACAAATTTGTGATGGTTATTATCTTGTTGCACTAAGACAGATTTGGTACAACAGCATTGGTCTGAATTTGAAAATCAACCAAAAATAGTGGAAATTGAGTTAGAGACTGAACTAAATATTAAATTAAATCTTAATGAGTCTAGTTTCACCTAAAGGAAACGGTGTAAGCAAAAGAATTTTGTAGTATGAGATATATTAATTCTTGTGAGATAGAGTCGGAGTGATTCTAGACTCCCCTATCTTAATTTTGGAAAATCACTAAAAATTTTACAAAAATAAATAAGATCTAAAATTCATATGAATAAAATCCTTAATGAGTCTAATTTTAAGAGAAAGAGACAGAAACATTATCTGTGTCTTGTATGAGATAAATAAATTTTAGTGAAGAAAGGTCGAAGCTGTCAAATAGCAAAACAGGTAAGACTTTGAATAATAAACTGTACTTATTGTCTAGACCAAAAATTGTGGAAATTTTATGGTAAGAAGATATATGAGTCTAGTTTTAGGGAAAATTAACAGATCTTAATTTGGAGTTCCGTAGCTCAAGTTATAAATAATTTATCGACTATGACTCAAGTAGACAACTTGACCAGAATATGAATAAAAGTGTAACTATAGTTGTTTTACTTAAGGAAACATGTTATATTAATGCTTATTATTTTCATATGGACTTACTAAGCGTAAAGCTTACTCCCTCCTTTCAATTTCTTTTAGTTTTGACAAGTCAGCTCAGGTTGGAGATTGTCGGAGGCAGCATCACACTATCGAGCCTTTACCCTTGGAGTATTGACATGTATATGTTATACGTTTTCAAGTGAGTGGCATGTATAGGGACTTAGTTTTTCTTTGATCGATGTTTTTGTGATTAGCCAAATGTATTGGCTTATAATGATTTGTTGTATGTAGCCATGAGATGTGGCTTATAATGAATTTGGCTTGGAAGCCTATTTATCTATGATATGTGTAAATGTCTTGTGATGTGGGTATGTGATTATGCTTTTTCACTATGTTTAAGAAGTATATAGTAAATGTACATGGTGAATGCCTTAGGACCATTCGAGGTGGTCATGGCCATGGAATAAATGTGTGATATGGTAATAAGTTGTTAGTGCCCTGAACATGGATGTTTAATTTATAAGTTAGTAAATAAAGTATAATGGTATAAGTGATTAATAAGATGACAAAAAAAATTAAGAAATTAGCCTAAGTTTTGACTACACGAGTAGGCTACACGGGCGTGTGTCTTGGTCATGTGCCTTTAACAGAATGTTAAGGATTAAGTTAGAGAGTTACACAGGCTGAGGACACGGGTGTGTCCAGAGCCACACGAGCGTGTATGTTTACACGGCCAACCCACATTGGCGTGTGACTCTCCAAAGCTAGAAAATTATTAAGTGGCCCAAAGTTTATCGAATGTTTTCGATTTTGTCCCGAACCGCCCTAATGTATGTTATAGGCCTCGAAGGCCTGTATAAGGAACGATATGCATGTGTTTGAAAAGTTTTAATTTTGGGCGAAATTTGGTGACCCGATTTCGTATGTTCATTAATGTTTAAGTCCGGTAATGCCTGGAGCCCTGTCCCGACGTTGGATACGGGTGAGGGGTGTTACAGTCCAGCTCAAGTTTATGCTGTTAGGGAATCAGAGAATTAGGATCCGACTGATGTCATCGCAAGTACTTTCACTTTGCAGTATTATCCTTTATTCTCTTTGGTTGATTTTGGTTCTATGCATTTATATATTTTAAGTGAATTGACTTGTAAGTTAGGGATTCCAGTAGAGACTATTGATTTGGGTATGACTGTTATTAGTTTTTTTTGCCTATAGTGTGGTAGTGAATAAAGTTTATCATAGATGCCCCCTTATGATACAAGGGAACGTTTTCCCTGTTGATCTTATGGAATTGCCTTTCTATGGATTTGATGTTATTCTTGGTATGGACTGGTTGACTGAACATAAGGATAAGGTATAATTTGAAACAAAATGAATTACTTTGAGGAATAGTGATGGGTTGGAAATTATTGTTGGTGGTGAAAGAACGAGATTTATGTCTAATGTGGTTTTGGTGTCTAATGTGGTTTCGACTATGAAGGTGGAGAAGTTGATGGGAAAAATTGTGAAGCTTATTTAGCGTACGTGATGAATTCGGTTAGTAAAGAGTTGAGAGTTCAAAATATTTGCACTGTTAACGACTTTCTAGATGTGTTTCCTAAAGAGTTGCCTAGTTTGCCACCATAACATGAAGTTGAGTTTGGTATTGAGCTCTATCTTGGTACTGTACCGATGTCTATAGCATCTTATCATATGGCACCAAAAGAACTCAAAGAGTTGAAGGTTCAATTGCAAGAGTTTCTTAACAAAGGGTTCATTTGACTGAGTGTATCTCCGTGGGGTGCACCAATTTTGCTTGAGAAGAAAAAGGATGGTTCGATGAGGATGTGTATTGACTATAGACAGTTGAATAAGTTGACTATTAAGAACAAGTATCCTTTTCCTCGAATTGATGACTTATTTGATAAGTTCTGAGGTGCAACAGTGTTTTTAAAGATTGACTTAAGATCTGGGTACTATCAGTTGAGGGTAAAGAAGTTTGATGCATTGAAAACTTTTTTTAGGACTTGGTATGGGCATTATGAGATTTTGGTCATGCCGTTTGGTTTAACTAATGCCTCTGCTGCATCCATGGATTTGATGAACTGAGTATTTCATTCGTACTTAGATCAGTTTGTGGTTATCTTCATAGATGACATATTGTTGTATTCTCATTTGGAGGAGGATCATAAGGCACATCTAAGAGTTGTTTTGCAGATTCTGCGAGATAAGTAGTTGTATGCGAAGTTGAGCAAGTGTGAATTCTGCCTTAGACAAGTGGCATTTTTAGATCATGTTGTGTCAGCAAAAGGGATTCATGTGGATCCAAAGAAGATTGAGACAATCTTAGGGTGGAAACCGCCTAGGAGTATTACCAAAGTTCGGAGTTTCTTGGTTTTGGCTGGCTATTATCGTAGGTTCATAAAGGGTTTTCTCTAATTGCTGCACTCTTAATGAAACTACTTCACAAAGATGTGGTTTTTGAATGGACTGATGAAAGGTAGAAGAGTTTTGAATAGCTTAAGGCAGTTTCAAATGAGGCACCGGTGTTGGTTCAACCAGAACCTGCAAAAGGTTCTGTGGTTTGATGGTTTGAATTTGATCTTGGTTATGTGTTAATGCAAGAGGAAAAAGTTGTGGCTTATGCATCGAGGCAGTTGAAATCGCATGGGCGTAATTATGCTACTCATGATTTGGAGTTAGCTGCTGTGATATTCACGCTTAAGATTTGGGACAATTATTTATGTGGAGAGAAGTACGTTATCTATTCAAATCATAAAAGCCTTAAGTACCTCACCCAAAAGGAGTTAAATGTAAGGCAAAGGCATTGGACTGAGTTTTTGAAAGATTATGATTGTGTTATAGAGTATCATCCTAGTAAGGCGAATGTTGTTGCTAATACTTTAAGTAGAAAGTCAATGATGGAGTTAAGAGCTATGTTTGCACGTTTAAGTTTGGCTAGTGATGGTGGTTTATTAGTTGAACTTCAAGTGAGGTAGACTTTGTCGCAACAGATTAAGGAGAAGCAACTGTTAGATGGAGAGTTGTTAAAGAAGATTCGACAGGTTGAGCAAGGTGTTAAGGGAGATTTTAATGTTGACAATGATGGTATATTGAACTTTCGAGGTAGATTGTGTGTGCTGCATGATGTAGATTTGAGGCAAGCAATTCTTATTGAGGTGCATAGTAGCCCTTACACTATGGATCCCAGTGGTGGTAAAATGCATCATGATCTTCTAAAGATTTATTGGTGGCCTGGTTTGAAACGTGATGTTATGAATTTTGTGACTTGATGTTTGGTTTATCAGAAGGTAAAGGCAGAGCATCAGTTTCCTTTAGGTTTGTTGCAACTGATTGCGATTCTTGAATGGAAGTGGGAAAGGATCACAATGGACTTTGTTTCGGGTTTGCCTTTGACTCCATCAAAGAAGAATTCAGTGTGAGTTATAGTTGATCAGTTTTCGAAGAGTCCACATTTCGTGACTGTGCATACTAACTATTCTTTGTAGAAGTTGTTAGAGTTGTACATTGCTGAAATTATTCATCTTTATAGAGTTCCAGTTTAAATTATTTCTAATAGAGATCCATGGTTTACATCAAGGTTTTGGAAGAGTCTGCAAGAGGCCTTGAGGTCGAAGCTTAATTTCAGCGCGGCTTATCACCTACAAATTGATGGTCAGTCAGAGAGAGTAATTCAAGTTTGAAAGGATATGTTGAAAATTTGTGTGATCGAGTTCAGTGGTAGTTGGGAGTGAGATATTTGCCCTTGGCAGAGTTTGCTTACAATAATATTTTCAAGTGAGTATTTGTTTGGCAATGTTTGAAGCATTGCATGGTAGGAAGTGTAGAACACCTTTATGTTGGACAAAATTGGATGAGAAGCGAGTTGTTGGACCGAATTTAGTTCGAAAGACTTAAAAAAAGTGAAGTTGATTTGTGAATGTTTGAAAGCAATGCCTAATAAGCAAAAATCTTATGTAGATTTGAAACATCGAGATATCGAGTTTCAAGTTGGCGATAAGGTGTTCTTGAAGGTTTCAACTTGGAAGAAGGTTTTGAAGTTTGGAAAGAAGGGTAAATTGAGTCCAAGGTCTGTTAGACCTTATGAAGTTTTTGAGAGAGTTGGTTCGATAGCTTATTATCTCAAGTTTCCGCAAGAACTTGAGCGAATACACGATGTTTTTCACATGTCTATGTTGAGGAAGTATCATTTAGGTCCATCACATATTGTGCCAATGGAGGAGATTCAGGTTTAAACCGATCTAACTTATAAGGAAGAGCTGATTGAGATTCTAGCTCATAAAGAGAAAGTTTTATGTAATAAGAGGGTTTTGTTGGTTAAGGTTTTGTGGCGCAACCACAAAACAGAAGAGACTACTTGGGAAGCCAAAGATGCGATGAGACAAAAATATCCTTATTTGTTTAGCTCATGTAAATTTCGAAGATAAAATTCTTTTTAAAGGGGGAGAGTTGGAACACCCTTAGGGCCTAGGAGTTATAGGGGTATTTTTGGGATTTTAGATTTAGAGTGTTTGGAATTTGGTGACATGGTAAGTCGTAAATGTTTTCGACTATGGTTTTTAAAAAATTAAATCAATTTTTGGAAAAAATTTTAGAGACATTGAATTTTAGAGACCTTGAATTTTAGAAAAAGGACTGATTTGTACAAAGGTTAAAGTTGTGAGCGTTTATGCTGCAGTTTTACTAAATTCTAAAAATACAACCTAAAATATCCCCACCTACAAATTTCATATTAACTCTTCTCCTTTTCTTATTTATGTTGTCCCTTGCTCTCCCAATCTCTCACCTTTGATTTTCTTTGTTAAATCTTCATCCTTTTGATTCCTATCATTACTCAAGTCATTAACCTTCAAAATATTTCAAGAAAACACCCCAAAAATCTCATTGATTTCTTCATCTTCCTCATGTGTGGGTTTTCTCATATTTACGTTAAAATTTCGTTTTTCTTCCATCGAAGGTAACCATTCGTCTTTGCATTAGTTTTTAATGTTATTTAGTGTTTGAAATAGAGTTTTAGCCATTGAATTGCATGTTTTGATTAAAAGCAAAAAATTGGGTCGTTAATGATGGATTTCAGATTTTTGAGTAAGAATGTGATTTCAAAGTGTTATTCAATTAGTTTTGACATGTTTAGAAGGTTTCTAAACTGAGTTTAAAGTTTTGTTAAGGATTCCTAAAGGTTTAATGAATTTTCGTGAAAATTATCATAAACATGTCGAAAATTTCGATATGATGAATTGAGTAGGTTTGTGTAGTTTAAAAGTTGAGAATTAGTCATAGGTGATTAAATAGATGAATAGAATTCATTTTAGGCAAAAAGATTAAGTATAGACTGAGATATTTGGAATTCAAGTTTTCTATGTCGAAGGTTTCGGTTACACGAGAACATAGCTTAGGCTTATGTTTTTTACTGCTTGAGTTGAGTCCTTAGTTGATTGATGATTGTGTTATTGTGTGGTTTATTATGTTGAAGATTCGAATTCATTAGGACCTTCTACAATGTAACAGCCCGGTTTTAGCTAAATTGGAATAGTGATTTCGGAACCACAAATCTGAGGTCGTAAAATTATTTTAATATTATTTTTGATGTTTATCGGATGTGAATATTATGTGTGAAAATTTTGTGAGTTAATTTTATCGATTAGTTAGTTAATTTGATAAAAGGACTAAATCACGTAAAATGCAAAAGTTGCGTTCTAATTGTTTAAGTGCTTATTTGCTTTGATAAGTTAAATGTGAGGTCCTTAATATGTTATTGGACCAATGATAGTGGTATTGGTCATAAACGACCTTATAATATGTGGATTTTACATTTATTTCATTAATGTTAAAATGGTAATTATATAATAAAGTTAATTATAATAAAACATAACAAAATGGTTCATTATTTCTCATCTTTTTTAATCGAAAATAAAGAAAAGAATAGGGTTTTGAATGCTTAAACCATTCGGCACTTGTGTGGCTTGATTAAGGTATGTATTTTGCTTGGTTTTTAATGATTTTTATGTTTTTGTGATCATTCCTTTGAGTACTAGCTAGCCCGTGCCTTAATTTTTGAGTTTCTTGGTGATTTTGTAAAATGCCATTGATGAATCCATGAGTTTTGTGATAGTTGATGATGAAAAATGGATATTTGTTGATAGGTTATCAAGTTTTGTTAAGTGATTTTTGACAAAAATGTCAAATAAGTATTTATTTGTGAAAATGTGAAAATGTGTGGTTAAATGTGTGAATAAATGATAAATATGGGTTGATATGTGCATTATGAAAATTTGGCTAGCATAAAATTATAAAAAAATTGTGTAATTTTTGTGTTTATTGAAATAAGGATTAAATTGTAAGAAATGTAAAACTTTAGGGGCTAAAGTGTAAAAATGACCAAATATGTGTTTGTGGCCTAAATTTGTAACACCCCTTACCCGTATCAGAGGCTGAGACAGGGTTCGAGGCGTTACTGAACTCAAAGATTTAAAGTCATGAAAAACGGGCCATAAAATTTCATTTATATTTTGAAACATTCAATCACATGCACATAGTCCCTTATTTGGGTTTACGAAACCCAAAACATACTTTAGAAAAGGTTCGGGACTAAACTGAGAACTTTGAAAAGTTCTGGGAAAACTTAAAAAATTTTCTCATGAAACAGGGTCACATGCCTGTGTCCTCAGGCCGTGTAACTCTCTGTTTATGACTTCGGCAAATAAATTAAACCACACGGCTAGGCCACATGCCCGTTTCACCAAACTGTCCCTCACATGGTTGAGACACACGGTTGTGTCTCAACCCGTGTAGTTAACTCTTAGGCTATTTTCCAAGCCTTCATGTTTTCCATAAACCCTTACAACCTTATACACATCAAACTCACAAATCATGACATCATTTTAGTGATTAAACACACTTTATTAAGACACATTCAACATTAGCTCGTCATTATACATATGTTCCACCTACTCATGATAAACTAGTCTAGCCACATTATTGCACATTTAATTCATGGTCATGACCACCTCGATTGGTCATAAAACATGCATTCAACACACGACATATTACTAACCATGCATGGCAAACAAACATATTCATATCATCACATCATATGCATTAAAATGTAACATGATTAGCTAGACTTACAAACCATATACAATAGCTCGATATAGGCCAATACATTTAGCCAAATCATAATAACACATGTCATAGAACTAGGTCCCTATACCTACCACTCACTTGATATTTCTAACATATGTATCAATACTCCAAAGGTATTGGCTTGATAGTGTGATGCTGCCTCCGACGATCTCCAACCTCGAGCTGACCTGACAACACTAAAAGAAATGGAAATGAAGGAGTATGCCTTATGCTTAGTAAGCTCGCATGAAAAATAATAAGCAATGTATTAACATGCAATTTTTCAATTCCTCTCTATTTATTCAAAGTCCAGTTAAGCTATTTTCTTGCGTCACGGTCACTAGATTATTTATATCCAAAGCTATGGGACTCAAAATTGAGAACCAATAATTTTCCCATAAATTAGACTCACATATCTTCTTACCATAAAATTTTCAAAATTTTTGGTCCAGCCAATAAGTACAGTTTATTCTTTAAATTCCCCCTATTTTGCTGTCTGACAGTTCCGACCCCTCTACACTAAAAATTAATTATCTCTTCATAAAAAAAAATGGATAATGTTCTCGTTTATTTCTTTCGAAAGTAGACTCATTAAGGATTTTAAGCGTATAAATTATAACCCATAATTATTTTTGTAAAATTTTTAATGATTTTCAAAAGTCAAAATAGGGGATTCTGAAATCATTCTGACTCTATCTCGCAAAAATTCAAATATCTCATAATATGAAATTCTTTTGCTTACACCATTTCCTTTATATGAAGATAGACTAAATAATATTTTATTTCATATCTTATTCAACTTCTAATTCAATTTCCACCATTTTTGGTGATATTTCAAAGTCACACAACTGTTGCTGTCCAAAACTGATTTATTACTAAATTTCACTCTTTCATGTTTTCTTTGTTGTAACTTTCATTAGAGCACTTACTCCATTCCATCTTACCGAAAGTTCGCTCAACTATCGAGCACATTGCTCATAAATTTCGACAAACATATACCTGCACCTATTCATCACATGGTCATGTTCACATGTATTTTCACTTAGTTGATTTCCTGCTGAACTCATCGGAATAATAACAGATACACGGTTGCCTGCACATTTTACCACCCTTGTAACCAAAGCTATCTGGTACGCATAGTAGCCTGCACTTAGTACTACACATGCAACCAACAATCTGGTACACATAGTAGCCCGCACTTAGTACTACAAATGTGAGCTAGCTATTTGATACACGTAGTAGTCTGCACTTAGTACTATACACGTACGCATAGTAGCCTGCACTTAGTATTACACATGTGATCGAAGTTGTCGGGTACGCATAGTAGCTTGCACTTAGTACTACACATGTGACCTAACTATCTGGTACACGTAGTAGCCTACACTTAGTACTACACACGTGGCCTAAAACCATCTTAAACACATAGTAGCTTGCACATAGTACTATACATGTGTTCTCACAATAGATCATTCGTATCATTTCTATTTCGAAGGTTCAACCAGGAAATTCTCACTTTTCAACATTTAAAAAATTCACTCATAGTCTATTTAGATTCGTAATTTACATCAAATGATCATTTTATAGGCAGCCACATCTCATATAATAAAAAAAATAATAACATAAAAAGAATCGATATGTTATTTACATACAAACTTACCTTCCTTTTCACTCTTTCACAGGTTATCCAACTTAATAAAACATCATGTTATATCAAATTCTCAATATATTCAGCTATTATATAGCAAGCCATCAATGATTGAACCATCAAACATTTCATGTGCTACTAGTCATATATCATTGTTCTCACAAATTTTATATACCATTCTTTCATCACTTTTCAATATATTAAATCATGCCATTTGTGCAATAATAATATAGAATTTTCAATTCAAATATAGCATTGCAATATTATTGACACACGAACTTACTTCGGTACCAAAATAGCAAAAAGGAACCTAACAGTCGATTTTCCATTTTCACCCGATCTAGGTTCAATCCTCATTTTCCTTGGTCTATAAAATCACATTTAATCCAATTATTAGTCACATTATTTAATGTCATCCAAAAACCATATTTTGGCAAAGTTACATTTTTTCCCCTAAACTTTGTTAAAATTACACTTTTTCCCTTAGGCTCGTAAAGTGATTTTTATTCAATTTTCTCACTTTATAGGCCTAGTCAAAACATTTTTATAACTATAGCAAACTACAATTCTCATCAAAACACCCTTTATTTTTACAACTTTTACAAAAATGGTCCTTTCGGACGTTTTCATCAAAAATCACTTAGTAAAAGTCATTTATTTAACACCCAACACTCATTTTCTACCATTAGACATCAAAATTTATGCATGTCACACATGGCCCAATTTTTAAACATGAAACCTAGCTCAAATTAATGCTAGAAATAGATAGATCTTGTTACGGGGTTTACAAAAACGTAAAAATCATTAAAAACGGGGCTAGAACGGACTTACAATCGAGCTTGGAAGCTTGAAAAACCCTAGCCATGGTTTCTCCATGAAATTCTCAGCCAAGAGGTTGAATATGGACAAAAATTGGCTTTTAATTTTGTTTTTAATTCATTTTAATAACTAAATGACCAAAATGCCCTTAATGAAAAACTTTGGAAACATGCCAAACCATGTCCATTTTTGTCCAATAAATTAACCAATGGTCTAAATACTATTTAAGGACCTCCTATTTAAAATTTCATAACAATTGGACACCTCTAGCATGTAGAACTCAACTTTTGCACTTTTTACGATTTAATTCTTTTGACTAAATTGAGTGCCCAAACGTCAAAATTTCCAGATGAAATTTTCACAAAAAAATTCCATAGAATTTTAGACCATAAAAATATAATAAAAATTAATTTTCTTACGTCAAATTCGTGGTCTCAAAACCACTGTTCTGACTAGGCCCTGATTTGGGATGTAACAAAATTGAATGTGTAGATGAATAAATGAGTTAATTTTGAATGTATATAGATCAAGAAAGAAAGAAATTATATTTAGATTGGGGAAAATCAAAGGTTATTGAATAGTCGATCCAGTCCCTCTATTTCAACTACAAGGTAAGTTCATATGCAAATAAATGTCTTTGAATTGAAATATATATGTTTTATTATCACTGAATTACTAAGAATGTCGAACGAGCAAATACAAGCAAGAATCGACGAAGTTACAATATTCGAAAGTCCCGTACGAACCATAGGAATAGTATAGGATATGAATGTCATGACATTAGGTTATCGAGATGTGATTACATGTAAGACCATGTCTGGGGCATTGGCATTGTATTGCAATTATGTGTAAGACCATGTCTGGGACATTGGCATCGTTATTTGATTTCGTGTAAGAACCTATCTGGGATAGTGGCATCGATATCTGATGACATGGAAGACCATATATGGGATATGGAATTGTATGGGTTATATGTGATTGCTGAGTATCCTTAACGATTCCGAATGGTTTAATGAGCAAAGTCAAGTCGAGAAAGAATGTGTGAAAGAGTTAAATGGCTCAGATTATCGAAGCTAGCTCAGACTCAGAAATCATCGGGAAATGTCATCACACTATTGATCAACTTGTTGGTACCTTTGAAGCTTTGTATATATGGTATATTGCATGTATAGGTTAGTGTCATTTTGATATGTTTTGAGTTATGATATTAGTCATGAGATTTGACTTGTAAATGGTGATGTGTATGGCTATTTAAGTTGGCTTAAATTATGTGTTTAATAAGTGATATATGTGATATATATATATATATATATATATGGTCTTATGTTTTGGCATAATATGTGATAGTTATATGTTAGCTTGTGCAGCTAGTTGACAAATAGAGTATTAATGATTGGAAGATGGCATGTTGTAGCTTGGTTTTGATATGATGAAATGGTATGTTTTGAAGCATGAAATAGATGATAAGATGAAAAGGAAATGCATTTAGAAGTTATGTAAGTTTGATGATTTTGGTATATTGATTTGGTACGTTTTGGTTATGGATTTGGGTAGTGAAATGGTTGATAGTATAAATGGCAAGAAATGTGCATGAAATAACATGTTTTGGTTGCCTATTAATGTATTGAAATGGTATCATTTTGGTTTCTAGGTGTGCATGAGTAAAGGGTGGCAAATTGGCTTTGTAAATAGCCTATTTTTGTCTACAAGGGCAGAGACACAAGCGTGTGTCTCAGCTGTGTGTGACACACGGTCTTGCTACACGGTCATGTGTACCCTGGGGTGCCCTTAAAATTTAAGTCAGTATACCCTACAAATTTGACATGGTATAGACACACGAGCATGCCTACTGGCTGTGTGTGAGACACGAGCTGGCACATGGGCGTGTGGCCGGCCGTGTGACCCAAGTTAGTAACCCCTCCAGTTTTTACACGGCCTGGCACACGGGCGTGTGACCCTTAAATGATTGAAAATTTTATAAGTTTCTCAAAGTTTGCAAATGTTATCGGTTTAGTCTCGAACCATTTTTTAAACATGTGTTAAGGTCTCGTAGGATCTTATAAGGGACAATGTGGATGAGTTAAATGGATATTGATTATGAATGCATAAATGTATGTGTTATGTATGTGAATGATGTGTATTAATTGGTAATGCCTCATAACCCTATTCTAGCGTCAGATAAGGGTTAGGAGTGTTACATTTTATTGGTATTAGAGCTACGATTTAGTTGATTCTAGGTCTAACGTAGCAAGTGAGAGTCTAGCTATACATGCCATATATATAAATTGTGATAGCGTGATGATTCCTGACAGTTAAAATGTGTTTTTCATATAGTAATGGATCCCGATCGAGCAATAGCTGATGATGTGGAAAGTAATGCGCCCGCTCCCGTTTAAGGGGTAGCGTCAGCTGATTCTAGGCTGATTTGAAGTAGTCAAGGGGGAGAGGCTAAACAAGCCTTCTTCCAATTGTTGAGTGACTGGTTCTCGGAGTTCGTTCGAACGGATCTAGCTACTCAACAACCTCCACCTCTACCTATTCCTCAACAAATCCCAGCTGTGCCACAAGTGATAGATCCGATTCGATTGAGTAAGCCACCAGTAAATAAGATACGTAAACATGGGGCTAAGGAGTTCAGGGCTAACGTTGATGATGATGCTGAGAGAGCTGAGTTTTGGCTCGAGAATACTATCCGAGTATTCGATGAACTGTCTTATACTCCTGATTAGTGTATCAAATGTGTAGTATCTTTACTTAGAGATAATGCGTACCATTGGTGGAAAATGATGATATCTGTGGTTCCTAGTGAATGGGTTATCTGGGAGTTCTTCCAATCTGAGTTTCAGAAGAAGTACATAAGTCAGTGATTTCTCGATCAAAAACATAAAAAGTTTCTCAAATTGAAACAAGGCCAGATGACTGTCACTGAGTATGAAAGAGAATTCATACGTTTAAGCAAGTATGCTCGGGAATATGTTTCTACTGAGGAGATCATGTGTAAAAGGTTCGTTGATGGATTGAACAAAGATATAAAATTGTTAGTCAGGATTCTTGAAATTAAAGAATTCATTGTTTTAGTTGAAAGAGCTTGTAAAGCCAATGATCTCAGCAAAGAAAAGAGAAAAGTTGATTTTGAAGCAAGAGATTCGCGAAAGAGATCAACTAGTAAATCTTATCAGTCTGCATCAAAGAAATTTTGGGACTAGTTTAATCGTTCTAATGCATCTGTGGGACACTCAAATAGGGATCATGAAAAGAAACCTGTGAGTTCTAAAGCTCAAGCTACAACTATTGCCAGTGTTGGCAGTGTGAGATAAAACTGACTTGAGTGTAGACGTTGTGGAAAACGGCATATCGATGATTGTAGATTAAATGATCGAGCCTACTTTAAATGTGATTCATTAGATCATTTCATTCGTAATTGTCCTTAGTTGGTTGAGCAAGATACAATACAAAACACAAGGCTGAGTAACACTATAGCAAGAGGTAGACCACCCAGAAATGCTGTTAATGCGAGTGGTAGTCAGAGAACGACCAAAGACTCTGCTATGAAGTCTGAAGCCAGAGCACCTGCACGAGCCTACATTGTTCGCGCTCGCGAAGAAATGTCATCTCTAGATATTATTACTGGTACTTTTACTCTCTATGATGCTAAAGTTATTGCATTGATAGTTCTAGGATTAACTCATTCGTATATATGTGTGAATTTAGTATCCAGTAAGACTTTGCCTGTAGAGTCTACTAAATTTGTAATTAGAGTATCGAATCCCTTAGGCAAGTGTGTGTTGGTTGATAAAGTGTGTAAGAACTGTCTGTTGATGATTCGAGATTTCTATTTTCCTGCTAATCTGATATTATCACCATTTGATGAATTTGATATAATTATGGGTATGGATTGGTTAATGTTGCATGATGCTATTATGAATTGCAAATGAAAGACGATTGATTTGAGATGTTAGAATAATGAAATTATCTGGATTGAGTCAGATGATTTGAACGGTTTACCAGTAGTGATTTCATCAATGTTAGCTCAGAAATATGTGAAAGGGTTGCGAAGCTTATTTTTCTTATGTGCTCGATACAAAAGTGATTGAAAAGAAGATTGAATCAGTGCCAATTGTGTGTGAGTATTTGGATCTATTTCCTGAAGAGTTACCGTGTTTACCATCGACCCAAAAGGTTGAGTTTAGCACTGAGTTAGTGCCAGGAACTATGCCAATATTGATAGCTCCGACAGAGTTGAAAGAATTGAAAGCTCAGTTGCATGAGTTAACAAATACAAGTTTTGCTAGACAGAGTTTTTTTCCTTGGGGTGCTCCTGTATTGTTTGTGAAAAAGAAAGATGGCACCATGAGAATGTGTATAGACATCGACAGCTTAAAAAAGTGACGATCAAGAATAAGTATCCTCTTCCCAGAATAGATGATTTGTTTGATCAGTTAAAAGGGGCTACAGTGTTTTCAAAGATAGATTTGAGATCGAGATATTACCAATTGCGACTTAAAGATTCTGATGTGCTAAAGACCGCATTTAGAACGAGGTATGGCCATTATGAATTCTTAGTTATGCCTTTTGGAGTAACAAATGCACTTGATGTCTTTATTGACTTAATGAACCAGATTTTTAGACAGTACCTAGATCGATTTGTTGTTGTGTTTATTGATGACATATTGATATATTCACGAGATGAAACTAAGCATGTCGAGCATTTGAGAATTGTATTGCAGACTCTGCATGATAAGCAGTTATATGCAAAGTTCAGTAAATGTAAATTCTAGTTACATGAGGTTGGTTTTTTGGGTCATATACTGTCAGCCACAGGTATCCGAGTCAATCCGACCAAGATTTCTGCAATTATAGATTGGAAGCCTCCGAGAAATGTATCCGAAGTTTGTAGTTTTTTGGGACTTGTTGGCTATTATAAACTATTTGTGAAAGGCTTTTCGATGATTGCGACTCTGTTGACGAGATTGCTTCTAAAAGATGTTAAGTTCGAGTGGTCAGATAAATTTCAGAAAAGTTTTGAGCAGTTAAAAACTTAATTGACTGAAGCTCCAGTATTAGGTCAGCCTGAATCGAGTAAAGAGTTCGTAGTGTTTAGTGATGCATCGTTGAATGGTCTGGGCTGCATTTTGATGCAAGAAGGCAAAGTAATAGCTTATGCCTCGAGACAATTAAAGCTGCATGAAAAGAATTATCCGACGAACGATTTAGAGTTAGTAGCTATTGTGTTTGCGTTGAAGATTTGGCACCATTATCTGTTTGGTGAGAAATGGCATGTTTATTCTGATCACAAGAGTTTGAAATATCTGATGACTCAGAAAGATTTGAATTTACGACAGCGATGGTTAAAATTGCTAAAAGATTACGAGTTACTGATTGACTATCACCCGGGAAAAGCAAATGTTGTTGCTGATGCATTAAGCCAGAAATCTTTGTTCGCTCTACGTGTGATGAACACTCAAATAGATTTGTGTAATGATGGTTCGATTGTGGCTGAGATGAAAGCAAGACATTATTTTTACAACAGATTTATGAAGCTTAGAAAGTTGATAATGAAATATTAGCAAAACGAACTCTATGTGATTCGAACCCTGATTCAGAATTTCAAGTTGATTCCGATGATTTTGAATGAAGCATATAGTAGTCATTTATCAGTACATCCGGGAAGCACGAAAATGTATAATGATTTGAAACAGTTTTATTGGTGGCATGGTATGAACCGAGATATTTCAGAATTCGTTTCTAAATGTTTGATTTGTCAGCAAGTCAAAGCTGAACATCAAGTGCCGTCAGGTTTATTACAGCCTATTATGATTCCCGAGTGAAAATTGGATAGAGTGACTAGGATGTCGGGATTACCCCTATCTCTGAGAAAGAAAGATACAATTTGGGTTATAGTTGACAGATTGACAAAATCGGCTCATTTGATTCCTATACAAACAGATTATTCACTTGATAAGCTTGCTGAGTTGTACATTTCAGAGGTTGTTCGATTACACGGGGTACCTACTTCTATTGTTTCAGATAGAGATCTGAGGTTTACATCGAGGTTTTGGAAGAAACTGCAAGATGCACTAGGTAAAAAGTTACATTTCAGTACCGCATTTCACCCGTAGACGGATGGTCAATACAGGCGAGTTATATAGATACTCGAGGATATGTTGAGATGTTGCATTCTTGAGTTCGAAGGTGCGTGGGAAAAGTATTTTCCGTTGATTGAATTTGCTTATAATAATAATTTTCAATCGAGTATTAAAATGGCACCGTATGAAGCTTTATATGGTCAGAAGTGTCAAACACCATTGTACGGGACTGAACTTAGTGAGAAAACGATTTTTGGGGTTGATTTTATTAAAGAGACCGAACGGAAAGTGAAAGTAATTTGTGATAGTCTGAAAGCAGCGTCAGATCGTCAGAAATCATACGCAGACTTGAAACGGAAAGATATTGAGTTTTAGATCGGGGATAAAGTGTTTTTGAAAGTATCTCTATGGAAGAAAATACTTCGATTCTGTTGTAAAGGCAAATTGAGTTCAAGATTCATTGGGTTGTATGAGATTATTGAAAGAATAGGCCTAGTGGCATATCAGTTAGCCTTACCAAGCAACTTAGAGAAGATTCACAATGTTTTTCATGTATCGATGCTTTGATGATACCGATCCGACCCTACACATGTTATTTCTCCTTCTGAAGTTGAAATCAGTTGGATTTGTCATACAGTGAAGAACCGGTACGCATTTTAGGTCGTGAGATGAAAGAGCTAAGAAATAAGAAAATTGAATTAGTGAAAGTCTTATGGCATCGACACGGGGTTGAAGAAGTTACGTGAGAACTTGAAGATGCTATAAGAGAACAATACCCGAACCTATTCATTGGTAAGATTTTCGAGGACGAAAATCCCTAAGGGGGGACAGTTGTAACAGCCTAGTTTTAGTTAAATCGGAATAGTGGTTTTGGAACCACAAATCTGAGGTCGAAAAATTATTTTAATATTATTTTTTATGTTTACGACATGTGAATATATATGTGTGAAAATTTTGTGACTTAATTTTATCGATTGGTTAATTAATTTGATAAAAGGACTAAATCGCGTAAAATGAAAAAGTTGCATTCAAATTGTTTAAGTGCTTATCTGCTTTGATAAGTTAAATGTGAGGTCCTTAATATATTATTGGACCAATGATAGTGGTGTTGATCATAAATGACCTTATAATATGTGAATTTTGCATTTATTTCATTAAGGTTAAAACGATAATTATATAATAATTATAATAAAACATAACAAAATGGTTCATTATTTCTCATCTTTTTGAACTGAAACTAAAGAAATGAATAGGGTTTTGAATGCTTAAACCATTCGACATTTGTGAGGCTTGATTAAGGTATGTATTTTGCTTGGTTTTTGATGATTTTTATGTTTTGGTGATCATTGTTTTGAGTTCTAGATAGCCCGTGCCTTAATGTTTGAGTTTCTTGGTGATTTTGTAAAATTCCATTGATGAATCCATGAGTTTTGTGATAGGTGATGATGAAAAATGGATATTTATTGATAGGTTATCAAGTTTTGTTGAGAGATTTTTGACAAAAATATCAAATAGGGATTTATTTGTGAAAATGTGAAAATGTGTGGTTAAATGTGTGAATAAATGATAAATATGAGCTGATATGTGCATTACAAAAATTCGGCTAGCATAAAATTATAAAGAAATTGTGAAATTTTTGTGTTTATTGAAATAAGGATTAAATTGTAAGAAATACGAAACTTTAGGGGCTAAAGTGTAAAAATGACTAAATATGTGTTTGTGGACTAAATTGAATGTGTTGATGAATAAATGAGTTAATTTTGAATGTATATAGATCACGAAAGAAAGAAACTGAATTTAGATCGGGGAAAATCGAAGGTTACCGAATCATCGATCTAGTCCCTCTATTTCGACTACGAGGTAAGTTCATATGCAAATAAATGTCTTTGAATTGAATTATATATGTTTTATTATCATTTAATTGGTATGAATGTCAAACGAAAAAATACGATCAAGAATCGACGATGTTACGATATTCGAAAGTCCCGTACGAACCTTAGGAATAGTATAGGATACGAATGTCATGACATTAGGTTATCGAGATGTGATTACATGTAAGACCATGTTTGGGGCATTGGCATTGTATTGCGATTGCGTGTAACACCATGCCTAGAACATTGGCATCGTTATTTGAATTCGTGTAAGACCCTGTCTGAGATAGTGGCATCGATATGTGATAACATGTAAGAGCATATCTGGGATATGGCATTATACGAGTTATATGTGATTACTAAGTATCCTTAACGATTCCAAATGGTTCAATGGGCAAAGTCAAGTCGAGAAAGAATGTGTGAATAAGTTAAATGGCTCAAATTATCGAAGCTAGCTCAGACTCGAAAATCGTTGGGAAACATCATCACACTATTGATAACTTGTTGGTACTTTTGAAGCTTTGTATAAATGGTATATGGCATGTATAGGCTGCTGTCATTTTGATATGTTTTGAGTTATGATACTGGTCATGAGATTTGGCTTGTAAATGGTGATGTGTATGGCCATTTAAGTTGGCTTAAATTATGTGTTTAATAAGTGATATATGTGATGTGTGTGTATATATATATATATATATAGCCTTAATGTTTGGCATAATTTGTGATAGTTATATGTTAGCTTATGTAGCTAGTTGACAAATGGTGTATTAATGTTTGGAAGATGGCATGCTGTGCCTTGGTTTTGAGATGATGAAATTGTATGTTTTGAAGCATGAAATAGATGATAAGATGATGAGGAAATGCATTTAGAAGTTATGTTGGTTTGATGATTTTGGTATACTGATTTGGCATGTTTTGGTTATGCATTTGAGTACTGAAATGGTTGATTGTATAAATAACATGAAATGTGTATGAAATAGCATGTTTTGGTTGCCTATTAATGTATTGAAATGGTATCATTTTGGTTGCTAGGTGTGCATGAGGAAAGGGTGGCAAATTGGCTTTGCAAATAGCATATTTTTGTCCACACAGGCAAAGACACGGGCGAGTGTCTCAGCCATGTGTGACACACGGTCATGCTACATGGCCGTGTGATCCTTGGGTACCCTTCGAATTTGAGTCAGTATACCCTACAAGTTTTACACAGTCTAGACACACGGGTGTGTCTATTGGCCATGTATGAGACACAGGTTGGCACATGGGCGTGTGGCCAGCCGTGTGACCCAAGTCAGTAACCCCTCCAATTTTTACACGGCCTGGTACACGAGCATGTCTTCGGCCGTGTCGTGCAAGTCAGCATGTATACCCTATTTCACACGGCCTGTGACACGGGCGTGCCTAGTGGTCGTGTAAGGCACACTACCTGTTCACACGAGTGTGTGACCCTTAAATGATTGAAAATTTTATAAGTTTCTCAAAGTTTGAAAATGTTATCGGTTTAGACCCGAACCATTTTTTAAACATGTTTTAAGGTCTTGTAGGACCTTATAAGGGACAATGCGGATGACTTGAATGGATATTGATTATGAATGCATAAATGTATGTGTTATATATGTGAATGATGTGTATTGATTGGTAATGGCCCGTAACCCTATTCCAGCGTCAACTACGGGTTAGGGGTGTTACATACAAGTTAAGGAAAGGCTAGTTTAAGATTTTGGCATTTCGACGAAAACATAATTGGTGAGTGTTTGCAATCACTGCTTGTAGACACAATTCAATGCGTTAATTAGGAATTTAGTTATAGCCTAAACCCTGACTCTAAATTATGAGTGTAAGCTTTCTCATACTCATGTTTAACTTGTGAAATATGTGTTTATGTTATTGTGAAAATGTGGATTGAAATGAGATGTTATTACATGTGTTATGTGTCCATGATTACTGTTGGGAAAGTGTATATGTAGGCATGTCATACATGCTAAGTGATAGTGATAATATTGTGCTAATGATGCAAATATATAGTGATTGTGAGTGGATAATTGGTAAGTAATATGTGTGTTTAATAATAGATATTTTGGTCTTATGAATTTTAAGATCATTGGATATAGTTGGCATGCCATAGGATTGTGAGTACTCACTTATACGTGTTACGTTATTTGGGCATTAAAGCCTTGGGACATGTTGGAGAGATAAGGGAATATGAACTAAGCTCCATTCAACGGGAAATGTTTGGTGTGATGGAGTGTGTTAGCTATATGCTTCACTTTTTGGGATATGTTCGACTCTATGAGTCATTTGGTGTGTTGGAGATCCATGTATCCGATGAGTGGTGGTAGAGCCTAATTTTATGTTTCATAGCTTAAATGCCAAATTATCTATAAATATGTTTATGAATATGGTGATATATGTTTAAATGTTATGTGATTATATGTGTAATGTAATATATGTTTAAAAGTGAATATGATTACCATGTAAATGAACTAATAAATAATGCATAAGTTAATATAACATGACACTATAGTTGGAACTGTTAAGGTTATGTTATATGGTTATTTTATTAATGTTTGATGAAATGTTTGCATGGAAGTTGTTCTAGGCATTCACTGAGCTTGTTAGGCTTACCCACTCCTTTTAAACCATTGCAGATTAGTACCATTCCAGTGTAAGCGGTGTGGTTTTAATGGGGTGATCCGAGTAAGTCCATTTTTATTATTTTACAGGTGTTCCTTAATTCTTTATGTTTTGGGAAATAAAGGCAATGTGGTAGAACTTTTTGCTTGTATTTATGATGATATTTGGATGTTTTCATAGTGTATTTGTTCTAAGGATTTAGAGATATGAATCATGATAGGTGATTATTGCTCAGACTTATTTTCAATGTTTGAGATTTTTATTATGGTTGTTTTGACGTTTATTTGATAAGGTAAAGGATGCATGCTGAATGCTTTATGATTGGGATGGATTATTTGCCTTATTATGCGATGCATGCTTAATGGTTTATGATTGGGATGGTTCATTTGCCTTATTATGCTATATTTTTGGTGTTTGGGGCAGGGGTATCAATATTCGAGTTTTAAAAACGACACATCTATGATATTTCATTGTGTTGGAAGTTAGTATCGTAATTTTGTACTGATACCTTATCACCAGTATTGATTCTCGGGGTAAAATAATGGATAATTTATTAAATGTACCGATATTTTTCGGGAATTGATTTTTAGACGAGAAAGAAAATGTTGTTTTGGTAGCGATTTTCCAATCCGTATCGATACCATTTAAGGGAAATATTGATGCCTACGTTTCAGTAGCGATATTTGTGTAATTATTTTGGGAAATTTTGCTATGTGGTCCCTATGATTATCTAATTATATTTATAAGACCATTTGATGTGTGTTAGCATGTATTAAGGATGATTAGAGTAAGTTTAACTCATAACTTGTGCGTATGATAAAATGGAATACATTTCTTTAAGAATGAGCTCTTTTATACTGTATGTGATGTGAGATGGTGGTGTGGCATCCTGATATTCAGGCTCGGTGACTGGGCCAGTTATAGGGTGTTACACAAGACTTTAAGGTAGGGGAACTTAAAAAAAAGTTAAAAACATATCAAAACCATCCCAAAACACCTCCAAACATAGAAATAATAAAGCATGCTTAAAAAATGACCTTATACATGCAAAAGTCCTCCACAAAACATGCTCAAAATAAATCATCATTCATCCAATAATTTATAGAGAAGGGTAAGCATAATAAAACTTCATGATAACATTCAAAACAAGATTAATCTTCAACTAATCAAAGATCATAACGAAGGTAAGCCATATGCATGCATGGATTCATGAAAAAATGAATGTTCAAAAATACGTGTTAAAAGTGTTAAATAGGCCTCCAAACTAAATGGAACTTAACAAAATTTTCAAGTACTATATAGCATATGAAACTATCATATTTATATATGTAGACACCCTAAGTACATGCCATAAGTTAAAATATGCTACTTTCATACTCTTGATAGTAGTGTTGATAGTGTGATCTCTGGATCAAGACGGGCTTCAAGAATCCACAAGTCGAGAAACAACACGTAAGCATAAAATGCTTAATAAGTTCAAATGAAATTCATATACTTACCTTGCCTTAAGGTGAGCATAACAAATACCATAAGAACATTAACAATAACATAAATAACTAGAAACATACATGACAAATACATTGTAATGACTCGATTTTTAGTGTGTCAAAAAATGTGATTTTGAAACCTCATTTTCATAAACCAAGTCCATAATGAAGAGATATAATGATTAGTGAAGTTAGTATGCAAATATATTGAAGTTTGGACAAGTAATTTAATTGAAAATATAGTTAATAAAAACTTAGGCCGAAATTGTAAAAGTCCAATCGCTATTGAGTTTTAATTTAGAAATGGCTTGAGGACGTAAATAGAAATTATCCAAAGGATAAAAAAAATTATTAAATCATTTTTCTTTTAAAGTTGGTGGACTGTGATGATGATGTCCATTTAAATTGTTGTAATTATTATTAATTAAGTAAACAAACAAAATTAACTAATTTAATTACATTTAATTAAGAAAAAAACTTAGTATAAATAGAAAATAGTGGATGGAAAGATGAAATTTTCATCTTCTTCCACCATCTTAAAAAGAAAAATAAAGGAGAAAAACTCCATTACTAAAGCTTCAATCGACCTTTAATTCAAGTAAGTCCTAAAGCTAGTTTTCGTTGATTCTTATGAAATTTAAATCATGGGAGCTTGATTTAGATAGCTAATGTATCAATTTGTTCAATTGTTAAGTTTTTAGCAAGCTGCCATTATAGCGAAATTGATGAATTAGGATTGAATTTGATATTTAGTGAGCTTAGATCATGATAAGGGCTACGTTGGAAATTTAATTAAGCTTTCTAGATAATTTGATAAAATTAGAGGCTAAATTGAATAAATTGAATGTATGTCACATCCCAATTAATAGAAGGCGTATAGTTGTAAAGTTATTTGTTTGGCGTATTATAGTAGTGTAGTTCGCCAATTAATAGATTTTCAGCGAACTAATGTTTGGCGCATAGAGTATCTACCCATAGAAGTTTCTCGGGATTTAATTCTTGTAGTATTCTTTGATTAAAGAAGTAGTATGAAAAATTCAAAGTATGCCTTAGAGTGTTGGTTGTGCATGACGCGCCTACTAAGTGTATGTTTTAACGGTAAAAGGAAAAAATGTCTTTAATGCCACACGATGTATGAGTTATTGCCATAGTTATGGTACACCCATTTTGTTCAAACGATGTGTATGTGGGGTTCTATAACGTGATTGGTTGAGGGTCAACTGAATGGATTGACTGGTCAAATAGCATCGACATCAAATTTTCTTTTAGATTTTCTTCGATTTTTGTAGGACATTAACGGGACAACTTCTATATGCATTTGACCCTTGTCAAGGTCCATTAAGAGGTACTGGTAGTATTTATATGGTGTGAAGGGATCGGTTGGATGATTTTTCTTCCCTCAATATTAGTTTTTTATTCTTCTTCTTAAATTTATATGTTCTCTTCTCTTTTATTAAGCTAGAAGCTAAGGTTTTTGAATTTATCAGTGGATGTTCCAATTCCTAGTAAGTCTGATAGCTCTGCATGTTAAGTTTTTGAAAGAGTAAGGATGCGAAGAAGTATGTAAATAGTAAGTTATGAATATGAGGCCTTACACGGGGTTCATCTGTAGATAAAATGATAGCAAATTATCTGTAGATGACATGTACCTAAGGTTGAACCGATTTTAGGTAGTAAATGGTTAACTTAATGTTTTTGAGTAATTTTAGTTTGATAATGAAAGGTTCATGAATGGTTAAGGTTCTTATGGCTTGAAATGTGTAGTTGAACATATATATATTAAGTTGATTTGCCCTTTTAGGGTCTTAAGACCAACTAAATTTTGCAATATGACAAGTTCAATCAAATGAAATAAATGTTGAACGAGTTTGCCCTCGAAGTCACGACACAATCCTAGTGATGTTACAACATCAACTCCCAACGTTACGACGTCTCTTGTTTGAAGTCATGACATCAACCTACTATTTTTGAAATCATGACACTGCACTTCTGAAGTCATGATGCCAAGCCTCTGTCATTGATGTCGCAACACGAGTCCTTCATAGTCGCAACGCCAACCTGATAAACTTTGAAAAACTTTGTATTTAGGTCCTTCAATGGTCTCAAGCCATCATAAGGGATTTCTTAAGCCTATATAAACCCCAAATAAGAATATATATAGCATGATATTGAAGTATTAACCTGGATAACTTGTATAAATTATTAAATGGATTGGAATTGTATCCGTAGTTGCTCCAACAATGAATATGACATTTTGTAACTTAGACCCAGCGATCGGATCAGGTATGGGGTGTTACAAACATGGAAAGTTAATGATAGAAGTAAATTTATATCAAATGTCATAAACCATATTACACAAGTGACATAATGTATATATCTGTTATCATTTAAATCATATTACATGGTATCTATCATGGCAATGCAAATATATATAGTGAGAATGACTTTAAATTGAAGATTTTAATTCAAACAATTCATATTCATTTTATTAATTAATTTATTATCCATATAAAGCTTTTTGCCCAATGCAACCTTAGTAAAATGGACTCCGACACATAGGAAACCACTATTGTAACTCCCTAAAACTTTTTTATTTATGGTAAGAAATTCTTTCTGGTGATTTTTCTTTATAAGTTACATAACAAATTAAATTTTATTAAAATTTATTTTTCTAGGACTATTGAGAATCCATTGGAAAGAATTTTGAACTATTTTTAAAGTTTCGGGCTTAATTGAGTAAAATTATGAGTTGAAGGGCAAAATAATAATTTTGTCAACAAGGGTGTTTTAGTCATTTGAAGTATAAATTATGATTAAATATTAGTATTTATGGATGTGTGAGGGTATGACATGAACTTTGAGCTATTAAAATCAATTTATCCATAAATAATAAATATTGACCATATGTTTAATGAAAAGGCTTTGACGTTTAACCCTAAGACTTGTATTTTAAATTGTTAAATAATAGAAATAGGTAAAAAAAAACCCCATATACCAATGTCCTAGGCAAAAAATTGTAGAGAAACAAAGAAGAAACTTGTTCTTCCTTCTCAAGCTTTTCTTCTCTTGTCACATCCCAAAAATCGGGTTAGAAGAAATTAGTTAGTGAACCAAAAGTTGTTATGCTCTGATCTTTAAGGTTATGTTTTATGTGTTTATGAGAAAAAATTAGTTATTGGTCTGATGGTTAAGTGTTAGTGAATTTGTCCATGAAACCTAAAGTCGAATCTCTTTCCTTGTATCATTCTTATTTTGTGCAATTTTGCTCCAAACCCAAGGTCAAATCTCTTTCCTCGTATCATTCCCCTCGTTTGCAAATTCTATATCTTTTAAGCCTGTGTCATCAATATTGTAGCCAATCTTTTTAGATTTTTATCTGACTCAAACATTGAAAATCTCTTGATTAACTTGAAAAAAAATATTTTATCTGGTTTATAAAAAAAGGCTATCAGATTTTTTTAAATAAACTAATTTTTTATGAGATTTATTTATTACTTTATTTTCTTTTTCACTCTTTTTTTTTTCTCTCTTGTCGTCCCACTTCTTTTCCCACTCTCTTTTCTCTCATATTTCTACCCCTTTCTCATCCCTATGCCACCAAAACCCTAGCATTTCTACCCCAAGAGTGCTGCCCTCTCCTCTTTCTTGTATGATGCCAATTGAAACTCTTCTCCTCTCTTTTTTGCTAGTGGATTCTTCCTTGTGTTGCCAACCATAAACCCTTCTTCTTTACTCCTTTTTCTTTCTCCAATTTTCTGTCATTTTTCATCATTTTTCTAGCCTTTTTAATGTTGCCATTTCCTTATCTTTTCTGCCCATTTTAGCCTCTTCCTCTATCTTTTTGTTACTATTAATTTTTTTAATTGCCACACCTTTTTTTTGTTTTCTTCCCTTATTTTTTTATATTAAAATCAGCCACTAATCTTGTTGTTTAAGTGTGCACCAATCTCATCTAGTTTGTCATCTTGGATCTAGAAATTGGAAGAGCGTAAGTGTTGATTTTTGTGAAGATCTAGTGCTGTATTTTCCTTTGATATTTCTCTGTTTTGGCTGAATGTCTCTAGGGCTATAGTCAAATTTTCCACTGCTAGTTTTTGATGTTATTGTGCTATAGGAATCAATCTAAACACCTCGAATTAGCAGTGATAACAAAATTAGTTCACATCTTTGTTTCGTAACAAATCAGTGTAAATATTGTTCAATGAAGTTGGACCTAAAATGTCACTTGTGAATTGTTGTTTGGCCGAACCCTATAGGGGTGTTCCAAGGCTGATTTTGATTGTGCTTAATTGTATTAAGTTCATATTCAATCTAGGGTAATCTAGATCTATAGTGAGAAAGTGCGGAGTTTTTCAAATTAGTGCTACGATTTGTGGTTCTAAGGTGTGATAATTATTTGTGAAATGTGTATATGTGACTTAAATAATGTTAGTTGCGTATGTTCTCACCATGATGCTTGTGGTAGCTGAAAACATTGTGGCTATTTTGGGGCATGATTGAATGTAAAGGTGGTTGTCTAATTAGTCGGCTGTAAAATGTTGGTTTTGTTTACTTACCTACCCATTATTTTGCCTCATTGCATGCCTGATAAGCATGCTATTATTTTTTGTATCTTTTATTTGCGTAACAGTAAAGCATGCCACTATTCTAAATTATTGACCGCATGATATGACTTGCTTTTGTACTGGCACTGTATTTGATTATGCTATTTTGATAAAAATGACATTATGCATTGCATTGGAATTGAGTTGATCAAAGATAGAAGAGATCTATAGAGTTTTGGTGATTTGCTCGCATATTGTTCTGGTGGTTTGTCCACAACACTGTTCTGGTGGTTTATCCATGCAATCTGATTAGCAGTATTGCTTCAATTATTTTCTGTTACCAGTGGTTTAACCACAATGAGCTACGACTCCTTCTGATATGGTGTGTATGGTTGGATATGGTGTGTAGTGGATGGATGGGTAGGACAACTGCATTAAAATTCATGTACATGTGCATTAATTCTAGGATATGGTATATTCTGATAATACGATGATTGGTGATATTGTTGTATATGACATTTCTTTGTTCATAAATGATTTTTATGTTGTTTGGTACACTGTTTCTTTTTTTTATTGATCTCACATTGAGATTTGAACAAACTTTAGAGAGAATATTGTTATTTTATTTTAATTAGGTTACAGATTTTTATAGGTAGAACTAAGTACAAATAAGGAATCATTCCCTAGAAATCAGTAATTTCCTAAGAATTAGAGATTAATATTAGATCCTACTATACAAGGTAATTCCTAGGACTAAGGCAAGTATTCTGTCCTTAATCTTAGGGATTCTAACAAGATTCATAGCTCACCTCATTAGTTTAACATCTTTCAGGTGATCCGCAAGGTTAGGGCTCGAACTTAGCATTCAGAGGTCTCGTCTCTGGTTTTGCTAAATAAAGTATTTATAATTTTATAATTTTATAATTTTATATTTTTTTGGGACTGTAATTATTTTTATACGAACTGTGGAATGAGATTTGATTTTAGGATATATTTTTTTAGAATTTTCATGCATGGACATTAAGCATCTGGATTGATTTAATAACTGGTCACGTTTAAATTATAAATTATGGATTTACCAACAAATCAAAAACGTTAGATTTTTCGCTACAAAACTGGTTTTTAGAACTCTGAATAACGAATTAATAATCAAATATGTTTGTAAAATTAATAAGCAAATTTTTAATTGGATTTAATTAAACTTGTCAAAAGCTAATGTTTTTATAAAATAAAGAGAAACCCACTATCTTTTTTTGAAAAATATAAGAAAAATATTTTAAGAATAAATTTTTGAAGAATCTGATTATTTTTCTTACTGGGCCATTTCGGTGGCCAATGTGACCTTCACAATCTTATCATAACTTCTGGGTTGGTTAGAGAGGTTACATCAAAAAATTTTCCAAAATCTCAACACTTTTCTTATTTTTCCTACAAAACTAACCTTTGAACATCATTTTGAGCCTTCCTCTTATTTTTCACCAACATTTTCATCACCCACACTTAGGTTTCAAGATTTCATGAGAGAAAATTTGGGTTAGAGTGAGAAAGGGAAGATTAAGGTGGCTTTTCATGATTTTACATCATTTTGACATTCCATTTTATGTTTATGAGCATCCATACGTTAATTGAGCCATCCAAGTGGCTATTTAATGTTAGTATTATAGTTTATTTATGAGTATTTATGGTATGCTTGTATATTTGGTGATGAAAATCAAGTGGAGAAAAGGGCTTTCAATAAAGGCAAGTAAAAAATTATTGATTGAAATGGAAGGTGGGGAACTTTCCATCTTTTGTTGATTTTGGGTAACATATATATATTGTTGTAAGTGTTAGCTGGGTTAATAATAAATTAACTAATTGTTTAAAAAGGTTAAATAATAATTGTATGACACTTGTGTGTTATGAGTGAGTTAAGAAGTTGTTATTTGAATGATCATTGATTGAGGAATGTGAACTTTAAATATGAAAGGTAAATGTAAGTAGATGTGTATGTTTGAAAATATGACTATTTATGTATTTGGAAGTGGTATATGAAATTTATGTATTGATATTAACATGCAAGAATGATTGAAAGTTAAAAGATATTCTTTATTAACTAAACTACATGAGATGTAATGCTATGAACATGCCTTACTTTACTATGGGATATTTATGACTTTTGGAATGTTACGTTTATACGTTGATTAAGTAAAATGTCCTTGTAAACATGGTAGAAGGTTTAGGACACGATTGGCATGCCAATAAGGCATATTAAATCATGTATGGGTTTGTGGAAAGTTGGATTTTAATTATGTTACTTTAGTTTGGCATTCAATATGGGCCAAAAGGGTGTTCTTGTAACACCCTATACCTGACCCGATTGTTGGGTCTGAGCTACGGGATGCCATATTCATTGTCGGAGCAACTACGACCAATTACAATTCAATTTATTGATTTATACATACTATTAAGTTCATTATACGATCATAACATGATTTACAATCATATATGGGTTTTATACGAGTTTACAAAATCTCTTTTAATAACCCGAGGTCAATTAAGGACTCAATTGTAAGATTTCAAAACTATTGGGTTGATGTCATGACTTTGGAAGTTTCAGGTCACAATGCTTGTAACACCCCTTGTATGATCCAGCTGTCGAACCTGAGTTATAGGGTGCCACCACAATCATTGGAGCAATCACATGCACAAAACAATTACATTACAATAGATTTATCACAGTATGCACATCGTTACAGTTCCCTCTATGTCAACCTGCACAACTGGCAAAAAGATGATATGCGAGTAGATCTTGTAGATGGAAACAACATGAACAACCTCGTATACAAACAACTCATGAACATTTCTATTACAATGCACCTAGACTCTGCGTAATGACATGTGGCGAATAACACCTACATATATACATATTGCAAATGGCCTTATAGCAATTTGACTTAGTGGACTCATACATACGCTTAACATCTGCGGACTGTCTCATGAACTGAAAGTGGTAGACAACCATGTGAAAATACAAATGGCAGATCAAGCGAATAACAACCTACAAATTGTCACACGGACAGTCCAATAGTGGACAATTCATTTCTAAATTAAAAGCTAGCACATTCAGATGTTTAACAAACATATTAACATCTATAGCATGCCAAAATAAATATACACAAGATCAAACAACCCATCCAACTTCAATCATGCCATAACATTAATTCGTTATACATGGTTCAACTAACCAAAATGCAACAAAACTATTAATCAATGCACCTATTTAAATGCCACTTATAATTAACCTAAAAAATATCAAAGGACTACTGAATTGATGGGTGTATAGTGTGAGCTCTAAAGATGATCCGATGGACTCGTTCTACAAAATGTCAACTAAAGAAACAGAAAATGAAACAGAGTAAGAATTAAATATGCTTAGTAAGTTCATACGAAATTTACTTAACTTACCTAGATATTTAAAGAATTTAAGAAATTAAAACATATTGAAATTTAGCATGAAAATCCTTTGGCATCCTATTACTTATATATGTATATCAACAACATTCAGAGTTTAATACGTTCTTATCATGAACTTATGACCTATTCATACACAACATAACAATCTATCATATAGCATATACCAATTCAATCACACTTGAACTCTAAAATGTATAATTCCATTCATAATAATATTTCAACCATTTATTACCACAATGCCATTTCCATTTCTGCCTTTCACTCGAAGGCTACAATAAATTTAAACTCAATTGCATGAAATTGATTTACTTACACATATACAAACATATGTATTTGGGCTGTTAACACTAGCTTAGTTCAATGCTGCGAACACTAGCTTCAGAGAATCCACAACATATGTTGGAACTCAAGCCATCAAATTAATTCCTAATCACAACACCCATTTGTTCATACAAGCTGATATACTTAGGCTGCTAACACTAGCTATAGATAAAGGTTGCTAACGCTAGCTTTATGGAATTTGCAACATATGCAGGATCTCAAGCCATCGAATAACCTCTAATCACGACACCCGTTTTCTTTTTGGGGACTTTAATAACATGCCAGTTGCATTTCATTTGTTTACTAAATTCACACGACTTGTTATTGAAGTCATCATTTCTATCTCTGTAATTGTATATTCTTTTCATATTTCAAATAGCAATCCATATACCATTTAAACATTATAGCATCATCCTGTACATATTATTAATTCATACAATAATTTCAAATCCATTCTATTCTACATATCTAGATGTATTTATTATATGTTTCATATATTTCAATTCAGTCCTTTAGATGCCAAAAACATTATACTCAATGATCTAAACCAATAAGTAAAGTAATATAATAAAAACTTATCATAAATTAATAAAGTAAGCCTAATATGAACTTACCTTGAATTACAACAGTAAACAAGGTGTTAAGGATGGATCCGAAATTTCTCCTTTTTCTTGATTATCTTACCGGTTGATCTGAATCTTAATCTATACAGTAACTCATTTCAATTTATCTGTTCTAAATACCTTTTAACATATTGTTTCATATATATGACTTCTTACATTTAGTTTTCACAATTACCCTAAAGTTTCACATTTTATTCAATTTAGTTCCTAAAACTAAAACTATCATATCATTCACATTTAAGCTCCATTTTCAATTTCATCCTTTTTCAATGTTATAGAAAAAAAAATTATAGAGATTTCATGTCAAATCCACAATATTTTGATTTTAGTCCCTAAACTCAAAACTAACCAATTTCATATTGTAAATTTGTCATTAATCATTTCTAAACTTATAATCAAGCCATTTAACATAAAAAAAAAACCTCAAAAATAATTAATGGTAACATTTTAAAGTTTTAGCAAATTTACGATTCAATACCCGGGCTATCTAGATTAAGCTACAACAATCTCAAAAATATAAAAATTACAAAAATCAAGTTTCAAAACCCTTACCATGATAATGGTTGAACTTTGTAAAGTTTGAGAAGCTTTCATTCTTTTCGTCAATGGAGAAAATGATCGAGAAGATAAGAATAAATACCATGATTTTTCTTTCCACTTTATGTTTCTTTTATTAATCATATTATTACATTAATTTTTATTACAAATAACACATTTCTATTTAAATCACATGCATTAACTGTCCATATTAATCCACCAAGGTGTAATTGCCATAAAAATCCCTTCTCATTTCCCAATTAAGCTTATTAATTTTTATGAAAAGGGATTAATTTTTATGATTAGATTATTTAGTCCTTGGACCCTAATTAATCATCTAATCATTAAATTTTCTGAACCAAAATCTAATTCACCTATATATCAACTCCGTAAATATTCGATAAAAATATTTACAGCCTCAGTTTATGATAAATCTTGAAAAAAGTTATATGTCATGCCTTTAGACTTGGTTAATTATCTATATTCCGGTGAATTTAGTTGCATTTTAGGATATTATTTTAGTATTTTTTTTAGGGCATTACATTAGGGAGCTTTGACTGCATGTAAATGTTTTTATATGTTACTTTTAATTGTTTGTGGAAAGGATTTGATTGTTGATTGAGTGGCAGGTGCAGAATGAGAAAAAGAAGTAAATGAGTGAAAGTTTGGTATGGCAAAAGGCTCCATAGTTTGCCAACACGAAAGTCGTGGCAATGCCAAGAAGAGACCCGATCAATAGTTAACCATTATTAGCCTTGTTGTACATATACTAAAAAATTCAGCCTAAAAAAGAGGAAAAAGATCATGGGATCATGGATGATCGGCCTACTTTAAAAGAAGAGATGTAAAACCCAAAAAGAAAAAGAAAAAAAAAGGGGCAGACGGTTGAGGAGACAAGTGAAAAAAGGTTCCTTGGATGGGAGTAGAGGATAACGGTTGAGAATAAGGCAAAACTGTAAGGGATAATAAGAAAGCAATTCCTCTTGGCTACCATTAGATTGCGACGCCAAAGTTGTGGGGCTGGTTAGGCGAAAGTAGTCTTCCTGAAGTTCTTCTTTTACTTATTTATTTATTGTTTTCTGAATTGAATTGAGAACAATGATGTTGAATGCTATTTTAAATTTGAATCTTATTTGCCAACCCATGAGTTAATCTCATAGGGTTGAGATTGCTTGATAAAACCTTTATTTCCTTTACTGACTAAAGCCTAGATTAGTTTTAATTTACTGTATCATTCGATGGTATTTACGAATTGCATGTGTATAATCTCTAGACATAGATGAATGTGCAACATGTTTATGAAATTAATCTAATACTGACAAGGTTAGGTTAGTTAGATCAAAATTGAATGATATGAGCAAGTATTCGACCGAATACTTGTAGTAGTCTCTAGACATAGAGTAACGTTAGATATGAAAAGAAAAAAAATGCTAGGTACCGTGCTAAAGGCTTATAGACATATATCGCTTTAGGCAAGGTAACTTGAGATCTTGCCCTTGAAAGAAGCATGTCATTTTAGATCTCTTCCAAATAGTAGAATAAGATAGATTTTGCTGAGGCATATTTGGATAACAATGGTAGTTTTTCAGTAATCCCAACCTTCCAAGTCGGTATCGTAGATTCTTTAACCTTTTTCGTAGCATTTCTATTTTTTAATCCCTAATTGTTTACTTGTTTGTTTTGCACATTTTGTACAACATTATTCTTTTAGTTGCCACTGCATTATTATTATTGTTTTTGCCTTAGCATTAATCTCGCTTTACTATAATAACCTAACCATTTTATACCTATTCGATCCTTGTGGAGACAATCTCACTTAGCACTTTATTATTTGATTCAACGTGTATACTTGCACAATTCACATATCTTATTCACTTGTGACAATTTACAGAAACAAGGTCTTGATACCTCATTTTCCAAAATCACTGACTTTAGGGTCAAACCACTAACTCAAAACATAGGTACATGCCATCTACCAAAATCATAAGGAAAATTTAGAAAAATTACTAAGTTGAAGCTTGTGGATTGAATTTTAGATTACTTCTAAGGACTTCGAGATTTATCAATACCTACGCACTAAAATAACCTAAACTGTACATTGATCGATAAAGCTCAGTTATACTTCCATGATTTAAGGTAATTAAAGATTTAAAAAATCATGTACAAAATCATTCCATGCAGCATCTAATTTCAACATATACAATTAGAAATCATAAATCAAATACCAAGATTATGCACAATATCATTTAACCGAGTTTATGAACATGTATCAAGTTACATATGGTGATCACATATCCTATTAATTTCATTCTAATTCATGTAATTTATTCACTTCTTTCTCTCGATCTTTCTCGAATCTATTGATTTTTTTCATTGCTATATCGACCTTTAAGGCTCATATAAATCAATTCGCATGATATTTTACATGTTATCTTTATTCAAATCAAACATATATGTACATATAGCACCATTTCATATCAATATTTCAATTCAACATTATTTATCGAGTTCATACTTTATAACCACTATTCTTTGGAATCAGACTTAAGACGAATACACAACTCATCCAACCAACACCTCAATTTAGTAATTTAGTGCATCATCGGATAAACCAAAGTAAATATACTAGTAGATATAGTTCATCATCAAACAAACTAAAGAAATTGTACTGGCACATGTAGTGCATGATTCGAAAAACCGAAGTACAAACCCATACACATTCTAATCCTATGACATGCCAACTATATCTTAATTTACTTGAACAATTAATAAGGTACCAAGGATCCAGTTACCTTACCTTTACATGTTCACATATCAAGTTTTCATACCATATTCATATCACATATCAAAATTTCATTTCCTACTCAATTATACCATGTTCATTTCAACTCAATTCAACACATTTCATCATCAATTCACATCACATATCATCTATCAATTTATATCATGCTTACTTTTATTTTGATCGATATCATTATGTGTAAATTGAATCATACGATAACAATACACTTACCTCAATAATTATATGTGTAACAATCACATATTTATATGTATGCATATGTATATATATCTATGTATCAAACTTGAACCATAAAAGTACAAATTGAATTTGTCACTACTTGTAACACCTCATGCCCGACTTAATCATCGGGACTGAGCTATGAGATGTCACATTTGTTGGCAGAGCAACTACAATAAATTACAATTCAATTTAATAGTTTATGCATACAATTAACTTCAAAACATCATTACAACAAGTTATATAATCATATTTGAGTCTTATACGAGCTTATGAAAGCTCTTTTGATAACACAATGTCGAATGAGGACTAAAATGTAAAAGTTTCTAACTATTAGGTTAACATCGCAACTTAGGGGTTCCAGGTCCGTAACCTACTCACTGTCATTTCTTTGTCGTGATGTTAAGGGTCTTGTAACAACCCATTTTTTTCAGTGAAATCGAAACGGTGGTTTCAGGACCATAAATTTGATCCGAAAATAAAATTTATTTTTATTTTATTACATGGTGCATAATATGTTAGGAATGTCATGTGAAAATTCTAATAATAAAACTTTTTCGATTTAATGCTTAATTACGAGATGGACTAAATCGCATAAAATGGAAATGTTGTATTCTAATAGCTAGAAGGATTAAAAAGATATGGAATTCAAAACTTGAGGTCCTTATATGGTAATTAGACCATTAAAGAAAAGTATGTAGATATTTTCGTGACTCATCCATGGAAATTTAGAAAAAGGGCAAGGACTAAATTGGAATTTGAAATAATTAAATTAATTAAAAGATGATAAAAGATATCATCTTATTTTTATGTCATCTTCAACCTAAAATACATTGAAACCCTAGGAGAGAGAGAAGAAACTTTCATGACTTAATTGGGTAAGTTTTTTGGTCTCGTTTTTAGTAATTTTGATATTTTTAGAACCGGGATAGCTTAATCTATCTATTTGGGGGATCAATTTGAAAAGTTATCAAAGTATAAAAATTGGGTCATGGATTAATATGCTGAAAATTTGAAATTTATGGTAGAAAATGAAATGCTGTTGATAGATAAACAACTTTTACAAAGTGATTTTTGATGAAAACATGATTTAGGGGCTAAATGTAAAGTTGTGAAATTTGATGACAAATTCTAAATTTTTATGAATACATGCGCTGTAAATTTTGTGATGGGATTTTGGTTAGGCTTGGAATAGGGAGTAAATTACAAAAGTTTCATTTTCTGAGCATAGGGATTAAATTGGAAATTATGCAATGGTTAGGAGCAAAATGGGGGGCAAATTGGAAATTTTGGATTAGTAGATTTTATCTGCAACCCAATGTCGAGGTAAGTTCATGTAACTTAATCGAGCATGTAAATATGTCAACTTGAATGTTATGATTGTATGCAATATGAATTATATTTATGTGAATGTTATAAATGTGTGAAATGATTACATGTTCAGAAATGTTGGAAAAAAGGGTAAAGTCTCAATTGAATATTGAATTTCGATGGATAAATGTGCTTTCCCAAAATGAATGAGGTCCTGCACTTGTTCCTGACGGGATTTAGCTGAGATGAGTAATTCTATTGATCTTAGTATAGAAAAGATTTAGCCCGGACGGGTAATCCTGATATAATCTCTCTCGAGCATATGTTACAATTAAGGTTTAGCCTGGACCGGTAATCCTAATTGAGCTCTTTTGAGCATATGTTACATAATGGATTTAGCTTGGACTGGAAATCCTGTAATATGATATATGGCTCGAGAGTGTTGTCCTTGATTAAGTGCCTTATGGGTACTCTTGAATAAGAATTGACGGGTTATCAAATCGTAGACCTCGAGTGTATTACTTGAGTATCCATAAGAATTTCAATGATTCAACATACAAAACTCTTGGCATGATAAGAAAATTATGGTATAAAATGAATAATGTCTTGAAGGAATATTTTATGATGAGCTCATCTATGTTTACTTGATGTATATGTAAATTTTGTGACTAACATGTTTGATTGAATGCATGTGTTTAGGCAATTTTGCCAAATGGATAGAAAACATGACTTTGTATGCTTAGATTTAATAAACGGGTATGTTTAGTTTCTGCTATACGAACTTACTAAGCATGTAATGCTTACTCTGTTTTATTTTCCCCTGTTTTATAGTGCTTGGAAGCTCACGAAGGTTGGACAACATTGGTGTAACACCCCTAACCCGTATCCGTCGTCGAAATAGGGTTTCGAAGTATTACCGAAACATTCAAAACATTTTTCAATTAATTTATGTAAATTACCATTCATTTTTTGATATTATACAAATCATCCCATATATGGACCCTCGGGGCCCAAAACGAGTATTGGAATCAAATCGGGAACTCAAGGAATTTTTTGCGAAATTCCAAAATTTTTCCTAGGTGCAGGGCTCACGCCCGTGTGGTTAGGCCGTGTACTACACACGCCCGCTTCCCTAACCCCTGTAACTTTCTAACTTTTAAAGAATGAAGAAATTGAAGTCACACGGCCAAGTCACACACCCGTGTTCCAGGCCATGTGGCGAATTTTTATTTTCAAAATTTAAGTGCAGTTTTCACACGGTCGTCTAACACGCCCGTGTTCAAGGCCGTGTGAACCACAAGACTAAGACACAAGCCTGTGTCTCTGCTCGTGTGCCCAATTCTGAGCATTCTGTTTCTCATTTTTAAGATGCAGGGGACACATGGCCAGACTACATGCCCATGGGATAGGCCGTGTATCACACACGGCTAAGACACACGCCTATGTGCCTACCCGAGTGGACAAAAACAAGCCATTTCCTAGCCTCATTTGTCACCCAAATTTACCATGTTCCTGCACTAAGACATACCCAATACAATCCAACCACTTCAAGCATCCATCTTAAGAAAATTTCATCATTTACAACGCATTCCATTACATGCATACATGTTAAAAATTTTACCTTGGTTTAATCCATATATTAGACTTACTAAAAACAACCACTTGATGTATATATAAAGCTAGCATAGCATGACATTACAAGTATATCAATCAACCATTACTAGCCACTCCAATGGCTAGATTACAAGCATCATTATCAAGCCATAATTGGCCAATTAAGCTTATATCAAAATGAGATTTCTATTTATACCAAAATGAGATAGTGGATAGTGTGATGACTGCTCCAACCGGCTTCCAACCTTCGCGAGCTTTGAGCACTATAAGACAGGGAAAAATAAACAGATTAAGCATTTTATGCTTAGTAAGTTCATATAACGGAAAATAAACTTACCGGTCTCATTTATTAACACAAGCACACATAAATATATATTCCATCAATTTTGGGTAAGTTACCTAAACACATATACTTATTCAAACAAGTTAGTCACATGATCTCATATGAATATCAAGTAAACCTAGATGAGCTCATTACATTACAATTCCATAAATTTCTCACCTTTCCCCATTTCAAGATTTCTTTTTCTGTTGAACTATTCAAATGCTGATGGACGTCTGGTTAGTATACTCAAAAGTACCCCTTTTGGGCACAAACTTACAAGCACACTCTCGAGCCACATATTATGTTATAGGATTACTAGTCCAAGCTAAATCCTTTTTAGAGCATATGGTCTAAAGAGCTTGATTTGGATTTCCCGTCCGGGCTAAATCTAAATTATAGCATAGGCTCGAGCGACTTATATTAGGATTACCCGTCCAGGCTAAGTCCTTTTTACAACATGTGGAATATTATTCTCGTTCAAGCATATCACCTTACTCCATCGAATTTCAACGTTCAACCGAAACATGGCAATTCGTCCATATTTCACAACTTATGATTATTTCATAATGTAGGTTATCTCATTCACATCAACACAACCATACAATTAAATTCAAGCATTTAACAAACATAGTTAAGTTACATGAACTTACCTGGAAAATGGTTCGTTTTTAAATTTCAACTAATCTGAAACCTTTTGCTTTCCTTGATCTGGTTCCGTAGTTGGTCTTTCCAAATCTATATGCATAAATTTAACTATTAATCTATCATATTTCATATACATTTGCATTCTATTGCATCCTAGGCAAAATTACCGTTTTGCCTCTATCCTTTTCAAAATTTTTGATTTCATCCCTAAGCTCGAAAAATGAAATTCATGAAATTTAACCCTCTTTCCAAGCCTAGTCAAAATTTATAAACAACACTTACAGCACACATTTTTTACAAATTTTAGAATTTTCCATGGGTTTTTACCATTTTTCATTTTAGTCCCTAAATCAAGTTTTCATCAAAAATTGCCTTGTAAAAGTTATTTATCTATGAACAAACTTTCATTTTCTACCATAAATTTCTAATTTTCAACATATTCATCCATGACCCAAATTTCATACCTTGATTACTTTTCAAATTAATCCCCCAAAATAGAGAGATTAAACTATCCCGATTTCAAAAATATAAAAATCATTAAAAACAGGACTTGATTCCTTACCTTTTCAAGCTTGGTAAGTTGTCTTCCTCTCTCTTAGGGTTTCCATGGAAATTTTGGGGAAGATGATATGAAATTAGATGAATATTTCTTTTTATTTAATTATCATATTTTAGTTTTAGTGATTTCCAATTTAGTTTCTTGCCTTTTCTAATTTTTACATGGATGAGTCATTAAAATATCTACTAACTACCCTTCAATGGTCTAATTACCAAATAAGGAACTTAAGTTTTGAATTCTATAGCTATTTGATACCTATAGCTACTAGAATCCAACTTTTGCATTTTATGCAATTTAGTCCTTTACCTAATTAACTACACAATCGAAAAAATTTTGGTATCAAAATTTTCATGTAACCTTCCTATCATGATGCCAACCATAAAATAAAATAAAATAATTTTTATTTTTAACTCAGATTTGTGGTCTCGAAACCACTGTTCCAACCTCACCAAAATTGGGCTGTTACAATTGGAGCATCATCACACTATCCATTAGCTTATTTGGGGTATATATAGTAAAATCATTTTGGTATGATGGCATGTATAGGCTAACTTGGCATAGATGGCTTAAGTTTGTGGTTTGTAATCTAGCCATTAGAATGGCTAGTAATGGTTGTTTTTGATATACTTGTAATGCCATACTATGATAGTTATGTACATGTTAAAAGGTTGTTCAAGTTATGACTATCATATGGAATATGCCAAGGTAAGATTATAAACATGCATTCAAGTAAAGATATGTCATGTTGAATGTTAGAGTTTGCTTAACTTGAATGCTTGAAATGATTGGTATTTGGATGTGAGTTTTAGTGCAGGTTATTGGTATGATTTTGGGTGAGAAATGAAGCTAGAAATGACTTCATTTTGTCCACATGGGCAGACACACGGGCGTGTGTCTAGACCGTGTGTGACTCACGGCCTGGTACATGGGCGTGTGGTTAGGCCGTGTGTCCCCTGTACCTTAAATTCGAGAAAACAAAATGCTCAAAATTAAGCACACGAGTAAAGACACGGGTGTGTGTCTCAGTCGTGTGTGCTACATGGCCTAGAAAACGGGCGTGTGTCTTGGCCGTGTGAAACCTACACCTAATTTCGAAAGAATTTAATTAACCATACAGCCTAGTACACGGGCGTATGGCATGGCCGTGTGCACAAGTTAGAGAGTTACACTGGGTCAAATACGGCTTGCAACACAAATGTGTCCCAGGGTCACACGGGCGTGTCCCTTGGACCACATAGGCGTGTGAGCCATGCATCTTGGAAAATTTTTGAAATGTCACGAAAAATTCTTAAAGTTTCCAATTAAGTCCCGATTCGATTTTAATGCTCATATTGGGCCTCGAGGGTCCATTTAGGGGACGTTTTGAATAATCTCGGTTAATGAATAGTAATTTACGTGAATTATCTAAAAATGTTCTAAAAGTTCTGGTAATACTCCGTAATCCTAATTTGGTGATGGATACGGGTTAAAGAGTGTTACATTTAGTGGTATCATAGCTACGATTTAGTCGATTCTCAGATTTAACGTAGCAAACACGAGTTTAGCTATGCATGCCATTATATAATTCATGATAGTGTGATGTCTCCTGATCATTTTAAATGTGTTTTTCATATAGTAATGTCATCCTACCAAGCTAGAGTTGAATCCGAGGAAGATGGTAGCAATGCTTTAGCTTCAGTTCATAGAGTTGCGTCTACATCTGGTAGTGAAAGGCCCGTATCTGAAGGCCAAAATGAGGAGGCAAAATAGGCCTTCTTTTAATTAATGAATGAATGGTTTACTGAGTATTAAATAACAAACCCCACTGTACAACACCTCTCCCACCTATTCCTCAATTGGTTCTTGAGGTACCACAAGGTGCTGAACCCGCTAAAATAGGTAAGCCTCCAATAGATAAAATTCGTAAGCATGGGGCAGAAGAATTTAGAGCTACCACAGATGATGATCTAGAAAAGTTTGAATTTTTGTTGGAAAATACCATCCGAGTTTTTGATAATTATCTTGTACACCTGCTGAATGTCTGAAATGTGCAGTATCTCTACTAAAAGATACAACTTATCATTGGTGGAATACCATAACTTTAGTTGTATCGAGAGAAAACATTACATGGGAATTCTTCCAGGCCGAATTCAGAAAGAAATATGTTAGTCAGATATTTATGGATCAGAAAAAGAAAGAATATCTAGAACTCAAGCAGGGAGACATGACTGTATCTGAGTATGAAATTTTTTGGTTGAGCAAATATGCTAGAGAATGGGTTCTAACCAAGACTGAGATGTGTAAACGCTTTGAAGAGGGTTTAAATAAAGATATCAAGTTATTGATCGAAATTCTTGAAATAAGGGAATTTGCAGTGTTAGCCGGTCGAGCACACAAAGCTGAAGACTTGAGTAAAAAAAAGAAACAAAATGAAAGTGAGGCTCAGGTTTTTGGATAAAGGATTATGAATAAGTCACAGTCATATGCTTTTAAGAAAATAAAGAAGTACTATGATCGTGTTACTACCTCTACGAGGTATTCTGAAAAAGAGCGAGGCTCTCAACGCTCTAACTCGAGGTCTTCATCTCCTTCTGTAACTAGCGTGGGTAGTGTCAGTAATCCCAAACCAAAGTGTAATCATTGCAACAAATGTCATTTTGGGGAATGCCATTTGAGAAGTGGAGCTTGTTACCGATGTGGTTCATTTGATCATTTTCTCAGAGATTGTGCAGAAAGAGTTGAAAAAGAAATAGAACCAACTCTAAAGTCGAGTAATCCTATTTCGAGGGTAGACTACCCCATCACCCCGACAATGTTAGTGGTAGTCAATGCTACTAGAGATACAACAGTTAGATCTATGGCACGAGCACCTACAAGACCATATGCTATTCGTGCTAAAGAAGATGCCTCTGCACCAAATGTCATTACTGGTACATTTTCTCTACTTGATACTGATACTACTGTATTGAATGATCCTGGTTCCACGTATTCATACATCTGCACAAACTCAATGTATGTTAAAAATTTACTTACTGAATTCACTGAATTTGTGGTTAAAGTTTCAAATCCCCTAGGTCAGTGTGTTATGGTGGATAAAGTTTGTAAAAACTGTCCATTCATGGTAAAGGGTTATTGTTTTTCGGCTGACTTGATGTTATTGCCATTTGATAAGTTTGATGTAATTTTGGGAATGGATTGGTTAACCCAATATGATGCAGCGGTGAATTGTAAACAAAAATATATTGTATTGAAATGTCAGAGTGGTGAATTACTTCATGGTGAATTACTTTGTTCTGGTTACTATCAACTATGGGTAAAAGATTCAGATGTTCCAAAGACAGCTTTTAGAACCAAGTATGGACACTATGAGTTTCTTGTGATACTATTCGGTTTGACAAATGCACCTACAGTGTTTATGGATTTGATGAACAGAATTTTTAGTTGATATTTAGACAGGTTTGTAGTGGTATTTATAGATGATAATTTGGTTTACTCCCAAGATGAAAATGAACATGCGGATCATCTAAGAATAGTGTTTCAAACTTTGCGAGAGAAACAATTGAATGCAAAATTTAGTAAGTGTGAATTTTGGCTATGAGAAGTTAGTTTTATGGGCCATATAGTATTTGTTGAAGGTGTCAGGGTGGACCTGAATAAAATTTCAGCCATTTTTAACTAGAAACCACCGAAGAATGTGTCTGAAGTCCAAAGTTTTCTGGGACTAGTTGGTTATTATTGGAGGTTTGTTAAAGGTTTTTCAATGATAGCTTATTCGATGACCCGTTTATTGCAAAAAGATGTGAAATTTCAATGGACTGATAAATGCCAGCAGAGTTTTGATAGATTAAAAGCTTTATTGATAGAAGCTCCAGTGTTAATTAAACCAGAATCGGGTAAGGAATTTCTAGTTTATAATGATGCGTCATTGTAACATCCCAAAATAGGGCCTAGTCGGAATAGTAGTTTCGGGACCACAAATCCAATATCCAAATATTTATTTTATGATTATTATGAGACCTATAATATGAGATTATGCATGTGTTAAAGTTTCATGAATAAATTCCTTGAGTAAGGTGTCCAATTGGAAATTAGGGACTAAATTGAATAACTTGCAAAACTTGGATTCTAGAAGCAATTTGCATGAAATTGATTTAGATTATAAATTAAAAGGTCTTAAAGAGAAATTTGCCCAATTTCTAAGTTTTTGGACAAAAATGGGCTTGCATGGATGAAATTTTAAAGAAAGGGCATAAGGGCATTTTGGTCATTTGGCTTTTTAATGAAATAAAATGGGAAAAATGAAGCCAAAATCAGCCATATTCTTCCCCATATCTGCCAAAATTCTCTTGCCACCATAGCTAGGGTTTTCAAACATTTCAAGCTCAATAGTAAGTGCTCCCAAGCCCCGTTTTTAATGTTCTTTGTATTTTTGAAATCCCAGTAGCTTGATCTTTCAATTTCTACCCATATTTCATACTAGGGTTCATGTTTAAAAATTTACCCATGCATGAGTTGCTTGTATTTTGGTGGATTATGGAAGGTTATGAAAGTTGAAGGTGTGTTAAACATCTTTTCTTAGGTGATTTTCATGAAAAACCCCTAAAGGGACCTTTTTGCAAAAATTGTTAAATATGTGGTAGAAATGTGAAAATAATGGAAAATGTAGACTTCCATAAGAGAGAAAAATGTTCGGCTAAGCTTGGGTAAGATAGAAATTCCATGTGTTTCATTATACGAGCCTAGGGACTAAATTGTAAAAATGTCAAAGGTTAGGGGCAAAACGGTCATTTGGACCAGGGGTAGAAATTAAACTTGAAATGTGTAATGTAGTGAATTAATGATATAATTGTGTTGTTATAGACCCCGAGGAACAAATTCTGGAGGTCGATCGAGGTAAACGCAAGGTTTCAGAATAACCGAAACACAACTCCGAAACGAATACTAGGTAAGTTCGGATAACTCGAAGTAAGCCTATAACATGCATAATTGTATGTTTTGTGAATGCATGATAATCGCATTGTTGATGGCATGAAAATGCATGAATTGCATCTTTAATAATGAATTGTTGGATAATGTCTCGGTTGAGATTAGAAAGGGAATTCGATGGATAAACCCTGATATACATGAGACTTGAGATCCTGCATGTGTTGCAGAAAAGGATTTAGCCTGGACTGGTAATCCGAAGATGTCAAGTATAAAAAGGATCTAGCCTGGACTGGTGTTCCTTGAGTGATCGAGCCTCCCGAAGAATATGTGTGCATTGTGGATTTAGCACAGACGGGTAATCCGATTAGGGTCTGAATTTAGCCTGGACTGGTAATTCAGATCCGAGCTCATTAAGGGTGTTTTTCGCGTAAGGGATTTTGCCTAGACTGGTAATCCCGACATCACCTTATGAGTTTATATTGCGGGGGATTTAGCCTGGACTGGTAATCCCGCTGTAAGATGTGAGGTTCGTGGGAGTGCATACTCAAAATGATCATTTGTATGAATTGACAGTGACGGGATAATCCATCGAGATTTCCTAGAAACTCAACGGGACTATCACAAGGTATATGTAAAAATGACAACTAAAATGATGAGCTCATCTAAGATAAAAATGTTTATGGTATTTGTTATGTGACTAACTCATTCATTGAGTGCATGTGATAGGGAAACCATTTTCATGTTCATTGGTTTCATTATCTCTTATGGATGTATGCTAAATAATCGGTAAGTTTATTTTCCAGTTATTCGGGCTTACTAAGCATGTAAATGCTTACCCCTCTCTTTTCCCTGCTTCTCAGAGCTCAAGGACTCATAAGGATTGGAAGACAATTGGAGAATCAACACACTATCAACTAGACAAGCTTTGGTGTAAAGACATTTCTATTTTGTCCAATGGTATGTATAGGATTTTTTAGTATTTTGTTATGTATGTCATTTGGTTTGCCTAGTGAAGGCATGTAAAATTATGTTTATCCTTTTTGTATTTGGCCATGGGAGTTGGCTCATTTTGAAGTAGGCTATGCCCTACAAATCTATGCATGTTTATATTCATTTGCGATGGCTTAGTTATAATTGGCAATAAGTTATAATAATGAGCCAATCTTAATATGTCAAGCAGACATATAAATCATTAAATGCAAGATAAGAATTAACTTAGCATGTATGAAACCAGTGATACGAGGTTCACATGCAATGAGGTTAATCAAAGTTTCATACTTACAAATGGATAATTTGCCCAAATATGTACTATAGTAATCTATAAGTGTAATTTGCTAGTAGAGGGTAACTTAAGGCTTGGAAAATAGCCTAATAAGGTCCACATGGTTAATTAATTTGTGGAGTGTAAAATGCTTGAGAAATGCCTTGGTGAGGTATGATGTTAGATGTTGTATGGTTATTTATAAGGAAGTTATGTGAGTGAATTATGGTAAATGAACTATATAGATTGATATTGTTTTGGCATTTATTCGGTTAAGTAAATGGTAGTGATTTGAGATTTGGAATAGATGAAATTATAATGGCATGAATTGTCCATTTGGTTGATGATTTTGGCTACCTAATTGTATCATGAAATGGTACCATTTTGGTTGTTTAGGTGAGCATGAATAAGGGTGGCAAATTGGCCTTACAAATGGCCTATTTTTGTCCACACGAGTAGAGACAGGGGCGTGTGTCTCAGCGTGTGTGACACACGATCATGTTACACGGCCCAAGGAGCTATGCTTAAGTTAGAATGATTGCAAAACGTTACATGATTATTAGTACATGTGAATGCCTAAGGAATTAGGTTCATATTCTAATTGGATGGAAATCCATGTTCGTACTAGTTGATCATCATCACCCCAAGGTGGCTTGATTCAATGGATGTAGGAATTATCGTTTCAATGGCTTACAAATGTTTTCAATGTTTAATGTAAGACGTATACATTATCTTAATGCATATCATAATATTTCAAAACATTTCCAAACATTTTTTAATACAAAGAAATTAATATATGAATGTTTTATTTTCATTTCAAAAATGGCTCCAACTCCCTCATTGAACATACTCACTAAAAACAAATTGAACAGAATAACCATAAGGAATGGAAAAGGAACCTAATGATTGTCCTAAGTTATGAAAAACTCAAAACAGTTCTTGGTAATAAGTGTCCATCGACCATTCAAGTTAAAGCTAGAAAATGCTAGGAGGAGTCCGATGAGATAGCTCGTTGTTATATATTGGCAAGTGTGACCAACACCTTATGTACTAGCCCGATTTTGGGCCTAGTTGAAACAGTGGTTTTGGGACCACAAATCTGTCGAGGAAAAATTCACTTTTATTATATTTTTATAGTCTAAAATTTCACGAAACGATTTCGTAAAAATTTTGTTTGAAAATTTCGACGTTTGGGCGCTCAATTTAGTCCAAAGGACTAAATTGTAAAAAGTGCAAAAGTTGAGTTCTACATGTTAGAGGTGTCCAATTGTTACGAAATTTTAAATTGGAGGTCTTTAAATGGTAATTAGACCAGTGGTTAAGTTGGTGGACAAAAATGGACATGGTTTGGTATATTTCTAAAGTTTTTCATTAAGGGTAATTTGGTCATTTGGTAATTAAAATGAATTAAAAAAAATTAAAATCCAATTTTTTTCCATCTTCAACCCTTGGATGAATTTCACATGAGGAAGACATAACTAGGGTTTTTAAAGCTTCCAAACTCTATTGTAAGTGCATCCTAGCCGTTTTTAATGTTCATTACATTTTTGAGATCCTTGTAGCTCAGTTTAGCTATTTCCACCAGTATTTTGAGCTAGGGTTTATGTTTAAAAATTTACCCATGGATGACATGCATGTGTTTTGATGTTTTATGGAATAATATGAAAGTTTGGGGTGTGATAAACAACTTTTACTAAGTGATTTTTAATGAAATTACATAAAAGGACCTATTTGTAAAAGTTGTAAAATTATGTGTAGATAATGTGATTTGGTGAAAAATGTGAGCTGATATAAGAGGGAATATGAATTGGCTAGGCTTAGGATTTGAGAAAAAATAAGTTCTTTTCATCTTATGAGCTTAGGGGTAAAATTGTAAATACGTGAAACATTAAGGGCAAAAATGTAATTTTTCCATTGTGTGATTTTTGGACTAAATTGAATAATGTGAGTATTAAATGAGTTAAATGTGTTATTATAGATCAAGAAAGACGAGGAATTGACCTTGATCAGGGAAAAGAAAAGGTTGTGGACTAAATTGCAAATTCGTCATATTTTGCACCGACGTAAGTTTGTATGTAAATAATGCATTATTTTTACTTACGTTATCACATTTTATTATGTTTTATGAAATTTGGCTGAATATTGAAGGAAATTGACAAGTATCGAAAAGTGAGAAATTTCCTGGTTGAACATTAGGAACAGAATAGGATACAAGTGACATGTCACTAGTTACTCAAGTGTGGTACTATGTGAAGGCCACTTTGAGAAGAGATAGCTTGGTCACGAGTGTGGTACTATGTGAAGGCCACGTTGTGAAGAAAGATAGCTTTGGTTACAAGTGTTGTACTATGTGAAGGCCACTTGTGAAGAAGTTAGCTTTGACTACAAGGGTGGTACTATGTGCAGGCCATCGGGTATCCGTTATTATTCCAATGTGTTCAACGGGAAATGACTAGGTGTAATTGAATATGACTATGTGATGAGTAAGTGCAGGTACGTGTGTGTAAACTTATGAGCAATTTGCTCGATATGTGATTGAACTTTCATAAGATTGATATGGAGTAAGTGTTACAATGAAATTTGCTACAAAGAAAACATGAAAGAGTGAAATTCAGTAATAAAACAGTTTTGGACAGCAGCAGTTGTGTAAGTTTGAAAAATCACCAAAAATGGTGGAAATCGAATTAGAGGTTGAATAAGATATGAAATTAAAGCTTATTGAGTCTATTTTCATATAAAGGAAACAATATAAGCAAAAGAATTTCATATTATGAGATATTTGAAATTTTGTTAGACAGAGTTAGAATGATTTTTGAATCCCCTGTTCTTATTTTGGAGAATCATTAAAAATTTTACATAACTAATTATGGGTTATAATTTATATGATTAAAATAATTAACAAGTCTATTTTTGAAAGAAACAAACGGGAACATCATCTGAATCTCGTATGAGGAGATAATTAATTTTTAGTGAAGAGGGGTTAGAATTGTCAGACAACGAAATAGGGGTGAATTTAAAGAATAAAATGTACTTATTGGCTAAACAAAAAATTCTAAAAGTTTTATAGTAAAAATATATGCAAGTCTAGTTTCTTGAAAAATTAGTGACTCTTAATTTGGAGTTCCATGGCTCTAGATATAAATAATTTAGTCACTATAACACAAATTGACAACTTGTTTTAAACTTTAGTAAATAGTGGATCTATGTGTAGTTAGGATTGTATTATTTTAAAAACATATTTTGAGAATTTATAAAATCATGTTAATAATTTTTTTTATCTACTTACTAAGCTATATGCTTACTCCTCTCTCTTTTCTTTTGTTTTATAGTGTCACCAAGCTAGCTTGGGGTACAAAGATCGTCGGAGATCCATCCACACTATCATCATTCTTTTGGTATTTTGAAATTTATATTTTGAATTATGGCATGTATAGAGGACTTGGTTATTTTGTTATATGTCATAATTGATTTGGCTTAAAATGTTGGCCTTTAATATTTGATAACTCATTTTGTATAAGGCCGTCGATGTTGGCTAATATTAGTTAAGTTATATGTTATGATGATGCATTTTGTGAGACACATGAGTTGGTTGAATGAGTGTGTAATGACTAAGTATGGAAAATGTGGCATGTGATTGGTTGTGTGAAGGACACGACCTTGGACACGGGCGTATACCCCTATTTTCAAAAAATTTTCCAATGTTTTCTAAAGTTCTTTGTTTAGTCCAAGACCGCTTCCATTGTATGTTTTGGGCCTCGTAGATCCATATCAGGGACTTAGTGATGAAATTTGAAAAGTTTAATTTGGATGGAAAAATTATGTCTCAATTTTGTTCGATTTCATGTGTATATTCTGGTAATGCCTCGTACCCTGTTCTAGCGTCGAACACGGGTAAGGGGTGTTACATTTTAGTGGTATCAGAGCTATAGTTTAGTTAATTTTTAGACTAACATAACATGTGTGAAAGTCTATCTATACATGCCATATTACTACTCGTGATCGTGTGATATCTCTGACTCTGACGAAATTGTTTTGTTAAGACAGAGATGACTTCCAACCGAGCTATTTTTCGATAATGCTGATAATGATATTGAAATGATTGAAATGTACTTATGATGTGTCAAAATTTGGAAAGGTATGAATAGTAGTTGATGATATGTATGTGTTAATGTACAAAATGGGATAACCACAAGTTGAGAAATGTGAAAAGTGGAATGAAATGAAAGTTTATATGGTGATAAGCCCATCCATGTTTGTTTGGCATGCATATGATGTTATGTGCCCAACATATTTGATTAAGTGGTTACTATAAGTAAATTTATTCAAATTGACAGAATGTGTGTTTATGTACACTTGTTTGAAGAAGATAATCGAAAAAGTTTGTGTAACATGACTATGTATGTTAATTAGCTTGAAATGAATTATGTAATTATGATGATATAATGTTGGTGATGAATGCTTAGTCATATGTGTGTACTTATGAGAGTCAAATTAGAGGCTTTACGACCTTACCCCCTTACCAGTGTTGTTTTATAACGAAAATTCACTAGAATCGTGTGGAATAAGTCCATAAATGTGAAACTAAAGAGTATAGTGGTGAAATAATTAGTAATGCATACAGAGATAAGAATAGTTTGGATAGTGGAGATAATTTTGGAAGGATATCAGATTGTTCTAAAGATTATTCAGATTAAGCAATGTCACGGTTAAAGAAAAAGTTAATCTCGGCTAATCAACTTATTCAGATATGATGTCTAAAGTATGTGTTTGCTGAAATTTTTCTCGAATTGGTTTTCATTAGTGAATGGAATCATGCGAGGTTCATGATGACAGAATTAGTTAGAGATATGGTAATTGAGTAGTAAATATGTCTGTGTGTGACAGTTAGAGTTCAAATGAATATGATGATCTTTTCTGGGTATTCTATATATTCTTTTATTCTCAGAGATATGTGTGTGATTGTTCATTTATTGGTTAAATTCTTATCGTTTGAGAAATTCTTATCGTTTGAGAATGTTAGCTAACTATATTAGAAGAAAGTTCTATTGGTCTGGTTGGTTCATGATCGACATTTCTTTATCTCTTCGGAATTCTATTCTGATATGTTGGAATGAAGTCGATGGTAAAAATTTATGTGAGACTATTCTTATGTTTCTACTGATTATGGTTTTGTTTTATATATGCGGGATGTAATATCCCGATTTAGACCCTAATCGAAAGAGTAGTTTTGGGACCACAAATCCGAGTCAGAAAAATATTTAAATTTTATTTTTCGTGTTTACAGTATGTGTTTAAGAATGTGTGAAAGTTTCGTGTGAAAATTTTATCATTTGTTTGCTTATTTTTAAGAATGTGCGAGTTCATTAAATGTATATATTTTGGTCTAAAAATATTATTTTTCGGCTAATTATTATAGCTTTTGCTAATTACTTGGCATTGAGTGTGGGACCGCAAATACTATCGAACATCTATTTTGGTACCACTCTGAGAGTTGTATATATGGTATATGACATGTATAGGCTAGTGTCATTTTGGTATGTTTTATGTTGTGATTAGCCATGAGACTTGGCTTGTAAATATTGGTATGTATAGCCTCTTAAGTTGGCTAAAATGGTGTGTTTGATAGGTAAGTCATATGATGTATATAATGTTCATGTGATGGTTTGATTTTGGAATGTTGAATTGGCAAGTTTTGTGGTATAAATTATGTGATAAAATGATGAGTTTATGTATTTGAAACTTATGTAAGTTGTGATGAATTTGGCACATTGATTTGGTATGCTTTGGTTGTGAAATTGAGTAATGATTTGGATGGTATTTGAATGGTATGATATATACACAAAATGGTTGAATTGGTTGCCTATGAATATATGAAAATAATGCTAAAATGTTGTGGGTTTTGAATGCTTGAGATAAGTGGGAAATGTGGCTTAAACCAAACCTAATTTCACCCCACATGGTTGAGCATATAAGCGTGTGTCTCGATTGTGTGTCTATCATAATTTAGCTATTCAAGTCAGTCTCGAGCATAACTTAGATACACGGACGTGTCTGGTGGTCGTGTGAGGCACACAACCTTAGTACATGGGCATGTGTGGCCACTTCAAAGGGTACACGAGCTAGACACACAGACGTGTGGTCTCCCGTGTGACCCAAGTCAGTTTCGACCAAAGCCAAAGCACACGGGCGTATCTTGTGGCCGTGTGGTGAAGTCAGTATGTATGCCCCGTTTTACCACGGTTTAGACACACGAACGTGTCTAAAGTCGTGTGAGACACACGGACTATTCACACAAACGTGTGACCTATGAAACTTTGAAATTTTTGTTAAGTTTCTGAGAAAATTTGTATGCGCTCGGTTTAGTCCCGACCCCTTTCTAAAGTATGTTTAAAGTCTCATTGACCTATGTAGGGATTTTGTAATGTGTGTGATGTTGATGCTATGATGATTGAGAAATAAATGCGAGATGATTAGATCTTTCCAGTAATGCTTTTAACCCTAGTCGGCAACGAATATAGGTTAGGGGTGTTACATTTTATTGGTATCAGATCTACGATTTAGTCAATTCTAGGACTAACGTAGCGTGTGAGAGTCTAGCTATACATGTCATATATATGAATTGGGATAGTGTGATGATTCCTGACAGTTAAAATGTGTTTTTCATATAACAAATAGATCTCGAACGAGCGATAGTTGATGATGTTGAGAGCAATGTGACCGCTCCTGCTCAAGGACCAACGCCGGCTGAATCTAGGCCTTTATCTAGTAGTCAAGGAGGAAAGGTTAAAAAAGCCTTCTTCCAAATGATGACTGAGTGGTTCACGGAGTTCGTTCGAACGAATCTGGCTGCTCAACAACCTCCACCCCCACCTGTTCCTCAACAAGTCCCGATTGTGCCACAAGTAATAGATCCGATTCGATTGAGTAAACCACCTGTTGATAAGATTCGTAAACATGGGGCTGAAGAGTTTCAGGCTACAGTTGACGATGATGCCGAGAGAGCTGAGTTTTGGCTTGAAAACACTATCCAAGTATTCGATGAATTGTCCTGTACTCCAGAAGAATGTATTAAATGCGTAGTATCTTTGCTTAGGGATAATACATATCATTGGTGAAAAACGTTGACATCGGTGGTTCCTAAAGAACAAGTTACCTGGGAATTCTTTCAGACCGAGTTCCAAAAGAAGTACATAAGCCAAAGATTCCTCGATCAGAAAAATAAAGAGTTTCTGGAGTTGAAATAGGGTCAGATGATTGTAACAGAATACGAAAGAGAATTTGTACGTTTTAGCAAGTATGCTCGAGAATACGTGTCTACCGAAGAGAACATGTGTAAAAGATTTGTTGATGGATTGAACGAAGACATAAAACTGTTAGTCGAGATACTTGAACTGAAAGAATTCGTAGTACTGGTTGAGAGGGCTTGTAAAGCCGAGGATCTCAAAAAAGAAAAGAGAAAAGTTGATGTAGAGGTGAGAGATTCAAAGAAGAGATTGATGAGTAAATCTTATCATTCCTCATCAAAAAAATCAAGAGATTACTTTAATCGATCGACAACTTCAACGAGATATCAGAATAGAAATCGCGGGAAACAATTCATTGATCCTAAAGCTCAAGCTGCATCAGAATCGAGCGTTGGTAACATAAAAGATGTTAAGCCTGAGTGTCAACAATGTGGAAGACTGCATATTGGAGATTACTGGGGAAAAAGTAATAACTGAGCTTATTACAGTTGTCGTTCACAAGATCACTTTATAAAAGATTGCCTAAAGTTAGCTGAAAAAGATAATGCTCAGAACATAAGGCCAAGTAAAACTACAATTAGAGGTAGATCATCGAGAAATACAGGAAATATAAGTAGTGGTAGAGGTGTGACGCGAGACACTGCAACTAGATCTGATGCCAGAGCAACTGCACGAGCCTACGCTATTCGAGTACGAGAAGAAGTGTAATCTCTAGATGTTATTACTGGTACTTTTACTCTCTTTGATACTAAAGTTATTACATTAATAGATCTAGGGTCTACTCATTCATATATATGCATGAATTTAGTATCCAGTAAGACTTTGCCTGTAGAGTCTACTGAATTTGTAATTAGAGTTTCAAACCCCTTAGGCAAGTGTGTTTTGGTTGATAAAGTATGCAAGAATTGTCCATTGATGATTTGGGGTAATTACTTTCCGGTTGATTTGATGTTGTTACCATTTGACGAGTTTGACATAATTCTGGGTATGGATTGGATAACATTGCATGATGCTGTTGTGAATTACAAAAAGAAGATGATTGATTTAAGATGTCAGAGTAATGAGATTATTCGCATTGAATCAGATGATTTGAACAGATTTTCGGTAGTGATTTCAGTGATGCTAACTCAGAAATATGTGAGAAAGGGTTGTGAAGCTTATTTAGCTTATGTACTTGACACGAAAGTGATTGACAAGAAGATTGAATCAGTACCAGTGGTTTGTGAAAATCTAGATGTGTTTCCTGATGAGTTACTGGGTTTACCACTGATCCGAGAGGTTGAATTTGATATTGAGTTAGTGCCTGGAACAACTCTAATATTGATAGCTCTGTACAGAATGGCTCTGACAGAGTTAAAAGAATTAAAGTCTTAGTTGCAAGAGTTGACCAATAGAGGATTTGCACGACTGAGTTTCTCACCTTGGGGTGCACCTGTTCTTATTGTGAAAAAGAAAGATGGCACGATGAGAATGTGCATTGATTATCATCAGTTGAACAAAGTAACTATAAAGAAAAAATATCCATCTGCCCTGAATTGATGATTTGTTTGATCAGTTAAAAGGAGCTACTGTGTTTTCAAAGATAGATCTGAGATCGGGTTATTATGAGTTGCGAGTAAAAGATTCAGATATTTCGAAATCTGCTTTCCGAACGAGGTACGACCACTGTGAGTTTTTAGTTATGCCTTTCGGATTAACAAATGCAGCCGTTATTTTTATGGATTTGATGAACAGAATTTTCAGACCGTATTTAGATCGATTTATTGTCGTATTCATTGATGACATTTTGATTTATTCACGTGATGAAATTGAGCATGCCAAACATTTGATAATAGTGCTACAGACTGTGCGAGATAAGCAGTTATATGCAAAGTTTAGCAAATGTGAATTTTGGTTACAAGAAGTCAGTTTTCTAGGACATGTTGTGTCAGCATCTACTATCTAAGTTGATCCGAGCAAGATTTCGGCTACTTTGGATTGAAAGCCTCGGAGAAATGTTTCTGAAGTCCGCAGTTTTCTGGGGCTTGTTGGTTATTATCGATGGTTTGTAAAAGGCTTTTCTATGATTGCGACTTCGTTGACGAAACTGCTTCAAAAAGATGTGAAGTTTGATTGGTCTGAAAAGTGTCAGAAAAGCTTTGATCAGTTAAATTTTTTATTGACTGAGGCTCTAGTGTTAGTACAACCAAAATCGAGTAAAGAATTTGTGATCTACAGTGATGCTTTGTTGAAGGGATTAGGTTGTGTTTTGATGCAAGAAGACAAAGTCATAGCTTATGCCTCGAGACAGTTAAAGCCGCACGAAAAGATTTATCCGATGAACGACCTTGAATTAGCTGCGGTTGAGTTTGCTTTGAAGATGTGGCACCACTATCTGTTTGGTGAAAAATGTCACATATTTTCTAATCATAAAAGTTTGAAATATCTGATGACATAGAAAGATTAGAATCTGCGATAGAGAAGATGGCTAGAAAAAGACTACGAGCTTGTTATTGATTACCATCCAGGAAAGGCCAATGTTGTTGTTGATGCTTTAAGCCAAAAATCATTGTTTGCATTATATGCCATGAATGCTCATTTAGCTTTGTCTGATGATGGTTTAGTTTTAGTAGAATTGAAAGCGAGACCTTTGTTCTTACAACAGATTATTGATGCTTAGAAGGTTGATAATGAGATTTTAACAAAACGAGCCCAGTGTGATCTTGATTCTGATTCTGAATTTCGAGTTGATAATGATGACTGTTTGAGATTATACGATCGGATTTGTGTTCTGAGAAATTCAAGGTTAATTTAGATGATTTTTGATGAAGCTCATAGTAGTCGGTTATCTGTACATCCAGGTGGTACGAAAATGTATAACAATTTGAAACAACATTATCGGTGGTCTAGAATGAAAATAGATATCTCCGATTTTGTTTTGAAATGTTTAATATGTCAGCAAGTTAAAGCTGAACGGCAGGTGCCATTTGGTTTGTTACAACTGATTATGATTCCTGAGTGGAAATGGGACAAAATCACGATAGATTTTGTATCGGGTTTACCTCTAACACCGAGTAAGAAAGATGCAATCTAGGTTGTTGTTGATAGATTGACTAAATTGGCTCATTTCATTCTGGTTCGCACAGATTATTCTCTTGAAAAGCTTGCTGAGTTGTACATTTCTCAGATTGTGAGATTGTACGGAGTACCTATTTCTGTTGTTTCGGATATAGATTCGAGGTTCACATCACGGTTTTAGAAGAAACTACAAGATGCATTAGGTATGAAACTACACTTTAGCTCTAGTTTTCACCCACAGACGGATGGTCAATCCGAACGGATTATTCAGATACTCGAGGATATGTTGAGATGTTGTATTCTTGAGTTTGAAGGTACGTGGGAATGATACTTACCATTGATTGAATTTCCATATAATAATAGCTTTCAATCGAGTATCAAAATGGCTCTTTACGAGGCTTTATACGGTCGGTAATGTCGAACACTGTTGTACTAGACAAAGCTTAGTGAGAATAGGATTCATGGAATTGATTTGATCAGAGAAACAGAAGAAAAGGTGAAGGTAATATGTGATAGTCTAAAAGCAACCACAAATTGTCAGAAATCGTATGCATATTTGAAAAGAAAAGACTTTGAATTTGAGATTGTTGACAAAGTGTTTTTGAAAGTATCTCCATGGAAGAAAATACTTCAATTTGGTCGTAAAGGCAAATTGAATCTGAGGTTCATTAAACTGCTTGAAATCAAAGAGCGTGTCGGGCCAATTGCGTATAGAATGTTATTGCCACCTAAGCTAGAAAAGATCCATAACGTATTTCATGTATCGATGCTACGAAGATACAGATCAGATCATTTACATGTTATTTCTCCGACTGAGGTTGAAATTCAGCCTAATATGTCTTATAAAGAAGAAACAATTTGTATCTTAGCTCGCGAGGTTAAAGAGTTAAGAAATAAGAAAATTTCATTAGTGAAAGTATTATGGCATCTGCACGGGGTTGAAGAAGCCATGTGGGAACCCGAGGATTCTATGAGAAAACAATATCCAAACCTATTCACTGGTAGGATTTTCCGAGACGAAAATCCCAAAGGGGGGAGAGTTGTAACAGTCCAGTTTAGACCTTAGCAAGAATAGTGGTTTCAGGACCACAAATCCGAGTTAAAAAAATATTTAAATATTATATTCTGTGTTTACAGTATGTGTTTAAGAATGTGTGAAAGTTTCGTGTGAAAATTTTATCATTTGTGTTCTTAATTTTGAAAAAGGACTTAATCGCAAAAAATACAAAAGTGGCATTCTATTTGATTAAGTGTCGAATTATTGTGTCTTTTTAAATGTGAGGTCCTTATGTTGTAAATGGACCATTGAATTCATGAATAGACATTAGTTGGTGGAATTTTAATGATATTAATAAGGGTTAAATTGGTAAATGGCTAAATAATGTTGATTTAATTAAACAAAGGCATGAAAATAAGCCATTTTATGTTCATCCACTGCCAAAAATCAAAGAAAAATAAAAGAATAAGCAAGTTAGGGTTTTAGCACTTATATTGGCCAATTGAGATCAAGAAAAGAGGCATTTGGTTTTAGATCGGGGGAACGATCTGAATCGTCAATTCTGAGTACGAGGTAAGTTCATGTATAATACATATTGTTTATATAATGTTTATATGCGATGAAATAAATAGAAATGAGATTGAGAAGTTGGAGTATGTGAAATGTGAATCGAATTTTAGGCACTAAGTGTGCGAGAAACGAAATAGCTATGACTACTAAAAATGGCACTGAGTGTGCGAGATTATAACATTGATGGCTAAATAAATGGCACTATGTGTGCGATACTGATATAAGTTCGATTTGATGAAATGATACTGAGTGTGTTATACTGATATTGTTGTAGCTTCGGCTAATTACTTGGCACTAAGTGTGCGAGTTCAGTGAATGTCCAAGTATGATCGAATGAATTAGTGCATCATTATCGAAATGATAAATGTGATAGATAAGAACGTGATGATACAGGTATGTATGAAACCTATGTGGTTGATGATATTGAGTATGAAGTAGATGAAAGGTTATATAATTAAATGATGAGATGAGTTATATTAAGTATTAGTTAATTGATTGAATGTTATTTGATTTATGAGTTAAATGTGTTATGAACTTACTAAGCTTTAAAGCTTACTGTGTGAAATGTTATCTGCTTTATAGTGTTATAAAGCTAACTCGAATCCAAGGATTGTCAACGACTCATTCACACTATCGAACATCTATTTTGGTACCATTCTGTGAGTTGTATATATGGTATATGGCATGTATAGGCTACTGTCATTTTGGTATGTTTTATGTTGGGATTAGCCATGAGACTTGGCTTGTAAATATTGGTATGTATGGCCTCTTAAGTTGGCTAAAATGGTGTGTTTGATAGGTAAGTCATATGATGTATATAATGTTCATGTGATGGTTTGATTTTGGAATGTTGAATTGGCAAGTTTTGTGGTATGAAGTATGTGATAAAATGATGAGTTTATGTATTTGAAACTTATGTAAGTTGTGATGACTTTGGTACATTGATTTGGTATGCTTTGGTTGTGAAAATTAGTAATGATTTGGATGGCATTTGAATGGTATGATATATACACAAAATGCTTGAATTGGTTTCCTATGAATGTATGCAAATAATGCTAAAATGTTGTGGGTTTTGAGTGCTTGAGATAGGTGGGAAATGTGGTTTAAACCAAGCCTAATTTCACCCCACACGGTTGAGCATACGGGCATGTGTCTTGACCGTGTGTCTGTTGTAATTTAGCTATTCAAGTCAATCTTGAGTACGGCCTAGATACATAGGCGTGTCTGGTGGTTGTATGAGGCACAAAACCTTGGTACATGGGCATGTGTGGCCATTTCGAAGGGTACACGGGCTAGATACACGGACGTGTCTTGTGGCCGTGTGGTTAAGTCAGTATGTTTTCCTCGTTTTGCCACAGTTTATACACACAGGCGTGTCTAAAGCCATGTAAAACACACGGCCTATTCACACGGGCATGTAACCTGTGAAACTTTGAAAATTTTGTTAAGTTTTTGAGAAAATTTGTATGTGCTCAGTTTAGTCCCGACCCCTTTCTAAAGCATGTTTAAGGTCTTGTTGACCTATGTAGGGATTTTGTAATGTGTGTGATGTTGATGCTATGATGATTGAGAAATGAATGTGAGATGATTAGATTTGTCTGGCAATGCCTTTAACCCTAGTCCAGCGACAGATACGGGTTAAGGGTGTTACACAGGAAATATATTATCTCTGTTATGAAGGAAGTGCAGAGTAGGCAAGAAGTGTTTTTCTTCTAGCTTTCTTTGAGGAATTATCAAGATCTTTATTATCTTCTTGTGAGTTATGTTCTTGGACTTCTGGTATGGTATCGTATCTTGGATTTCTTTATCTTAGTTTTTCTATCATCCTTATTTCGTGATTTATCAACCATGGCTTATCTTTAAAGTGTGTTCTTCAGTTTGTGATAACTATGTCTATTATGATTATGCTTTTGGTTCGATCATAGAAACATGGTAATTCTGGTATCTGGATTTCTATAATTTTCGTGTAAGAAATTGACATCGGCAAGGGTATAAGTGATGAAATCACAAGCTTCAATTTGTATGATGGATTTCTTTTCTCAGGTAAGTTAATTAAAGCCAATGCATTCAATTGGGATGTCTTTGTTTCTTTGAGCTAATGCAATTGTAAAGCTCTTGATTAGCATGATAAGAGAATTTTAAAAGATTGTGTGTTTGAGTTGTTTTAATAGCATAAAGAAATGAGCATTTTGTTATGTTATTATTTGATAGTTGAAATCGTTTTGGTTGTTTTTATCAGAGTGAGCTGGTCAGTTGAAATGTGATTTGAGTTACATGTAGTTAAGGTATCCTCAGTTATGGTAATAAATTTTGTGCATCCACGAATATATCGATGGACAGTCTGAATGAAGAGTTGATATTCTAAAGAGTACGATACCGAGATATACCTATTAGATTTGTTCTAATCTGATGATGTTATTATGAGTTAAAGCTATTCTAAATGATATGGTTATCACATTTATGAAAATTCGGATGGTTTGTGCATGTTAGCAACGTTGAAAACAGTTGATGATATTATTAATAGAAGCTCTGGTTCTGAGTTCAGTTTGAATTGAGTGATGAATTTATGATTTTTCAGTGATGCATTATTGAACAGATTGGAATATGTTTTATTACTAGAATGTAAAGTGATGGTTCATGTTTTCATACGGTTAATGTCACATTAAAAAGAACTGTTCGACCAGTGATTTAGAGACGGTCACTGTAACACCCCAAACTCAGCCTAGACGTTATGGCCGAATCTGGCGTGTCACATTGAAGTGTTTTATCGAAAACCTTGTTTTCATTGAAAAACCCTTCTTTAAAATAAAAACATTGAGTAAAATTCTAGCTTGTATTTGTTTCTTCCAAAGGGAGGTATATTTAAAAAAACTATTCCTTCTTGTATGATAATAATTACTTTGTAAAATCTCCTTTCAGTTGCGGAAGCTGTATTTAAAACAGATGATCTATGAAAACTTGTCATTTAAAAATTAAGTTGCGGAAACATAGTATTTAAAAACAATTATGGTTTAGGGAAACCATGTTCTACTTCTAGCAAGTATAAAGCATAAAAATAATAATAATCCTAGTTTGAAATAATATCCAGCTAATAGGCCTTATTACAATTCGGACTGCAATAACTTTAAATACTAGAAATTATAGGCTTAAGAAAACAAGTCCAAGTCGTCTTGCTAGCTGGCCACCTCGGAGTCCCTCTTACCATCGAACCACCAACTGAGGATCACCTGAGAAAAATAAAAGAGGGGGTAAGTTTCGAAAACTCAGTGTGTACACCCCTCGGCAAAAAGAAAAGCATGCAATAGCAAGTCTTTTTGGCCCTGAGCCCAATTCAATATCAGCACAGATGTAAAGCAATAAAATATGCACGAACCCCACCCATCCAACCACTACACACCATCCCCATCACCCGATACACTCCATGTGGAGATATAAATATCGACCCACCCATCTGATACACTTCAATGGTAGCCCAATTGCGGTACTACCTAACGTTGTAGCAAAGCTGCTAATCATATATTGGGCTTAAAAAGCTATCGGTGGATCTTCGGTCGTCAAGCAACCAAGCGATCCTCATATACTTCCTCCGTTCCATAATTCCCAACCCATATGCAACCTAAACAGAATATCATATGAATGCAGCAGATATACATGTAACATCCATAAATCTTACATTCAACACATAGGGGTATTTTAGTCATTTTTACCCTTAGGGGAATTTCGGTACTTTCTCTTTATGATGGGTTCATTACTTACCTTGGCCCGTTAACAAGTCCTCGTTAGCTAAAGTGAATAGATACTATGCACCAGGTAGGATTCTAGAGAAGAAGAGGTGGGTCAATAAGACCGCTTAAGTACCAAGCTCTCCTAAGATACAATCCTAGACATGCATATACTTATTGCCACACCTTAACCTTATGACTTGTCCATGGTCACAATTAATTAATTATTTAAGCTTTATGTCTGATTGAGTAGTTACCCAAAAACTAGGTCCACGACCCCTTACTAAACACTAACAGATCCACACCTATCCATTTGGCCCATCAGGCCTAATCTCATTCGTTTGGCCCATCAGGCCCAATCACATTTATATGGCCCATCGGACCCAAATCAATTCCAGGCCATGCAACCAACATGACTATTACAACATTTAGCATCAAATCGTCAATTATGCCTATCATGGGACCACAACCCATCAGGTCCATCTAGCCCATTCTGGCCCGATTGCCTGAAACACAACCCAAGACCATGAGACGCTCATGGGGCCTCTGATAATGCATCGGTTTCCCCTTTACGAGTGTTCGCGCACTCGCAAGACTATCGTAGCCAAACTTTCAGCTTTTCGGCATTTTGGGATATACAGGCCTACTGTGTGTGTTGTAACACCCCAAACCCGGCCTGGAAGTTTGGCTCGAATCTGGCATGCCACATTGAAGTGTTTTTTGAAAACAATGTTTCCATTAAAAACCCTTCTTAATAATTAAAAACTTATACCCTTTTTAAACCTTGTTAGAAAACCTCAACTGAATAACATTCTTAGCAACTTTGTAAAAATCTTGGCAGTTGCAGAAGCTTAATTTAAAAACAATTGCGGATACGTGATGTTTTGAACAACAGTAGTTGCTTTGGAAAACCGTGTTCTAATACTAGCAATTATAAGTTCAATAAATAAAATTCCAAATTTGAAATCCAAAAAATTACAACGGCTTTACTACAACCAACATAAAAACATTTAAAAGTAATAATCAAAACTGTAACATAAACAGTGTGTGTGGCTTCCTCTAAGCCCCTCGCAGCTCCGATCCGTCTAAGGTTGGAAATTACCTGAAAGGTTAATAAACGGGGTGAGTTTACGAAAACTCAGTGTGAAATCCCCTACTATATAAAAGGAACAGTCAGTCATATAGAAGAATTAAAAGTCTAGCCCCAGCCCTACTTACAGTTTCAGTATAAATTGGGCCTTAGCCCATTATAACAGATAGTACCAGATGGGCCTTAGCCCATTACAGAATAAGAAACATTATCAGAACTAGAATCAAAATGAGAATTAGAATTAGAATCAGGTGACAGAATTAGAATCAGAATCAGAATCAGAATTAGGTGACAGAATCAGAATTAGTATCGGTGCGATGTAATCGTAATCGAATGTGAATTCAATCCCAACCCATATCCATCCGTATACAGCCCCGTACCAACCTTACACCATGTGGGGAGACAACTCGACCCACCCATCCGCTACACACCACAGAATTTACAGCATGGCTGCCAGAACAGATATTGTGACAGAGTCACTAGATACAAATATTGTGGCAAAGCCACCAGAATAGATATTTGTGGCATAGCCACCAGAACGCTTCCTCCATCAATATAACCCAACCCATGCAACATGTCACGTATGCAGAATTTCATGCCCATATTTGAATCAAACAATCACGGTCAAGTCATTCATATCACCAACATGTATTCACAATCAAATCCACAACCACACAAATTCCAAGTCACCACTTGCCCACAAGGGCAAAACAGTCATTTAACATCTTAGGGGCAAAATGGTAATTTTACCCCACAGGGGTATCTCGATAATTCTACCCTACAGGGGTATTTCGATATTTTTACCCTATAAGGGTATTTCGGTAATTCTACCCTACAGGGGTATTTCGGTAATTCTACCCTACAAGGGTATTTCAGTAATTCTACCCTACAGGGGTATTTCAATAATTCTACCCTATAAGGGTATTTCAGTAATTCTACCCTACAAAGGTATTTCGATAATTCTACCCTACAGGGGTATTTCAGTAATTCTACCCTACAAGGGTATTTCAGTAATTTCACCCTACAGGGGTATTTCAGTAATTCTACCCTACAGGGGTATTTCGGTATTTCTACCCTACAAGGTTATTTCGATAATTTTACCCTACAGGGGCATTTCAGTAATTCTATCCTACAAGGGTATTTTAGTAATTCTACCCTACAGGGGTATTTCGGTATTTCTACCCTACAAGGGTATTTCGGTATTTCTACCTTACAAGGGTATTTCAGTAAACTAAAGTATTCTAAACAGGGATAACAATACGAATGGGCCTAAGGCCCATTCTCAGCCCAAATGGGCCCACACGCTCGTGTGGCCCTTTTAGCCCAAATCTAGCCACAGATATGAGATTCACCTAGCCTAGTCCAATATTTACTACACAATCAAACAAATTATACAATTGGGCTCGTAGGCCCATTGGGCCAACATGGCCCTTTTTGGCCCATCGCGGCCCGAAGTAGCCATCTTACAGCTAGAGTAGTGAGAAATACACACCTGATAGGAGACTGGAGTTAATCCGCGCTCCGGGAACTCTTAGCCGACGCCCAACCCAAATGAGCACGCCATAAAGCGAAAGGGATCAACCAAGAAAGGTACTTTTACTCTCCTCATGGTTCTCTCTATTTAAAGCCAGCTTCGCATCCACTCTTATGTTAGCTTCACGATGTGGGATCCCTCCATCATCAGAGTTTAAATTTAACACCAACTCTTGCCGCCCCTTGTTAGGAAAATAAATGCTCTTTGATTGCCATGAGTTCAAACCCTAGACCTCCTTGCCAACTCTATGACGCCACTTTCCTGCCTCTTATGTGGCGCTACTTTGCCACTAGACCACAAGGCTTTTTGTAGCACAATTTCTCCAACAATATTCTTAAGGCCTACCTACTACACCCAGGGTTTGATTCACCTTAAACCAAAATTTCTCTGCTAGAGTCCGTTTTGAACCAGGACTTCTCCAACATTCTCAAAGACACTTAACCACTAAAACAAGCCTTCATTAACGAAATTTACATGCACAACAAAATATTATAAGCTGCCTTCAACCGCTCCCATGCTCAAGGCCCAAAACTTCTAGGCCCAAATTCAGGGTGTTAAAACTCTACCTCCATTAAAGAAATTTCGTCCCCGAAATTTCCATCTAACTGGGTAGTCGTGTAACATCTACCCCACTATGCTACCATCACAAGACTCTGATCCTACTATCACTATCACACTTCAACTAGAACTTGAAACATCTCATACATACAACACTTATTCACTGAAGGAGACACATATTTATCACACATAAATACAATTTCTATATCCAAACATCACATCCACATAAAATAAAAACCAAATTTAAATTCAGACCAATGTCTAAGGAATCCACAGTATTTCAATTTCTAAACAGACAAAAGTATTCAGAAGACTTACGGATTCGGCGCCGGAGACTCAGTGTGCCATACTTTTTAAGAGAAATACTTCAAACAGACCACGTGGTTGAAAATAATTTTTTGAAATTCAACCTTTGAAAACCCAATCCACAGCCGAGTTGTTGCAACCGGGCTCTAATACCATTAAATGTAACACCCCAAACTCGGCCTGGAAGTTTGGCTCGAATCTGGCGTGCCAAATTGAAGTGTTTTTTGAAAACCATGTTTCCATTAAAAACCCTTCTTAATAATTAAAAACTTATACCCTTTTTAAACCTTGTTAGAAAACCTCAGCTAAATAACATTCTTAGCAACTTTGTAAAAATCTTGGCAGTTGCAGAAGCTTAATTTAAAAACAATTGTGGATACGTGATGAACAATAGTAGTTGCTTTGGAAAACCGTGTTCTAATACTAGCAATTATAAGATCAATAAATAAAATTCCAAATTTGAAATCCAGAAAATTACAAATTGCTTTACTACAACCAACATAAAAACATTTAAAAGTAATAATCAAAACTGTAACATAAACAGTGTGTGTGGCTTCCTCCGAGCCCCTCGCAGCTCCGATCCGTCTAAGGCTAGAAATTACTTGAAAGGTTAATAAACAGGTGAGTTTACGAAAAACTCGATGTGTGAAATCCCCTACTATATAAAAGGAACATCGGTCATATAAAAGAATTAAAAGTCCGCCCCACTTTCTACTTACGGCTTTGATCAATTGGGCCTTAGCCCATTATAACAGATAGTACCGGATGGGCCTTAGCCCATTACGAATAAGAAACATTATCGAAACTAGAATCAAAATGAGAATCGAATTAGAATCGGTGACGAATCGAATCGAATCGAAATCGAATCGAATTAGGTGACGAATCGAATCGGTGATCGTGCAAATCGTAATCGAATCGAATGTGAATGCAATCCCAACCCATATCCATCCGTATACAAAATTTCATACCAACCTTACACCATGTGGGGAGACAACTCGACCCACCCATCCGCTACACACCACAGAATTTGCAGCATGGCTTCCAGAACAGATATTGTGACAGAGTCACCAGATACAAATATTGTGGCAGAGCCACCAGAATAGATATTTGTGGCATAGCCACCAGAACGTTTCCTCCATCAATATAACCCAACCCATGCAACATGTCATGTATGTAGAATTTCATGCCCATATTTGAATCAAACAATCACAGTCAAGTCATTCATATCACCAACATGTATTCACAATCAAATCCGTCAACCATACCGTCCAAGTCAGTCACTTGCCCACAAGGGCAAAATAGTCATTTAACATCTTAGGGGCAAAATGGTAATTTTACCCCACAAGGGTATCTCGGTAATTCTACCCTATAGGGGTCTTTCGGTATTTTTACCCTATAAGGGTATTTCGGTAATTCTACCCTACAGGGGTATTTTAGTAATTCTACCCTATAAGGGTATTTCAGTAATTCTACCCTACAGGGGTATTTCAGTAATTCTACCCTACAGGGGTATTTCGGTAGAGGGGTATTTCAGTAATTCTACCCTACAAGGGTATTTTGAAAATTCTACCCTACAGGGGTATTTCAGTAATTCTACCCTACAAGGGTATTTCAGTAATTCCACCCTACAAGGGTATTTCAGTAATTCTACCCTACAGGGGTATTTCGGTATTTCTACCCTACAAGGGTATCTCGATAATTCTACCCTACAGGGGTATTTTAGTAATTCTACCCTACAAGGGTATTTTAGTAATTCTACCCTACAGGGGTATTTTAGTAATTCTACCCTACAGGGGTATTTCGATATTTCTACGCTACAAGGGTATTTCGGTATTTCTACCTTACTAGGGTATTTTAGTAAACTAAAGTATTCTAAACAGGGATAACAATACGAATGAGCCTAAAGCCCATTCTCAGCCCAAATGGGCCCACACACTCGTGTGGCCCTTTTAGCCCAAATCTAGCCATAAATATGAGATTCACCTAGCCTAGTCCAATATTTACTACACAATCAAACAACTTATCCAATTGGGCTCGTAGACCCATTGGGCCAACATGGCCCCTTTCGGCCCATCGCGGCCCGAAGTAGCCATCCTACAGCTAGAGTAGTGAGAAATACACACCTGATAGGAGACTGGAGTTAATCCGCGCTCCGAGAACTCTTAGCTGATGCCCAACCCGAACGAGCACGCCATAAAGTGAAAGGGATCAGCTAAGAAAGGTACATTTACTCTCCTCATGGTTCTCTCTATTTAAAGCCAGCATCGCATCCACTCTTATGTTAGCTTCACGATGTGGGATCCCTCCATCATCAGAGTTTAAATTCAACGCCAACTCTTGCCGCCCCTATTAGCAAAATAAATGCTCTTTGATTGCCATGAGTTTCGAACCCTAGACCTCCTTGCCAACTCTATGACGCCACCTTCCTACCTCTTATGTGGCGCTACTTTGCCACTAGACCACAAGGCTTTTTGTGGCACAATTTCTCCATCAATATTCTTAAGGCCTACCTACTACACCTAGGGTTTGATTCACCTTAAACCAAAATTTCTGCTAGAGTCCAGGTTTGAACCCAGGACTTCTCCAACAGTTCTCAGCACAGTTAACCACTAAAACAAGCTTTCATTAACGAAATTTACATGCACAACAAAATATTATAAGCTGCCTTCAACCGCTCCCATGCTCAAGGCCCAAAACTTCTAGGCCCAAATTCAGGGTGTTACATGTGTAGTGTATGTACACACCTGGTACTAAAACATGCTGCGATCTCCTTAGCCATGAACCTACAAATTATTTTACTCAACGATTAATCACACATATATCAAAATGATCACCAAAAACTGAAAATCTCACCTTTGCCTTACCTTGAACGACAAGCCTTAACACCCCTTCCTTGATCACTAATCACGGGTATTTCTTAGATCTGCATCAATCTTAATCATTAAGAACTAAAAAAGAAGTGACTTGCAATCATCTTAAGTCACTCTTAAATCATCCATGACCATTCGGCCCACTTTAACTAATAAAAGAGAAATACTTACCCAAAACCCCAAAACGCCTAAGGAGTAATTAGGCAGATATTTGAACTCCAAGTTTCGATACTAATCCTCTACCAAACCGATTTAGAATGAGTGAGGGAGAGAAGAAATCGGTACTAGGAAAAGTGACTGAAAGAGCAAAGCACTTACACAAGAATCAGCCGAAGTAGAAGGAATAGTGGCGGCACAGAGGGTCTTCAGCCAAAGAGGTATTTGGCTTTTTAGATTTCTATGGTGAAAGGGGTTATTCATCACAAATAAGAAGAAAAGAAAGAATGGAAAATCGGCAAGCAAGGAACAAGGAATTCGACTTCTAAGCACTTAGAGAGAAAATGTGTTTCGGCAACACAAAAATGAGGAATTCGACTAAAGGAAGAGAAGCAATTTTGGCATTACCCTAGAATCCCCAAAATCGACACCTATATATACTATAGTCGAATTTACCTATCCTCGAATTCTCAATTCAGCTCCACTTCTCTACACCCCTCATCACCTAACTTTTCTCCTTGATAACTTATTAATCCCTTCCTTAAATTTCTCCTCTGATCACTCTCTTCAGAGTTTACATCCAACACCACCACTGGTCATTCATTGAGCAAAAATAAATCCTTCTTTTGAGAAAGGAGGGATTCGTCCAAACCTCCTTGCCATGCATGTGACGTCACCTCTAAGCCCCACATGTGATGCTACTTGCCACTCCAACACAAGGCTCCTTATGTCCAATTCCTCCTTCATTTATTTAAAAACCAAACTACTTGCCAACAAGGTTCTTTTAATTATTAAACTATAATTTCCCACACCCCAAAGTTCAAACTCAAAACTTAACCAAGGCCTATTATCACATAAATAACACTTGACTAGGAATATTAAGCACACTTTTTATCAAAATCGAAAAAAAGAAAGTTTGCGATTTTTGGGGCGTTACATTCACTTTATGTCTGTATTGAGAATTTAGTGATATCGTTTATTCAACGAAAGGTGTCACAAGTTCCTTGATTTCAAGAATTAAAGTATCGAATGTCATAGAAAGATCTGAAGTTAAGATAATGTTAAATACTTGAGCTATTGAAAGATCGCGAGTAATTATTGAGTAATCTCTAGGAAATCAGATATAGTTACAGGTGCTGAATGGAAAAATCTTTGTTTATTTTGTAAGTGGGTTACATGATTGATCTTAATTGATGATGACCTGATTTTAGCTAGATTAAAAGCTAAAGCGATGTTTTCATTACAAGATTAAGAATCTCAGAAATGTGTTAACGAATGGTAGCTAAACGAGTTCAGTATGAGTCAATTTTTTATTCTAAATTTCAGGTTTGACCTGATGACTGATGTTATTGTTCTGAGATAGAAATTGCTTACAGATGAATTTAGAGCTTATGCAGGAAATTTTTGTATGAGGCTTAGTAGTAGCTCGTTGGTTTATTCTGGTAGTAATAAAAATGTGCAGTTATTTCAAATAGATGTTTGGTGATCGGGTATGTAACCTGATATTTTTGAGTTTATGCTTAGATGTCGATTTGATAATAGATAAAAGTTAAATATCAAAAGCATTCAGGTCTATTGCAGTCAGTGATAACCTTGATATGATATGAGATAGAGTTACTATAGATTTTGTATTTGAATTATCTTTATCTCCGAAAAGGAAGATGTTATCGAATTGTGATTGATCGTTCGTGCACAGATTTCTTGTTTAACAAACCAACCAAGGAAGATGTTTCTAGGATTATTCGATTATGCGAAGTATCAGTCTCCATTATTTCAGATTGAGATCCAAGGGCTATATCCCAATTATGGAAAAAAAGTTACAAGAAATTATGAGTACATAGTTGCATCTTGGCACGGTAATACACTTGTAAATCGGTGGTAAGTCTAATAGAGTAATTCAAACCTTTGATGATATGCTTCGACACTTTGTGTTAAAGTTCAAAGGTGATTAGAAAGAGATATATGAGGTTGATATGATTTGTGATTCTGAGAAATTAGTGCAAGTAATTCATGAGAGTTTAAAGAAATTTCTTCTGGTAAGATTTTCGGGGACAAAAATCCCTAAAGGGGGAGAGTTGTAACAGCTCGATTTTGGGCCTAGTCAGAACAGTGGTTTCGAACCACAAATCCAACAAGGAAAAGTCGAATTTTATTATCTTTTTATAGTCTACAATTTCACGGAACGATTTCGTGAAAATTACGTTAAAAAATTTTGACGTTTGGGCACTCAATTTAGTCAAAAGGACTAAATTGTATAAAGTACAAAAGTTGAGTTCTACATGTTAGAGGTGTCCAATTGTTATGAAATTTTAAATTTGAGGTCTTTAAATGGTAATTAGACCATTGGTTAAGTTGGTGGACAAAAATGGACATGGTTTGGTATATTTCTAAAGTTTTTCATTAAGGGTAATTTGGTCATTTAGTAATTAAAATGAATTAAAAACAAAAATAAAAGCCAATTTTTGTCCATTTTCAACCCTTGGCCGAATTTCACATGAGAAAGACATAGCTAGGGTTTTTCAAGCTTCCAAGCTCGATTGTAAGTGCATCCTAGCCCTATTTTTAATGTTCTTTATATTTTTGAGATCCTCGTAGCTTGGTTTAGCTATTTCCACCATTATTTTGAGCTAGGGTTTGTGTTTAAAAATTTACCCATGGAATACATGCATGTGTTTGGATGTTTTATGGAAGAATATGAAAGTTTGGGGTGTGATAAACAACTTTTACTAAGTGGTTTTTGATGAAATTGCACAGAAGGACCTATTTGTAAAAGTTGTGAAATCATGTGTAGAAAATGTGATTTGGTGAAATATGAGCTACTATAAGAGGGAATATGAGTCGGCCAGGCTTAGGATTTGAGAAAAAAAGTGCTTTCCATCTTACGAGCCTAGGGGCAAATTTGTAAACATGTAAAACTTTAGGGTCAAAAATGTAATTTTTCTATAGTTTGATTTTTGGACTAAATTGAATAATGTGAGTATTAAATGAGTTAAATGTGTTATTATAGATCAAGAAAGACGAGGAATTGACCTCGATCGAGGAAAAAAAAGTTGTGGAGTAAATTGCAAATTCATCATATTTTGCACTGAGGTAAGTTTGTATGTAAATAATGCATCGTTTTTACTTACATTATCACATTTTATTATGTTTTATGAAATGTGGCTGAATATTGAATGAAATTGACAAGTATCGAAAAGTGAGAAATTTCCCGGTTGAACACTAGGAACAGAATAGGATACAAGTGACATGTCACTAGTGACTCAAGTGTGGTACTTTGTGAAGGCCACTTTTAGAAGAGATAGCTTGGTCACAAGTGTGGTACTATGTGAAGGCCACTTTGTGAAGAAAGATAGCTTTGGTCATAAGTGTGGTACTATGTGAAGGCCACTTGTGAAGAAGGTAGCTTTGACTACAAGAGTGGTACTATGTACAGGCCACCGCGTATCCGTTACTATTCTGATGTGTTCAACGGGAAATGACTAGGTGTAATTGAATATGACTTTGTAATGAATAAGTGCAGGTAGATGTGTGTAAACTTATGAGCAATGTTCTCAATATGTGATCGAACTTTGGTAAGATGGATATGGAGTAAGTGTTACAATGAAAGTTACTACAAAGAAAACATGAAAGAGTGAAATTTAGTAATAAAACAGTTTTGGACAGCAACAGTTGTGTGACTTTGAAAAATACCAAAAATGGTGGAAATCGAATTAGAGGTTGAATAAGATATGAAATTAAAGCTTATTGAGTCTATTTTCATATAAAGGAAACGATGTAAGCAAAAGAATTTCATATTATGAGATATTTGAATTTTTGTGAGACAGAGTTAGAATGATTTCGGAATTCCCTGTTCTGATTTGGGAGAATCATTAAAAATTGTACAAAAATATTTATGGGTTATAATTTATATGCTTAAAATCAATGAGTCTATTTTCAAAAGAAATAAACAAGAGCATCATCCGAATCTCGTACGAGGAGATAATTAATTTTTAGTGAAGAGGGGTCGGAACTATCGGATAGTGAAACAGGGGTGATTTTAAAGAATAAAATGTACTTATTGGCTAAACCAAAAATTCTGAAAATTTTATGGTAAGAATATATGCGAGTCCAGCTTCTAAAAAAATTAGCGGATCTTAATTTGGAGTTCCATAGCTCCAGATATAAATAATTTAGTGACTATGACTCGAATAGACAGCTTGTTTTGAACTTTAGTAAATAGTGGATCTATGTGTAGTTATGATTGTATTATTTTGAAAACATATTTTGAGGATTTATAAAAGCATGTTAATAATTTTTTTATTATTTACATACCTACTTACTAAGCTATATGCTTACTGCCCTCTCTTTTCCTTTGTTTTATAGTGTCACCAAGCTAGCTCGGTGTAAGATAGAAATTGCATGTGTTTCATTATACGAGCCTAGGGACTAAATCGTAAAAAAAGTCAAAGGTTAGGGGCAAAAGGGTCATTTGGACCGGGGGTAGAAATTAAACTTGAAATGTGTAATGTAATGAATTAATAATATAATTTTGTTGTTATAGACCTCGAGGAGCAAATTCCGGAGGTCGATCGAGGCAAACACAAGGTTTCAGAATAACCGAAACACAGCTCCGAAACGAATACCAAGTAAGTTCAGATAACTCGAAGTAAACCTATAACATGCATATTTGTATGTTTTGTGAATGTATGATAATTGCATTGTTGATGGCATGGAAATGCATGAATTGTATCTTTAATAATGAATTGTTAGATAATGTCTCAGTTGAGGTTGGAAAGGGAATTCGATGGATAAACCATGATTTACATGAGACTTGAGATCCTGCATGTGTTACAGAAAAGGATTTAGCCTGGACTGGTAATCCGAAGATCTCAAGTATAAAAAGGATCTAGCCTGGACTGGTGTTCCTTGAGTGATCGAGCCTTCTGAAGAATATGTGTGCATTGTGGATTTAGCTCGGACGGGTAATCCGATTAGGGTCTGAATTTAGCCTGGACTGGTAATTCAGATTTGAGCTCATTAAGGGTGTTTGTCGTTATAAGGGATTTGGCCTGGACTGGTAATCCCGACATCACCTTATGAGTTTATATTACAGGGGATTTAACCTGGACTGGTAATCCCGCCGTAAGATGTGAGGTTTGCGGGAGTGCATACTTAAAATGATCATTCATATGAATTGATGGTGACTGGATAATCCGTCGAGATTTCCTAGAAACTCATGGGACTATCACAAGGTATATGTACAAATGACATGTAAAATGATGAGCTCATCTAAGATAAAAATGTTCATGGTATTTTCTATGTGACTAACTCATTGATTGAGTACATGTGATAGGGAAACCATTTTCATGTTCATTGGTTTCATTATCTGTTATGGATGTATGCTAAACAACCGGTAAGTTTATTTTCTAGTTATTCGGGCTTACTAAGCATGTAAATGCTTACCCCTCTCTTTTCCCTGCTTTTCAGAGCTCAAGGACTCATAAAGATTGGAAGACAATTGGAGAGTCAACACACTATCAACTAGACAAACTTTGGTATAAAGACATTTCTATTTTGTCCAATGGCATGTATAGGATTTTTGAGTATTTTGTTATGTATGTCATTTGATTTTCCTAGTGAAGGCATGTAGAAATATGTTTTTTTTTTTGGTTTTGTTATATGGCCATGGGAATTGGCTCATTTTGAAGTAGGCTATGCCCTACAAATCTATGCATGTTTATATTCATATGCGATGGCAATGAGTTATAATAATGAGCCAATCTTAATATGTCAAGCAGACATATTAATCATTAAATGCAAGATAAGAATTAACTTAGCATGTATGAAACCAATGACATGAGGTTCACATGCAATGAGGTTAATAAAAGTTTCATATTTACAAAAGGACAATTTGGCCCAAATATACACTATAGTAATCTATAAGTGTAATTGGCTAGTAGAGGGTGACTTAAGGCTTGGAAAATAGCCTAGTAAGGTCCACATGGGTAGACACACGGGCGTGTGTCTAGGCCGTGTGTGACACACGGGCTATTCCCATGGGTGTGTGCTATGACCGTGTGTCCCCTGCACCTGAAATTTTAAGTCAGCATAGAGCACGGGCTAAGCACACGGGAGTGTGCCTTGGCAGTGTTTATTTAACAGAATGGTGAGGTTAAACTCAGTGTAGTACACGGGCTAAGCCCACGGGCGTGTGCCTTGGCTGTGTTGCATACTGGAAAAAAGGACACGGGCGTGTTACACTTCAACTAAGGGAAAATTTCCCAAAATACCCCAAGTCTACCGGACAATTTTGATTTTGTTTCGTACTACTCCTAGGAGTGTTTTTAGGCCTCGGAGGCCTGTATAAGAGACAAAGTGCACACGTTTGAAAAGTTTTAAATCACGAGCAAAATTCAGTAACCAGATTGAGTATGTTTGTAAAGGTGAATTACTGGTAACGTGTCAAACCCTATCTCGGCGTCAAATACGGGCGAGGGGTGTTACACTATCTACATATTGTTATCCATCGTGTTGGCTCTCGATTATGAGATCTGGAAAATGGATGTCAAGATAGTGTTTCTAAACAACTATATTGAAGAGAGCATCTATTTGATGCAACCTACTAGATATATAGCTAAAGGAAATTAGCATAAAGTTTGTAAACTACTTAGATCTATATACGGACTTAAGCAAACATCCCGCTCATGGAATCAAAGATTTGATCAAGAGATCAAGACTTTTGAATTTGAGAAAAATGTAGATGAACCTTGTGTTTACAAACTTTAGAGGATGGAAAGGTGGTATTTCTTATTCGATATGTCAATGGCATTCTACTAATTAGGAATGGTGTAGGGATATTGTCGTTGGTTAAACTGTGGTTAGCCTAACAATTTAGCATGAAGGACTTGGGAGAAGCTAACTTTGTTCTACTCATTCGAATCCTAAGGGATCGAAAGAAAAAAGTGATAGCATTATCTCAGGCTTCATGCATAGACAAGATATTTGAGCGTTATTCAATGACAAATTCAAAGAAGAATCAACCTTCTGTTTTGGGATTTCATCTCTCTTCGAAAGATTGTCCTAAAACAATGGAAGAAAGAGAGAACATAAGGAAGGTTCCTTATGCTTCGATAGTAGGAAGTTTAATGTATGTTATGCTATGCACACGCCCAAATATCTGTTTTGCAGTAGGGTTGGTAAGTTGATATTAGGCGAATCCAGGACCAAGACACAAGCAAGCAGTTAAGCATATTCTTACTTATTTATGAAGAACGAGGGATTATATGCTTGTGTATTGTAGAGAAGATCTTACTCCCATTAAATATATTGATTCTAAATTCCATATGTGTCAGAATTTAATCAAAATGACATTGGACTATGCTTTTGTCCTAAACAGAAGGTCTATAATGTTAATAAGTTTTAAGCAGGGTTACATTGCTAACTTAACTGTGGAAGGCCAAATATGAGGCATGGAAAAGCTATAGCACTGTAACAGTGCGGGTATAATTAAACTCAAATCAACTATATAAGGAAAAAATACATGGATACAAAGTATCATAAGGGAGATGAAAGTGTTTGAGGAAATAGTGGATGTAATCAAAGATCGCATCTGAGGACAAACCCTAGGGATTTTTTTTGCCAAGACTCTACTAGCTAGAGAGCTCGAAACATATGGAGGGCACAATAATGTGAAACATTATCTAGTTCACTAAGGCAAGTGAGAGATTTTTGGATCTAATGCCCTAAGTGTAGTATTTTCGTTAATGTACACTTGTAATATTTTTGAACAGATTGGTTACTAAAATTATTCATGAATTACATTAATACTTTGTATAATGTCCTGATAACACTTGAAAAGTGCTATATTTAATGCCTCTAAATAGAATTAATTAGTTGTAATTAAGTGAATACATTTGCATTTTTAGGATATTTTTAAAACATTGCATGACAAAGCTTAGATTGTGATAAAATGGTCATTATTTGTTACTTTTATTACTTGGGGAGTAAATGTGTGGTTTTGTGTGAATACAAGTATAGAAAGAGTAAGAAGATGAAGAGGGAAAATAAGGAAGTGAAATATTGCCGTGGCAAATGGTAAAATTGATTGCCAACAAATTTGCCATGGTAATTCTGAGAAGATGACTCAACACTTTATCCACGTCATTCCTAAACAGTTGTGTGTGTACTAGAAAATCCAACCTCAAAAGAGGATTGAAAAAAGTGTGCTAAGGTGGGACGGATCTACCCAATAAAAAAGAAGATAAAATAAGAAGAAAAAGAGGAGAGAATAATTTGTGTGAGAGAGAGATTGGTGACAACAATCCTCTCTTTGCACAGAAAAAAAACTCCATTAGAGAATTTTAGAGAAAGAAAGGGTAGCAACTACAGAGAGCAGAATACAGACGTGAAGAAAGGGACGATACATCTATCCTGGATTCAAGTACGATTGGAAGATAAAAGAGAAGCTAGAGTGTGGCAAGAAACCCTGCAGTTCTGCCTTTAGTTTTCCTAATTTCTGTGATTCACACTTCCTTAAATGTTTATGAATAATTTAAATTTGGTGTTTACTTTTCCACCCATGAACTAAATCTTTTCTGGGTAGGAGTTATTTGGGTGGATATTTATCATCTTTAATGCTTATGATTTGAGATTGCCTATATCACTATTTCATTCGATTTATGCCTATTTTAAATACATGTATGCAAGATCTAGATATAGTTGATTGTATTTTGTGTTCATAGATTTATTTTTAATTTTGAAAAGGTTAAATATATTGGATCTAGAACCATTTGATGAAAGCAAATATTTGAAAAAATATTCGTAGCACTCTAGACTTAGATGTTACGAGTTGTACAGAAAATGACGTTCATTGCAGTTATTAATCCAGAGTTCTATAGACATACAATAACTTAGACTTTTAGCTTAAAATCTAGCTATCGAAAGAGGAAGGTTATAGTAGTAACCCTCTGAGCAGTTGATTAAACAATATTTTGCCATGACATTATTTTAATATGAGCATTTCACCTGAATAATTCCAGCCCTATTCATTCAACAATAGAATTGCTCTTGTTTTTTATCTGTAATTTTCCAATACATTTGATTTGCCATATCAATTCTCTATTTTTAGCATTAAATTACAATAATTCATCATCACAACATCTTATTCAATTTAAGAGTATTTCCTGCTATTTAGTATAGTTAATAGGATTATAATAACTTAATCAATCTCTTACCAATTTCAAATCCTGTGGAGACCATACTTACTTATCACTTTATTAATTGAATGACATGTACACTTGCAAAATTACATTAGTTATTTACACAAAACAAGTTTTTGACGCTGTTTTCGGGGATCGACAACATTGGTGAAAAGTTGATTTGTTAATATTCTTGTTATTTTTGTTAGAACAGTTAATTAGTATTTTATTTGATTTTTCAAGTTTGTACTAGTCCATGAGAAGAACTATTCAAGAGGATACAAAATACTATTTTGATCTTGATATTGAAAGGACATTAAGGCGAAGAAGGAAAGCATTCAGAGAAATGGAGAGAATCATAAATGATCCAATCAGAGAAGATCAGGTACTCTAGAATGAAAAGAACGCTGATATTGCTCGAATCTTAGATGATAGAGATAGACCAATCAGAGAACATGTAGTGCCTACTTTGGGTGATCTAAGTTCAGGAATTGTAGGCCACATATTCAAGCTGAACACTTTGAATTTAAACCAATAATGTTTCAGATGCTACAGACAGTAGGGTAGTTTAGTGTTTTACAAACTAAAGATCCCAGATTTCACTTGAGACATTTTCTTGAAGTCTATGACTCATTCAGGTAGCAAGGTGTTCCTGAAGATGCCCTTAGTTTAAATTTATTCCCTTACTCAGTGCAAGATCATGCCAGATCATGGTTGAATGCATTACCATCAGGTACAGTGGCATCTTGGAATGAACTGTGTTAGAGATTTTTGCTTAGGTACAATCCTCCCAACATGAATGCCAAGCTAAGGAATGACATTACATCGTTTAGACAATGTTCTATAATGGATTAAATGCTCATATGCAAATGGTGGTGGATGCATCTACTAATGGTACATTGCTTGACAAATCTTACAATAAAGCATACAAAATTCAAGAAAGTATAACAAATAATGATTATTAGTAACCTCACTATCAGAGTTGGTATTGGTAGAAGAGTTGCTAGAGCAATAGAACTTGATGCGATTACATCGTTAACAGCTTAGGTATCATCTTTAATGAATATGATTAAAACTCTAAAAAGACCTTTTGCAATGTAAGAGATGAAGGTTGTAGAACTAGCATGTGTATAGAGTGGAGAAGATCATGTTTTTGATGAATGCCCATCCAATCTAGCCTCTGCATATTACATAGGAAATTTTAGTCGTAGCAACAACAATCCCTACTCCAGCACCTACAATCCAAGGTGAAAGCAACATCCAAATTTTAATTGGAGTAATCAGGGAATGGAAAATGCCAGCATTGTTAATAGACAAAATGCGGTTGGTGTACCACCTGGACACATTCAACCAATGCCGTAGTAAAATATGCAACAAAGATCATCATCTTCAACATCAGCTATGGAAGCTTTATTAAAAGAGTATATGGCTAAGAATGATGCAATTATTCAGAGCCAGACAACTTCCTTAAAAGCTCAAGAGAATCAAGTGGGACAAATTGCCACTACATTAAGCTCCAAACAACAAGGAGCATTGCCTTCTGACACAGAAACTTCTAGATCTCAAGGAAAAGAACAATGTAAAGCCATAACACTCCAGAGTGGCACTCAACTGCCAAGAGTTACGAATGATGCCTTGTCTGAGGAGGAAAATTTTGAAGTTCCTGAAAGCACAACTTTTGAACCAAAAGTGGAACAAAATACAAAAGATGGGAGTAGACAAAAACATACAGAAGCGACTTCATCTTGCCGAGCCAATACAAATGCCATGGCAAGACAACCTCAAAACATGGAAGGAAGGTCACCGCCACCTTTTCCCCAGCGTTTCCAAAAGTCAAAACAAGATGCTCAATTCAAGAAATTTCTAGACGTCTTGAAGCAATTACACATCAATATACATTTGGTGGAAGAATTAGAACAAATGCCTAACTATGTGAAATTCATGAAAGATCCTATTTGAGAAGAGAAGGTTAGGGGAGTTCAACACTATTGCACTTACTGAAGGGTTCACGGTAATGCTGAAGAACAAACTGCCACCAAAATTAAAAGATTCAAGGAGTTTCATTATACCCTGTTCGATTGGAAACCATTATTTAGGAAAAAAATTATGTGATTTAGGTGCAAGTATCAATCTAATGCCTATGTCTTGTTTTAGGAAACTTAAGGCAAGACCTACTACAATCACACTACAACTAGCTCATAGATCATATGTCCATCCAAAAAGTTGAAACAGATTAGACTAAAGAATCTGAAGAACTGATGGAAACTCAACAATTTGAAAATGGATGTAAAAGGAGCTTTGAATCATTATATTTATCAAGTCGCTCTTTCAACCCTCCTCATTCATCATTAGAAGATCCACCGGTGCTAGATTTGAAGCCATTACCAGTGTATTTGAAGTACACTTGTTTGGAAGAAAATGATACATTGCTTATAGCTATTTTTTCCAAGCTTACAACAGAACAAGAGATCCAATTACTGGAGGTCTTAAAGAAATCCAAGAAAGCTTTAGGATGGTCAATTGTGGATATCAAAGGAATTAGCCCAAGAATCTGCATGCATAAAATAATACTTGAAGATTGCCATGGCACATCTATTGAATAGCAAAGGAGACTGAATCTTGTCATGAAAAAAGTAGTTAAGAAGGAGATTATCAAATGGTTGGATGCTGAGATTATATACCCAATATCTAATAGCTCTTGGGTAAGCCCTGTTCAGTGTGTACCCAAGAAAAAAAGAGTCATAATAGTCAACAATGATAACAACAAACTCATTCCCACACGTACTGTCATAGGCTGGAGAGTTTGTATGGATTATCGAAAGCTCAACAAAGCAACAAAGAATAATCATTTCCTTTTGCCCTTTATAGATCAGATGTTGGACAGAATAGCAGAGGAAGCCTTCAACTATTATTTAGATGGCTATTCAGGGTACAACAAAATTTCAATATCTCCTACTGATCAAGAAAAAACTACATTCACCTATCCTTATGGAACATGTGCTTTCAGAAGAATGTTATTTGGGTTATGTAATGCCCCGACAACATTCCATCATTGCATGATGGCAATATTTTCTAACATGGTGGAGAAATTCCTTGAAGTATTCGTGGATTATTTCTCGATGTTTGGTGACACTTTTGAAGATTACTTAAAAATTTTGGAGTCAATACTTTGCCAATGTTAAGAAACAAATCTGGTGTTGAATTTGGAAAAATGCCACTTTATTGTTTGTGAAGGCATTGTTTTAGGCCACAAAAATTCACAGCAAAGAATTGCCATTGACAAAGCAAAAATAGAAGTCATTAAAAAGTTGCAACCACCCACTTCAATGAAAGGAATCAGAAGCTTCCTCGGGCATGTTAGATTTTACCGTCACTTCATCAAGGATTTTTCTAAGATATCAAAGACTCTATTTTAATTGTTGGAGCAAAACAGACCATTTCATCTTGATGAGTTATGCTCAAAGGCATTCGAAGAGTTAAAGTAACGATTAACTATAGCACCTATAGTCACTGCACCAGATTGGACTCTACTATTTGAACTAATGTGTGATGCAAGTGACTTTGCTGTCAGAGCAGTGCTAGGGCAAAGAAAAGCCAAGATGTTTCATTCTATATATTATGCCAATCGTACAATGACAGATTCACAGCTTAATTACACCACTACAGAGAAAGAATTGTTAGCAGCGGTGTTTACCTTTGAAAAATTTAGAGTTTATTTAGTGGGCACCGAAGTCACAGTTTATACAGACCATTCTTCCATCAAATACTTGGTGACAAAAAAAGAGGTCGAACCTAAACTCATTAGATAGATATTGTTGCTACAGGAATTTGATTTGGAAATCAAAGATAGGAAAGGCACTGAAAATCAAGTGGCTGATCACTTGTTATGACTGGAAGCAGGGAATGAGTATGGTGAGGGTCAAATGATTAAAGATAAATTCCCTGATGAGCAGATATTGTTGGTTATGGCATTGCCATGACATGCTAATATTGTTGACTTTCTAGTTAGTGTGTTGCTGCCACATGCGCTCAATCATCAATGACAAAGGAAATTCCTTCATGATATCAAGCAATATTATTGGGATGAGCCATTTCTATTCAAGTAGTGTGCAGAAAAAGTAATTCAAAGATGTATTCCAGATTATGAATTTTAAAGTATCCTGCATCGCTATCATTTTGCACCTTACGGTGGACATTTTGGAAGCATGAAAATTGTTGCAAAGGTTCTTCAATCTGGATTTTATTGGCCCACCATGTTTAAAGATGCTAATGAGTTTTGTAAAAATTGTGATCACTATCAAAGAACTGGTAACTTATCAAAAAGATATGAAATGCAGCTACAAAATATTTTAGAGGTGGAATTATTTGATGTTTGGGGAATTGATTTCATGGGTCCATTTCCACCATCCCGGGGAAAATCTATATTCTTGTCACTGTGGATTATGTCTCCAAATGGGTTGAAGTTGTGGATTTACGTACATATAATGCCAAATCAGTTATGAGATTCTTGCATACAAATATTTTTCCCAGGTTTGGTATCCCTCGTGCTTTAATTAGTGATGAATGCTCACATTTTGACTGTAGATTAGTTGCCATTGCTTTTAACAGATATGGAGTTGGGCATAAAACTTCCATGCAATATCACCCCCCCAAAAAAATGGACAAGCTAAAATTTCCAATAGAGAAATCAAGCAGATTCTGGAGAAAGTTGTCAATCCCAATAGTAGGGATTCGTCAGTAAGGTTAGATTAAGCCTTGTGGGTTAATCGCACAGCTTTCAAGACACAGTTGGGAATGTCACCTTTCAAGCTTGTATATGGTATACCATGTCATTTGTGAGTGGAGCTAGAACACAAAGCATTTTGGGCAATCAAGAAACTAAACATGGACTGGGGTGTTGCTGCTACTCATCGTGTAACACCCCTTACCCATATTCGACGCCAGAACAGGGTACGAGTCATTACCAGACTTAAACTTAAACAAACATTCAAAACTGAGACATGAATTTCCACTCAAATTTAAAACCTTTGAAATGCATTCATATCGTCCCTTAAACGAGCCTGTGAGGCCCAAAACATACATTAGGAGTGGTTCGAGACTAAACCGAGAACTTTGGAAACTTTTGGGAAACTTAGAAAATTTTTCATGCAAAAAAGGTCACATGCCCGTGTGGCTTGGGACACGCCCGTGTGGGTAGGCCATGTGGTCACACACACCTGTGTCCTTAGCCCATGTAACTCTCTGTTTATGACATCATACACAATTTGGGGTCACAAGGCCAAGTCACACGCCCGTGTTCCAAGGTCGTGTCCTTCACACGGCTGAGACACACGCCCGTGTCTCTACCCGTGTGGCCAAGAAAATGGCTATTTACTAAGCCATTTGCCACCCTCATTTGCACACTCGCATACATACTTTCAATGGCACAATTAAGCTACCAACACAACCATAATCAAGGCTTAAACATATCAAAACAATTATTTACTGTTCATAATAAAATTGTTTACTTGAGTCATAGTCACTAAATTATTTATATCTTGAGCTATAGAATTCTAAATTAAAATCTGCTTGATTTTTCCGAAACTAGACTCAAATATCTTCCAGCCATAAAATTTTCAAAATTTATGGTTTAGCCAAAAAGTACAGTTAATTCTTCAAATTCATCCTTGTTCTGCTATTTGATAGTTCTGACCTTTCTTCACTCAAAATTAATTATCTCTTAGTACAAGATTCAGATGATGTTCCTGTTTTTTTCTCTTGAAAATAGACTTATTAATAATTTAAACATATAAATTTGAACCCCAAATTATTTTTATAAAATTTTTAATGATTTTTCAAATTTAGAACAGGGGAACCCGAAATCATTCTAACTTTGTCTCACAAAAATTCAAATATCTCATAAAATGAAATTCTTTTGCTTACACCGTTTCTTCTATGTAAAACTAAACTCAATAGGCTTTAATTTCTTATTTTATTCAACCTTTAATTTGATTTCCAAAATTTTTGGTAATTTTTCAACGGTATACTACTGCTGCTATCCAAAACTGTTTGAATACTAATTTTACTCTTTCATGATTTCTTTGTATTAACTTTCATTTAGACATAAAAAACACCAAAGCATATCCATAACTAGCCATTCCAATAGCTATTCATTATTGAATATTTACATGCCATTCATTGGCCAGTTTAACCTATACATCAACAATAAAGGCTTAAACATATCATTTCCTTACCTTCATATACATGCTCATAACATCATACTTTATCAAGTCCATACATACCCAATCACCTTCAACATAACAACTTCCCACATGTATTGTCTAGTCTAATTTCATTAACATACCATTATAAACCACATCACACAATGACATTGGCATAGGCATATGAGTAATTAATATGCTTACAACTCATTAGCCAATATAAGCCAATTTATGTGGCTACATACCAAATCAAATCCTTAATCATTACAAGCCAATACATTTGGCCATATCATAATAACACATACACAAAATGAATAAGTCCTTAAACATGCCATAGACTCAAGGGTTTGCGTTCATTTACCCAACATGATAGCTTGATAGTGTGATAGCATCTCTGGCAATCTCCAACTTGAGCTAGCATACAACCCTATAAGATATGGGAAAGGAAGGGGAGTAAACTACAAAGCTTAGGAAGCTCGTATGCAAATAATAAGCAACAATAGTCATACATTTGTCATACAACAAACATAACATAACACAACATAAACGTCATTAAATCTTCATAGGCATAACTTACTCAATCACAATGCTTACCCCCTTCTATTTATAAACATAATTTAATACATCTTAACATTTGTCAAACGATCATAACCTCTCTAATATAACATACCATAATAATCATTAACAAATCATTTCAAGCCTCCTAGTAACATGCACATTAATTATGCGTATTCATATTTTCAAGCCCAAAACTTAACATCTTTCAATGATTTAAACTCTTAACTTCACATGCTTTTATAACCATTTTAATAGGCAATTATGTAAATCTTTCATTTTTTACACATATCCAATGAATCACAAATCAAGTGAACTAAACATCTTATCTCTCAATTTGATATGGCTCAAAAGCCTAACACATGATTCTCAACTGAATTTACCATGAATTTACACATCATCAACATAAATACTTATTCATAAGATTAACTTAAGGTTACTTTCATAGTGTTCATGAACTCATAATATCATGAAGTCAATGCTTATAAACTTTTTGTACATACATGTACAAACTCGTAACAGAGTCATATCTTTTCACATCTTTGACATAATCTTTGAATTACTCATTGAACCACTTGGAATGCTAAAGGTTACCCAGGAAATCTCGTACACATAGTAAGATGCCAATGCCATATCCCAGATATGGTCTTACATGGGATCACATATATCGATGTCGATAGCCCAACTATGGTCTTACACGATGTACTGTATCGATGCCATATCCCAAAAATGGTCTTATACGAAGTCTCATTTTCAAAGCCATGTCCCAGACGTGGTCTTATATGAAATCACATGCCAATGCCATATCCTAGATATGGTCTTATGCAGAATCTCAACAACCCTAATGTCGTGACATTTGTATCCTATCTATTCCTAAGGTTCAACCGGGATTTCGAAGTACCAAATCTTCGTTGAACGTACTCATAAAAATAATTAAACAATTCATGCAATATAAAATAATAAATTCATAATATAAAGTTTCATTATTTACACACAAACTTACCTCGATACCAAGAATGGTGAAAAGGACCCAACCGTCAAATACTTGTTTTTCCCTCGTTCTAGGCCCGAATCTCATTTTTCTTAATCTATAATATCAAATTTAGCTCACTTATTAGTCACATTATTCAATGTGACCCAAAAATCATATTATGGAAAAATTACGTTTTGCCCCTAAAGTTTGACATATTTACATTTTTTCCCCTAAGCTCGAAAAATGAAATTTATTCAATTTCTTCGATTCCCAAGCCTAGCTGAACCTCTTTTATACTTATAGTAGTCCACAGTTTTCATTAAATCACACTTTTATGTCATATTTTATAACTTTTACAAATTAGTCCTTTTAGGCATTTTCACCAAAAATCACTTAGTAAAAGTCATTTCTCTAGCCATAAACGTGTATTTTCTACCATTAAACACAAAAATACACACATATTCATCATGGGTCAAAACCCTAGACTTTAACTATATCTCAAATTAGTGGTAGAAATAGATAGATCTTGTTACGAGGATTTCAAAAACATGAAAATCATAAAAAACGGGGCTAGAACGGACTTACATTCGAGCTTGGAAGCTTGAAAAACCCTAGCCGTGGTTTACCCTTGTAAAATTTAGTCATGGGGTTGAAGATGGAAAAAAATTGGCTTTTAATTTTGTTTTTAATCCATTTTAATAACTAATTAACCAAAATGCCCCTAACTTAAAAATATTTTATTTCACCTATTTCATGTCCATTTTTGTCCAAAAAATTAACCAATGGTCTAATTACCATTTAAGGACCTCTAATTTAAAATTTCATAGCAATTACACATCTTTAGCTTCTAGAACTCAAGTTTTGCACTTTTTTACGATTTAGTCCTTTTAACTAAATTGAGTGCCCAAACGTCGAAATTTTCAATCGAAATTTTCATGAAATCATTCCGTAAAATTGTAGACCATAAAAATATAATAAAAATAACTTTTTTCTCGTCAGATTTGTGGTCCCAAAACCCCTATTCTTACTAGGCCCAAAATCGGGCTGTTACACATCACCTACTGGAGCTTAATGAGATGGATGAATTTTGAGCTCAAGCTTATGAGAATGTAAACTTGTACAAAGAAAAGAAAAGCGCTGGCATGACAAGAAAATTTTTCCACTACAATTTGTACTTGGACAACAAGTCTTGCTTTTCAATTCTAAACTTAAACTATTTCCTGGCAAATTAAAGTCGAGATGGCCTAGACCATTCGAAGTCAAGCGTATAAGTCCTCATGGAGATGCCAACGTTAATGATGGAAAAACATGATCCACTTTCAAAGTTAATAGTCAACGTATGAAACACTATTTTGGAACTCCTACAATACGTGACAAAATTTTCATTTCTCTTTGGAATAATTAAAATTTCTCTCATGCATTTAAACTTTTCTTTATTTAATTTTTTTTATTTTGTTATTTACTACACTCATTTAATTTTTCCTTCTTGTTAGATGTTTTTGTTTGGGCCAAAATAAGTACAGCTTGGAGCCACTAGCCCAAATTATTTTAATCCTCCCAATTTGCTAATTTCATTTCCTTTCCCACTAAATGTTAACTATTTGCCTTGTTAGCACATGATTGAGGCCAGACTTATCACACACACCACAATTTCTTCTCCCTCGCATTTTAACCTAGTCAGTTCAGTTTTCTTCTACATTTTCATCCCGCTTTGTTTTCTCGTTTTACTCTATGCTTCACTCATAACTGAAATCAAATCTCACCTTTTTCATTTTTCAATTTTCAATTGTCTATATTCTCTTCAATGGCTTCTCAAAAGGCTTCTGCTTCAACCTCTATCTCTCCACACACCTTCTTTAATAATCTGGTTGAGGAGAAATACCATAAAAATATTTCCAAACAACCATTCTATATGGAAAACAAATTCTTTTTTCAGGATGCTCCCTTCATGGGGCATACAGAGGTTGTTTTATCAGTTGTCGAAAAGCATGGGTGGGGAATCTTCTACCTCCATCCTGATGATGTCCTCCCAAAGGTAGTGAAAGAGTTTTATGCCCACATTACCTCTCCTGACAATGCATTTATATTTGTGCATGGTGCATCAGTTCTATTTGACGAGGACTCCGTCAATGCTCAATATGGATTGTTCGAAGTCCTTGATGAGCATGCTGTGTAACAACTCAATTTTGGGTCTAGTCGGAACAGTGGTTTCGGGACCACAAATCAGACGAAGAAAATTTTATTTTTATTATATTTATATGGTCTACAATTTTATGGAATGATTTTGTGAAAATTTCGTTCGAAAATTTTGACGTTTGGGCACTCAATTTAGTTAAAAGGACTAAATTGTAAAAAGAAAAAAAGTTGAGTTCTATAGGTTAAAGGTGTCCAACTGCTATGAAATTTTAAATTTAAGGTCCTTAGATGGTAATTATACCATTGGTTAAGTTGGTGGACAAAAATGGACATGGTTAGATATGTTTCTAAAGTTTTTCATTAAGGGCATTTTGGTAATTTGGTAATTAAAATGAATTAAAAACCAAATTAAAAGCCAATTTTTACTCATCTTCTACCCCATTGCTGAAAATTGCATGGAGAAGGCATAGCTAGGGTTTTGGCAACTTCCAAGCTGGATTGTAAGTCTGTTCTATCCCTGTTTTTAATTGTTTTTACATTTTTAAAATCCTTGTAACAAGATCTATCTATTTCTACCACTAATTTGAAGTTATGTCAAAGTTTAAAATTTTACCCATATGGAACATGTATGTATTTTGATGTTTGACGGTAGAAAATGCATGTTTGTTGTTTGTTAAATGACTTTTGCTAAGTGATTTTCGATAAAAATGCCTAAAAGGACCTATTTGTAAAAGTTATAAAATAAGTAGTAAAAGTGTGATTTAATGAAAAATGTGGGCTGGTATAAGTACAATAAATATTCGGCTAGGCTTAAGTAATGAAGAAATTTGATGAAAATCATTTTACGAGCCTAGGGACTAAAATGTAGAAATGTGAAACTTTAGGGGCAAAAATGTAATTTTTACCATAATGTGATTTTGGGCTAATTTTAATATTTCAATGATTAAATAAGTTGAATGGGATATTATAGATCAAGAAAAATGAGGTTCGAACCTAGAACGGGGGAAAAATGGGTATTTAACAGTTCGGTCATTTTTGCCATTTTTATGTCGAGGTATGTTCTATATAAATAATGCATTATTATTTATGCTTTAATTGTGTTATTATTGTATGAATTGTGATTTACTCTTTGAATGAATTCGACAAAGTTCGACAAAGTTCGACAAGCGAGAAAATCTCGGTTGAACCTTAAGAACAGTTAGGATACAAATGTCATGACATTAGGTTATTGAGATTTCGTGTAAGACCATATCTGAGATATGGCATCGATATGAGATTTCGTGTAAGACCATAGCTGGGCTATTGGCATCGATATGAGATTACATGTAAGACCATATATGGGATATGGCATTAGTACGATATTGTGTGTACGAGATCCCCGAGTATCCTTTAGTATTCCAGTTGGTTCAACGGGAAAATTTAATGAGTATGTCAAATAAGAGAAAGTGTATGTAAGTATTACGAATTAGTACATGTATGTACATAAAGTTTATAAGTATTGACTTCATGATATTGTGAGTTCATGATTTCTATGAGAATGATTTTGTGAAAGCCTTGTGATTATTGGTCTATACTTGTGATGTATGAAATTCATAGTAAATTCGATTGACTATTATGTGATTGGCTTTTGGGCCAAATTGAGTTAAGATATAGCATGTTTTAATCACAAATTGTGATTTATCAGATATGAGAAAAAGGAAAGATTGGCATAATTGCCTATTAAAATGAGTATGGGAAGATATGAGCTTTAAACAATTGAAGGATGTTAAAATATATGCTTGAAATGAGAATGCTCATAATTCATGTGCATGTTTACTTTGAGGTTTGAATTGACTTGTTAATTGTTGTAAAATGTTGGAAAGGATAGATTCCGGTTGTTAGGCTAATGCCAAGATTTTTCAAATTATGCTTATGAGTTAGTAGAGTAAACTTTGTGACTGAATAAAATTATAACTGTGAAATTTATATCTATTAGTACTATTTTGTGTTTTAATTGTTGAACTCGATAAATGCTTAATAAGAGTTGCTTATTATTTTCATGTGAACTTACTAAGCTATATAGCTTACCCCCTTCCTTTCCCATGTTTTATAGTGCCATGAAGCTAGCTTGAGTTGGAGATCGCCGGAGATCCGATCACACTATCAAGCTATCAATTTTGGGTATTATTGAATTCAAGTATTTTAAGTTTATGGCATGTATAGGGACTCAGTCATTTTTTTATATGCGTCATATGAATTTAGCCAATGTAATAGCTTGTAATTTTCAAAGGTTTGTTTTGATATTTGGCTTGTAAGTTGGCTTATATTGGCAACATGGTTGTAAGCCTAAGTGTATTCATATATATGTCAATGCCTTTGGTGATATGATCATGGTATGCATGGTGAATGTGAATTGTTTGGAAATGTGATTTATGGCATGAATGTCAATGTTTGGTAATATGGTCTATTGATGAGATGATAATTTTTTGTGTACAATAAGGTAACTAAAAGCAGTTAAATGAAGACTAATGAAGGTGAAATTAACATGAATGATTTATGGCATGTTAAAGGTTGTGTGTATGATAGATGTTGATATGGTACTAATATGTGATGGTCATAATTGTGAAGGGTTCATGGTTCATTTTATATATAGCCTTGGAAGTTGGCTAATGTTAGATATGAGTATATTTATATTAATTTCAATTGTGGATGTGGAAAGGTTGATGTTTTAAGCATGTTTGAAAATGGTATGAGAATGACATGTTATTGTCTTGGTTGTGATTATTTGGTTGCTCTTTATGCTTGAGTTTGTGCCATGTGATGTCGAGAAAATATGTGCAAGTGAGGGCGGCAAAATGGCTTGGTAAATAACCCTGTTTTTGTCCACGCGATTAGACACACGGGCGTGTATCTAGGCCATGTGTGACACACGGTCAGCCCCATGGGTGTGTGATCCGGCCATGTGTCTCCTGCACCTAAATTGTTGCAAAACAAAATGCTTAGTATCGAGCACACGAGCAGAGACACGAGCTTGTGTCTCAGCCGTGTGAAGGGCACTGTAACACCCCTCACCCGTACCCAATGCCGGGACAGGGTTCGAGGCGTTACCGAACTTAAACATTCACAAACATACAAAACCAGGTCACCAAATTTTGCCCAAAATTAAAACTTTTCAATCACATGCATATCCTTCCTTATACAGGCCTTCGAGGCCTAAAACATACATTAGGGTGGTTGGGGCCAAAATTGAAAACATTCGATAATATTTAGGCAACTTAACAATTTTCTAGCATTGGAGAGTAACATGCCCATGTGGCTTGGGACACAGCCGCGTTCTCAGCCCGTGTAACTCTCTGTTTATGACGTCAGTAACTGTTTAAGGGCACACGGCCAAGGCACACGCCTGTGGCCAGATACCGTCTTCTTCACACGGCTGAGACATACGGCCGTGTCTCTACCCGTGTGGTCCAGACTTAGGCTAATTTCCAAGCCTTTTTGTCATCTTTACATGCACACACATACACGATTTCAATGGCATTCATCATGTACAGATGCCATATACTTCTCATACATAGTGAACAAGCACAATCACATAACCACATAACACATATCATGAATAAATAGGCTTACAAGCCAAAATAACTATAAGCTGCATCTCATGGCTATAATCAACAATTAATACAATCCAATACCTTTGTCTAATCACAACAATAGTCATCATAGAAAAACTAAGTTCCTATACATGCCACTCGCATGAAAACATTTCATGTTCACATGTCAATACTCCAAGGATAATGGCTCGATAGTGAGATGCTGCCTCCGATGATCTCCAACCCCGAGCAGACCTGACAAAACTAAAAGAAATGGAAAGGAGCGAGTAAGCTTTTCGCTTAGTAAGCTCGCATGAAAATAATAAGCAATGCGATAACATGCTATTTTCATATTCTTTCTATTTACTCAAATTCCAACTAAGATGTTTTCCCAAGTCACAGTCATTAAATTAATTACATCCGGAGCTACAGAACTCCAAATTAAGATCTGTTAATTTCCCTAAAAACTAGACTCATATATTTTTCTTATCATAAAATTTTCAGAATTTTTGGTCTGGTTAATAAGTACATTTTATTATTCAAAGTTTCCCATGTTCTTCTGTTTAACAGCTTCAACCTTTCTTCACTAAAATTTATTTATCTCTTAGTACGAGACTCAGATAATGTTTCTGTCTCTTTCTCATATGAATTTTAACTCATAATTATTTTTTTTATAATTTCTAGTGATTTTCCAAAGTTGAGACAGGGGAGTCTGGAATCACTCCGACTCTGTCTCACAAGAATTCAAATATCTCATGATACAGAATTCTTTTGCTTTCACTGTTTCTTTTATGTGAAACTAGACTCATTAAGATTTAATTTCATATATTATTCAGCCTCTAACTCAATTTCCACTATTTTTAGTGGATTTTCAAATTCGGATCAATGCTACTGACCGGATCTGGTTTGGTACAATATAATGATCACTATTATAAGATCATTTCCAACTATCATGAACTTACCATTTCACAGATCCCTTACTCATTTTTCACAATGGAGCTCAATATAAAAGTTATTATTTCTCATAGGCACACTTAATCATAAGTATAGGATAGTTCCCTATCACATACACTCAATCATCAAATTAGTCTCATGACAATGCACCATGTAAATTTGTCTTAGAAGAGCTCATCATTCAATATTTCCTTTTGTTCATATATCTCTTATTAATCCCGTTGAGTATCTAGAAAATCTTGATGGATTATCCAATAACCGTCAATTCATAAGAATGATCATTTCAGGTATGCACTCCCGAGAACCTCACATTTTACTGTGGGATTACCAGTCCAGGCTAAATCCCCCGTATAGTAAACTCATATGGTGATGTCGGGATTACTAGTCCAGGCTAAATCCCTTATAGCGACAAATACCTTTAATGAGCTCAGATCTGAATTACTAATCCAAGCTAAATTTAGACCCTAATCGGATTACCCGTCCAGGCTAAATCCTTAATGCACACATGTTCTTCGGGAGGCTCGATTATTCAAGGAACACCCGTCCGGGTTAGATCCTTTCTATATTTGAGATCAACGGATTACTCGTCCGGGCTAAATCCTTTCTGCAACACATGCAGGATCTTGAATCACATATAAACCATGTTTTATCCGTCGAACTTCCTTTTTAACCTCAACCGGGACATTTTTCAACATGTCATTGTTAAGGATGCATTTCAGGTATTTTCATGCCATCATCAAATGCAATTACCATACATTCTTAAATCATGCATTTAGGCATATTAGGAGTTTACTTTAAGTAATTCGAACTTACTTGTCGAAATCTCATCAAGTACAACCATGTAGCAATTCATACAACCCATGTAATAGTGATTTAACATTCAATTCATGTAACAATAATTTGCCATTCAATTTCACATGACACAACAAGCATTACATTTTTCCATATCATACACACCATCCATCAACTTCTCTTAAACATATTAAATCATACAATTTATGCCATATCAAAAGAGAATTACAATTCATTCATGGTATTGCATTATTATTAACACACAAACTTACCTTGGATCTAGAAACGACAATTTACCATTTTAGTCCATAACCTTGTATTTTCCCGATTTAAGCCTGAATCTCGATTTCCTTGATCTATAATATCACATTTAGCCTACTAACTAGTCACACTATTCATATGGGTCTAAAAATCATATTTTAAAAATTTGCATTTTGACCCCTAAACTTTTGTATATTTGCACTTTTTCCCAAAGGCTCGAAAATTAAACTTCATCCTAGTTTCTTATGTTTTATGACATTATGATCATTTTTCCTTTCTATGGAAACATCAAATTCTCACTCTAACATGTACTTATAAACATTAGGTATTTTTACCGATTATGACGTTTTACTCGTCTTCACGTAAAATCGCTTAGCAAAAGTTGTTTATCTAACACCCAACACTCATTTTATACCATTAGACATCAAGATGCATGCATATTACTTATGGTTAAATTTTTAACCATAAATCCTAACTCAAAATAATGGTAGAAATGAGTAGATCATGTTACCGGGACTTTAAAAATGTAAAGAACATCAAAAACGGGGTTCGGGATCACTTACAAATGAGCTTGGAAAGCTTGAAAACCCTAGCCATGGTGTTTTTCATGAGACATTCGGCCATGAGGAAGAAGATGAGCAAATTTGGCTTATTTTTGGCTTTTTAATTCATTTAATTACCAATTTACTAAAATGCCCTTAATGAAAAACTATTAAAAACCAATCATACCATGTCTATTTTTGTCCAAAAACTTCAAAATGATCTAATTACCATTTAAGGACATTTAATTTAAAAACTCATAACAATTAGACACTTCTAACATGTAGAACTCAACTTTTGGACTTTTTACAATTTAGTCCTTTTGACCAAATTGAGTGCCCAAACGTCGAAATTTTCGAATGAAATTTTCACGAAATCATTCCGTGGAATTGTAGACAACAAAAATATAATAAAAATGAAATTTTCCTCATCAGATTTGTGGTCTCGAAACCACTATTTTGACTAGGCCCAAAATCAGGATGTTACAGGCACAGCCTCGGGACACGGGCGTGTGTCTTGGTCGTGTGACTTCAATTTGTTCTTGGGTGACAAACAGAAAGTTACACGGGTTAGGGACAAGGGCGTGTGTAACCACATGGCCTGCCAACACGGGTGTGTCCCAAGCCACATGGGCGTGTGACCCCTATTTTAGCAAAAATTCTCTAAGTGTCGTAAAATTTTCTAAATTTCTCGGTTTAGTCCCGAACCACTTCCAAACCATGTTTTGGGACTCGTAGGCGTATTTTAGGGACGATGCGATTGATTGTTAAAAAGTTTTAATTTGGTGTCAAATTTACAGCTAGAAAATGTATGTTTGCTTGTGTTTAAGTCTGGTAATGCCTCGTACCCTATTCCGGTGTCGAATACAGGTAAGGGGTGTTACATGCTGACTTTGTGAAGACAATTTCCCCAAAGTGTTTAGCCTAGGTTCTCATTGATGTTTGGGTGGAAGGAACACAATGTTCCATCTCAAGAAATGATTGTTACACCATCGAAAGAATCTCATTGAAGCCTCAATGCAAGATTTGGTACCATTTCTTAAAAACTCTTCTCATTCCTTTTACACATAATGCTACAATTTCTAAGGACCGATTATTGCTTCTCCAATCCATAATGGTTGGTTGAAAGATTAATGTTGGAAAATCATCTTTCATGAGATTTATCGTTGTGCCCAAAAGAATGTTGGCATATTCAATTTCCCCTAATTGATCACTACACTCTACGAAAGAGTCAAGGTTCCCTTACCACAAAATGAAGACCACCTTCCTAAAAAAGGGGTTATTACTACGCACATTGCACAAAAACTTGCTAGCGAAGAAATGTTACGGCAAACTGGCACACCTCTATCTTCTCCCCTTAGGACTGCTTCTGCTCCCATCGATTTCTCACACTAAGTTTGAGCAGCGAATGATTAAAGCTTTAGAAGGTTTGAAATAAAAATTTTGTGTGTTTGAAAAAAATTAGAAAATGCTTTTCACAGACTTTAGCAAAGCTCAAGAGGAAATGGCCATCTTTTGGGGATATGTCCGTTAACATGATATTGTCATTTGTAAATCCCTACAAAAGAATTTCTCGCGCCCAATGCCACCATTTCCTATTTTTCCTAAGGAACTGATATTGAATCCTGAAGTAGAAGATGAAGAACCTACTACTACCCCTACGCATAACCAAGACCCAGAGCAAGAGGAAGCCAGGATAAAATCTATCCACATTGAATCTGATGATGATGGAAGGGATAATAATCAGACTATCGCACTTGTACCGCAATCCAAAGCCTCTATGACTGCCCAGGAACGTACGGCTCATCAACTAATTAATGAAATCACAAAGTCTGAATCCAATGATGATAAGGAAGAGGTGCCCATCAACCAGTTTAAGAGAAAAAGATTTAAGAAGGCTGCTAGTAAAACCGTTCAAGCTGACAGTAATGACCAGGACAGGCCGTAATGTTACAAGAGAGCTGCAAAGAAATCCACCCAACCCAAGTGAAGTAATTTATTTACCCTCCAAGCTTTGATTTTTATATTTTCATGATCCTTTATTTTAGTTTTTATTTGTTTCCTACATTCATATAGCTTTTATTAATTTTACTTTTTCATTTCATGCATTGAGGACAATGCATCCCTTAGGTTTGGGGGTGTTTTGTGCATACAATTTTTTTTGCCATAACGTTCAATTGCCATTTAACTACAAGATTATTTGAGTATATGGTTATCAATGATGTTAAATGAGGATAATAACTCTTCTTTGTAAACTTAAAAAATAGGGTAATAGTTGTTTAGGCATATTTAGCATAGGATAGTTGTTGAAAATGACTTTCTAAAAGTAGAAAAATTGAAATGTAAATGCAATTAGGTTATAGTAGCATTCTTTGAATAAATTTAGGACTTCTTGACTTAATTTTAGTATAGTAATAGGGTATAATTTTATCATGGTAAAATAATATGAATACTCCAATGTTTGAACCTATGAGAGGTCTGTAGTATTTTGTTTGCTCCATTATATTGTTTACCAAAAAAATAAGTTCAAATTTGAGTGTTTGTCTAAAAAAATATATGTGCATATGCTAGTGACACTCCACTAAATCTTGAGGCTAAATTGCTAAGAAGATAGTTGTTTGCTCCATCCATCTTTTTAGTTAAAAGCTTTTGTTTCATGAGTGATTTATATTCAAATTGTGACATGATGTAATACGTGGTAGTCTAGTGTATTCTCCATTGAGGTTGTCAAGTATATAATCATATGACAATATGAATTCCTTAGGAAATTTTTTGTTGAAAATTGAATAAGTGCCTAAAACACTGAGTTTAGGAGAGAGATAACCTAAGTATATTTAGAGGCATCTGCTATAGTTTTAATTGCTGAAATATTTAGAAAATTTTACCTTTAGGAACCATGTTTTACATTTCATTTGCTAAATAAGTTTACAACAATTGTAAGAATTTTTATTTGTTTCAGTAAAAGATTGCTAAGAATTGAGGTACACAGTATGCTTATTATGATTTGGCAGTACATTTGGTGACTGATTGTTTTGGAAATTCCATGCATTCATGCATATTCAATCATCATTTGGGGGTGTGATAACTCTTGAGAAAGGTTATATTTAAGGCCTCTAAATAGAATTAATTGGTTGTAATCAAGTGAACACATTTGCAATTTTAGGATATTTTTAGAACATTGAATGATAAAGCTTGGATTGTGATATGGTCATTATTTGTTACTTTTATCACATAGGGAGAAAAGGTTTGGTTTTGTGTGAATACAGGTGTAGGAAGAGCAAGAAGATGAAGAGGCAAAATAAAGGAAGTGAAATGACAACAAATTTGCCATGGTAATTTTGAGAAGGTGACTCAGCACTTTATCCATGTCATTCTTAGTCAGTTGTGCGTGTGCCAGAAAATCCAACATGAAAAGAGGAATAGAAAAAGTGTGCTGAGGTGGGATGAATATACCCAATAAAAGAATGAGAAAGAAGAAGAAAAATAGGAGAGGAGAATTTGTGTGAGAAAAATACTGGTGACATCAATCTTCTCTTTGTATAGAGAAAAACTCCATTGGAGAATTTTAGAGAAAGAAAGGGTAGCAGCTACAAATACTAGAATACGGACATGAAGAAGAAGACGATACATCTATCCTGGATTCACGTACGATTGAAAGATAAAAGAGAAGTTGGAGTGTGGTGAGAAATCTTGCAGTTCTACCTTTAGTTTTCCTTATTTTTGTGATTTAAACTTCTTTAAATGTTGATGAATGATTTAAATTTGGTGTTTACTTTTCCACCCATGAACTAAATCTTTTCTGGGTTGGAGTTATTTGGACGGATGTTTATCATCTTTAATGCTCATGATTTAAGATTGCCTATATCAATGTTTCATTCGATTTATACCTATTTTAAATACATGCATGCAAGCTCTAGACATAGCTAATTGTATATTGTGTTCATAGATGTATTTTTAATTTTGAAAAGGTTAAATATACTCGATCTAGAATCATTTGATGCAAGCAGATATTTTACAAAATATTTGTAGCACTCTAGACATAGATGTTGCGAGTTGTGCAAAGAAGAATGTTCATTGCAATTATTAATGCAGAGTTCTGTAGACATGTAACCTTCTAAACCCGACCTAGACGTTATGGCTAGATTGAGAAGGCTACATTAGCCACCGAAATGGCTAAGCTAACTTACGTTACTTTTGAAGACCTTAAATAAACTCATTTTAGGGAAAACCATAGTTTTACTTTGAGTTAGCTTAAAAGCATTCATTCATTAGGTCGTGTATACTTAGGATTCATTTTATTGTTGATAGTATTGTTTTAGAAAAACCGTTTGCTTGTCGCTCTTCTTTTTTAAAAAGACTCGATGTTAAACTAATGCAGCGAAAAAACCATTTTTCAAGTCATTTTGGAAACTTAGTTGCCTTATCGATTTGTTTTTCAAAAATGGTTCCTTTGCAATGCAGCGGAAACTAGGAAAAATAACAAATTTTACTTAAGCCCGATATCATACATTATCCAATTATTATGCTTGAGTAATCCATGCATGCAAAAAAAAATCCCAAAAGAAAAGTTACCAAGCCACAGACCAGAAATAATTAAAAATTACAAACCAAAACCAATAAAAACTTAATAATACTTATTAAGAATAGTCCAAGGTCCAAGGTGATTCTCTAAATGCCGAGTCCAATCCTAATTTTGAGGTTTACCCGAAAAGTTAAACACTATTGAGGGGTGAGCTTATGAAAAGCTTAGTGTGTGTCAAACAATTATTTAAACAAACATAAATATTGAATACAGTGAAACAAATTAGCTTTAACAGAAGAAAACAAAACCATCATAGGAATTTTATATCATTACATAGCCATTATCAAACTGATGTCAAACGGTGTATGAGCATGAGTCATCATTCATTCGTGTAACAATCATTAATTTTGATACCATTCAATACAGCAGAATAAAATATGTAGCATAACTCAATAACATTCAAATATGTCATGCACATAATGCAATGCTAAAAGGTTCCTACCCATACCATCCGCTACATACCACGAGTTCCCCAGAACTCATCATCCGAACTCCAAAACATTATGGGCTTAAGCCAATTGTGGTTAAAACCACTGATAAAAATATGCAGAAAATTTTTTCAATAAAAATGCTAACAAGCTCCCAGTAAAAATGTGATAAATTTTCATTCCCCTTCGTACTCCAAGTGCAGTGCACTGACTACAAATAATGCGGACTTAATATGCCATCGATACTCCACGAAACTCCTCTGTCAACCACAAAATCCCAACCTGATGCATATGCAATATGTCACACAATCTCACACATAATCATATCTCAATACTTTTCACATTTATTTGACATGCTCAACATGTCCTCAATAATCACTTATTTTCAGTAAATGGAAACAGTGTTCCAATCTTTCAAACTACCATTGTGTTGGTATCAATCAATATCATTCAATTTCACATACTTTATGAATTTTCATTGTGCATAAATACCACCCTTTTCAGTACACAATATAACAAATATCTCATGCATTTAAATCATACATAAGCTTAACATCTCAACACATTATATCATTCAGTCAAACATTCTCATATATCATAACTCAAATATGCAATTACAAACTCAATCAAACATTCATACTATCAAACTAGCAATTTTTCCAACATGTCAATCTTTTAAAGCTCGAAACATACTTGGTTTTGCCAGTCACAAAATCAACAATTTTGCTATTAATTCAATCCAATCAGTAAGCTAATTTATCAAAAATATAACATGATATTTAACATTTTCAAAAAAATTTATGAGTTTAGGACCCACACCTTATTTTTTGCTTCATCATAACACACTAGCGAATCTTCCAATTTTCCTTAATTATTCCTTGAACGAACCAAAACCAAAATTTAGTATAAATTTAATAAATTTACCATTAAACCAACCCCCAAACACCCACTTATGAGGTCAAACCAATCATTGAAATTATAACTATTTTATGAATCCAGCTGATGATAAGCAGTAATATCGTTTCGATGACGAGCATTCATTATCGGCGGGTTAAATCGCAAAACAAACTACGTAGCAAGAGCATTCCAAGGAGTAATTGATCCGGTAGGTAGCCCAAGAAACCAAGTGCAAGCTTTCCCTTGTAAGGAATAGGGAAATAATTACATTCTTAAGGCATCATTAGGAACTCCTTGTTGACTAAAGGAAGCACAGATCAATAAAAATGATTTAGGATGTTCTCTCACATCTTCATGTGGCAATCCAGCATATTGGCCATTGGAGTTCAGCATTTGAAACATCACTGGCTTGAGTTTAAAGTTCCCAGCTTGAATTACTGGTCTAACAACTCCTTGTTGTAAATCATCCAGAACAGGTACTACGCAATCTCATATGGTTTTATTGTGGATGTGAGCATTTTGTGACAACAATGTGTTATGAATGTTTTGTTGTTGTATCGGGACTATAGCAGCATTGGGTCATAAAACACCTAAAATGAAATTGAAAAATAGCAACAAAGAGAAAACAAGTTAGTGAATATTACATATTGTATAAAGAAAACAAAATACATAGACACACAAGAACTAAAATAAACATCAAACAAATGTCATCCCCGGTAACGGCGCCAAAAACTTGATCGACTATAAATGTCATAGCAATAATGTGCAAGCGTACACTGTCGATGCAAGTATAATAGACAGATGTAAGTCTATAGGATATCGATCCCACATATATGGTTGTCTTTTGTCTATTAATTTCGGTGCAATAACTAGATAGAAATGAGATAAATTGCAAGTATAATTGTCGAAGCAATAACTTGAAAACAATAAGATAAAGTATGCTATGGATAAACTGGGATCCCCAACATGAATCTTTAGCAGTATACTAAGTACTCACAAGGTATAAAAGATTGGTAATTGTCGACGCAATAAAATTTAATGCATATCTTACCAAATGCCATTTTTTTATTTAATATGTGACTTAACCATGCACATAATCTCACCTTCTGATGATTGTAATATGGAATTATTAAGAACAAGTGAACTAAATTCCTTTAGTCCTTACTCAACTTCCGCTGAAATGCTTATTAGCTCAAACTATCACTGCACCTTCCAATATTAGTGACTGCAATAACAATTCCATGTTTAGAACATTCAAACTCTCAAGTTAAATAATAGCAATAAGATTTAATAAGATAACATTTAACAAAGCATTCATTGTACTTCCATACAGTAGAAAACATAGAGTAATCACCAACGTTTTTAAATAAATGAGAAAGAATCAAATAGAGAATACTATTCCTAGGCTACTCGATTGAATCGCTCTATTTCCCCTTGTTCTGCACTTAGATCTCCTTGTCAGGAGTGGATCTGCATCAGTCTTCATGTTGGCTCACCCAAAGTAAGCTCAAGCTGCCATGGCCACAAGCTTCAAACTAGGGTAAGAGAATGGTAGTCCAGCCTAAAAAATTTCCTCTCTCATTCTTCTGACATTATCCTTTTAAGTTTTCCTAAACAGTACAGGTGTTATTCCCTCAAGATTCTTCTGTCCTTATTCATACAGGGTAGTTATACCAGACTAGACAGCTCATGCATAGTTGGCTCTTATCAGACAGCTATCAACTGTGGTGACAATTCTGGACGCAATTTGGAATTAACTCATGCAGCGACATTGCAGACATCTATCAGCTGCAGTGACAATTCTGGACTCAATCTGGAATTAACTCATGCAGCAACATCAATGCAATAAGATAGAAAAATTAAGCATAAAATAGGCTAGGATTCACTAAGTTATAAAATGCAATTTGCTGAACTGAACATGCTAAAATGTATTCTAAGGTTAACTAAATGGGAACAAATTAACTAATAAGTAGGGAGAAAACATATGTTCTTTCTAGTACAATCAGCCAGTTTAAGTTTCAAACATTTCAATTTATATATTAATTACTCATACACCAATTTCCTAAATCATCTTAATTGGTAATCAATATAAGTAATTCATGTCATACCTTCTATTAATAATGACATACAAACATTTTCGTTACCATTTCATATGTACATGTATATACCAATATGGTAATCAAACTCAATTAAATTACAATTTCATTTCACCATTCATTTGATGATTTTATCCTCCCTCTAGAGTCTGTTGACTTACTCATATTCGATTCAAAATGAAGGGCTCGTTTTCATCCGGTTCGTATGATCTTTCACAAGTTTTCTTTAATCACATTTCAAAGTTATGTTTATATATAGTCCATTTCATATCATCATTTCAATTCAATCTCATTTATCGAATTCATTCTTTATAATCCATATTAACATGTCTTGGAATCAACATAGATACATGAATCATCCAACCATCACACCGATCTAGCACCCAGTGCCTCATCAAAAGGTTTGAAGTATACATTGCGCCTAGTGCTCATCAATACAACTGAAGTAAAAAAAGTGTGCCCAACATTTATCAAAACATTCAAAGTAATATCCGTCTAGCGCTCATCAACATATAACTGAAGTATAACCCATACACAATCTAATCCTATGTCATGTCAACTACATCCGTCTCTACCTGAATAGCTAATAAGGTGCCAATTACATGTTATAACCAAATCATATATCATAATTTCATTTCATTTCATCATCAATTCACATAACATGCCATTATCATTTTCATATCATGCTCATTTACGATATGCACATTTTAATTCAATTCTCAATACATTGTCATTCAATACGAATCAATTTGTATGACAAGCAAAATCTTACCTCAATAACCAATCATGAGATCAATATGTATAAGCATACAAGTATAATGATCTTGAATCATAACAGTAAAAACAAATTATTTTGCTACTCATCTAAGACTTTCGCATTTCATTTCTCTCGCAATGACCCGATGTTGTCTTTAGCTTTGTTCGATAATTCAATAATAATAAAAATATTAGATCACATCCAAATCACATTAAAATACATAACCAACATATTTTTCGTTTTATTCAATTTATTCCCTATACTTGGGTTACACATATTTTTTGATATCTAACATCGAAACAAAATCTGATTTTACATTCTTTCATTAGGGGCCCTATACTTTTCATCTATAGCAAAATCTCATGACAATTTTCAATTTGTTTAATTTATTCCATAATGTTTCTAAGTTATCTAACAAGGTTAATTCAATTTCTAATTTAGTCATTATCATAATTTAAGCTTATTAACTATCAAGTTCTTCAAATTAAGCTCAAAATCATCAACTTCTCTCTAATGATAACTTGTTAAAAAACTAAATCAATTGGTTTTTTTGATACATGGACTAGCTAAATTAAGTTCCCATAATCATAAATCTATAAAAAAAATTGAAGGAAAATGTCTTAACTACCTTGCAAATTGGTGGTCGAATGTAAACTTTCAAAAATGGTGTTTTTCTTCTTCTTCTTTTTTTTTTTTGGTTGAAAGTGGAAGAAGATGGATATTTTCATCTTTCATTCCACTAATTTAACTATATACATTATGATTAACAATTACTTAAGCTAATTAATTATGTTTATTAACTAAACTTTACATTTATTTATTTATTCATTAACATTAGTTTTAATCATTTAATGGCCATCATCATCATCATTACCCACTATTAACATAAACAAAAATGGTTTAATAACCATTTAATCCCTTTGGTTAATTTCTAAATAGGTCCTTAAGTATTTTCTAAATTAGCATTCAATAGCGATTGGACTTTTACTATTTAGTTCCTGAGCTTTAATTAACTATTTTCTCAGTTAAATTACTTAACCAATCTTCAATATATTTCATAATAACTATGCTATTCTTTATATTTGATCCTCCTGAACTCGGTTTACAAAAATGAGGTTTCAAAACCTCATTTTCTAACACTATTTAAATTGGCTCATTTCACTACTCGTCTACGATTCTCGACTTTCCCATGTCTCGCGATAGCCCGACATCATCTTTAGCTATGTTCAATAAAAAAATATATCAGATTACATCCAATTCCCATCCAAATACATAGCCAACATATTTTTTATTTTATTCAATTTAGCCCCTACACTCTAAATACACATATTTTTCAATATCTAACATCGGATCAAAATCCAATTTCATATTCTTTAATTAGGGACCATACTTTCTATGTATAGCATAATCTCATGAATATTTTTAATTTATTCAATTTAGTCCCTAATGTTACAAATTTATCTAACAAGCGAAAAATCTTTTTTCCTTAAAACGGTTTTCAAAATTAAATTTAGTTTTAAAAAGCATCAAGAAAAAGATTTTAATTAGAGAAAAGGGGCTGATTTGAAAAAGGGTTAAACTTGGGAGTGATCCAAAAGCAATTAAGCCATTGTTTTAAAACTAGCCTATTTTCCCTATACGATACAACTTCATTCAAGTATTTTCCCTTTTCACTTGCTGTCATTTGAAATTTTTACCAAACACAAATCCACATATTTTCTCTCTAAATAATCAAACCCTTGTGATTTTATCTTCTCCCAAACATCAAAATCTCTTTCAATTCCAAAGAAAATCATTAAGAACATCATAAATTTCTTCATTCTTTTTCTAGAGGATTTTCACGAAAATCAGCCAACCATTCATTTTTCTTCTCAATAGAGGTAAGGTTCTGTTTCTCTACTAAATTTTGATGTATTCTAGCCTTTCAAGTCAAGTTTGGATCTGTTGTAATAAGAATTCTATAATTTGGTTGAAATTGAGATTGATAATGGCAGAATTCAGGTTTTCAAATTCAACTATTATTCCTAAGTGCTTTTCAACATGTTTTGATGAGATTAGAAGGTTTCTAAACTTACTTTAACTAATTGTTAAGATATTTGAAAGATTTAACGATTTTTCGTTCGAACTGTACATGAACGTCGAATTTTTTGGAAATTTTAAATATGAAATTCTAGGTTTTTAATGGATTAGATCTATTCTAAAGTGAATAATTAGATTTTTAGATTTGATTTTAAACTATACAAACAAGTCCAGATCAAGAAATTTGAGTTTCAGTTAAACTAGTAAAATTTTTTGTATTAAAGAGGATTGTAAACTCCAAAATATATAGATATTTCATCACTCTTTTATTTATAAATTATGCTAATTCTGAGTAAAAATATAACACTTTCTATGGTTTTATACTTAATTTCATGATATTTTATTATTTTCATGGGAATGTGTTAAGTTTATGAATTTTATGTTAAATGCAATCACATGGACTTCAATCGGTGATAATCCATAATGAATTCTAAAAAGGCCTAATATTGCCTAAATACGAAGCCTAAAACCAATTTCATTTACCTAATTTTAAAAAAAAACAAGTTGGCAAAATTCACTACTAAAATTAGCAATCCCTAACCAACCTTTCAGACTCCCAAATATAACTTATATAACCCAATATTGCACCAAATGATATCAGCATGTAAAATTCCTTAGAAATGGCCTTCAACCATCCACCTACTGCTAAAAATAGTAGTTAAAAGCCACTATATTTGGACCATATCATAAAAGGAGATAGCAAAGCTAACTTATTTGCTAAAAATAGCAAAAAAGACTTAATTTTCCTCACACTAAGGGATAGTAACCAAGGGAAGAGGGAATCAAGAAAACTTCATTGCTAAATTTAGCAAGGAAGACTTAGTCTTCCACTATACAAGGGACGACACAAAGCATGGAGGTTATGGAATATTTTGTTTGCTATTTTTGGTGTAGGCACATCAACTATAAAAGGATACTTCCATTCATCATTTCAAGACACTATCAACATCAACATCTTCCATATTCTTTCTTAATTGTTCTTGCCCTGAGCTTGACTGCAAGAACCACCCATCGAGTAAGGACAAAATTCGGCCTTAGTAATTTGACGGTGTCAAGTGGAAGGGACATCACTCAACAGATAAAAGTTACTGATGTTAGGATTAGCCTAAATCTCTATCCTAATTTTTGAGAGTAAGCTTTCCCTATACTTTTTGTCTTGTTTGTTAAATCATGCCTGAGTAAGACAAGTTGTGATATATGATGCTAATGCATAAAGTAATATGTGAAAATACATTAATGTGATATGTGATTTACTAATTTTTTAATGCACACATACAAGGTCTGATATGTGATAGCTCAATGAGCACTATTGTGGCACTTATAATTGCAATTTAATGTGTATCTGATAAGCATGTATTGCGTATGAGGTTGTGATGCAAAATTGATGGATATGAACAGAGGTTATTTGTATCAAAATAGTAAATAAACATGTGTAATTGTGGATATGTTGGCCTTTTGATCTCTTGAAACCATTAGATATTGTTGGCATACTATAGGATTGTGAATACTCACCTTTATGTTTTGTGATTAGGTGATTAATGCCTTAGGACAGAATGGAGAGATAAGGGAATGTTGAGTTATACTCCATTCAACGAGACAAGTTTGGTGTGTTGGAGAGTGTTTAGTTTAATGCTACACTTGTTGGGACATGTTAGACTCTTTGTGTCATTGGTGTGAAGGAGATCTATTAATCTAATATGTAATTATTGAGTTCACTTATATGTTTCATAATCTCAAGATGCTAATTTATCATTATTTGAAATATGTAAGCTATGATGTGTATGATTATATGTAAAAGTGTATTCTAAACTCGTGAGATAATGAAGCATGAAAACGATTCTTTGACTTGATGAAAATGAGTTTGTGAATTGCCTTAGCATGCTCTTGCTTAACTTATGTTATTGTGTATGCTTAGTAGTACTTCTGAACATTCATCGAGTTTTTTTAAGCTCACACTCTTCACTTAAATTCTGCAGAAAAGTAGCACATTCTAGGAGGTGTGAAGCAGCCAAGAAAGTGATCCATTCAAGCCATAGCATTTGAGTATGTTTTTGTGGTTTGAACACTTGAAAATAAAGGCAATGTGGGATCTTATTTGTGACTAGATTTTTGAACTGTTATTCTGAATTTGGAACTTCATTTGAGTTTATTTTGATGATTGGTGAATGATATGAATGGTGCTCAGCATGTTTACTTATTATGCTTATGCTAAACGAGTTTAGTAAAACAACTTAAATGTGTTTTAGTGGTCAAAACAATTGTAACAGCCCATTTTTAGTGAAAATCGAAACAGTGGTTTTGGGACCCAAATCCGATTTGAAAATAAAATTTATTTTTATTCTAATACAGGGTCTGTAATATGTTAGAAATGTCATTTGAAAATCCTGATAAGAAAATTTTATCGATTATGTGCTTAATTAGGGAAAGGACTAAATCGCATAAAATGCAAAAGTTGAATTCTAGTAGCTAGAAGGATTAAATAGCTATGGAATTCAAGATTTGAGGTCCTTATATGGTAATTAGACCATTAAAGATAAGTATGTAGATATTTTGGTGACTCATCCATGGAAATTTAGAAAAAGGGCAAGGACTAAATTGGAATTTGAAATAATTTAATTAATTAAAAAGATGATAAAAGATATCATCTTATTTTTCTCATCTTCTTCCCCAAAAATACATGGAAACCCTAGAAGAGAGAGAGAAGAAACTTTCATTGCTTAATTGGGTAAGTTTCCTTGTCTCGTTTTTAGTAATTTTGATATTTTTAAAACCGAGATAGTTTAATCTATCTATTTGGGGGATCAATTTGAAGAGTTATCAAAGCATGGAAATTAGGTCATGATTGCATATGTTGAAAATTTGAAATTTATGGTAGAAAATGAAAGGTTGTTGATAGATAAATAACTTTTACAAAGTGATTTTTGATGAAAACATGATTTAGGGACTGAAATGTAAAGTTGTAAAAATTGATGAAAATTTTTGAAATTTATAGAAAATATGTGTTGTAAATTTTATGTTTAAATTTTGGTTAGGCTTGGAATAGAGAGTAAATTCGATAAATTTCATTTTTCGAGCCAAGGGACGAAATTAGAATTTATGGAAAATTTAGGGGCAAAATGGTAATTTTTCCTAGGACATAAATTGAGTCCAAATGAAAATGAAATGTGTGAAATTGATGATTAAAGTTATTTATATAGATCCGAACAACACAAATTCGAGGTTAGATCGAGGAAAAGAAAAAGTTTCGGATTAGTAGATTTTATACGCGAACCAGTGTCGAGGTAAGTCCGTGTAACTTAATTGAGCATGTAAATATGTTAACTTGAATGTTATGATTGTATGCAATATGATTTACATTTATGTGAATATTATAAATGTGTGAATGATTGCATGTTTAGAAATGTTGGAAAAAGGGTATAGTCTCGTTTCAATATTGAATTCTGATGAATATATATGCTTTCCTGAAATGAATGAGGTCATGCATTTGTTGCTAATGAGATTTAGCTCAGATGAGTAATCCTAATGACCTCGTTTTAGAAAGGATTTAGTGTAACAACCCATTTTTAGTCAAATCAGAATAGTGGTTTTGGAACCACAAATTCGAGATCAAAAAATTATTTTAATATTATTTTAAGTGTTTACAGCATGATAGCATGTATGTGTGAAATTTTCATGAATTAATTTTATAGTTTGAATGCTTAATTTGGTAAAAAGGACTAAATCGCGTAAAGCGTAAAACTTGAGTTCTATTAGCTAAAGGTGTCAAATAGCTATAGAACCTTAAAGTAAGGGTCCTTAATTAGTAATTAGGCCATTTTGATGGTAAGTGGACAATATTGGACATTAAATGGATGAAATTCATGGTTTATAATTGAGGTTAATATAGTAAATGATAATTAAATAAAAAAATTACATAATTTGTATTCATCTTTTCTAAAAGAGAAAACAAAATCGATTTTTTGAGAAAAAAGGGGCTAGAGTTCAGCAATTTCAATTCTATCAATTAGGTATGTATTTTTGATTCGTTTTTAATAATTTCTATGTTTTTGTGATCGTTACAACTAGTACTAGCTAGCCTAGCGACTATTTTGCAAAACTGTTAAAGATTTTGAATGATGCCATTGATGAATACATGTGTATTTTGAAGTTCCTTGATAGATTATGAATGCTTGTTGATAGATTTACAAGTTTTGTTAAGTGATTTTTAGTGAAATTACAAAATAAGGATTAAATTGAGAAATGTTAAAAATTTGTGGATAAATGTGAAATAAATGAAAAATATGGGCTGCTAGGGCATTATAGTAATTCGGCTAAGCATGGGTGTTTTGAAATTTGCATGAGTTTGTGATTTTGTGTAATAAGGACTAAATTGTAAAAATGTGAAAGTTTAGGGGCAAATGTGTAAAATAGCCCTAATGTGTGTTTTGGATTAAATTAAATAGAGAGATGATTAAATAAGTTAATTTTGAATATATTTAGATCAAGAAAAGCATAATTCGAATCTGGATCGGGGAAAAATAAAAGTTATCGACTAAACAACTTATTTCGTCGTTTCCACATTTGAGATAAGTTCGTATGTGATAAATTTCATTATAATTGTATTTTAAATGCTTTAATATACTATAAGTTGTGAATACAGGACTTCGGATAAGTTTGACACTTGAATCGATGATAATTCGGCATTTGAAATCCCAGTTGAACCTTAAGAATAGTTTAGGATGCTAGTGACATGTCATTAGGGGATACATTGTGTTGGCTTCGGGCCATGATATAGCACTTCAGGTGCGAGTTATACCGATTTGGCTTCGGGCCATGCATATTGGCTGATTTGGCTTCAGGCCATGATATCAGTACTTTGGAGATAAGTTACCTTGATTTGGCTTCAGGCCATGGTATAGGTACTTATCGTGTGAAAACCTTGAGTATTCGACTTCTATTCCGAATGGTTCAACAGGTAAAAGAAATACGAGAATGTCTATGAGATTGGTATAAGATGGTACAGGTATGTGCATAAACCATATTAGCTTTGAATTGAAGAAATGGTGAAGAAAGTTTATAGTTTTGTGAATAAGTAATTGAGAGGTTTGTTAGTTGATGTGAATTTCTTATACTTATGATCAATTGTTGAATTGTGTGTTTATGATTATATTGAATTTATGTCATACAAGCTTACTAAGCTTTATAGCTTACATCGTATATATTTTTATGTTTTATAGTGAATACAAAAGCTTGCTCGGATTCGGGGATCGTCGGAGATCGCTTCACACTATCCACCTATCTCTCAGTACCTATGAACTTGGTATTTTAAGTATATGGCATGTATAGGGACTTTGGTCATTTCGGTTATGACTTGATAATGATTTTGGCCAAATGAATTGGCTTGTAAATGTATATGTTTTGGTTTGTTTGAATGGCCATGAGTGATGGCTTATTTTGGTCTATTTTGGCATGTTGAATCATGTATATATATATATATGTCTTGTGTAGTGAGTTGGTTGATGGTTATGTGATATTTGATGGTAATATATTTCATGAGTGTTAAATGGATGATTTATGGACATTGGTTTGTTTGTGAAACTAAGCTAAAAGATGTATATTTGGGAGTGTTAGTTAATTGAATTATATATGTGAATTTAACTATGAAATTAGATGGCATATTATGGTATTTTGTGATTTGTATTGATGGGAAATGAAACGGTATGGAATATGCTTAGTATGAGATTGATTTAATGCTTATTATGCCTTGAGTTGATGCCTTTGAATTGTCGTGTAGGTACATGAAATTTGGGTGGCAAAATTAGCTTGGCAAATAGCCTATTTTTGTCCACACGGGCAGAGACACGGGGGCGTGTCTCAGTCGTGTATGACACACGATCAAGTACACGATGGTGTGTTACCTTGTGTTGATTTGTAAATCAAGTCAGTATGCTCCACATGGCCTCACAGACAGGTGTGTGACCTAGCTGTGTGGCATAAGTTAGTATACCCTACAGGTTTGGCATGGCCTAGCACATGGCCAGGCACACGGGGGTGTATGGCCATTTTTAGGGCACACGGTCTAGCCACACGGGTGTGTGTCTCCTGTTTTGGGAAAAATTTTCAAAGTTTCGTGAAAGTTTCTTAAGTTTTTGGTTTAGTCCTGAACCACTCCCACTGTATGTTTAGGGCCTCGTAGGCTCATATTAGGGGAAAATAGATTGAGATTGAATGATGATTGTATGAATTGGTTAAATGTATGATAAATGTATGTATAAATGTGTTGTAAGTACGGTAATGTTCTGTAAACCTATTACAATGTTGAATACGGTGAGGGATGTTACATTTAGCCCAGACGGGTAATCCTGATATAATTCCTCTCAAGCATATGATACAATTAGGATTTAGCCTGATCTGGTAATCCTGTAATACGATATGTGGCTCGAAAGTGTGTTCTTTGATTAAATGCCCTAAAGGGTACTCTTGAATAAGAGTTGACGGGTTATTGAATTGTACACCTTGAGTGTACTAATCGAGTATCCATCAGAATTTCAATGATTCAACAGACAAAACTCTTGGCATGATGAGAGAATTATGAGATGAAATGATAATGTCTTGAAAGAATATTGCATGATGAGCTCATCTATGTTTACTTGATGCATATGAAAATTTTGTGACTAACATGTTTGATTGAATGCATGCGTTTAGGCAATTTTGCCAAGTTGATGGAAAACATGATATTGTATGCTTAGATTTAATAAACGGGATTGGTAAGTTTAGTTTCAGTTATACGAACTTACTAAGCATGTAATGCTTACTCTATTTTATTTTTCCCTGTTTTATAGTGCTCGGAATGTAACACCCGTTATCCGTATTAAATGCCGGAATAGGATACGAGGCATTACCAGACTCACATCATAGGCAAACATACAATTCTGAGTCATACATTTGCATCCAAATTAAAACCATTTGTATTCAACCATAACGTCCCTAATACGAGCTTACGAGGCCCAAAACATGCTTTGGAAGTGGTTCGGGATTAAATTGACAACTCGAGAAATTTCTACAAAACTTAGAAAATTTTTGCTATGGATAGGGGTCACACGCCCGTGTGATTTTGGGACACGCCCGTGTGGGCAGGCCGTGTGGTCACACACACCCGTGTCCATAACCCGTGTAACTCTCTGTTTTGCAATGCATAAACAAATTGGGATCACACGGTCAATCACACGCCTGTGTGCTAGGCCGTGTGGTTAATTTAATTTTCATAAAATAGGTGCAGATTTCACATGCTTGGACACACGTCCGTGTCTGAGGCCGTGTCCCAGTCCAAGTTAGCTTGCGACACTATAAAACATGGAAAATAAATGGAGTAAGTTATATAGCTTAGTAAGCCCATATGCAATAAATAAGCAAACCTTACCATACAATAAACATTCAAGAAATATAATATAAGACGATGTAATTTACCATAAGTTTTACAATCATAATTCATTTCTTCACAAACTTACCCTGAATTCATCATTTCTCGAATTCATTAAATATAAGCTTTATGTACATACATGTACCATCTTGAAATGAATTTACACTTATTCTCATCTTTGACATACCCGTGAACCACTCGGAATAATAATGTCAGATACTCGGGAAATTTGCACACTAAGTGCCACATATGTATCCAATGCTACCTAAATCTCATATCACATAGTTGTTCGCTCTTGAGCTAATAACGGGCCTGCTCACACAAGCTATCAGCCAAGACGTAACGGCACGGTTCTGCTCGCACAAGCTGTTAAGTAACCGCAACATATGCCGTTGTACTCAGCCACCAGTAGGACATGCAGGACTAGCACTCGAATCACATAATCACATAACACATGGGAACCCTAGTGACATGTCACTTGTATCCTAATCCATTCCTAAGGTTCAAACGGGATTTCTTACTTATCGAATTATCATCAAACTCGTTCGTAAAATTAAACTCTTCCACAAAGTCTATCATACAGTTCATGCAGTATTAAAACATTTAAATACAATTATATTAAAGCTTATTTAACATACGAACTTACCTCGATTACAAAAACGGCTATTAGTTCGATTTAGTCCACAACCTTGTTCTTTCACTGGTCTAAACTCAAACATCATTTTTCTTGATCTATAATATCAAATTTAACTTATTTAATCATCACATTATTTAATTCGGCCCAAAAACACACAATGGCAAATTTTACATTTTTGCCCTTAAACTTTTAACATTTTACATTTTAGTCCCTAAGCTCATAAAATGATTTTCATTCGACTTCTTCAATACCAAGCCTAGCCAGACCTTTTTCATGCTCATGACAACCCACATTTTTCATTATTTACACTTTTCTACACATTTTACAACTTTTTACAAATAAGCCCCTACTCGATATTTTTACCAAAAATCACTTTGTAAAAGTCATTTAACAAACAATAAACATGCATTTTCTACCATCAAACATCAAAAGACAAACATATTCATCAGGGGTCAATTTTTAGACTTTAGTTTTCTTTCAAATTAGTCCTTGAATAGCTAAATCAAGTTACAATGATCTCAAAAATATAAAAATCGTTAAAAACGAGACAAGAACGGACTTACAATTGAGCTTGAAAGTGGCCAAAACCCTAGCTATGTCTTCTTCTTAAAATTTGACTATGGGGGACTAATTTGAGAAGATGGACACTTTTATTTTAGCTTATTTTGTCTTTATTTACTAGATTACCAAAATGCCCTTCACTTAAACTTTGAAATTTTTCCCTAACCATGTCCATTTTTGTCCATACTAAAGTATATTAGTCTAATTCCATTTAAGGACCTCTAATTTATAATTTCATAACAATTTACTCCCTTTAGCCTATAGAACTCATATTTTGCACCTATTGCAGTTTAGTCCTTCTAACCAAATTGAGCACTCAATCGATAAAATTTCTTAACGAAATTTTCACACAATTGTTATATCATGCTGTAGGCCTTAAAGAAATAATAAAATAATTATTTTTACTTTGGATTTGTGGTCCCAAAACTACTGTTCTAATTTGACCAAAAAATGGGCTGTTACACGGAAGCTCGCAAAGGTTGGAGATCATTGGAGCATCATATCACTATCCACTAGCTTATTTTGGGTATATATAGTAAAATAATTTTGGTATAATGGCATGTATAGGCTAACCTGGCCATAGATGGCTTAAATATGTGGTTTGTAATCTAGCCATTGAAATGGCTAGTAATGGTTGTTTTTGATATACTTGTAATGTCATACTATGATAGCTACATACATGTTAAATGGTTGTTTAAATTATGCATAACATATGGAATATACCAAGGTAAGATTATAAACATGTATGCATGTAAAGATATGCCACGTTGAATGATAGAGTGTGCTTAATTTGAATGCTTGAAATGGTTGGTATTTGGATGTGAGTTTTAGTGCAGGTCATTGGTATGATTTTGGGTGAGAAATGAAGCTAGAAATGGCTTCATTTTGTCCATACAGGCAGACCCATGGGCGTGTGTCTAGACCATGTATGACACACGGCCTGGTACATGGGCGTGTGGCTGGGCCGTGTGTCCCCTGTACCTTAAATTTTGAGAAACAGAATGCTTATAATTGAGCACACGGGCAGAGACACAGATGTGTTCTCAGCCGTGTGTGTTACACGGCCAAGAACATGGGTGTGTGTCTTGGCCGTGTGAAACCTGCACCTAAATTCGAAAAATAAAATTAACCACATGATCATGTGGCATGGCTGTGTGCACAAGTCAGAGAGTTACACGAGGTCAAACATGACCTACAGCATGGGCGTGTCTCAGGGTCACACGGGCGAGTCCCTTGGACCACAGAGGCGTGTGAGCCCTGTAACTTAGAAATTTTTTTTGAAATGTCACGAAAAATTCTTAGATTTTTTGTTTAAGTCTTGACTTGATTCTAATGCTTATATTGGACCTCGAGGGTCCATTTAAGAGATGTTTTGAATAATCTCGAAAAATGAACAGTGATTGACATGATTTATCTCTAAATGTTTTGAAAGTTTCGGTAATGCTCCGTAACTTTATTTTGACAACAGATATGGGTTAGGGGTGTTACAACAGTACATCGAGTAATTTGGCTATTTGGTTCATTTCGTGTATATAGGCTCCCTAGAAAAGCACGGCATGTTAATTTGGCCAATTGAGTAATTGATTTTGAGTTTAATGTTGGATGCAAGCATGTACCATTTACTTAGGGAGTCAAATTATGCCGTGATGTGTTGTGATGAGTATGAGCATGTCTTAAATATTGTATGAATGTATTATGACTTATTTGGATTGAGTTTAGGCCTTTAATGCACAAAATGGTAAGTGGGGAAGTGTCCAAACTTCGATTTGCCAAATTGCTGGTTTGATTGCTGCAAAATTTTAAGGCATGTTGAGACGACATTTGAACATTGTTGGGACGTAGGTTCTGCATTGGGATGCCTTTCTCACATCATCAGGACAAGGGCCTCCCTTCAAGGCACGTTTCTACGTGATGCCTTTGCTCTAAAGGCCAGATCTCCAAGCTTTGCACTTTAGTCATGATATTTTGGTTAGACAATCGAAGTCCGAAATGGTTACAAAATGCTTTGGAAATTCACATTCTTTACTTTTAGATGGTTAATTTCATAAGTCCACTGTTAATTTTACAATTAGATTATTTTTAATATTTTTTTATCTTTTCAATTTAGTCCGTAAAATACTTTATTTAAAATTAGCTATGTAACATCCTGAATTAGGGCCCATTCAAAATAGTGGTTTTGAGACCACAAATTTGAAGTAGAAATAATTATTTTATGATTTTTATGAGGTCTATGATATAATTGCATGCTTGTGTGAAAGTTTCATGAAGAAATTCTATTGATAAAGTGTCCAATTTGACATTTAGGACTAAATTGCAAAAGTTGCAAAATGTGAATTTTAGAAGCTTTAAGCATGAAATTGCCATGGATTATTAATTAGATGTCCTTAAATAGTAATTTTCCCAATTTCTATTTTTATGGACAAAAATGGGTATGAATAGGAAAATTTTGAAAGAAATGCCTTAAGGGCATTTTTGTCATTTGGGGAAAAATAAGTCAAAATTGTGTTCATCTTCTTCATATGTGTACCAAAAATTTGAAGAGCCATAGCTAGGGTTTTTCTTCAACTTTCAAGCTCGATTGTAAGTGCTCCCTAGCCCCGTTTTTAATGTTCTTTATGTTTTTAAGATCCTTGAAGCATGAACTAGCTATTTCTACCATTATTTTGAGCTAGGGTTCATGTTCAAAAACTTACCCATGTGTGACATGCATGTATTTTGGTGTTTAATGGAGGAATATGAAAGTTTGATGCATGATAAACATCTTTTTCTAAGTGATTTTTCATGAAAATACCTAAAAGGAATTGTTTGTAAAACATGTAAAAATAGGTGTTAAAAATGTGAATTGATGAAAAATGTGGGCTTTTATAAGAGGGAATATGAATTAGCTAGGCTTGGGTAACAAAGAAATTGGACACATTTTATTTTACGAGCTTAGGGACCAAAGTGTAAATATGTGAAAGATTGGGGCAAAATTGTAATTTTTGCCAAAGTATGATTTATGGACTGATTTGAATAATGTGATAATAAAATAAGTGAAATTTGCTATTATAGATCAAGAAAAATAAAGTCCGAACCTAAATCGAGGAAAGAACAAGGTTGTGGACTAAATCGAATAGTTAGCTACATTTTTGTACCGATGTAAGTTTGTGTGTAATTGATACAACAATTTATTAATCATTTAAAACTTAATGTTGCATGAATTGTATATTTGCCTTTGTGAGTATTATTGATGTTATCCGACAAAGATTTGAAGCGATGGAAGCTGGTTGAACCTAAGGAATACTTAGGGCATAAATATCATGACCTTTGGGTTGATGAGATCCCGTATAAGACCATATCTGGGATATGGCATCGGCATCGATATGTGTGATCCCATGTAAGACCATGTCTGGGATATGGCATTGGTATTGTTATGTGATCCCATGTAAGACTATGTCTGGGACATGGCATTGGCATCAATATGAGAACATCGTGTAAGACCATAGCTGGCTATTGGCTTCGATATGCGTGATCCCATGTAAGACCATGTTTTGGACATGGAATTGGCATTGATAAGTGGTCCCATGTAAGACCATATCCGGGACATGGCATTGGCACCCTACTATGTGAATATGATTTTCTAAGTATCCCTTAGTATTCCAAGTGGTTCAACGGGTAGTCCAAGGATTTGTAAAAGAATAACGAGGTATGATCATGTTGAAAGAGTATAGGTATGTACACCAAGCTCGTAGTTATTGAGATTACGAAATGATTAAGCATTGGTGTAACACCCCTTACTCGTATTCGACGCTAGAACAGGGTACGATGCATTACCAGACTTAAACTCAAACAAACATTCAAAACCGAGACATGAATTTCCACTCAAATTTAAAACCTTTTACATGCATTCATATCATCCCTTAAATGAGACTACGAGGCCCAAAACATACATTAGGAGTGGTTCGGGACTAAACCAAGAACTTTGGAAAACTTTTGGGAAACTTAGAAAATTTTTCATGCAAAAAGGGTCACATACCCATGTCCTCAACCCGTGTAACTCTCTGTCTATGACGTCATACACAATTTGGGTTCACACGGCCAAGTGACACGTCCGTGTTCCGGGGCCATGTCCTTCACACGGCTAAGACACACGGCCATGTCTCTGCCCGTGTGGCCAAGAAAATGGATATTTACCAAGCCATTTGCCACCCTCATTTGCAGACTCATATACACACTTTCAATGGCACTTAACATGGCACAATTAAGCTACCAACACAACCATAATCAAGACTTAAACATATCAAAACAATTATTTACTGTTCATAAAAAAATTGTCCACTTGAATCATAGTTACTAAATTATTTATATCTTGAGCTACAGAATTCTAAATTAAGATCTGCTTGATTTTTCTGAAACTAGACTCAAATATATTCCAGCATAAAATTTTTAGAACTTATGGTTTAGCCAATAAGTACATTTAATTCTTCAAATTCATCCTTGTTCTGCTATTTGACAGTTTCAACCTTTCTTCACTAAAATTAATTATCTCTTAGTATGAGATTCGGATGATTTTCCCGTTTGTTTCTCTTGAAAATATACTTATTAATAATTTAAACATATATATTTGAACCCTAAAGTAATTTTATACAATTTTTAATGATTTTCCAAATTCAAAACAGGGTAACCCAAAATCATTCTGACCTTATCTCACAAAAATTCAAATATCTCATAAAATGAAATTCTTTTTCTTATGTTTCTTCTATGTAAAGCTAGACTCAATAGGCATTAATTTCATATTTTATTCAACCTCTACTTTGATTCCCACATTTTTTGGTGATTTTTCAAATTTATACTATTGCTGCTGTCCAAAGCTGTTTTAATACTAATTTTACTCTTTCATGATTTCTTTGTATTAACTTCATTTAGACACACAAAACACCAAGGCATATCCATAACTAGCCATTCCAATATCTAGTCATTATCGAATATTTACATGCCATTCATGTAACATCCTGAAATAGGGCCTAGTCGAAATAGTGGTTTCGGGACCACAAATCTAACATCAAAATATTTATTTTATGATTATTATGATACCTAGAATATGAGATTATGCATGTGTTAAAGTTTCATGAAGAAATTCCTTGAGTAAAGTGTCCAATTGGAAATTAGGGACTAAATTAAATAAATTGCGAAACTTGGATTCTAGAAGCAATTTGTATGAAAATGCTTTAGATTATAAACTAGAAGGTCTTAAAGAGCAATTTTCCCAATTTTTAAGTTTTTGGACAAAAATGGGCTTGCATGGATGAAATTTCAAAGAAAGGGCATAAGGGCATTTTGGTCATTTGGATTTTTAATGAAATAAAATGGGAAAAATCAAGCCAAAATCAACCATCTCCTTCCCCATAGCTGCCGAAATTCTCTTGTCACCATAGCTAGGGTTTTCAAACATTTCAAGCTCAATAGTAAGTGCTCCCAAGCCACGTTTTTAATGTTCTTTGTATTTTTGAAATCCCGATAGCTTGGTCTTTCCATTTCTACCCATATTTCATGCTAGGGTTCATGTTTAAAAATTTACCCATGCATGATTTGTTTGTATTTTGGTGGATTATGGAGGGGTATGAAATTTTAAGGTGTGAAACATCTTTTCTTAGGTGGTTTTCATGAAAAACCCCTAAAGGGACCTTTTTACAAAAGTTGTTAAATATGTGGTAGAAACGTGAAAATAATGGAAAATGTGGGCTTCCATAAGAGAGAAAAGTGTTCGGCTAGGCTTGGGTAAGATAGAAATTCCATATGTTTCATTATACAAGCCTAGGGACTAAATCGTAAAAATGTCAAAGGTTAGGGGCAAAACGATCATTTGGACCGGGGGTAGAAATTAAACTTGAAAAGTGTAATTTAGTGAATTAATGATATAATTTTGTTGTTATAGACGCCGAGGAACAAATTCCGGAGGTCGATCGAGGAAAACATAAGGTTTCGGAATAACTGAAACACAACTCTGAAATGAATACCAGCTAAGTTCAGATAACTCGAAGTAAACCTATAACATGCATATTTGTATGTTTTGTGAATGAAAGATAATTGCATTGTTGATGGCATGAAAATGCATGAATTGCATCTTTAAATAATGAATTGTTGGATAATGTCTCGGTTGAGGTTGGAAAGGGAATTCGATGGATAAACCATGATTTACATAAGACTTGAGATCCTGCATGTGTTGCAGAAAAGGATTTAGCCTGGACTGGTAATCCGAAGATCTCAAGTATAAAAAGGATCTAGTCTGGACTGGTGTTCCTTGAGTGATCGAGCCTCCCGAAGAATATGTGTGCATTGTGGATTTAGCCCAGATGGGTAATCTGATTAGGGTCTGAATTTAGCCTGGTTTGGTAATTCAGATCCGAGCTCATTAAGGGTGTTTGTCGCTATAAGGGGTTTAGCCTGGACTGGTAATCCCAACATCACGTTATGAGTTTAAATTGCGGGGGATTTAGCCTGGACTGGTAATCCCGCTGTAAGATGTGAGGTTCGCGGGAGTGCATACTAAAACGATCATTCGTACGAATTGATGGTTAATGGATAACCCATCGAGATTTCCTAGGAACTCAACGGGACTATCACAACGAATATGTATAGATGATATGTTAAATGATGAGCTCATCTAAGATGAATTACATGGTACATTGTTATGTAACTAACTTGATGATTGAGTATATGTGTTAGGGAAATCATTTCATGCTTGTTGGTTTCATTGCCTTATATGGTTGCATGCTAAATAATCGATAAGTTTACCTTCCAGTTAGACGGGCTTACTAAGCATGTAAATGCTTACCCCTCTCTTTTCCCTGCTTTTCAGAGCTCAAGGACTCATAAGGATTGAAAGACAATTGGAGAGTCAACACACTATCAACTAGACAAGCTTTGGTATAAAGACATTTCTATTTTGTCCAATGGCATGTATAGGATTTTTGAGTATTTTGTTATATATGTCATTTGTTTTGCCTAGTGAAGGCATGTAAAAATATGTTTATCTTTCTTTGTATATGGCCATGGGAATTGGGTTATTTTGAAGTAGGCTATGCCCTACAAATCTATGCATGTTTATATTCATATGCGATGGCTTAGTTATAATTGGCAATGAGTTATAATAACGAGCCAATCTTAATATGTCAATCAGACATATAAATCATTAAATGCAAGATAAGAATTAACTTAGCATGTATGAAATCAATGACATGAGGTTCACATGCAATGAGGTTAATCAAAGTTTCATATTTACAAATGGACTATTTGGTCCAAATATGCACTATAGTAATCTATAAGTGTAATTGGCTAGTAGAGGGTGACTTAAGGCTTGGAAAATAGCCTAACAAGGTCCACATGGGTGGACACATGGGCGTGTGTCTAGGCCGTGTGTGACACACAGGCTACTCCCATGGGTGTGTGCTATGACCGTGTGTCCCCTACACCTGAAATTTTAAGTCAGCATAGAGCACGGGCTAAGCACATTGGTGAGGTTGAAGTCAGTGTAGCACACGGACTAAGCCCACGGGCATGTGCCTTGGCCGTGTTGCATACTGGAAAAAGGACACGGGCGTGTCACACTTCAACTAAGGGAAAATTTCCTAAAGTGTCCTAAGTCTATCGGACAATTTCGGTTTTGTTCCGTACTGCCCCTAGGAGTGTTTTTAGGCCTTAGAGGCCTGTATAAGAGACAAAGTGCACCAGTTTGAAAAGTTTTAAATTACGAACAAATTCAGTAACCCGATTGTATAAGTTTGTAAAGGTGAATTATCGATAACGCCTCGAACCCTATCCCGGCGTCGGATACGGGCAAGGGGTGTTACATTTAGTGGTATCAGAGCACGGTTTAGTCAGTTCTAGGACTACCGTAGAGGATGTTAAAGTTCGCTATACATGCCATTATTCGAATGTTGATTGTGTGACATCTCCTAATTGTTTAAATTGTTTTGAATATAGTAAATGTCTTTCAATCGAGCACAAGACAGGTCCGAGGGAGCCGAGAGCCATGCTCCAGCTTCCATACAACGAGTTGTATCTAGTAGTAGTAGAAGACTTATGTCTGAAGGCCGGGAAGAGGCCCGAGCCGCCTTATTTGATATAATGGATGAATGGTTTAGGGATTATCTAAGGAATCGCCCTAACATACCACGACCGCCCCCGCCCCCTAACCAACCTAATGAGGATGTCCAACATGGTATGGCACCGGTAAGAATCGGTAAGGCCCCTGTAGACAAGCTTAGAAAGTATGGGGCTGAGGAATTCAGAGCAAAAGTCGATGATGATGCTGAAAGAGCCGAGTTCTGGCTCGAAAATACTACACGAGTGTTAGATGAACTGACATGCACACCCGAAGAGTGTTTGAAGCATGTCGTGTCCCTCTTGAAGGATACTGTATACCACTAGTGGAAGACCGTATCCTCGGTAGTGCCGGAGGAAAATATTACTTGGAATTTCTTCCAAATAGAGTTTAGAAAGAAATTTATTAGCCAACAGTTTTTAGACTCGAAGCGAAACGAGTTCCTGGAACTCAAACAAGGGAATAAGACTGTAGCGGAATATGAGAGAGAGTTCGTACGGCTAAGTCAGTACACAACTGAATGGGTCCAAACTGAATCAGAAATGTGTAAATGCTTTGAGGAGGGTCTAAATGAGGACATCAAATTGTTGATCAGAATTCTTAAAATACGGGAGTTCACCGCATTAGCTGATCGGGCCAAGAATGCCGAGGAGCTTAATAACGAAAGGAGCGAAGCAAAGAGAGAGGCTCGAGTTATGAGCAAGAGGACCAGCGGTAAAACACTCTCTTTCTCCACAAAGAAAGCTAGGAGCCAGCATGAACGCTCCACTTCATCAGTAAGATATTCGGGTAGAGCGAAAGGTCCTAGACGACGAAGTCAAAAGTCTTCCTCCCAGATGATGACTAGTGTGGGAGTGTAGATGATCAAAAGTCGAAGTGTAAGAGCTGCAATAAATTTCACTTCAGGGAGTGCCGAGTAAAAAGCAATGCATGTTTCAGATGTGGCTCTCTTGACCACTTTCTCAAAGACTGTCCAAATCGAACGAAAAAAGAATTGGAAGTAACTCCGAAGACGGGTGCTCCTATGGCACGAGGTAGAACTCCAAGATACCCTGAAAGTGCTAGTGGCAGTCGAGCCGTAGCTAAAGATACTGCAAGACCAGAGGTTAGAGCCCCAGCAAGAACGTATGCAATACGTGCTCGAGAGGAAGCCTCTACTCCTGACGTTATCACGGGTACTTTTTCCCTTTTTAATACGAGTATTATTGCTTTAATTGACCCAGGGTTGACGCATTCTTACGTTTGCATGAGATTGGCGTCTAGTATGAATATACCCGTTGAACCTACAGAATTTGTTATTAAAGTGTCGAACCCATTAGGTAGATCGGTTCTAGTTGATAAAGTCTGTAAGAATTGTCCTTTGATGATTTAAGGTCATTGTGTTCCGGCTAACCTTATGTTGCTACCATTTGATAAATTTGATGTAATACTTGGTATGGATTGGTTAGCCCTTTATGATGTAACCGTGAATTGTGGTAGTAAGTACATTAAGTTAAAATGTCTAAATGGTGAGACTCTATGGGTCAAATCAAGAGAATTGGGTTCACCGCCGAATGTAATCACGACAATGGTTGCCCAGAGATTTATGTGGAAATGGTATGAAGCTTATCTTGCATTTGTGCTGAACATTAAGAAAACAGAGTTGAAGATCAAGTCTGTGCCGATAATATGTGAGTATTCAGATGTATTCCCAGAGGAATTACCAGGATTACCTCCTGAGAGAGAAATTGAGTTTGCTATTGAATTGATGCCAGGGACAACTCATATTTCTATTGCTCCATACAGAATAGCACCAACCGAGCTAAAAGAGTTAAAACCAGTTGCAAGAGTTGACGGATAAAGGATTTGCAAGGCCAAGTTTTTCACATTGGGGTGCCCCCGTGTTGTTTGTAAAGAAGAAAGATGGTTCAATGAGATTATGTATTGATTATCGGCAACTGAATAAGGTAACCATAAAAAATAACTATCCTTTACCAAGGATTAATGATTTATTCGATCAGTTGAGAGGAGCCACTGTGTTCTTTAAGATAGACTTAAGGTCTGGCTACTATCAGTTGCATGTCAAGGAATTGAATGTGCCAAAGACAACTTTCAGGACGAGGTATGGTTATTATGAATTCCTTGTTATGCCGTTTGGGATGACGAATGCACCGACCGTATTTATGGATCTAATGAATAGGATCTTTCAACCATATTTGGATAAGTTTGTTGTTGTCTTCATTGACGACATCTTGATTTATTCAAAAAATGAGATAGAACATGCGAAGCACCTGAGAATTGTATTGAAGACTTTGAGAGAAAAACAATTGTATGCTAAGTTTAGTAAGAGTGAATTTTGGCTCCAAGAAGTTGGATTTTGGGGTCATATTGTTTCATGTGAAGGCATCCGAGTTGATCCAAGTAAAATCTCTGCTATTGTTGATTGGAAATCACCTAAAAATGTAACTGAAGTTAGAAGCTTTTTGGGCTTAGCCGGTTACTATCGAAGGTTTGTAAAAGGATCCTTTATGATAACGACTCCGATAATGAAGTTGCTACAGAAGGATGTTAAGTTTGAATGGACGAAAAAGTGTCAACAAAGTTTTGAGAAATTAAAGACATTTCTGACTGATGCTCCTGTTTTAGTGCTACCTGAATCGGGAAAAGAATTCGTGGTCTACAGTGATGCATCCTTAAATGGATTGGGTTGTGTGCTTATGCAAGATGGCAAGGTGATAGCCTATGCTTCACAACAATTGAAGCCTCACGATAAGAATTATCCAACCCGTGACCTAGAGCTTGCTGCAATTGTTTTTGCCTTGAAGATTTAAAGGCATTATTTAGATGATGAAATGTGTTGTATCTTTACGAACCACAAGAGTCTGAGGTACTTGATGACTCAAAAAGAATTAAATTTGAGACAAAAAAGATGGTTAGAATTGATTAAGGATTATGATCTGATCATTGACTACCATCTGGGAAAGGCGAATGTGGTCGCCAATGCTCTAAGCAGAAAATCCTTATTTGCTTTGAGAGCCATGGATACTCATTTGACATTGCTTGATAATGGTTCGGTCTTGGCAGAGCTAGAGGCTAAGCCAACATTTCTGCAGGAAATTCATGATGCTCAGTTTATTGATGGTGACTTGCAAGCAAAAAGGGCTCAATGTGAGTCAGGGACTGAACCAGATTTCTAGATTAGTACTAATGGGTGTTTGATATTCAGAGATAGAGTATGTGTACCTAAAGACGATGAACTTATCCAAAAAATATTGCAAGAAGCACATAGTAGCAATTTGTCTATTCATCCTGGAAGTACCAAAATGTACAACGATTTGAAGAAAACGTATTGGTGGAACGGCATGAAAAGAGACCCAAGGTTCATTTCGAGATTCTGGAAAAAGCTACAGGAAGCCTTGGGGATGAAGTTGAGTTTTAGTACAGCTTTTCACCCTCAGACTAATGGTCAGTCTGAGCGGACAATTCAGATTCTTGAAGATATGTTGCGATGTTGTATCCTTGAATTTCAGGGTAGCTGGGAAAATTATTTGCCATTGGTAGAATTTGCCTACAACAATAGTTTCCAAACAAGTTTGAAAATGGCACCTTATGAGGCTTTGTATGGCAGGAAGTGTCGAACTCTATTATACTGGACAGAACTTAAGGAAAATCAGATTTATGGAGTGGATCTGATTAGGGAAACTGAAGAAAAAATTAAAGTAATACGAAACTGTTTAAAAGCAGCATCGGACAGGCAAAAGTCTTATGCTGATCTGAAAAGAAAAGAGATTGAATTCCAAGTTAGGGATAGAGTATTCTTGAAGGTGTCTCCATGGAAAAAGGTGTTGAGATTTGGTTGGAAAGGTAAACTGAGTCCGCGATTTATCGGACCTTACGAGATTGCTAAAAGGATTGGACCATTAGCCTATCGCTTGGCATTGCCACCCGAATTGATTCATGACGTGTTCCATGTATCCATGTTAAGAAGATATCGATCAGACCCCTCTCATATGATTTCACCAGAGGAGATTGAGATTAGATCAGTCATGACTTACGGAGAGGAACCAGTCAAGATTTTGGCTCGAGAGGTTAAACAGTTGAGAAATAAAAGTGTGACTTTAGTAAAGGTTCTATGGCACCGACATGGTGTGGAAAAAGCTACATGGGAACCAGAAGAAACCATGAGAAACCAATATCCGAACCTGTTTACTGGTAAGACTTTCAGGGACGAAAGTCCCTAAGGGGGGAGAAATGTAACATCCCGAAATAGGGCCTAGTCAGAACAGTGGTTTCGGAACCACAAATACGACATCAAAATATTTATTTTATGATTATTATGAGACCAAGGATATGAGATTATGCATGTGTTAAAATTTCATGAAGAAATTCCTTGAGTAAGGTGTCCAATTGAAAATTAATGGCTAAATTGAATAAATTGTAAAACTTGGATTCTAGAAGCAATTTGTATAAAATTTCTTTAGATTATAAACTATAAGGTCTTGAAGAGAAATTTTCCCAATTTCTAATTTTTTGGACAAAAATGGGCTTGCATGGATGAAATTTCAAAGAAAGGGTATGAGGGCATTTTGGTCATTTGGCTTTTTAATGAAATAAAATGGAAAAAATCAAGCCAAAATCAGCCATCTTCTTCCCCATAGCTTTCGAAATTCTCTTGTCACCATAGCTAGGGTTTTCAAACATTTCAAGCTCAATATTAAGTGCTCCCAAGCCCCGTTTTTAATGTTCTTTGTATTTTTGAAATCCCGGTAGCTTGATCTTTCCATTTCTACCCATATTTCATGCTAGGGTTCATGTTTAAAAATTTATCCATGCATGATTTGTTTGTATTTTGGTGGATTATGGAGGGGTATGAAAGTTGAAGGTGTGTTAAACATCTTTTCTTAGGTGATTTTCATGAAAAACCCCTAAACGGACCTTTTTGCAAAAGTTGTTAAATATGTGGTAGAAATGTGAAAATAATGGAAAATGTGGGCTGCCATAGGAGAGAAAAGCATTCAGCTAGGCTTGGGTAAGATAGAAATTCCATGTGTTTCATTATACGAGCCTAGGGACTAAATCGTAAAAATGTCAAAGGTTAGGGGCAAAACGGTCATTTGAACCGGGGTAGAAATTAAACTTGAAAAGTGTAATTTAGTGAATTAATGATATAATTTTGTTGTTATAGACCCCGAGGAACAAATTCTGGAGCTCGATCGAGGTAAACGCAAGGTTTCGAAATAACCGAAACACAACTCTAAAACGAATACCAGGTAAGTTCGGATAACTCGAAGTAAACCTATAACATGCATATTTGTATGTTTTGTGAAAGTATGATAATTGCATTGTTGATGGCATGAAAATGCATGAATTGCATCTTTAAATAATGAATTGTTGGATAATGTCTCTGTAATATCCTGATTTTGGGCCTAGTCGGAATAGTGGTTTTGTGACCACAAAATCTGAGATAGAAATAATTATTTTATAATTATTTTTAGGTTTATGATATGATTTCATGATTGTGTGAAAATTTCGTGACGAAATTCTATGCATAAAGTGCTTAATTTGAAGTTAGGGACTAAATCGAATAATTTGCAAAACTTGCATTCTAGAAGTTTTTAGTATGAAATTGCTTTGAAATATTAATTGGGAGGTCTTAAATAGCAATTTTACCAATTTCTAAGTTTACGGACAAAAATTGGACATGGATGGAATTTTAGGAAAGTTTAGTAGTAAGGGCATTTTGGTCATTTAGGGGTAAAATGAATTAAAATACAAAATTAAAAGCCAATTTTTCTCATCTTCAACCCCATGGCCGAATATAGCAAGGAGAAACCATGGCTAGGGTTTTTCAAGCTTCCAAGCTCGATTGTAAGTCCATTCTAGCCCCGTTTTTCAAGTTCTTTACGTTTTTGGAGTCCCGGTAGCTCGATTTAGCTTATGCTAGTAATAATTTAACCTAGGGTTTGTATTTGGAAAAATACCCATAGGTTAAACTTGTGTATTTTGGTGTTTTATGATATAATATGAGGTTTAAAATTATGTTAGACAGCTTGTGCTACTCGGTTTTAAGTGAAAACGAGCAAAAGGGCTTAATCGGTAAAAATACCTAATAGTCATAAGTACATGTTAAAGTGAGAATTTGATGTTGCCATAGAAGGGAAAAATGATCAGCATGTCGCAAAACATAAGAAAATAGGCTGAAGTTTAATTTACGAGCTTTGGGGCAAAAGTGTAAATATGTAAAAGTTTAGGGGCAAAATTGTAATTTTTCCAAAATATGATTTTGGGTCAATGTGAGTGCTAATTAGACTATATTTTAAATGATAGAGCAAGGAAAACTAAAATTCGGGCTAAAATAGGGAAAATACCAAGTTATGGACGAAATGGTAAAAGTAGCCATTTTCGCATACGAGGTAAGTTCATATGTAAATGTTGGTAACATAGTTGTTATTTTAAATGTTTTTATGTTATTTAAATGATATGATAATTATTATGAAATATTATACTCATGATAATTGTTTGATAATATGTCAAATTATGTGATATACTTGGAAAAAATGAAATACTACCGAGTATCGGTATCGGTATTCCGTAGAAGATGGTTGAGACACATGATTGGGAAAAAGGTCCTGTTGAACCTTAGGAATGGATTAGGATACAAGTGACATGTCACTGGGATATTTGGGCATCCGAACTCATTGAGTTGAGTCCGAGTTCACTTATGGATGCGAATGTCTGAACTCGTTGAATTGAGTCCGAGTTCGTGAGATGTAACTAGGCATCCGAGCTCGTTGAGTTGAGTCCGAGTTCATGAGATGTAACTAGGCATCCGAGCTCGTTGAGTTGAGTCCGAGTTCACTTATGGATGCGAACGCCCGAGCTCGTTGAGTTGAGTCCGAGTTCGCTTATGGGCGGGTTACATAGTAGCTTGGCTACATATGTGGCATTTATGTGCAAACTTTCCATGTATTCGAATTATATTCCGATGTGTTCAACGGGTAAAGTTCTACTCAAATGGAGGAATACTCAAGATGAAAGGGACGTATTGGTAAGTGTTGTGAAATGGATACTTTGAATAGGTATGTACTTAACCCTCGGGTTGAAAAATTCGATATAACAACAATATGGTGAGATGATAAATGAAATTATGATATGAATGTCTTGGTGATGATTATGCAAATGATGTTTTATGTTTGCTTATATGGTTATGTTACTTATTATTTGCATGTGAACTTACTAAGCATTTATGCTTACTCCCTCCTTTTCATTCCTTGTAGTGTTGACAAGCCAGCTTGGAAATCGGGAACGGTTGGAGGCACGCTCACACTATCCGTATACCATCTTGGCATAATGGCTTGTATATTTTGAGTATGGCATGTATAGCATTATAATCATTTTGATATATGGTCTTATGATATGGTTATCGAGTAGTATAAAAATGCTTGGTAATGATTAGCCATTAGAATGGCTAATTATGATCATATTTGGTGTTATGTATGTCAAATTGCTACTTAATCCATGGAAACCATGAAATAGGTAAAATTTACCATAAAATAGATTCAGACAGCAGTAGTGATGTGAATTTGAAAAATCATTAAAAACAGTAGAGATATAATTAGATGATGAATAAAACATGGAATTGAAGAATTATGAGTCTATTTTCATATGGAAGAAACGAAACAAGTATATGAGTTATATTATATGAGATGTTTAAATTTTTGTGAAACAGGGCCAGAGTGATTTTTGGATCCCCTGTTCTTACTTTGTAAATTCACCATAAATTGTATAAAAATAATTAGAAGTCATGATTTATATGTACAGATTTCTTATTGAGTCTAGTTTTAAGAGAAACAAACTTCATAGTCATTGAAATTTTGTACAGAGAGATATATGATTCGTAATACACAGAGGTCAGAGCAGTTGAACCCTGAAACAGGGGAGACTTTAACTAATAAACTGTACTAATTGGCCTAGCCAAAAATTCTAGAAAAAAATTAGTAAATAGATATATGAGTCTAGTTTTAGGGAAAATTTACGGAATTGGATTTTGAGTTTCAGAACTCGAGATATGAATTTTTAAGCGACTGTGATGCAGTTAGCCAGCTTGTCTAGAATTTCTAAAATTAAATTGTTTGAACTGTTTAAGCAATGAATTAAGTCTGTTAACACCTCGTGTTCGACTCCGGAAAAGGTCTCGGGTATGGGGCGTTACATTTGGTGGTATCAGAGCAGGTTTAGTCGGTTCTCGGACTAACCTAGCATGTGTAAAATTTTAGCTATACATGCCACTGATCTGTGATAGTGTGATGTCTTCCGACGCGTATGGGTACCGTCTTATTTAGACAGGGTACTCTCCAACCGAGCTGCGTCGACCATGTTCAATGTTATGTGAAGGTATTTGAGTAAAATTATGATTATGATAAGTATCGGTTCAGAAAAGTATGAATAAAGGTTTATGATACATATGTGATAAATATTCATATTTGCTTAATGCTCATATGATGTAGTGTATATGGCTTACTTGATAAGATGAACGGAATAAATAGAAATTAGTAGAGGTATGAATAAAAGTCATAATATTATGATACGAATGAAAATGTCCTTGTTTTGATTTGGACGTCGAATGTTGATGAATGCTAATGATATATAATTTTTATGAGATAAAGGATTATAATGAAATGAACTTATCTATGTTAAATTGTTGGACTGAATTATATGATTGTAATGATATGTACATGATGATGCACGAAATGAAAGTTATGATTGTGGTGCAAATATCTATGTTTGTTTGGCCTTATATGATGTCATGAGTATGACTTAATTTAATTAAATGAATGGATAAGTAAAGCTATCTAGAAAACATAGAATGTATGCATAAGTATATTGTCTAAATGGGACAATAGGAAAATTGGTGTAAGCCAACATGAATGAATGACATGATTTTGATGATGTCTGTTATGATGATGGAAGTTGTGTCATATGTGTATGTATAAGAAAGTCGAGTCGAGGGTCCTACAACCCTCCCCTTACCGAAATGGTACTTATAATGGAATTTCATGAGATTTGTATTGAATAAGTTTCCGGTTGAGAACCCAAAGAGTTCGATGATAGAATAATTATAAGTATGATCGAGAGATTGAAAATGAGCTGATAAGTAAAGTCGAGCCAGATAAAGTATCGGATTGACGTAAAGATTATTGGAATTATGCACCGTCCCAGCTTAGAAAAGGAATTCTCCTTGGTAAACCGAATTACTCAGTGCAAGGTCAAGAAAAGTGTAAATCGAAATTTATTCGAATCGCCTTCTTTAGTGAATGGTTTAATATGAAATTTGTGACGGCAGAACTAGTTGGGGAAATGATATTTGAAATGTGAACTATCTCGAGTGTGATAGTTATGACGGGACAGATTTAGCGATCTCTTTTGAGATGTTCTATGTGTTTACCCGTTCTCAGAAATATTTCTATGGCTATTGATCTTCTGAAGAAATTCTTGTTATATGGGAATGTCTTTTAATCCTAGTGTTGGATGAAAGCATTGGTAGTCTGACTGGTTTATAATTTATATTGCTCTATTTCATCGGGTATTCTATTTCATTTCGTCTGATAAGAATTGATGAGAGAATGCATATGATATTATGATTCTGTTTCTTCTACTTGATGCTTCATCTGATATATATGTATGGGAAGATATATTGTTCTTGTTATATTTGATTCTAGTGGGATTAAATGATGTTTTCTTTTGGACTTTCTTTCTTTGAAGAATTATCGAGGTATTCCGTATTTTCTCTATGAGTTTGGTTTTCGATTCTCTGGCTTGGTTTTTGATTCTTCAGCATAGTATCGTATCTTGGGTTTCTTTATTCTGGATTTCTTTATTCTGGATTTCTCTATTTTGGATTTCTTTATTCGGTTTTCTTGTTATCTTTGTTCCATAATTTGTCAATTATGACTCGTGTTCGAAGTGCGTTCTTCAGCTCGTGATAATCATGTCAAATATGACTATACTTCTAATTTGATCTTGGTAATGTGGTGATTTTAGTATTGGAATTTTTTTTCTAATTTCCGTGTAAGGATTTGACATCAGTAAAGGCATAAGTGATAAAAGCGCGAGTTTCAATCGGTATGGTGAATTATCTATTTGAAAGATTTCATGCGACAATTATTTTAGGATTATTTTTCCCAAGTCTGATAATAGAATTTCATTTTGTACGGATAAAAGAGTAAATAGTCTGAACGAGAAGTGTATATTTATTAGAAAAAGTTTGATATTAGTTAAAGTCACTACGAATGATAAGGTTTTCATTTTGTAAAAGCTGAAATGTTTATTACATGTTGACAAAGTTCGGATAGATGAGAATATTGGTAACCGAAGCGTCTGAACTAGACTAGTCTACATTGAGTAAAGACTTCCGACTTTCGAGAATGTACTGTTGTATGAATTGTGATGTGTTTCAAGACAGTGAGGTAATGTGATAGTTTAGAGCATTCGATGTTACATAAAATCGAAGTTGTTAAAGGGGTTAAAGCCGAGCATTGGGATCTATAAAAATTATCCTTGTCAGTGTTGATATTGGGATGGAAATGAGAAGGATTATTCTTGAGGCCATATCAGAATTATTTCCATGGCAGAAAGAGGAAAATGTGATGTATTCTATTGTTAAATGTTTGGCGAGATCTATAAATCATATCTATATTGAATGAATTCCTACTCATCAGATTCATGGAAATTCAGGTCTCTTTGATTGTTGAATTTCTTGGAATTCCGGTCTCCATTAATCAAGTTAAGATCCGGGTTTTATGTCATGATATCATGGGAAACTGAGAAGGGTTGAAAATTTAAAGAACAATGAGAGTTGAGACTGTAAGCTTTCAGATCATATGAGAAATTAAAGAGATGTATTGGAGGTACAGTCTAAGTGAAAGTTCTTCGGCACCAAATATGAGATTAAAAGTGAAGACCACTTTTCTGGTAAGATTTTCGGGGACGAAAATCCCTAAAGGGGGGGAGAGTTGTAATATCCTGATTTTGGGCCTAGTCGGAATAGTGGTTTTGTGACCACAAAATTCGAGATAGAAATAATTATTTTATAATTATTTTTAGGTTTATGATATGATTTCATGATTGTGTGAAAATTTCGTGACGAAATTCTATGCATAAAGTGCTTAATTTGAAGTTAGGGACTAAATCGAATAATTTGCAAAACTTGCATTCTAGAAGTTTTTAGTATGAAATTGCTTTGAAATATTAATTGGGAGGTCTTAAATAGCAATTTTACCAATTTCTAAGTTTATGGACAAAAATTGGACATGGATGGAATTTTAGGAAAGTTTAGTAGTAAGGGCATTTTGGTCATTTAGGGGTAAAATGAATTAAAATACAAAATTAAAAGCCAATTTTGCTCATCTTCAACCCCATGGCCGAATATAGCAAGAAGAAACCATGGCTAGGGTTTTTCAAGCTTCCAAGCTCGATTGTAAGTCCATTCTAACCCCGTTTTTCAAGTTCTTTACGTTTTTGGAGTCCCGGTAGCTCGATTTAGCTTATGCTAGCAATAATTTAACCTAGGGTTTGTATTTGGAAAAATACCCATAGGTGAAACTTGTGTATTTTGGTGTTTTATGATATAATATGAGGTTTTAAATTATGTTAGACAGCTTGTGCTACTCGGTTTTAAGTGAAAACGAGCAAAAGGGCTTAATCGGTAAAAATACCTAATAGTCATAAGTACATGTTAGAGTGAGAATTTGATGTTTCCATAGAAGGGAAAAATGATCAGCATGTCGTAAAACATAAGAAAATAGTCTGAAGTTTAATTTACGAGCTTTGGGGCAAAAGTGTAAATATGTAAAAGTTTAGGGGCAAAATTGTAATTTTTCCAAAATATGATTTTGGGTCAATGTGAGTGCTAATTAGACTATATTTTAAATGATAGAGCAAGGAAAACTAAAATTCGGGCTAAAATGGGGAAAATACCAAGTTGTGGACGAAATGGTAAAAGTAGCCATTTTCGCATACGAGGTAAGTTCATATGTAAATGTTGGTAATATAGTTGTTATTTTAAATGTTTTTATGTTATTTAAATGATATGATAATTATTATGAAATATTATACTCGTGATAATTGTTTGATAATATGTCAAATTATGTGATATACTTGGAAAATGTGAAATACTACCGAGTATCGGTATCGGTATTCCGTAGAAGATGGTTTAGACACATGATTGGGAAAAAGGTCCTGTTGAACCTTAGGAATGGATTAGGATACAAGTGACATGTCACTGGGATATTTGGGCATCCGAACTCGTTGAGTTGAGTCCGAGTTCACTTATGGATGCGAATGTCCGAACTCGTTGAGTTGAGTCCGAGTTCGTGAGATGTAACTAGGCATCCGAGCTCGTTGAGTTGAGTCCGAGTTCGTGAGATGTAACTAGGCATCCGAGCTCGTTGAGTTGAGTCCGAGTTCACTTATGGATGCGAATGCCCGAGCTCGTTGAGTTGAGTCCGAGTTCGCTTATGGGCGGGTTACATAGTAGCTTGGCTACATATGTGGCACTTATGTGCAAACTTTCCATGTATCTGAATTATATTCCGATGTGTTCAACGGGTAAAGTTCTACTCAAATGGAGGAATACTCAAGATGAAAGGGACGTATTGGTAAGTGTTGTGAAATGGATACTTTGAACAGGTATGTACTTAACCCTCGGGTTGAAAAATTCGATATAACAACAATATGGTGAGACGATAAATGAAATTATGATATGAATGTCTTGGTGATGATTATGCAAATGATGTTTTATGTTTGCTTATATGGTTATGTTACTTGCTATTTGCATGTGAACTTACTAAGCATTTATGCTTACTCCTTCCTTTTCATTCCTTGTAGTGTTGACAAGCCAGCTCAGAAATCGGGAACGGTCGGAGGCACGCTCACACTATCCGTATACCATCTTGGCATAATGGCTTGTATATTTTGAGTATGGCATGTATAGCATTATAATCATTTTGATATATGGTCTTATGATATGGTTATCGAGTAGTATAAAAATGCTTGGTAATGATTAGCCATTGGAATGGCTAATTATGATCATATTTGGTGTTATGTATGTCAAATTGCTACTTAATCCATGGAAACCATGAAATAGGTAAAATTTACCATAAAATAGATTCAGACAGCAGTAGTGACGTGAATTTGAAAAATCATTAAAAACAGTAGAGATATAATTAGATGATGAATAAAACATGGAATTGAAGAATTATGAGTCTATTTTCATATGGAAGAAACGAAACAGGTATATGAGTTATATTATATGAGATGTTTAAATTTTTGTGAAACAGGGCCAGAGTGATTTCTGGATCCCCTGTTCTTACTTTGTAAATTCACCATAAATTGTATAAAAATAATTAGAAGTCATAATTTATATGTACAAATTTCTTATTGAGTCTAGTTTTAATAGAAACAAACTTCATAGTCATTGAAATTTTTTACAGAGAGATATCTGATTCGTAATACACAGAGGTCAGAGCAGTTGAACCCTGAAACAGGGGAGACTTTAACTAATAAACTGTACTAATTTGCCAAGCCAAAAATTCTAGAAAAAAATTATTAAATAGATATATGAGTTTAGTTTCAGGGAAAATTTACAGAATTGGATTTTGAGTTTCAGAACTCGAGATATGAATTTTTAAGCGACTGTGATGCAGTTAGCCAGCTTGTCTGGAATTTCTAAAATTAAATTGTTTGAGCTGTTTAAGCAATGAATTAAGTCTGTTAACACCTCGTGTTTGACTCCGGCAACGGTCTCGGGTATGGGGCGTTACTGTCTCAGTTGAGGTTGGAAAGGGAATTCAATGGATAAACCATGATTTACATGAGACTTGAGATCCTACATGTGTTGCAGAAAAGGATTTAGCCTGGACTGGTAATCCGAAGATCTTAAGTATAAAAAAGATCTAGCCTGGACTAGTGTTCCTTGAGTGATCGAGCCTCCCGAAGAATATGTGTGCATTGTGGATTTAGCCCAGACGGGTACTCTGATTAAGGTCTGAATTTAGCCTGAACTGGTAATTCAGATCCGAGCTCATTAAGGGTGTTTGTCGTTATAAGGGATTTAGCCTAGACTGGTAATCCCGCCGTAAGATTTAAGGTTCGCGGGAGTGCATACTGAAACGATCATTCGTACGAATTGATGGTAAATTTATAATCCATCGAGATTTCCTAGGGACTCAACGGGACTATCACAACGAATATGTATAGATGATATGTTAAATGATGAGCTCATCTAAGATGAATTACATGGTACATTGTTATGTAACTAACATGATGATTGAGTATATGTGTTAGGAAAACCATTTCATGCTTGTTGGTTTCATTGCCTTATATGGTTGCATGCTAAATAATCGATAAGTTTACCTTCCAGTTATACGGGCTTACTAAGCATGTAAATGTTTACCCCTCTCTTTTCCCTGCTTTTCAGAGCTCAAGGACTCATAAGGATTGGAAGACAATTGGAGAGTCAACATACTATCAACTAGACAAGCTTTGGTATAAAGACATTTCTATTTTGTCCAATGGCATGTATAGGATTTTTGAGTATTTTGTTATATATGTCATTTGTTTTGCCTGGTGAAGGCATGTAAAAATATGTTTATCTTTCTTTGTATATGGCCATGGGAATTGGGTCATTTTGAAGTAGGCTATGCCCTACAAATCTATGCATGTTTATATTATATGCGATGGCTTAGTTATAATTGGCAATGAGTTATAATAACGAGCCAATCTTAATATGTCAATCAGACATATAAATCATTAAATGCAAGATAAGAATTAACTTAGCATGTATGAAATCAATGACATGAGGTTCACATGCAATGAGGTTAATCAAAGTTTCATATTTACAAATGGACTATTTGGCCCAAATATGCACTATAGTAATCTATAAGTGTAATTGGCTAGTAGAGGGTGACTTAAGGCTTGGAAAATAGCCTAACAAAGTCCACATGGATAAACACACGGAGTGTTTTTAGGCCTCGGAGTTTTGTTCCGTACTGCCTCTAGGAGTGTTTTTAGGCCTCGGAGGCCTGTATAAGAGACAAAGTGCACCCGTTTGAAAAGTTTTAAATTGCGAACGAATTCGGTAACCCGATTGTATAAGTTTGTAAAGGTGAATTACCGGTAACGCCTCGAACCCTATCTCGACATCGGATACGGGCGAGGGGTGTTACAATTCATTGGCCAATTTAACCTATACATCAACAATAAAGACTTAAACATATCATTTCCTTACCTTCATATACATGCTCATAACATCATACTTTATCAAGTTCATACATACCCAATCACCTTCAACATAACAACTTCCCACATGTATCATCTAGTCTAATTTTATTAACATACCATTACAAACTACATCACACAATGACATTGGCATAGGCATAGGCATATGAGTAATTAATATACTTGCAACTCATTAGCCAATATAAGCCAATTTATGTGGCTACATACTAAATCAAACTTAATCATTACAAGCCAATACATTTGGCCATATCATAATGACACAGACACAAAAATGATTAAGTCCCTATACATGCCATAGACTCAAGGATTTGTGTTCATTTACCCAATGTGATAACTTGATAGTGTGATAGCATCTCCGACGATCTCCAATTCGAGCTAGCATACAACCCTATAAGATATGGGAAAGGAAGGGGAGTAAGCTACAAAGCTTAGTAAGTTCGTATGCGAATAATAAGCAACAGTAGTCATACATTTGTCATACAACAAACATAACATAACACAACATAAACGTCATTAAATCTTCATAGGCATAACTTACTCACAATGCTTACCCCCTTCAATTTATAAGCATAAATTAATAAACCTTAACATTTGCTAAACGATTGTAACCTCTCCAATATAACATACCATAATAATCATTAACAAATAATTTCAAGCCTCATAGTAACATGCACATTAATTATGCGTATTCATATTTTCAAGCCCAAAACTTAACATCTTTCAATGATTTAAACTCTTAATTTCACATACTTTCATAACCATTTTAATAGGCAATTATGTAAATCTTTTATTTTTTACACATATCCAATTAATCACAAATCAAGTGAACTAAACATCTTATCTCTCAATTTGATATGGCTCAAAAGCCTAACACATGATTTTCAATTGAATTTACCATGAATTTACACATCATCAACATAAATACTTATTCACAAGTTTAACTTAAGGTTACTTTCATAGTGATCATGAACTCATAATATCATGAAGCCAATGCTTATAAACTTTACCTACATACCTATACGACTCATAACACAGTCATATCTTTTTACATCTTTGACATAATCTTTGAATTACCTGTTGAACTGCTTGGAATACTAAAGGATACCCGGGAAACCTCATACACATAGTAAGATGCCAATGCCATATCCCTAATATGGTCTTACATAGGATCACATATCGATGCCGGTAGCCCAACTATGGCCTTACACGATGTCTCATATTGATGCCATGTCCCAGACATGGTCTTACACGAAATCACATATCGATTCCATATCCCAGATATGGTCATACACGAAATCACACATAACCATAATGTCTTGACATTTGTATCCTATCTATTCCTAAGGTTCAACCGGGACTTCTTCGTCATCTTGGAATTATCGAACTTGCTCATAATATCAATCATATAAATCATATAATATTAAATCAATTTAAAACATAAATATAACAATGCATTATTCACATACAAACTTATCTCGATACCAAAAATGGTGAAAATGACCTAATCGTCAAATACTTGTTTTTCCCTCGTTAAAGGCCCGAATCTCGTTTTCCTTGATCTATAATATCAAATTTAGCTCACTTATTAGTCACATTATTCAATGTGACCCAAAAATCATATTATGGAAAATTACATTTTTGCCCCTAAAGTTTGACATATTTGCATTTTTGCCCTTAAGCTCGAAAAATAAAATTTATTCAATTTCTTCAATTCCCAAGCCTATTTTAACCTCTTTTATACTTATAGCATTCTACATTTTTCATTAAATCACGCTTTTTTGTCATATTTTATAACTTTTACAAATTAGTCATTTTAGGCATTTTCACTGAAAATCACTTAGTAAAAGTCGTTTCCCTAACCATAAACATGCATTTTCTACCATTAAACACAAAAAATACACACATATTCATCATGGGTCAAAACCCCAGACTTTAACTATATCTCAAATTAGTGGTAGAAATAGATAGATCTTGTTACAAGGATTTCAAAAACATGAAAATCATTAAAAACGGGGCTAGAACGGACTTACAATCGATCTTGGAAGCTTGAAAAACCCTAGCCATGGTTTCCCCTTGTGAAATTCGGCCATGGGGTTGAAGATGGACAAAAATTGACTTTTAATTTTGTTTTTAATTCATTTTAATTACTAAATGACCAAAATGTCCCTAACTTAAAAATATTCTATTTCACCTATTTCATGTCCATTTTTGTCCAAAAAATCAATCAATGGTCTAATTACCATTTAAGTACCTCCAATTTAAAATTTCATAGCAATTAGACACCTCTAGCTTCTAGAACTCAAGTTTTGCACTTTTTATGATTTAGTCTTTTTGACTAAATTGAGTGCCCAAACGTCGAAATTTTTGAACAAAATTTTCATGAAATCATTCCGTGAAACCGTAGACTATAAAAATATAATAAAAATAAATTTTTCCTCGTCAAACTTGTGGTCCTAAAACCATTGTTCCGATTAGGCCCAAAATCGGGCTGTTACACTTGGTAAGATGAGAATGAAAGAATTATGATCTTGAGTTCTATTGAACATTATATAAATCGAATGAGATAAGATATGACTACAATGATTGTTGAGAATAAGATTAATTAAATTATGTTATGTATGTGCATGAAAATGCATATTTTTATTGCTTATTATTTACATGCAAGCTTACTAAGCTCTATGCTTACTCCCTCTCTTTTCTATTTTCTTATAGTGTCTCCAAGCTAGCTTGGGGGTAAAGGGACGTCAGAGGCTCAGTCACACTATCAATTGGATCTTTTGGGTATAGTTAGTCTCATTATTTTGAGTATGGCATGTATAGGAACTTGGTTATTCTGTTATACGTCATATTTGTTTAGCCAATGTGTTGGCTTTGATGGTGTTATGATTCATTTTGTATAAGGCTATGAGATATGACTCACAATGATTATTGGGTTGTAAACCTATTCATCAATGTATGTATGTGTCAATTCCATTATGATATGGCTATTGGTTGTTGATGGTTGAATGATGATGGCTACTATATGGAGTCTTAATTTAGCAAAATGTGATGAGTAGTTGTCATGCATGAGTTAGGTTCATGAATACTTAAGTACCTTTGGAGCCATGAATGTGTTATGCAAATAAGGATGGCAATTGGCTTGGGAAATAGCCTTAAATTTTTCCACATGGGTAGACACACGGGTGTGTGTCTAGACCGTATGTGACACACGGCTTGCCCCAAGGGCGTGTGTTCTGGCTGTGTGTCCATTGCACCCTAATTAATGCAAAACAGAATGCCTAGTAGTAAACACACGGGCAGAGACACGGCCGTGTGTCTTAGCCATGTGGAGGACATGGCCTTAGAACATGGGCGTGTGCCCAAGCCGTGTAAAGTCTGCACTTAATTTCGAGAATTTAATTCGCCACACAGCCTAAGCACACGGGCGTGTGACTCTAAATGTATGATGACGTCATAGTCAGAGAATTACACGGGCTAAGGAAACGGGCGTGTCCCAAGCCACACAGGCGTGGGTGACCACACGAACTACATACACGGGCGTGTGACTCTCCAAACAAGAAAATTTTCTAAGTGTCAAAAAGATTCCGAAAGCTCTCGATTTAGTTCCGAACAGCTTTCGACGTATGTTTTGGGCCTTGTAGGCCCTTATAAAGGACAATTTGCATGCGATTGAAAAGTTTTAAATTTGAACAAAATTTTATGGCTTAGTTTTGCATGCTTGTTTACGTTTAAGTCCGATAATGCCTCGTACCCTGTTCCAACATCAGATATGGGTAAGGGGTGTTACAAGCTAAAATTTACTAATCGGATCTAAACGATATCTAGAGTAAACTTCCTTCATCCATCATCGTGCATATGCTCTCTTTGTTTTGTACCATAGTTCTTTGGAATGGTCAAACACTTGACAGCAATGGTGGCCTTAGGTAGAATGATGGCATATTTAAATATTTACGGGCATTTGACTTGTAATTATGATAAAAAAATATTAAGGATTCAAAAACCATTAGGATTCAATTTTTTTAAGGTAACGGAGTGTATGTTTATATTTAGATATCCACTTCACTTTTAAAAAATTTGTTTGCAAATTAAGATATTGGTCTAGAGACTAATAATTTGTATTGAGATAGGAAAAAAATATTTGAAATAGTTAAAAATATTAATTAACTATTATTTAATTGAAATAGCATTATTTTATTATTTAAATAATTAAGAAATATATATCCAAATTTATTTCCTAAAAAGATTTACTAATTGTAAATTTCCACTTATTGAATTATAAAACAATTAAGGTAAGTGGTATCTTTTCGAGAGATAACAATCCTATACTCAAGTTCTAACAAATATGATTTATAAAATTTAAAATATTAAAATTTCTACTTTTTTAATTTAGTAATTTTTTAAATTTTTATTTTTATAATTTCAATAATTTTTTGTAATTTTTTATTTTCTAAAAATGATTTTTAAGTATTTTCGGATGATAATACTATTGTACTAGGCCTGGCGGCATATAATTGATTGAATATCTAATTCGTTAAATTTTCAAATCTAAAAAATTGAATTGAGAATGTTTGATAATGTAGGGTACTAAAGTGAGGAAAAAAAACTTTAAAAACTAAAAAAAAGAGAGGATATTTTAAGGAGTAAAGTGTGTGGATTAAGCGGAAGGATAAACTAAAGATTTCAGTGACAGTAAATCCAATCCTTTATATCATGCCAACATTCTTATGAAAATCCTTTCTAGGAAAAAAATTTGCAGCATCTCTCAAAGCTTAAGAGATGGACAATGGGCACTTTCGAACACGTGAAAGAGCCGAGAAAGCTTGGTCAATTTTTTATTAGCTTAAAAAGGTGGCCCTCATAGCAAGGCGAAACCAAAACCTCACCTGATGGCTAGCGCTTCTTCAGTAATAATTATATATATCCATCCAACTTTCAGCGTTATCGAGGTTACTCACTCACTTTTTCATCTTGTCTGAAAAACTGCCTGACACACAAGTCATTAGTGTTCTCCACGCCACAAGCAAACACCATATCTTTTAGCATTTATTCACTGCACACATCAACTTTATAAAGCTTAATAATAATATAATGCAGTGACTGTTCCGACTATTCCCAAATGCAACGACTAGCTAACCTTGCTATCAACCCCTATTGTCCTTGCCTTCCCTTTCATTTATATCTAAGCCTTTTGCATTTAAACATGCCAACCACTGCCCTTTGGTGAAGCTCCTATGAAGCTATGAATTAAAAGCACCATTTCTCATTTAGCTTTGTTTTTTGTGTCAACTCTTCTATGGGGAAGATTGGAGGAAACTCTTGGTTGACTGCAGTCAAGAAAGCCTTTAGGTCTCCTACTAAAGAAAACGATAAGAGGAGCTGTAGAAGGAGAGAAGATGGTGAACAAGAGGAAGAAGAGAAGGTTATTATTCTCTCTTCAACTTTTCCTTTTTCTCTTGAATGTTTTTGTTTGTGCATGTGATTAACTTTAAATCAATGTTCTTTTTCTTGGTTTGTGCAGAAAAGAGGGAAACGAAGATGGATTTTCAAGAAGCCTTCGTATCAGGAAACAGTGATACAACACAGTGAAGCAAGCACGATAGTTACAATAGCCAATGCTAAAGTTGCCACTAATTCAGAAACCTCAGCACTGAATACCGTTCCCGAAGCTGAGCAAAGATCACATGCCATTGCGGTGGCTATTGCTACTACAGCAGCTGCTCAAGCAGCAGTAGCAACCGCACAAGCTGCTGTAGAAGTTGTTCGGCTCACCAGGCCGTCCGTTTTCTTGAGAGAACACTTTGCTGCTATTGTTATACAGACAGCTTTCAGAGGTTATCTGGTAATAACGTAGCAATGATCTTTGTTTCTTGCATAATTTATATTGGTTTCGTAAGGAAAAGGTTTTTGGACTAAGAAAAACAATTGTGGTTTTGAAGGCAAAGAGAGCTCTTCGGGCACTCAAGGGGCTGGTGAAGCTGCAAGCCTTAGTGAGAGGACACAATGTCCGAAAGCGAGCGAATATTACTCTCAGATGCATGGAGGCTATGGCTCGAGTGCAGGCCCGGGTTCGTGATCAACGTAAGAGGCTTTCTGTGCATGAAAGAAGCATGGACTCTCTATTCAGTGATCACAGGACCAACACCTTATGGAGCTCGTATCTTGCAGACAGGAAGTCCATTGTAAGAAATACGACTCAAAGATGACTTGTTTTAAGCTTCAACTCATCAACAGCTTACAGCTTGTACTTGTTTATTGAACTTGTAATTTGTGATGCAGTACTCTAGAGAAGAGAGCAACTATGACGATGATTGGAGGACCCATTGGGACGAGCACCCGAAAACACTAAAGGAGATTCAAGCCATTTTGCAGAAGACAAAGCAAGCTACCATGAAGCGTGAAAAGGCTCTCGCTCAAGCATTCTCTAACCAGATTTGGACAGGTGATAGAAACACTGTTGAAAGTGAGGACGAGGTTGACGGAAAAACCAGATGGGTTGATCGGTGGACAACAAGGAAGCAATGGGAGAGTACAGGCAGAATGTCATCTGACCACATAGATCCCATAAAAACTGTTGAAATCGACACCTCTAGACCCTACTCTTACTCAGCCCCCCATTCCCAGAACCCCAACAGTCAATACCACTACCAACAACGAAGGCCTAGTTCATTTTCTGTGGCGTCCCCTCTCCACAAAACCATCAATGGTCTCCCCATTCGCTCAATCACACCATCTCCGTCAAAGGCCAAGCCTCTCCAAATTTACTCAGCTAGCCCTCGATACCTCAAAGAAGAGAGGTTCCCCCCATCACCGGCTCATACACCCAACACTGGATCTTACCATAGAGTGAGTGGTAATGCTGCAGCAATGCCAAACTACATGGCCGCTACAGCATCTGCTATGGCTCGGGTTCGGTCACAAAGTGCACCAAAGCAGAGGCATTGCTCAACCCCGGAAAGGGAGAAAGTGGGATCTGCCAAAAAATGTCTGTTATTCCCAGCACCTGAACAAAGTGGTGTTGAAGAAAGCATTAAAGATGAAGTTTATTATGATTATAACTTGGGAAGTCCTAGCTATAAGAGCAGTCATGCAGGCCATTTTGGCATGGAACATAAATCCAACTTCTCATCTTGTTATGCAGATAGTCTTGGTCATGGAGAAGACATCTTTCCACCGTCGACAAATGATCTTAGGAAGTGGTTGAGGTAAACCTAGGGCTTGAGCAGCATCATGTAATTGAGTTAGGGATATAGTGTCTCGAGAAGTATGTTGTTATTAGGAGTTAATGATTAATGCTTCCATTATCATCATCATAAGTAAATTATTAGCATCCACCTCACTGGACCACTAAAGAAAACTAAACAATCGATGTCAGTCGTCCTACATAAAACATTATGGAACCTTCATTTTCAGCACAATAACATCACACTGGTCCAACCCTTGATATTGGCCCACTTGGCATTTTAAAACTCTTTAATGTTCTTTCTACCATAATTACATTATTTTGTATTTATGAAAAGCCGAGCTCTTTTTTCTTATTTCCCCCCTTCAATCATGGGATCAAGCGAATAAGATCAAATATTTAGCTGTGGTCGAGACCATTCTTAATGGTAAGCAAGTTAAATGAACTCTAAACGTATGTGTATGAACAACACCCCCCTTAATACACAAATCAACGGATTTTCTTTAATTTGAATCCAAATAAATTATTTTTAATTTTTAATTTATTTAATATTCGAATATATATTTCAACTAAATAACACTTTTTGGTCTGAAACCAATTAAACATGAAGTGAATGATTAACTCAATGGAAGCACTTAATAAAATGCTCGCATGCCGAACTGTCACATACTCATGCCCAGAAACCTTTCCAAACTGCTAACCCACGATGGAGTAATGTCCTAAGCTCATCAATGAAAAGCCAACATTTTTTTCCTAACTGGACCTTCCACCCATAACACTGTAACTGATTTCATTCTTTTCATGGAATCCTTAAAACCTCATCCAGTGGGCCTGAAAGGATTGATTTAGAAGCACGCTCATGGTTCTCATCTGACTCAGTACACATCTCCTCGTCCCCTCCCATTGAGAGTGAGAGTTTCCTGAAAACATAAATAATGATTTACAATATATAGTAGCAGACAAGATCGAACAAAAATATCTCAAGTTATTTCTTGAACCAAACATCAAAATTCAAATGTCATAGCATCACTGTCGAACACGTACGAAAAAAATTAAAAATCACAATATTTTCTAAGTACTTGAAAATCTCACTAGATGATATATATAATTCTTTATCCTTAAAATGGAATTGTGTTTTTTTTTTTTAATGCTTAGGAACCTTTTGCTAGTTGGTATTCATAGTGATGGTTCCCTACAAAAAAACACCAATTACACGTCCCACTATCACGCATACAAAGGAAGTTCCCACAAACCACCATGCAATGTGAAAGTGGAGCGCAACGAAAACGTGGGAATGACCCCACAAACCAAAACAGTAACCAGTTCCAACATTCTGCCACTTGGTTCGTATTGCCGATGAATACTTAAAGTTAAAACATAATGCACGAATCATAGCGATATTTTCTCTTAAATTTTGAATAGTATCTCCCATGTATCACAATATATTATATCTCAACGCTTTAGCCCAAATTTCTTAATAAATAAACTCAATGTTTATTCTAGGTCCAAACTTTAGTGACATTTCTCGAAATAATCAAATTAATGTGCGCACAAAATATGAGAAACATCAAACTTAACAAAGTTTCTTTATAATCGTTCTTATAATAAAAAAATTTATATTCCTAGTTCATCCCTTCGATCCTTCCAACTACCTCGTTAGAACGTAACTAGCATAACAACTCAATAAATTAGGCGTGCAATACCTTTGGCAGTAATCCCCAACACTCTTACCAAATCTTTGCTTCTTTATAACGTAATACATTCTGAGAACAATCAGATACTTACTATGCTTCCGATCCATAAGCTAGAGCAACAATTGGGCAGATAGCACTACACCATTCAAGTTACTTTTGGTTTACTCGCAAAATTCAGAACCCACCTAAAACTATGTATTACATTCATTGTGTTGATAAAATTTTAGCCCAGACAGGTAACCTGACACCCCTGTATGTGTTTAGCTCGAATGAGCCTCTGATGTGAAGGGTACCTATGTTCTGAATTCTTTTACATTATTCATCGGGTAATACAAAACATGTGAAATCTGAAATTGGTAAGTAAGAAAACGAGGTGAAAGGGAAATTTATGAGAACGAATTGTATATGAAAAGTGTTATTGTATCATACTGTAAACTCGATATACTGTATGTGATGAAGTATATGCACTTACCTTGTTGGCAAATTGTTTTGGCTAATAGGAAAATTTGTGTTGCGTATTAAATTATCGTATAATTATTATATGAGGTAAGTAAACTTTTGAACTTGTATGAACTTACTAAGGCTTCGTTCTTTTCACTGAAAATGGCTTTCGAAAAATGATTTCTAGAAAATGACTTACTTTTTTGGAAAAAAAAACTAATATTTTCTGGTGTTTGGATGAATCTGTGTAAAATATTTTCTGTTGTTTGGCAAATTTCCTGAAAATATTTCATAAAAGTTGTTTTCAATGAAATAAATATATATTTGAGGTTTATGATAAAGAGTTTAAATGAAGTAGTGAATTGATTATAAAGTGATGTTAAAGTGAAACTATAGTAAATAATGAATCTTCATGATGTTAAGGACTAAATTGTAAACTTTGTGAAATTTATAATTGAAACAAGAGAAATGATATGCATGAAAATTTGTTATGTGAAATAAGATATTATAATGAATTATTTGATTAAAGTGCTTACATGATGAAAAATAAATTACATGGAAATAAGGACTAAATTGAAAATTGTAAAAAAGTTTAAGTGTGAAACAATTTAATATGTGAATAAGGAAATTATGAAAAAAGTTTAATGAATGTGTTATGAGATGATGAAATATGTATAAAGTATTGTAAAAGTGAAATATGGAATTTTTATGATAACAAGGACTAAATTGTTAAACTTGAGAAAATATATGGATCAAATAATAGAAGTGAAATACATAGAAATTTGATATGTGAAACAAGATATTGAGATAAATTATGTGATCAAAGTGTAGCAAGAAAGAAAATTGATTTAATATGATTAATTAGTGAATATTGAACTTTTATGAAAAAAAGTTTATAAGAAAATATTTGATAAGTGAAGAATGTAACATCTCGATGTTTTGACCCAATGTTCTGATTGGGTATGGGGTGTTATAGTGAACAGAGCTTTATCAGTTTGAAAAATGTCTTACAGAAAAAAATTGATAAGGCATTTCACGGGAATAATGGGTTAATTTTACGTTAACCATCCTATTTTACATGACACAAACATCGAAAAAGGCTAAAAATAATTTTTGTAAAAGATTTTACGTCAAAACAAATGGAGCCTAAGTATTCTAAATACTTACATCTAGATTGTTTTTACCTTGTGGATTTTGAGCGTATAGAACGCATCGATATCAACAAGAAGTTCACATTATCTGCCAGAAATTGTAGTAGACTCCTGATTTAGTTGGGTTGCTCTAAGTGTGGCATTTATATAGTCTCTTGGTTATTTGTAAACAAACTTGTTATACTTTGAAGGTGATTGTTTTGAGTTTTTGTGATGTATGATAATAAATATGAAGTTTAATTCAGTTATATTTGGCATTTTAAGTTCTGGGGGATCTTCCATAGTGTGGGGTATCCGCGGAACAATCTGCCATACTTTTTTGTGAAAATTGTATTCGCGGAATAATCCACAGTTTAGCCATCTGAAATACTAGGCATAGCTGAACGATCCGTTGGAGTGATTTGCCATCTATTAGTTCGCGGCATGGTCCGCCATTCATGTTTAAAGCATGTAAATGTTATGTGATTTTTGTGTGGTAACCTCCTATAGCTCAGGTTTAGCAACCGGACCGGGGAAGGGGTGTTATAGTACTGATACCTTAGGGAGAGGTATTGATACCTCTGCCAATATACCAAAACTTGTGTTTAATTTCAAGCCATAGATGTCCCCAAACAAGGTTGAAACGCTATAGTTTTATAACGAAACCTTAGAAATGATTCGAAAAGTGTTTTAAGACCTTGAATAATCTTTTAATAAACTAAAGTGGGAAGTGGCTTTATTTATAAGAGAGTGTTTTATTGTTTTAATCTCAAATTTGTGTTTTCTAAGTCGACTAAGTAATCATTATACTTTTACCTCTTCTTAACATTTGAAAATTGATTTAATTAAAGGCGAAGTACATCACAAGGTTTTAGAAATGTGGAAACATGAATGTTAGGAATCCTTAAATTTGTTTTATAATGATTTTTTGTCAAAATAAGTTTTGTGAGTGTGAGCGTTTTGTCAATGTGATGTGTTTACATTGATAGTTAGTGTAGGTGAAAGTGTTATAATCTATCACATGCAAGTCATATATTAGCTATTTTTGTCCCATTATAAAAACTAACATTGTTAGTGTTTTAGCGTAATTTGTATAGCATTTGATAATTTTAGGCATCAAATTGGACAAACAAAGTTTAAATATCAAATTAGGGAAAAAATGTCAAATTCAATTATCAAATTGAACAAAAAGAAAACTTAAGGGTCCGTTTGTTTGCCAGGAAAACATTTTTTGAAAAATATTTTCCTGGTTTTACACTGTTTGGAAGACTAAAAACATTTTACATTTGGAAAATGTTTTCCAAAACATGGGTAAAATGAGTATGAGTTTAGGGAAAATGTCTTATCGATTTTATTTCTGTAAAACTTTTTCCAACTCTCACCAGGTTACTTTCTCCTTCTTCCTTCCGTTCTTCATCTCTTCTCCTTCTTCATCCAGGTAACTTTCCTATTTCTACTTCTTCCTTTCTTCATCTTTTATAATCTCTTCCGATTTTCCTTAGCTGTGTCCGTCACATATCTTCTCTTATTAGGCAAATTACACGCTGCTATTTCGTTTCGCTCAAATCATCCTCTTCGTAGGGTCTTGGCTTAAGGTATGGCATCTTCTTTATCTTCTTTATCATTTTCATTTCTTCTTGTTCTTGAAAAATTGCTTAAGGTATGCCATCATTTTGGTTCTAAATTTTTATACTGTTGAATACCCATTTGCTTTTTGTGTTGAATTAGTGGTGGGTTTTATCTGAAAATGAAGCAGCATTGGTTTGGGTTTTATGTCTTTCTTTGTTTCTTTATTTTTAATTTTTTTCTAGGTTTGGGATTAAAATATGAAAATGATAATCCAAATGATGAAAATGATAATTATTTTTAGCTCAAGATGAGGGTAAAGTTAGATACATAAAGAGGCATATCATTTCAAAATGATGCATTATTTGGAAGTGGAAAGGGATATGCTTAAAAATGATCCTTAGAGCGTAAATTTCTCACCTTAGGTTGATTTAATAATGCCCAATTTGCACCACAAATGACAACATTTATTTTTGTTTTCTGCTAATTTGCAGTCCAACCCTGTTTTAGAAGCATTTGGTAATGCTAAGACTATTAGGAACAATAACTCAAGGTGAGTGTATTTTGTTTTAACAAGTTTTACACCCTGCATGTAGTAGATTCTATGTTATAGTCATTTTTTTACCTTTACATGCATGTTTTGAATGATGTAGTCATTTTGGTAAGTTTGTGGAGATTCAATTTGACCGGAGGAGAAGGATTTCAGGAGCTGCCATCAGGACTTATTTATTAGAAAGATCACGTGTTTGTCAAGTGTCTAATCATGAGAGAAATTATCACTGTTTCTACATGTTTTGTGCAACACCACCAGAAGTAAGTAGTTTTTGATTGCTTTAATCAAGTTGCTTATAAATTATTTGATACAATGTGTTCTTATATAGTCTTTCCCTCATTAAGCATTTTCCATGTTTACTTTTAATGATTTCTAGATTATCTTAGTACCAAAATGTTCTGTCTAGAAAAGGATTTGGGTTGGGAAGTTCTATTGTGAAAATGATCTTTCCCATATTTTTAGCTTGTGATTTCAATATATCTGGATATACTTAATGCTTGAAGGTTGTAATTTGGGTTGAATTATGATAATTTTTATTATCTCTCATTCTTATCTATCCCCCTTTTCTATTTGATTCCCCATCTCCCTCTTATCTTTGATTTATTTATTGGTGTCATTCTCTTAGCCAACAGAAGAACAACTTACAAGTTAAAGAGTTTCACTTTAACATTCTCTGATGGAAGAACAACTTACAAGTTAAAAGTTTCACTTTAGTTTAGCAATATTTCAATTTCTGCTAATTTATAACTACTTACCTGCTATAATTTTACAATTTTCAATCTAGATTGAGATCAAATACAACACAGTCAGGTCGGACATCAACTGCAAGCTCTTCAATGAAGTTGAAATCACCAAATAGGAAACGCCAAACTGGTGGAGATCCTATAAGCACACAAGAATCAGTTGCAAATTAGAAGCAAGCAAAAAGCTTTGGTATTTTGTTAGTTTGATATTGGATATTGGATTTGGTTGGTATTAGTACAGAGTTTGTGCTGGTATAGCCACTGTTTTGTTTTTGGTAAAGGCAATATTTTGGTGTTGGTTGATATTGCTATAGGCACTTTGTTATTGTTGGGTTTTTTTTGCTTGTGCAAATGTTGGATGGGTTGATAAAGGCCTACAATATTTCCACTCAATAAAGGACATACAAGGATTAATCCATACTGCTGATCATTGTACTTGTATAATTAACTTATTAGCTCGATGTGGAAGTAAATGAATTAACTCATACTATTGATCATTACTATTGTATAATTGACATATTAGCTCGATTTTATTAGTTTGGTTGTTTTCAATTTATGAAAGTTAATATTTTAGCATAATAACTGAGTATTATTATTTATTTATTTTGATTTATTTATTTATAAATAAATCATTGCAATATATGTAAAAATAATTTAAAATATAAATTTATTAATATATATAATAAACTCAATTAAACAATGAAAAGATAATAAATTCTTAAATATATATTTGTTTAATTTAAAACAGCTTTTATGAAATATTTTCAAGAAATCTGTCAAACAATAAAAAATATTTTACACAGATTCATTCAAACACCAGAAAAGTAAATCATTTCTAGAAAACTAAATTATTTTCCAGAAATTATTTTCTGAAATATTTTAATGGCAAACAAACGGAGCCTAAATATCAAATTAAAAAAAAATGTCAAATTTTAAAATCAAATTAGACAAAAAAAAACCTTAGATACCTAGAAAATGTTAAATCCAAATACAGATAAAGCCTACTATATATGAGATTTTTTCTCTAATATGAAAAAAATAAATTTTATTTTTTTAATTCAATGAAATATATAAATCTAATTGATTGGTTGTAGTAATTGAAGTGAGCACGGTATTTTTGGAACTACAATGAATTTTATCGAAACTGATTTTATTGATGTTTTCTTTCAACATGAATTTAGATGAGATTTCATTTGATTATGTTATAAAATATTATCGAAACCTTTTTTATTTTGAAAGCAATGGGGATCGACTTTTGAAAATAAAAATGTGGAGTCGCCAACAATCTCTTGATTTAGGTGTGATTGGACCACCTATTAAAACGCTTTATTCAATGAAAAATAAATTTAGTTTAGGTAAAATAAAGAAAAACGGGTTCGGGAGTCGGTTAGGCATGAGGAAGGGTTAGCACCCTCATTACGCCCAAAAACTGGTACCAAATTGATGTGATGCTGTCCTTATATCAAAAGTTTTAAAAGAAAAGATTTTTCGAAGTATAAAAAAAAATGTTTGAATAGCTCAAATTAGTGGTCAAAAATCTCTCGTTTCAAAGATATGCGGTTTCATACCCAGTATGATTGGATACGATCCCTTATACCTTTAAGATGCGATTGATTTTCGACTTTTTAAAAAAACCATACATTAAAATTATAAAAGGTTATCCAAATATTTGGTTCTCCGGAAAAGTCATACTCAGTACGATTGAGCACGATTTCCGAATTTCCCAAATATTAGATATTGCCTTATTTCAGAATTTTTGAATAACAGAAATTTAGAAATTTGCTTAAATACATGTTTATTGAAATAATTATGATGAAAATACAAAGTTCAAATCAAATTATATATGAAATATTTAATACACAAATTCATTCAAAAATTGATAATTCACATGATAACTTAAATGATGTATTAAATATGAAGGAATGGCAATGCATGATATAAAATAATATAATAAATTTATGAAACATGTATATACAAGTAAAAATTGGGTATAATTATTTGTAAAAAAAATGAAATTAATAATGTATGAAAGAAATGAAATAAATATATAAGTTATATAAGTAATAAAACATAAGGATAATATGAGAGTGTATATAATAAGTTATATGGTTCAAAATAGGGTTTAAAAAAAAATATTATACACCTAAATAATTTTAAAAAAGGATATATACCTAGAAAAATATTTACATAAAGTTATATGAAAATAATAATATGTACCATAGTAAAAATAATTTAATATGTGTCATATGCATTTGAAGAAATGTTAAAAATAATTGTATGTCAAAGTATTATTCAATTAAAATATGAATTATAAGATTAACTTAATTTTATCATAACTTATATACATAATAATTTAAAAACACAATTATACAAGTTTATTTAAAATATATATATGTATAAGAATATCTGAACTTTAATAACGGATGCAAATTAAATATAAGTTCTAAATATATGTTTAATAATAACTTAAATAATACATAAAATACTAATATTTAGAAATGTATTTAAATTATATATATACCAATGTTTTTGTATACGTATAGTTTGAATTTAAATAATGTATAAAACACATGCCAAATACATATATATATATATATAAATATGTGAGTAAATTAAAAAAAACAGTTAAATGTATTTAATAATTTAACATTAATAATATTCATAGAATAAAGCCAATTTTATTATAAGGTATATATATACATGTATAATTATGTAAAAAGCATTACAAAAAATAGTATACAACATGTGAGAATATAATTACACAAATTACAACAAATAAGTAACCAATAATACAAATAATACAATTAATATAAACACTCCCAAATAATATACATATTTAAAAAAAAAGTATTAAAGTAGCTCAAAATATACCAGTAGACAAGTTCAAATTTAAATAATATAAAAAAAATGAATCTAAACAAATTACCTAATTGAAATCAAAGTAAAATAAAAAAGATAATTTACAAAATAGATGAACTACTAATAATAAAATAAGGATTCATATATAACACGCATGAATTCACAGGGACCACCATTGAAATTATCCCTAATCCTGAAACACTGCGTTGAGTACGTGGGTTAAAATGCAAAGTCACACAAATTTTAGGAAAAATTAAAAAAAAATCAAAACAAATCAGTCACAAATAGGATCCAATCACAATGTAGCGCAAAGGGTAAGGGCTTGCTACATAAATAATCCATTTTAGGTGCAAAAAGGCCCCACCCTTTTTACACTGCCGTTTTGCTTAAATGGTTTATTCAAAACCTTTCGTTTCCCATTTATTTCCTTTCTCAACGCAGCCAACTATTTTGTTTTTTTTTTTTAAAAAACAAGATCCAAAATCAATTCTCTAGGGTTCATTCCAGCAACCCCCATTTGCTAAGGCCTGTACATCACCCATTCACCATTAAAATTGGTGAGGGATGCAGAATCGACCTTTACTTCCACCGAATCCAACCTTCAAAGGCCATTTTCACTTGATAATCCACCTTGCAAACCCTGATTTCGATGGAGAAGCCAAGGGATCTCATCAATGCCTTTAACGAAGGTAACTTTCTCGCTTTCCTTACTTTTTTTTTAAAAAGAAAATCAAAGACATGATATATGAAAAGAAAATATATAAAAAAAATTGATGATGGAAGAAAAAAATCTTAAATCACCTTTTTGATTTTTTTGATTCTCAGTATTGGATTTGCTTACTGTACGCGTAAAAATTACAGGGATGAAATCAATGGCTTCTTATAGCCTAATTTTTTTGAATAAAAAATAAAAATAAAAATTACATAATTAGCAGTATTCTGTTGGTAATTCTTCTGGTATATTCTTGTACAGATTTGGCTGTATGGAGAAGATGACCCGGGGGCTCATGTGGAAAACCGTCCCTTTCCAGTATATTCCAAACGCTTCTGGAATTCTTGACTGCTGGAATTCTTTTCCTTTTTGGGCTTTTTCGGGTTTGGGCTAGATTTAGGGCATGGGTTTATAGAATTGGGTTTTAAAATTTGTTGGGTCATGGGTTATTTTGGTACATGCATTTTGAAAATTGTAAAGGGACTTTTTTGGACTATTTAGCCTTTGGATTTTATTTATTATTTGGGTTTATTTATTTGCAAATAAATTAAATTGGCCCGGGCAAAATGGGTTAACTACAGCTGCCCCTCTTTGCTCATTGACGTGTAACGGGAATAGAGCAAAGACTTCAAAAGAACCGATTTTGCTCGGTCTTGTTAATTTTTGGCTTTTTGGCGTTTCTATTTTCCGAATACCTTTAGGAAGATGAGGTTGATAGGTTAAATCTGCTCCATTGTCGATACATGAAGATAAGATTCACCATTTTCAGTCTACAGTCTGCTTCCTTGCTACTTCAGGAAGATAAGACTCTCTTTTTAACCTGTTCTCTTGCTACCTCAGAGAAATAAGGCTAGTGGTAAAATCTACTCTATTTTCGATACATGGAGATAGGATTCATCATCTGCGAAGATCTGCTCCACTGCAACTTCAGGGAGATAAAATCTTCAATTCTCAGTCTGCTTCCTTGCTACCTTAGAAAGATAAGACTCATTCTTTAACCTGCTCTCTTGCTACCTTAGAGAGATAAGACTTAATAGTAAAATCTGCTCCATTGCCAAGAGATAAGATTCATCATTCTCGATCTGCTCCACTGCAATCTCAGGGAGATAAAATTGTCCAATTCTCAGTCTGCTTCCTTGCTATCTTAAGAAGATAAGACTCATTCTTCAACCTGCTCTCTTGCTACCTCAGAGAGATGAGGCCGGTGATAAAATCTGCTCCATTGCCGATATATGGAGATAAGATTCATCATTCTTCAGTTTACTCCACTGCAACCTCAGGGAGATAAGACTTGTTATGATCTACTTTACTGTAACTAGCATTTCAACCTGCTCCACTGCAACTTCAGGGAGATAAGGTTTGTAATCTTCGATCCATTCCATTGCAACTCCAGGAATATAAGATCTGACTTCACCAATGTTACTACACCGTCCTCTCAGACCTGTCCTGTAGACTCGGTTTCATGTATCATGCTTATGCCAAATAATTATGATATTATAATCAAAATGAATCAAATGCTCCTAACTAGATATGATGCTTGTGTTAAATAATTAGGATGCTATGATCGAAATGAATCAAATGTTCCTAACTAAATGTGTTATGAATGATATATGCAGAAATGAGGATAATTTCATTTTAACAATTTAGGGTATCATCACTCGTTGTTTATTAATATGTTGTTACTGACGCATTTGCTCAACCATTATCTTGAAGGAGTATCCCAAAAAAACAACCTATCTCGTCTGGCAAACTTGCCCCACTATAATTCCAACGTCCCCTTTACTACTCCTTTTGAGACAAAACATTGTAACTCATAGTTGAATTTCCCTTTGTTTAATCTGCTACCTCACTTCTCAGGTGCTATAGCCAAATGTGCATTTCTGCTCTTTGTATGAACGTCATTTCCTTTTTCTTGAGAATAAAATTGCATCATCAATACTATATCCTGCCTGTTTGCTCTATTATCATTTGGACAGAGATCTCAAAAAAGTTATTTATCCAAATATATCCTTGAACTTGAGCGTATTCTAAACAATTATCTCACCTCAGATTCTTGCATTATCTAGAAACTCCTAGAGTAATATGCAAAACTTCTATTGTAAAAATATCACTAGTTCATTCATCATTATATCAATGCAACATGCTTGCAATCAAATCGTGGTAATGAACAAGAATGGAAATTAATCTTGAATTCAAAATAAATTATCAAAAGAACAACAACGGCCATTAATTTAGGAATGTATATCTTGAAAAAGAAAAGATAAAGATAACCAATTTACTGAAAATGAAGACTAGGTACCCTTATTATCGCAACCTGAGCTTCTCTATACAAACTTCTTGAAGACCAATTCAAACTCAACATGTGTTTAAGAGATCAGAAGCACTTTGTCAATGTCCCAAGATGCAACATATTCCCTTCATGGTTAATTCAAGTATATCAAGATCACAGCCTCCTCACTTTGGATCCATATTTGAGCCGCCTTTTTCGGGTTTTCAACTCAAATCCCCTTTGGTCACAAGGTGCCCTTTGCGGGTTTTCACCTTGGCCTCTCTTTTTTTCTCTTTTTCTTTCTTTTTTATTATTGGGTCTCAAAGCGCACTTTGCGGGTCTTCACTTTGGCCCTTTCCATTTTTATTTGGTCCTAAAGCGCCCTTCGCGGGTTTTCACTTAGCCTTTTTTTTCTTCTTCTTCTTCGAAAGCCCCAAAGCGCCCTTTACGGGTTTTCACTTTGGCTTCCCTCCCTTGTCACGTGTAGTACTTTTTGACTGTATCTGATTTCACTGGATTAGATAAATTTCTTCCATCTATTTTGGCCAGTATTAACGCACCACCAGAGAAAGCTTTCTTCACTACATAGGGCCCCTCCCAATTCGGCATCCATTTACCTCTGAAATCTTTTTGTATGGGAAGAATTTTCTTCAAAATCAAATCTCCTTCATGAAACTCTCTTGGGCGAACCTTTTTATCATAAGCCTGCATCATTCTTTTTTGATACATCTGTCCATGCTGAATAGCCTTTAGCCTCTTTTCCTCAATTAAGTTCAACTGATCATAACGAGACTGTATCCATTCTACTTCATCTAACTTCAATTCTGACAAAACTCGAAGAGAAGGTATCTCCACTTCAATGGGTAGAACTGCTTCCATTCCATAGACCAATGAGAAAGGTGTTGCCCTAGTAGAAGTTCTGACAGACGTTCGATAAGCATAAAGAGCAAATGAAAACTTCTCATGCCAATCTTTGTAAGTTTCAGTCATTTTCCCCACAATCTTCTTGATATTTTTATTAGCTGCTTCCACTGCACCATTCATCTTCGGGCGATAGGGTGACGAGTTATGATGTCTGATCTTAAACTGACTACAGACCTCTGCTATTGTACTATTGTTCAAATTTAGCGTATTATCAGATATGATATTCTCAGGCATTCCATATCGACATATAATTTCCTTCTTTAAGAATCTACTGACTGCCAATTTAGTTACATTGGCATACGAAGCAGCTTCCACCCACTTGGTAAAATAATCAATAACCACAAAAATGAAACGATGTCCATTTGAAGCCTTTGGTGAAATTGGCCCTATGACATCCATGCCCCACATGGAAAATGGCCATGGGAAAGTCATAACATGTAAAGGCGAAGGAGGTATGTGAATCTTATCACCATAAATTTGACATTTGTGACATTTCTTGGCATAATTGATACAATCTCCTTCCATGGTTGACCAATAATATCCAAATCTCATAATTTGTCTGGCCATTGTAAACCCATTAGCGTGTGTTCCACAAACACCTTCATGCACCTCTTCCAAGATTCTATTGGACTCTACGGCATCCACGCATCTCAAAAGTACCTGATCCTTCCTTCTTTTGTATAGGATCTCTCCATCTAAAACATAATCGCAGGCAAGCCTTCCCAATGTTCTTTTGTCATTCTCCGTGGCTTGATCTGGATATTCACGATTTCTCACATATCACAATATATCCTGATACCAAGAATGATCATCTCTTTCTTTTTCCTCTATATTATAACAATAAGACGGGGCCTCATAAATACTCATCTGAATGGGCTTCACATCCTCTTGTCTACTTACTTTGATCATGGAAGCCAAAGTAGCCAAAGCATCTGCCATTTGGTTTTCATCACGCAGGAGATAATTGAAAGTAATATCATCAAACTCTTCAACTAACCCCAACACCAGCCTTCTATAATTGATTAGCTTAGAATCTCTTGTCTCCCATTCACCTCGAAGTTGATAAATTACCAACGCAGAATCTCCATATACTTCCAACGATTTGATCTTGAGCTCTATAGCTGCTCTGAGCCCCATGATACATGCTTCATATTCTGCAATATTATTTGTACAATCAAAATCCAATTTACATGTGAATGGATAATGATCTCCATCTGGGGATACCAGAATTGCCCCAACTCCATTACCCACAGCATTTGAGGCTCCATTAAAATTCAATTTCCAACAGTGACCTTTTGTATTGTCTTCTTCAAGAAATTGCTACATACACCGCCTCTTCATTGGGAAGTCAAAATTCAAGGGCTCATAATCTTCTAAAGCTCGGCTGGCCAGAAAATCTGCTATTGCACTCCCCTTTACAGCTTTTTGACTCATGTAAATTATGTCAAATTCCGAAAGTAAAATTTGCCACCTAGCCATCCTTCCGTTCAAGGCATTTGACTCCATCATATACTTTAAAGGATCCAATTTTGAGATTAGCCAGGTTGTATGATACAACATATATTGCCTCAATCTTCGTGTTGTCCAAACCAAAGCGCAACACAATTTTTCAATTGGCGAATATCTCAATTCACACTCAGTAAATTTCTTACTGAGGTAATATATCACCTTTTCCTTTCTTCCTGATTCGTCATGTTGACCAAGCACGCATCCCATTGAATTACCAAACACGGTCAAATACAATATTAACGGTCTGTCTGAACTTGGGGGGTGATAACACTGGAGGACTTGACAAATATTCTTTAACTTTATCAAAAGCCTTTTGACATTCATCATCCCATTCTCCTTGGTTATGCTTTTTAAGAAGACGGAATATAGGGTCACACTTCTCCGTTAATTGAGAAATAAACCGCGCAATGTAATTTAATCTTCCAAGGAAACCCCGAACTTCTTTTTGGGTACGTGGTGGAGACAACTCCTGTATAGCCCGGACCTTATCTGAATCAATTTCAATTCCCTTCTCACTGACCACAAAGCCCAATAGCTTTCCAGATCTAGCCCCAAAAGTACACTTTGTTGGATTAAGCTTTAACTGAAATTTCCTCAATCTCATGAACAACTTTCTCAACACCTGGATGTGCTCCTTTTCAGTTCGAGATTTGGCTATCATATCATCAACATATACTTCGATTTCTTTGTGCATCATATCATGAAATAAAGTCACCATGGCTCTCTGATACGTCGCTCCAGCATTCTTCAATCCAAATGGCATCACCTTATAACAAAACGTGCCCCACAAGGTTATGAAGGTAGTCTTCCTCATATCTTCAAGATGCATCTTTATCTGATTATACCCCGAGAAACCATCCATGAAGGAAAACAATGAGTAACCAGTCGTATTATCCACTAGTGTATCAATATGAGGCAAAGGAAAGTTATCCTTTGGGCTTGCCTTATTTAGAACTCTATAATCCACACACATTCGCACCTTGCCATCTTTCTTGGGAACAGGTACAACATTGGCTACCCATTCTGAGTACTTGATCACCTGAAGGAATCCTGCATCAAACTGCTTTTTGACTTCCTCCTTAATTTTTAAGACAATATCTGGCCTCATTCGTCGAAGCTTCTACTGTACTGGCTTGCAATCTTCTCTTATGGGAAGGCAATGTACCGCAATGTCAGGACTTAAACTGGAAATATCCTGGTATGACCATGCAAAAACATCTTTGAATTCCTGAAGTAACTTAACAAGGTCTCGCTTTGTCTCTTCAGCTATGCATGTTCCAATTTTTATAACTTTCCCCTCTTTCAAAGTCACCATGTCTATGGTTTCTTTATAAGGCAAAATTTACTTTTCCTCTTGTTCTACCATTCTTAACAAGTCTGGAGATAAATCACAATCTTTGTCATCTTCAAAGTCCTGAGATCCCTTTAAACACATGTCTTGCTCAAATAGTGATTCTGAGTCAGTAACAGCGTCGCTCATGACATTGATATCTAAGGACCTAGTATAGGCACAAAAATATACAAAGAATGAATGAATTTGGTAATTATTATTTTGCATGATATGTTTATGAATAAATGAATGATTGAAGAAAGAATCAAGATAATTATTTAGATAGAAAGAATAACACTATTGTTTATGAAAAGAATAACATTTGCTCAAAATGATAGCAAAAAATGTACTTCATTGAAATAATGATGTTTGAACATGAGCCTATTTCACAAAGAAATCTTTATTGTTTCTAGGCTTAAAACAACAAGTTTGTTTCGAACATTACTCTGAGTAAGCTCTAAAAACTACAGGATGATCCTCTACAGTCCAATTATCTAGAATGCTCCCAGGTTTATATGGACGAATATTTGACGAAATCCCCTCTTCAATTGTCCCTTCAAAAATGGCATTGATGTACATATGTCCAAACGCTTCTCCTATGACTTCCTTCTCTGGTACCCCTCGTTCAGGATAAATAATACCCCCTGACACAAAAGACTTGGAAATATGAGGAATTATCATGGGCTCCCACTTGATTTCCCCACCACTCACTCGTGCTCTTCTTCTTTCTCGCCTTCTTTCTAACTCCTTTTTTCTTTGTCTTGCATCTGGCCTGAACCCCAAACCAAAGCGATCATGTTTGTCTTTCAGCATTGGCACTACAATTCTTCCTTGAAGGCATCTTCCAAGTCCCTTTCCTGGCATAGCTCCACGGCCTACCATCAACTGTAAACCCATCATCGTAGTTTTGGACATTTTCGGCTCCAGAATTCTACTTCCCTCAGTGATGAATGTTGCATTCACAAACTCCAAAGACCAAAAAGAGCACTCAATGGCTTCCACATCTGTTTCTACATACGGCGCATCACTGCTTACAGTCGCGATAATATCTTCTTCAGAATTTATCGTTATCAACCGCCCTTCCGACACCAGCTTCAGCTTTTGATGTAATGATGAAGGCACTGCCCCTGCCGCGTGTATCCAAGGTCTTCCCAACAAGCAGTTGTAAGAAGGCTTAATATCAATTACTAGAAAATCTACCTCATACGTGGTTGGGCCAATTAACAAGGGTACCTCTATTCTTCCCATGACTCTCCTCTCCGTACCATCAAATGCTCGTACTATGTTCTGACATCCTTTCATGTGAGAACTATCCACAGGTAACTTGTTTAGTGTGGACAGAGGCAACACATTCAATGCTGAACCATTATTTACCAATACCCCTGGCAACGTGTATCCTTTACATCTGGTAGTTATATGCAAAGCCTTGGTAGATCCCATCCCTCCTGGCAGAATCTCATCATCATTGAAAAAGATAAAGTTGTCCGCACTTATATTGTTAACCAACCGATCCAACTTATTGACAGAAATATCATTGGATACATAGGTCTCATTCAGCACTTTCATCAATGCACTCCGATGCACCTCTGAACTCAAAAGTAGAGCCAATATAGATATGTGGGCCAGCTGTTTACGCAGCTGTTCCACCACACTGTACTTGCTATGTTTTAAAAATTTCAGGAATTCTTTAGCTTCTTCTTCTTTCACTGGTTCATTAATAGGCACATCAAGTTCAACTACTTTTCCTTTCCTTTGCTCAACCAGCATATCTCTTTTTTTCACCGGTTCTACTCGAGTATCATATCGTCTTCCACTGCGTGTGTGAGAGCCTATATTTTGATCTTCCTTTAACGGGCTCTCTTTTCCCGGGATTGTCACATTACAATCATAGTTCCAATGGACCTGTTTACTATCTTTGTAAGAAAAAACCGCTGGCTTCTGAATTATAATCTTTGGCGTCATTTGAACTCCTGATTTATTCTTAGGACGCGAGATAATAACCACAGGATAATTGACCTTTGGACTTGATGTGGATTCTGATGCATATATATACTCTTCCTCATGGATCTCTTCATAAAACTCTATTTTCTTGCTGCCCATCAGGCCCTGAATAACAACTCTGAATTCTTCACATTCTTGAATTATGTGTCCTTCTTTATGATGGAACTCACAATAATTCTCTATCCCATTATCACTTTCTTCTGTGCTCGAAGTAACTAATCTTTTTATTACCATCTTTTTCTAAACTCGTTTCAAAGGAGCCTTTACTTCTAAAACATCCCTCTTGGTCCTTTTTCCAATTCCTCCATCTACTGTATTTACCCCACTATCAGTATGATTAGGCAGTGGATTTTTAGTACTGGGCGCATTATCAAATTTCACAATACCCATCTGGATAAATCACTCAACCAGCTTATTAAAAGTGGTGCAATTTTCTATCGAATGACCCACAATTCCTGCGTGATACTCACATTGAGCATTAGCATCGTACCATTTAGGGAACGGAGGTTGTATTGGCTTTAAGGAAAAAGGTACCACCACATGTGCATCGAACAAACTTTGATATAACTTTTTATATGTCATGGGAATTGGCGTAAACTGAATCTTCTCATTATTCGGCCTAATTTCTGACTCTTGTCGTGATGAACCCTGACTAGCAGTTATCGCTTTTGGTTAACTCACGGTAATAGACTTCGAATATCCTACGTTCGTATTGTTCACCTCATTCTCTTTCTTGCGTGGTACAGACTTTTTAGCACTTTCTCCTGCGTCTATCCTTCTATTTCTTATGGCATTTTCAATCATTTCTCCTGTCATGACCACATCCGCAAAGCTTCTCGTGGTACTTCCTAGCATATGAGTTATAAACGGAGCCTTTAAGGTGTTAATAAAGAGCATCGTAGTTTCTTTCTCCAGGAGCGGTGGCTGAACTTGAATGGCCATTTCCCTCCACCTCTGCGCATATTGCTTAAAACTTTCGTTTGGTTTCTTCTCCATATTCTACAGAGTAATTCTATCGGGAGTTATATCTGTCACATGGCTGTATTGCTTCATGAATGCCTGTGCTAAATCTCTCCATGAACTAATTCTATTTCGATCTAATTGATTGTACCATTTAACAGCTACTCCCACCAAGCTATCTTGAAAGCAATGAATCAGCAATTGATTATTATGAACATACCCTGTCATCCTTCTGCAAAACATAGTGATATGAGCTTTAGGACAGCTCGTTCCATTGTATTTCTCAAATTCTGGCATCCTGAACTTGTATGGCAGTACTAAGTTTGGGACCAAACTCAAATCTTTTGCATCAATTCCCGGGTGTCTATCAACACCTTCCATTGCTCTAACTTTTTCCTCCAACCGTTTACACCGTTCTTCTAGCTGCCTTTGTGATTCTGCCTTGGCTCTCTCCTCTTTTGCAACTTCATCCAAATCAGGGACTATTGGATTATTTGAGTTGTTGCCAGGATTATAACCTGAACCAGCTTGAAAATTCATTGGTACCGAAACCCCAGCCTGAAACTGCTGAGGCCTGATCGTAACAGATGGCTTCTGTAAATTAATATCAGGTTGTGTCTGCACATGTATAGGAGTAAAGCCAGGAGGATATTGAGAGTCTTCATTACTTTCTCCTATATTATCCATATGACCTTTTCTTTTATCCACTCTTCCCATCAGCAATTGGGACAACTGACTCATCATCTCCCTTTGGGATTCCATCATCTGTTCTTTCATCTCTTGCTGAATCTTAACCAGCTGCTCTTGCATCTGTGACTGCATTTGCTCTTGCATATCCTTTTGCATTTGTTCTAACTTTTCCAGTCTTTTATCCATTGACTTAGTCTTTTTCCTTGTACCGTAAAGATGCGTACTTGGTGTATTTTGGTTGGTTTCCAGATTACTTCTGAAATAATTTTAATTAATTAGAATCCTATTATGATCTTTAATGCATATGACGTAATGTAATACAAATGCATGAATGCAAATGAGGCATCAATTCTGATTCAATTCCTTTTAGAAAATTTTACTAGAAAATAGAACTCTTTACATAAAACTGAGTTACAAATACGTCTTTGCCCTAACACTCAGGGCCTTAATTTTCCTAAGCAATGAAGCTAGTTCTTGTCCCCTATCTGACTCCATCTCGTACTTCACACTTAATATGTCTATCTGTACTGCCAAGGACTGCAAGTAGTCAGCTACTTCTCGAATTTGCGTTACAGCTTCTCCCATGATGTAATCCCTACTTCTAACTTGGTCCTGAGAGTGATGAAGTTGATTCTTCCATTGCTCCTCATTTGCCTCCAAGAACTCAATCCTCATTTCACAACTTTGCAAGGCCGTCTCTAACTCTTCTATTTTCCGTTTTATCTCCTCAATCTTACTTAAGCTTGCTTTCAACTCTGTCACAGAATTACGATTCCGGTATAAGCACAGAGATCTTTCAAGTTCTGCTACTCTGGCTCTTAATTCATCTTTTTCATTCCTACTCTCTGACAGACTTTTTTCCAAGGCTTCATTCCGAGCTTGAACCTCCTGAAACTTCTTTTCCCATTGATCTGCCTTAGCCCTTTCTTCTCGAACCTCTTGGCGCCATTGTTCCGAAGTCTTCCTAGCCCAAAGAGCCTCTCATTGATAAGCGCAGCTTCTTATAATCTGTTTTCAAGCCTTCCAAATCTTCCTCAACTTCACCCTTCCTTTTCTGTAGCTTTTCTGCCTCTGACTTTTGAATCTCCACTTCTAACTTCAAATGCATCTTTTCTTCTTCCAACTGCTCGATCTTCCTCCCAAACTAGGAACTCTTCTTCTCAAAATCTTGCTTTATAATTTCCAACTCTGACGGGGTGATTTGTAGCTGTTCCTCCATTGGCAGAGCGCTTTCCGAACTTGGTCTAGGAATATTGTCATTGACCCTTTTCCTAAACCATCCATTATATTCGGGTGTTACCATAGAACCAACAGTCAACCTTTTCATCCAGTGCATCTGCCTCCAAGCATCAGACAATTCTCGAACCTTTTTCCTATAATGGTCTCCTTTATATGGAAGTTCACACTGAGCCAACCCATACGTTGCAGGTATGAACTGCCTCGATTTATACTGCTTTAGTGCAAGTAAATGAGTATTTCCAGTAGCTCCCCAGATTCCTAACAATGGCACCCAATTATAGCTCCCACATCGATACAAAATTTCATCAGGAACCATCCAGAAAGCCCTCCACTCTACATCATCTTCCTTGAGATTTTGGAGAATTTCCATCCATTTCTCTTTCGAAATATCATCTCTCCTTTGCATCGCTATCTCCTCTTTTAACGGGGAGTAACCTTCGGAGAAAACTCGATACGATACCTTATCTACTTTCCAAAAATGCCCGTGAAACCATACCATTAACAATTGTGCGCAGCCAATAAATCGACCTTCCCCCGCCTTTCGGCACATGCTCAAAGATTTGAACATCTCGGCCAAAATTACAGGAACAGGTGTGACTCCTTTCCCGAGACGATCAAACAAATCAGTTACTGGCTCATCAACATGTCTTAAAGTCCTAGGAAAAATCACCAACCTATTGATGCTTAAGGCAAAAATTTCAACCCTTTTCTTCTCATCTGGGTGCGTCAAAACCAGATGTCTCAAATTTTCCCAAGGAATACACTTATTATCCCCCTTCTGTTGAATTCGAGCAGTGACCCAAGATTCACTCATCCCCGAAATATTCACCAACCTCTTCGCAAAAGTTTGACTATTAGTAAGCTTAGCATAAATTTTCCTGACTTGGGCCTTTGGACTCCTCACCAAAGTAGTTGTAACAGCCCTAATTTGACCCTAGTCGGAAAGTGGTTTTGGGACCACAAAACCGAGCTATAAAAATAATTATAAGTTATATTTCATGTTTATGAAGTGAGTAAATACAAGTGTGAAAGTTTCAAGCTTGGATTTGGTCATTTGCATGTGAATTTATTCAATAGGACTTATATGTGATACTTTTGAAATGTGATTGGTTAATTTTTAATGGTTTAATAATGCATGTGTTTAAAGGAATGGTTTTGCATGTTAATTTACCCATTTCTAGTTAGTGGCTGGCCATGTTACTATTATATTATAAAATATGATAATTTTTATTAGCTTTATTTGGTTAAATGCCATATTATCATGAATGAATGTAATAAAATAAAGAAATAAAATAGTAAGTGTGTGAAAACAACAAAGTATTCACCTTGTTCATTAAAAAAAACCGAAAGAGAAGAAGAGTTGGGGAGAAAGGAGCCATTCGGTCATTTAGGTCTTCATTAAGGTATGAAATTTATGTAAATTTTTGAAATGTTAGATAAATTTGAACTAATCACCAAGTTCTTAAGGTAACCCATGTTAGAAATTTCGGTATTTAGATGTCTAGAACTTTCGGCCATAGTAGCTATGGAGAAATAAGGTTTTTGTTTCTTGTTAAATTGGATGAATCTTGTTGTATGAGTGCTTGAACAAACTATGATCAAATAGATGCATAGATTCAAAGTGGGAAGAATCGGCTATTATGTTTGATGCTAATGCCGAATATGAAATTGTTGTACTTGAGTAATGTATGTGGTTTGAGTTAATAAAATGAAAAGAATGCTTAAATGTGTTATAATCGATTAGGTGGTAAATAAATAATAAAAAAAATTCTAAAAATTTTCATTGTTCTAGTCGAATATGCGTTTGATTAAAGAAGAAATTGTTGAAAAATGTAAGTGAACATGGCAAGTGTATTCGGCTTAGGGCATAAAGGATATAAAAATTTTGGTATTTATTTTTGATTGTGTGTGCGTATGACCATGGATAATTGGCCGCATAAATATTATAAATACATGATGTTATATTATAATTATTAAGCTACAAAACATTGTACATGTTCGGCCAAATAGGTAAATACAAGTAAGCTTATATCAAACTTGAGTATTCGATTACATGTGAATTTATATTGAACATGTGTATTTAGTTACATGTGAGTTTATACTGAACTTATATTTATATACATTCGATACACGTGAGGTTATATTGAATTCGTAAATTCAGTCATATGTGTTGATTTATTGAGTTGGAATATTGGGTTATTGTGGTATTATATTTGATCTTGAATATTCGGCCAAGGTAAATTATTTGAGTAAAGTATATCTTGATAGTACATTTCGGCTAGTATAAAATATATTAAAGCTATATGTATAATTTTTTAATGCGACTTACCAAATATACAAATTTGAAAACGAAATGGTGATAGACTTAAATGGACAATTAATTCAAGTGAATTGGTTTTAAAATGTATATGGATGCCGTATGACTATGTTTAATTGGGAAGTAAATTGTTTGATTTAGCTCAAGAGCTTAGAGGATCAAAGTTGGATAGGGAAAGGAAAAAAAAGATCGAATAGCCGTTGAAATCGTTCGACAACATCCGAGGTAAGTCTTTGAGTAATGGAACTTAGTTTATGATTTGATTAAATCACGACATATAAGCATAACAAATAAACGGTGATATAATGATTCTACTTGAATTAAGTATCGAGGTAATTAGTTTATACTTATGACTAGTAGCCGAATGTGTATAGAGATCATGTTATAAAGCAAATTGAAGTCATGCTCTTTGTATGTGGCTATTGAGCCGAAAATTTGAAATGGTTGATAAGTGTCTTGTGCTTGAGTTCTTGTAATGAAAATGAAATACGATGTGTTATGATATATTGATATATGTGCATGATTATTCGGATGATAACCGAACTAAGATCCGAAGGCATTTGTGCTAGTTGCTATATCCGGGCTAAATCCCGAAGGCATTTGTGCTAGTTGCTATATCCGGGCTAAATCCTGAAGGCATTTGTGCTAGTTGTTATATCCGGCTAAATCTCAAGGCATTTGTGCTAGTTGCTATATCCGGGCTAAATCCCAAGGCATTTGTGCTAGTTGCTATATCCAAGCTAAATCTCAAGGCATTTGTGCTAGTTGCTATATTCGGGCTAAATCCAAAGGTACTTGGGTTTGGAAATGAGCGATCTTGTTGTAATAACTTCAATTAATACGCTCATAAATCCAAACGATAAGGTTGTTTCAGTATATGCATTGGAAAAGTTGATTCCTTTTAAATAATATTCGTTCAATTGATTAGCAAGCTTCCGCTTTTAATTAGGTTTGATCCTCGAGTGTATGAATATAATGGTTGAAGCGTGAAGTAAGTATGATTTTGGGGATATGCGTATATGCAATTATTCATTTAGTCGCATGAAAGCTATATCAGTAGTTGTAAATGATTTCATTACTTAAAACTTACTAAGCATCAAAATGCTTATTCTGTTGCTTTAATTCTCTATTTTATAGATTTGTTCGCTACCATCGGATTCGAGTGTCAAGTCGAAGTCGTCTACACTATCTAAGCCTTTTGGTACACTTTTAGTTGAAATTTTGATAATGGCATGTATAGGATTGACTTTGGATGTTAATTTAGTATCTTTTGTATATATATGTGTGTTTAGCCATGCGAAAATGGCTTGTTAAGTTACCATATGTGTTTCTCATAATTCTTATGCATGTGTGGATGATAAGTGATTAATACTTGAAATGTTTTAATGTGAATGAAACTTAGGAATAATTTAATGTATTTATTAAATTGTGATGACTTCTTTGCACTCTGTATAACCAAATTTTTGCTTTCTTAAATATGCCCTCAGAAATTACTATAATATTATTGAATGAGATCAGTGTTTGTTTGGTAATAATCCTTACCTCTCCGGCGACGGATACGGGTAAGGGGTGTTACAGTAGTGTATTCTTCTAAGGTAGGAACCAAATCTACTTCTCCAAAGGTGAAACAATTATGAGCAGCATTCCAAAATTGAGCCATACCTCGGAACAAATGCTTATCCACCTTAACATCAAGCAAGTACGGTATATCACCATAACTCTGGTAGAACAACTGTTTAGTGCCCTCATCCCAACTAGTCCATATATCCTTCAATTCCTGCAGTTCGTTCTGTGTCACAATGATGCGGGTAAAATTCTGCAACTCTGATGTATATCCTTCTGTCAAGCTATCCCCTTTCTTAGTTTGCAACTTCTCAGACCATGCACGGACGGCCGCATTATCCTCAACTTTACTAAGAAATTCATTCTCCATGTTAAACTTTCTAACTTAGCAATCGAATACGAACCAACACCTCCTTTAGCATGCAATGTCATGCAAAACACAATCAAAACAATGCACAAGTTAGTATCAAATATGCGCAATAAAACACAAGTATAACAACAAAAATAATCACAACACACAAATGGGTAATAACTAAGGTTCAACGTGGCTCTACCTAAGGATAGTTCTTAAAGTTCACTATATGAAGCTCGGTTCTAGAGTAAAGGTACCCGAACCAGCAGATTCCTCAATCCTCACCCATTATAGGCTCATATAGATCGAGTTCGGTTCAGGGGAATACATTTCCCTATGACCATGCGGAGATGAAAATCTCACGGAATCATAGGTACGGATGTATCCCGAAAGTAATCCACTAGCCCATACGAAGGTGAAAACCTCACGAAAGCATAGTTTCTTACTCCCACTTAATAGGTATAACCACAACAGTCATGCAATGTAATGTCATATTTATTAGACAAGACTCGAAACACGACCATCACACTAGCAAATGCAATTAAAAGGATCATATATTTTTTCAAAACAAATTTTCAATTAAAAGGACAACAAACAATCAATTTTATGGCCTGACTCTCTTTGTTCAGTCCCCAGTGGAGTCGCCAAGCTGTCGAAACCCTTTTTATTTTGAAAGCAATGGGGATCGACTTTTGAAAACAAAAATGTGGAGTCGCCAACAATCTCTTGATTTAGGTGTGATTGGACCACCTATTAAAACGCTTTATTCAATGAAAAATAAATTTGGTTTAGGTAAAATAAAGAAAAACGGGTTCGGGAGTCGGTTACGCATGAGGAAGGGTTAGCACCCTCATTACGCCCAAAAACTGGTACCAAATTGATGTGATGCTGTTCTTATATCAAAAGTTTTAAAAGAAAAGATTTTTCGAAGTATAAAAAAAATGTTTGAATAGCTCAAATTAGTGGTAAAAAATCTCTCGTTTCAAAGATATGCGATTTCATACCCAGTACGATTGGATACGATCCCTTATACCTTTAAGATGCGATCGATTTTCGAATTTTTAAAAAAACCATACATTAAAATTATAAAAGGTTATCCAAATATTTGGTTCTCCGGAAAAGTCATACTCAGTACGATTGAGCACGATTTCTGAATTTCCCAAATATTAGATATTGCCTTATTTCAGAATTTTTGAATAACAGAAATTTAGAAATTTGCTTAAATACATGTTTATTGAAATAATTATGATGAAAATACAAAGTTCAAATCAAATTATATATGAAATATTTAATACACAAATTCATTCAAAAATTGATAATTCACATGATAACTTAAATGATGTATTAAATATGAAGGAATGACAATGCATGATATAAAATAATATAATAAATTTATGAAACATGTATATACAAGTAAAAATTGGGTATAATTATTTGTAAAAAAAATGAAATTAATAATGTATGAAAAAAATGAAGTAAATATATAAGTTATATAAGTAATAAAACATAAGGATAATATGAGAGTGTATATAATAAGTTATATGGTTCAAAATAGGGTTTAAAAAAAATATTATACACCTAAATAATTTTAAAAAAGGATATATACCTAGAAAAGTATTTACATAAAGTTATATGAAAATAATAATATGTACCATAGTAAAAATAATTTAATATGTGTCATATGCATTTGAAGAAATGTTAAAAATAATTGTATGTCAAAGTATTATTCAATTAAAATATGAATTATAAGATTAACTTAATTTTATCATAACTTATATACATAATAATTTAAAAACACAATTATACAAGTTTATTTAAAATATATATATGTATAAGAATATCTGAACTTTAATAACGGATGCAAATTAAATATAAGTTCTAAATATATGTTTAATAGTAACTTAAATAATACATAAAATACTAATATTTAGAAATGTATTTAAATTATATATATACCAATGTTTTTTGTATACGTATAGTTTGAATTTAAATAATGTATAAAACACATGCCAAATACATATATATATATATATATATATAAATATGTGAGTAAATAAAAAAACAGTTAAATGTATATAATAATTTAACATTAATAATATTCATAGAATAAAGCCAATTTTATTATAAGGTATATATATACATGTATAATTATGTATAAAGCATTACAAAAAATAGTATACAACATGTGAAAATATAATTACACAAATTACGACAAATAAGTAACTAATAATACAAATAATACAATTAATATAAACACTCTCAAATAATATACATATTTAAAAAAAAAAGTATTAAAGTAGCTCAAAATATACCAGTAGACAAGTTCAAATTTAAATAATATAAAAAAATGAATCTAAACAAATTACCTAATTGAAATCAAAGAAAAATAAAAAAGATAATTTACAAAATAGATGAACTACTAATAATAAAATAAGGATTCATATATAACACGCATAAATTCACAGGGACCACCATTGAAATTATCCCTAATCCTGAAATACTGCGTTGAGTACGTGGGTTAAAATGCAAAGTCACACAAATTTTAGGAAAAATTAAAAAAAAATCAAAACAAATCAGTCACAAATAGGATCCAATCACAATGTAGCGCAAAGGGAAAGGGCCTGCTACAGAAATAATCCATTTTAGGCGCAAAAAGGCCCCATCCTTTTTACACTGCCGTTTTGCTTAAATGGTTTATTCAAAACCTTTCCTTTCCCATTTATTTCCTTTCTCAACGCAGCCAACCATTTTGTTTTTTTTTTTTTAAAAAAAAACAAGATCCAAAATCAATTCTCTAGGGTTCATTCCAGCAACCCCCATTTGCTAAGGCCTATACATCACCCGTTCACCATTAAAATTGGTGAGGGATGCAGAATCGACCTTTACTTCCATCGAATCCAACCTTCAAAGGCCATTTTCACTTGATAATCCACCTTGCAAACCCTGATTTCGACGGAGAAGCCAAGGGATCTCATCAATGCCTTTAACGAAGGTAACTTTCTCGCTTTCCTTACTCTTTTTTTTTTAAAAAGAAAATCAAAGACATGATATATGCAAAGAAAATATATAAAAAAAATTGATGATGGAAGAAAAAAATCTTAAATCACCTTTTTGATTTTTTTGATTCTCAGTATTGGATTTGCTTACTGTACGCGTAAAAATTACAGGGATGAAATCAATGGCTTCTTATAGCCTGATTTTTTTGAATAAAAAATAAAAATAAAAATTACATAATTAGCAGTATTCTGTTGGTAATTCTTCTGGTATATTCTTGTACAGATTTGGCCGTATGGAGAAGATGACCCGGGGGCTCATGTGGAAAACCGTCCCTTTGGTACCCTTCCAGTATATTCCAAACGCTTCTGGAATTCTTGACTGCTGGAATTCTTTTCCTTTTTAGGCTTTTTCGGGTTTGGGCTAGATTTAGGGCATGGGTTTATAGAATTGGGTTTTAAAATTTGTTGGGTCATGGGTTATTTTGGTACATGCATTTTGAAAATTGTAAAGGGACTTTTTTGGACTATTTAGTCTTTAAATTTTATTTATTATTTGGGTTTATTTATTTGCAAATAAATTAAATGGGCCTGGGCGAAATGGGTTAACTACAAATATAACAATATGAATTTCAAATTCACAAATAATTATACCAAATTTATATTGATTAATGAATAAACAATGAATCAATCAATCAATTTTATCATAATCCCAAACACAAACTTAAAAAAAATTAATATATCATATTTTTTAAAATATTTTTTTATCCTTTTAAATATATTTAACAAAGTTGTGCTATTAATTTCATTTATCAAATTTAAAAATTTTAAGTGATTAGATATGTCGAAGCCTCAGTTGATTGGCCTAGCTTAAATAAAGGTTTTTTTTTTTCTAATTCAAACAATTCTACTTGCTTAAACTACTCTTATATTATGCAGGCTAAAAAAAATGAAAATTCTATATTTATAGAAACATGAGATTTTGGATAAAATGGTAAAATTAAAATTTTTGAGAATTTGTTATTTTAGGTTCAAGTATTATATATACATTTTTTCTCTTTTTTTAAGTTGTTTTTTTAATAATTTTTTATGCAAAGTTTTTTTACCCATAATTTCATTTCTTTTTTAAATTGAAAAAAATCTTGTGCTTGTCACACCTCAAAATTAGGTTTAGAAGTTTCAAGGTTAAATTGGGAATTTTGGCTCAAAGTGGATTCAGAAATTTTGAACTGTGGTAACTCAAAATTGTATTCGACTATGGTTTTTGAAAATTAAATCAAATTTTGAAACTGTTGTACCAAAGACCTTCAATTTTGAATAGAAGATTGTTTTGTAAAATGAGTTTAATTAAGATTAGTTTGAAAGCAAATGAACCAAGTTTTAAAATCAGCTCATTTTCTCCCTTTTAAACCTACTTTTGACGTGAATGAAAAAAAGAGAGAAAGAAATCCCTTCATCCCTTTTGTTTGTGTCATCCATTAGAGAAGAAAACCTCATAATTTCATTCTTCAATTTTTGATATTTATTACTCCAATCTATTGCTTTCTATTATCCTTCAAACATAAGAATCCTTTGAACTCAAAGAAAGACACCAAGAACACCATTAAGTTCCCTTGTTATCCAACTAGTGGGTTTTTGGATTTTCAACCAAACGTTCGACTTTCTCCCATCGAAGGTAACGATTTGTTTTTCCTATTAGTTTTTGATGTTATCTAGTCTTTTAAATAGAATTTTTACCTATTGAATCGAATGTTTTGAATAAATATAAAAAATTGGATCATTAATGGTGGATTTTAGGGTTTTGAATACAAATGAGGTTTCAAAGTGTTTTTCAATTAGTTTTGATGTGATTAGAAGTTTTCTAAATATTCCTTAAAGTTTCGTTAAAGAATTCCAATGTTTTATAATTTTCGTGGAAAATTGTCATAATATGTAGAAATTTCGGAACCATGAATCTATATAGTTTTGAGTAGTTTGAAGGTTGGGAATTGTTCTTAGATGTATAATAGGTCGATTGGAATCAGTTTCATGCTATAGGAACGAGTATGTATTGAGATTTTTGCGTTTCGACTAAGTTTGTCGAAATTTAAGTTTCATGAGAATTTAGCTTAAGCTTGTGTTTTTATTTTATTTTGGTGAGCCCTTGATTGAATGATAATTGTATGTATTGTGTGAATTATTATGGTGAAGCTTCGGAATCATTAGGACATTCTACGAGCAAAGTGAAATGTAACAGCTCGTTTTTCAGTAGTGCCAGAAATAGTGGTTTTGGGACCACAAATCTAATGTGTCGGTTCATAAATATTTATTAGTTTAAAATTTTACGAGGTCATTAGTATCATATTAAATTCTGGTTAAGAAATTTTATTGTTTAGATAGTTAATAAAGTAAAAAGGACTGAATCGTAAAAGTCATAAAAGTAGAGTTTACTAATTTAAGAGGGCTAAATGAATAAATTAGCCAATAAAAATTTAATGGGTGGATCAACATAGTTATTTATTTAAATGGAAACGTTTAATTAAAGTTAATTGTGATTAATTAATGTTTAATTAAGAACTTTGAAATATTTACAAAATAACCTTAGTATATATATTAAATGAAAGAAAAGAAAAAGAATAATTTAGCTTATTTCTTCATCTTCTCCACGGTACAAAGAGATAAAAAAAAATTTAAGGTTTCACGCTTTTATTTTAAAGCTTCAATTGGTAAGTGTTTTAATGCTCGTTTTTAGTAATTTTTTATGTTTTTGAGCTCGTATTAGCTTAATTTAGCTAGCCTGAGGATTAATTTGTAGAACTATTTATTGATGAATGAATGCTCTATGTTATGTGAACATTCTGATATGTACGGTAACTCTCTGTAACCCTATTCTGGCGACGAAAACGGGATATGGGTATTACATTTAATTGTATCAGAGCTATAGTTTAGTCGGCTCTCGGACTGAAGTACTATGTTAAAGCTTAGAAATTACATGCCATATAAACCTATGATAGTGTGAATTTCGACTGATCTGATCTAACCCTTGTTTTTTTTGTAGATTATTAAAGATGTCTGATAATGAACGAGGTGAGACTAATTAAGTGAATAGTAATATCTCGACTACTGATTCGGGTGCGATTCAGAGTATGTCGATTTCACAGATGGCTAAAAATGAAGTAAAAATATGTTCTTTGGCTTAATTGGACAGTGCTTTTCTGAATTCATGAGAAATAATCTGATGGTTCAGTAATTTTTACCCCCTGTTGCACATGTTGCTATACCTCCTACGGTACGTCCTACTATACCTCCAGTAGCACCTCCACCTCCAGTAACACGTCCTGTTGTACCTCTACCCCCTCCGAGAGCTAAACTGAGTCTACATATTCCTGTGGATAAAGTAAGAAAGTATAAGGGTGAAGAGTTTAGAGGCAGAACAGAAGATGATCTGTCTAGAGGTAAATACTGGCTAGAAAACACTTAAAGAGTTTTTGATGAAATGGCTTGTCCACTGAAAGATTATCTGATATGTGTGATATAATTGTTGAAAGATGAATCTTATAGTTAGTGGTCTATATTGACGACAGTCGTACCTAGAGACAACATTAATTGGGAATTCTTCCAAACAGAGTTTAGAAAGAAGTACATCAGTAAGAGGTATTTGGACCTTAAAAAGAAAGAATTTTTAAAATTGAGACAAGGAAACAAGTTAGTGACTGAGTATGAAAGAGAGTTTGTATATCTCAACAAGCATACTAAGGAAATTGTACCAATAGAGGGTGAGATGTGCATCCATTTTGAAGATGGGTTGAATGATGAGATTGAAATGATGATTGGTGGCACAAAGTTACGATAGTTTGTAGTTCTGATTGATCGAACATGGAAAATGAAAGAAATTTACAACCACAAGAGACAGAGAGAAAAGAGAGCCCTGGAACTTAACAAAAGAAATCCTTCTAAAAAATTTCTGCATCTCCACCGAAGAAAATAAAATAAGAAGATAATTGTGTTACTACATTATATGGGTATCCGAATAAAAGCATATCATGATAGACTGAGTCAAAATTTCAAAATCGGCCTACTGATAGTGTGGCCAGTGTCTGAAATGCTCCAAAATAGACATGTGAACACTGTGGCAAATTTCATCTAGGCGAGTGTAAAATTAAGGCAGGCACATGTTTTAGATGAGGGGCGACTAATCATTTTGTGCAAAACTGTCCGAAAGCATAGGAAGGAAAAGATGACCGAAGTGTGAAAGCCCCGGCCACGTCGCAAAAAGGTAGACGCCCTGGCCAATGTAGTAACACAAGAAGAAAAGAAGTGACACTAGGGATGGGACTGCTAGATCTTAAGTTTGAGCACTTGCACGGACATATGCTATTCGAGCCAGAGAAGAGGCTATCGCCCCTAATATTGTTACTAGTATATTTTATCCTTTTGATGTTATTGTATATACTTTAATTGATCTTGGTTCGACTTATTCCTACATTTGCACTACATTGACAACTGATAAAAATTTACCTGTTGAGTCAACTGAGTTTGATGTTCAAGTTACTAACCCACTGGGTCATAGTGTGATAGTAAATCTAGTATGTCATAAGTGTCTACTGAAAGTATAGAGCTGTAAGTTTTTCGCCGACCTGATGCTGTTACCTTTCTATGAGTTTGATGTAATATTGGGCATGGACTGATTATCACTACATGATGCGATGGTTAACTGTAGACAAAAACGGATTGATTGAGATGCCCATCAGGTAGAATGATTACAGTTGTGTCTGGTAGATTAAGTAGTGCTACCGAAGTCATTTCAGCAATGTCTGTGTAGAAGATGATTTGTAAGAGCTGCAAGGCATTTTTGGCTTACATACTGGATACTTGAGATTCCGGATCGAGGTTGGAATAGGTACCTGCTATTAATAAATTTAAAGATCTATTTCTTCAAAATTATCGGGTTTTCCACCAGAAAGGAACGTGGAATTTGCCATCGATCTGATACTCGAGACTGCACCAATATCGATTCCACCGTATAGAATGGCTTTGACTGAGCTGGAAGAACTTAAAGCACAGTTTCAAGAATTACTAGATAGAGGTTCCATTCGACTGAGTGTATCTCCTTGAGGTGCACTAGTACTGTTTGTGAAAAAGAAGGAAGGTTCATTGAGATTGTGTATAGACTACAGACAGCTGAACAATGTAACAATAAAAAATAAATATCTATTGCCTTGTATTGATGAACTATTCGATCGTTGAAAGATGCAACTGCATTTTCAAAGATAGATCTTAGATCTGGATATTATCAGATACAGGTAAAAGATTGTGATGTGCCAAAGACTACCTTTCGGACTCAATATGGACACTATAAATTATTGGTAATGCCTTTTAGGTTGACTAACACCCTATTAGCTTTTATGGATTTGATGAATAGGGTTTTTCAGCCTTAGTTGGATAGATTTGTGGTTGTTTTTATTGATGATATACTGATCTACTCCAAAACAGAGATAAAACATGCTCAACATCTGAGAATAGTACTACAAATTTTGCGTGAGAAGCAGTTGTATGCAAAATTTAGTAAATGTAAGTTCTTGTTGTGGGAAATTGGATTCCTTAGACATGTGGTTTTCGTGAAAGGTATACGTGTTGATCCGAGTAAGATCTCTGTCATAATTAATTGGAAAGCTCCGAAAACTATTTCTAAGGTACGTAGTTTTTTGGGACTGGTAGGTTATTATTGACATTTTGTCAAGAACTTTTCTATAATAGCTTTGTCGATGACCAAATTACTACAGAAGAATATTCAGTTTGTTTGGTCAGACAAGTGTCAACAATGTTTTGATCAGTTAAAAAGAATGTTGATGGATGCCCCAGTTTTGACACAGCCTGAGTCTGAAAAAGAATTTATTGTTTACAGTGATACTCCACTGAGTGGATTGGGATGTGTATTGATGCAAGCCAGAAAGGTAATAGCTTATGCTTCTCGTCAGTTGAAACCTCATGAGAGGAATTAGCCGATGCATGATTTAGAGTTGGCCGCCATTATTTTTCTCTGAAGATTTGGCACCATTATCTCTACGGTGAAAAGTGCCACATATTCACTGATCAAAAGAGTCTGAAATACTTAATGACGCAGAAAGAACTGAATCTAAGACAATGACAGTGGTTAAAGCTATTGAAAGATTATGACCTTGTGATTGATTACCATCTTGGAAAGGCTAATGTAATTACGGATGCTTTGAGTCTGAAATCATTATTTGCTCTGAGGGCAACGAATACATATTTTATCTCTAGGAGGCGATGGTTCTATTATAGCCGAGCTCAAAGCTAGGCCATTATTTCTTTAGCGGATTCGGAAGTTTCAAAAAGATGACTCAAAGTTATTGGCCAAACAAGAGCTAATCCAGAGTGATTCAACTACATGATTCACTATAAGTAAAAATGGTATAATGTATTTTTGTAACCAGTTGTGTGTTCCAGATAATCTCAGGTTTATATGGGATATTTTATCAGAAGCCCATAGCAGCACATACTCTATTCATCCGGGTAGCACGAAGATGTTTAATGATTTGAAGAAAATGTATTGGTGGTCAGGTATGAAACATGAGATTTCTGAATTTGTGACTAAATGTTTCGTTTGCCAGCAGGTAAAAGCCGAACATCAAGTATCATCATGATTATTATAGTCTTTCACTATTCCTGAATGGAAATGGGAGTGAGTTACAATGGATTTTGTATTGGGGTTGCTGGTAACACCAGGGAAAAAGGGCTCAATCTAGGTTATAGTTGACAGTCTAACGAAATAAGCCAATTTCATTGTGGTACGTACTAATTTTTCACTTGAGAAGTTAGCGAAGTTGTATGTATCTGAGATTGTTAGACTACATGGAGTGTTGTTATATATTATTTTTTATAGAGATTTGAGATTCACCTTGAGATTTTGGGGTAAGCTTCACGAATCTCTAGGTACTAAACTTAATTTCAGCACTGCATATCATCCGCAGACAGATGGGCATTCTGAACGAGTGATACAAATTCTGGAAAACATGTTACTATGTTGTATACTTAAATTTGATGGTAGCTGGGAAAGATATTTATCGTTGGTAGAATTTGCATACACTAACAGCTATTAATCTAGCATTAAAATGGCACCGTTCAAGGCTCTATATGGAAGGAAATGTAGAACGCTACTCTATTGGTCTAGATTGAGTGAATCCAAGTTGGTTGGTATTGATTTGATACGAGAGACGAAAGATAAAGTTTGAATAATTCAAGACTGTTTGAAAGCAGCGTCTAATCATCATAAATCATATATTGATCTGAAAAGAAAGGATATAGAGTTTGTTGTTGGTGATCGAGTGTTTCTGAAAGTTTCACCATGGAAGAAGGAACTTCGATTTGGCCGAAAGGGAAAATTAAGTCCAAGATTTATTGGGCCATATGAGGTTACAGAGAGGATTGGCCCTACCACTTACAGGTTGGCTATACCCTCAGAACTTGAAAAGATTCACAATGTTTTCCATGTTTTGATACTGAGACGGTACAGGTCAGATCCTTCATATGTAATTACTCCCTCTGAGGTCGAGATACAACCAGATTTGTCATATTTGGAAGAACCGATCAGGGTTCTAGCACGTGAAGTAAAAGAACTTTGAAATAAAATAGTACCGTTAGTAAAAAAATTTATGGAATCGTCACGGGATAGAAGAGGTTACTTAGGAGACTGAAGGCTCGATGAGATCATAGTATCCAAATCTGTTCACTAGTAAGAAATTTCAGGACGAAATTTCCTAAATGGGGGAGAGTTGTAACAGTCCATTTTTCTGTGATGTTGGAAATAATAGTTTCGAGACCACAAATCTAATATGTCGGTTCGTAAATTTTATTAGTTTAAAAATTTACGAGGTCATTAGTATTGTATTAAATTCTGGTTAAGAAATTTTATCGTTTAGATAGTTAATTAAGTAAAAAGGACTGAATCGTAAAAGCTATAAAAGTAGAGTTTACTAATTTAAGAGGGCTAAATGAATAAATTAGCCAGTAAATATTTAATGAGTGGATCAACATGGTTATTTATTTAAATGGATAGGTTTAATTAAAGTTAATTATGATTAATTAATGTTTAATTAAGAACTTTGAAATATTTACAAAATAACCTAAGTATATATATTAAATTAAAGAAAAGAAAAAGAATAGTTTAGCTTATTTCTTTGAATAATTTAGCTTATTTCTTCATTTTCTCCACGGCACAAGAAGAGAAAATAATTTAGGGTTTCATGCTTTTATTTTAAAGCTTCAATTGGTAAGTATTTTGATGTTAGGTTTTAGTAATTTTTATGTTTTTGAGCTCGTATTAGTTTAATTTAGCTATCCCAAGGATTAATTTACAAAACTGTTAAATGTTTTGAATTATGCCATTGTTGAGATTTAGCTATTCTTTAAATTTTGTGATAGATTTTTAATTTTAGTTGCTAGATAGGACTATATTGTAAAGTGGTTTTTAATGATTTTAATGTTTAAGAATTAAATTGTTAAAGTGTTAAAATTTCAAGGATTTAAAGTGAAATAATCACAAGTAAAGGCTGATGTAGTAATGGTTATCAACCGACTATATTGGGTTTCTAGGAAAATTAGGTTAATTGCATGATTAAGGCTTGAGGACTAAATTGAATAAAAAATGGAAAGTTTAGGGTAATTTTGTAAAATGTCAAACGAAACTTAATTGCATAAATGACTTAAAATTTCTATTGGTTTAGATAATTTAATGAAGTTATTGTTTTAGATCACGAAGGTGTTGATAACCGCGAAAAAGACAAGGTAGTGGAGTAGTCCCTATACTTTGGCTATTACTACAAATCAGCCCAGTAAGTTCATATTTCTAATTTTTATAATTAGTGTTTCTTTCCATACATTCTCTATATTTGAGATATGGAATTTCTAAGCATACTTGATCAATTGAAAGTTGGTGATACGAACGATTAAGATGATTCGGCCTTGGGCTGGGATGTGAAATGATTAAATGATTAAATATTATGTTTTGATGATATAGACTATTTCGATGGCTGATAATCTGCATAAGTTGCTGATTTTCGACAGCTTGTGTGAGCAACATCAAGAACCAGTGAAACGACTGAATGCTTTGTTCTAATGAATGAACTGTAGTAATGGTTGAGGTCCTACATACGTTGCAGACCCTCGTCAGCTTGTGTGAGCAGCATTGTGAAACAGTTAATGTTCTGGAAACTAGCTCAAATGAGTGATACTCTGCATTTCTGAAATGACGAGCTAATGACATCTAAGAAAGTTGATTTATTGAAACGTGTAGCTCTTACTTGTGGTGAATGGTGAACAACAAGGAATTATCTTATTTGTTATTCATTTGTGTTGTTAAGTTAAATTGTGGTTAGCTCTATCGTTATTTTTACAAAATTACTAAGCTTCAAGTAAGCTTACCTCTATTTATCCTTTGTTTTGTAAATTTCATTTTGCGATTGATAGATCAGATCAAGCTAAAAGAAACACACTATCTCAATGACTGTTTTGGTTTATTTTGGATAACTTGGTTATATGGTATATAATAGGGCTATCGAGTATATCTGTGATTGTATATGTGTAATGATTGTGTGTCTTGATCGCCATAGATTTGTGGTCTAAGTTAAGTACATTTTGAGTAGCATGAGTTGTATTGAGTTGTGGCATATGCAAAAGTGTGAACGAGTATGGAAATTAGTATAGTTTGTTCATGAATGAGTAGCTACTTTGGTTGGGAAAGCAAGATTATGAATGTGCTTTGTTGCTTATATGTTCAAATTAAGAAATAAATTGTTTATGTGTTTGAGTTGTGGTGTAATTGATGGCACATTGGTTTGGCACATAAGCTATTTACTTTAGCATGTTTTGAGCATATTTGATTGCATTTGAAGGTTTCTATGCCTGTACTTTGATAAGTCTAGGTATATAAATATTTAGGTATGAAAAAGGGTAAAATTTTAGGTCAATTAAGGTTGCACATAACCTGGACATAGGCTATCACACGGCCGTGTGACTCACACGGGCAGACCACATGGGCGTGTGCCCTGGGCGTGTTAGGTGCAGAGTACGCACGGGTTGAGACACGGGCGTGTGGCCCAAGTCAGTGAGTTACACAGTCTGGTATACGATTGGGTACATGGGCGTGTGGAATGGCCATATGGTCGTGTGACCCCCTATAGGTAAAATTTTCCAATTTTATCCTTAATATTCTTATTTGTCGATTTGGTCCTTGTTTGTTCGTAAGCTTATTTAGGGCATCGAAGGCCAGATTTAAAGCCCATTCAAGTATGTTTTAGTCCGAAATGTGTCATATTTATTAGTAGGGAATTTAATTGATGAACAAATGATCTATATTATGTGAACATTTTGATATGTACAGTAACTCTCTATAACCCTATTCTGACGATAGAAATGGGATGTGGGTGTTACACGAAAGGCAAGGAAAAAGCTAGTTTAAGCTTTCGGCAACAAGGTGAAAGCACGAACAGTAAGTGTTTGGAATCGCTGCTTGTAAACACGATTCATAGTGTTAATTGGGAGCTTAAAAGTAGCCTAAATCCCTACTCTAAGTTCAGAGTCTAAGTTTTATTATACCTTTTGTTTATTTTGTGTAACATACAATATGTGATTTGGATTGTGAAATATGATATGAGACACATGCTAGAGATAGTATTTGTGTAATATGTTAATTGTGGGCATGATTTGCTTGCCAAATGACAGTAATTATAACGTGCTAATAATGCAAACATGCAGTGAATGTGTGCAAAAGATCGGTGAGAAAATATGTGATTTAATTGTGGATATTTTGGCATTGTAATCTTTGAGATCATTGGATATAGTTGGCATGTCATAGGATTGTGAGTACTCACCTATATGTTGTGTTTTGGGGGCATTAAGACCCAGGATAGATTTTGAGAGATAAGGTAATGTGAGCTCAAATTGATTCACCGAGATATTTTGGTGTGTTGGAGAGTGTTAGCTATGTGTTACGCTTTTGGGATATGTTTGACTCTATGATTCATTTGGTGAGTTGGAGATTCATGTATTCGTTGTGTGGTAATAGAGTTCACTATTATGTTTCATAGCCTCGAGTGCCAAACTATCATTAAATATGGTTTCATAAATTGTGATATTATGATATGTGATGTATGCATGAACATGTTGAAAAATGAGATAAATGTGATGATCAGTAATAATTGAATATGTTAATATGTTCTCTTAATGTAGTACGTATGTGGTTGAGCTTTGATCGTTTTTGGTTAACGTATGAATGCGTGTCTATTTGGTGGATATTCTAATCATTCACTGAGCTTGTTTAAGCTCACCCACTCCTTTTAAAACATTTACAGATTGTTAGCGTTGCGGTGTGAGCGGTGCAGAAAGTTTCTAAGGGAGTGATTCAAGTTGAATAACATTTGAATAGGTGATTTATAACTATTATTGTTAACTGTGGGAATAAGGCAATGTGATAGATTTGTTGGTTGACTTTTTCCCATGATGTATTAGATGATTGCTTAGTTTTATTACCCAAAGAAATTATGGACGTTTGAAACTAGTACTTTGATTTGCTTAGCTTAAATTAGTGATGGCTTTTTAAACTGCCAGTTCTAATATTTTTTATGATTGGATTATGAGATTATAAGTGCGTGATGACTTAGTAAGTGTACGATTGAGTTGAATGCCTTGTTTCGATGTTACTTTTGCCATCTGATACAAATGTATCGATAATCGGGCATTAGTATCGATACCTCCATGATATTACGATTGTGCAGAAAGTTAGTAACTCAATTTGGTATCAATACCATGTCTCGAGTATCGATACTCGGGGTAGAATTACTAATACTTTTTGATAGGGTATTGATAGTTTGCTGGTTTGAATTTTTGCAGAGAAACAAAATGCTGATTTGGTATCGATTTTCTAAGCTGTATTGATACCATCTATGAGAATTATTGATAGCATTGAATGAGTATCGATACCTATGTGATTTATTTTGAATTTTTGTTAAATGGTCTTAAAGCATGTTTTTATTTTGCTATAAGCCCGTTTGATGTATGTCCAACATGATTTAATGTCGCCTAGATATTTATGACTTAGAACATCTACAAATGTTCAAATTTGATGATGTTCGCATGCCAATGAGACGTTCTATAATATGTGATGCTATGATGGTAGTGTAGCATCCTGTTACTCGGACTAGGCAACTAGGTCAGGTATAAGGTGTTATAGTGCTTAGGCACGTTCAAACTTACATTCTCTCAATTGTTGCAATAGCAATAATGTGAATTAAGCTAAAACTTAAACAAAGAAAGTAAATATAAATGGAAGATTATGAAAAAATCTTTCACAAACTTGTAGCATTTTTTTTTTGTTTTTTTTTTTAAATGCCAAAAGGTTTTTTTGACCCATTTCGAGCCCAACTTTGGTAATATGGTTCCTGCTTGCAAAAATATTTGTGTTTTCAAAAGTGGAAGCCATACACTATTGGGTGAAGGCTATAGGCCCCATGAGCCGCTCATAAAGTAGCAAACTTAAGCATTTATTTATTGCCTTTCCTCTTTCTGGAACAGAGCAAAGGCCATATAGTTAACATATTTGGATAAACTTTAGGCCATATTATACCAGCATCATATAAGATCCGAAACTGGTAGTATTTTAATGAGTCTGCCTTTGCTGATAAGGCCTGATAAAACAGTGACAGCCTTTTAGGCCCATTTTCCATCTCACTGCTCTCCATATTATTGGTAAATATATAGAATTTGAAATAGAAATGTGTCCATGACTATTCATAAATCATATAGTAGTGAGTTGAGAGGTTTGGAGAGTAATGATGGGGTTTTATGTTGCTTGATTAACAACCAAGTGGTATATCATTAACATTGCCACAGAAGCTAACTCAAATTGTTCTCCAAGACATTGTGGCCTAGTTTTATATTTTAAGACTGAATGATATTATAGGAGAAAATGTGCAAAAGCAAACATGTCTTGGATAATATTATTGCATTGTCCGAGAGAGAGCATGGCTGGCCTTCATTTTTTCGACTTTCAAAAGAACAGCATCATATTTTTATTGGTCATTATGGGACCCCCCTCAATACTTTATACAACAGCATTGTTTTACTTTTTATCAAAATAGCCCTTCTAGGAGCTTCCCTTTTGAGTGCAAAGGTTGTAACTTTTACTCACTGTAATGAATCCAACAGGAAACGACTAGATATCGGAACTTGTTTCAACACACATGTGCACCACTTCAAGCACCGAAAGGAAACAAAAAACCAGCAACATCTGTTGGTTCCAAACATAACATGAAATAAAAATAGCATTTAAGACAGTGAAATCGATGTCACCAAGAGAAGTTCCATGGAGGTTAAATAAGAACATGGTGTTGTTATTCCAGTATCATGTTATCTGCTCATTCATTCTTTTCCATGTTTCATCAGCCTCATTATCTCCGCCTGCAATTTTCCTTCTACAGTTCTTTAACAGCCTCCCAAAACACACTCAACTTCTGTTACCATGGAATCAATCCGATTCTCCATCTCCAAACTCTCATTGCCAATGGGCTGGAGTGTCTTGCTACTCCAAAAAGAGCTTTCAGGTCAGAGCCTTGAATCTATCAGGCTTCGGGCTGTCTGGTGTATTGAACAACTCTGTCCCTTATCTTTGCCTCCACCAGCGTATGCTCTCCCTTGACCTCAGTGGCAACAGTTTCAGTGGTAATATACCTCAAATTCTGGGGAACTGCAGCCAACTAAATACCATTCTTCTCAATGATAACGGCTTTGAAGGATCAATCCCTCACCAAATTTTCATGTCAAAGTGGCTTAGGAAGATTGACTTGGGTTATAACTCACTCTCTGGTGGAATCCCCCCTGAGGTAAGTCTTTGCACCAATCTGGAATATATTGGACTCTACAACAACTTTCTAAGTGGTGTGGTTCCAGATGAAATGTTTTCTCTACCAAATTTGAAGTTCCTCTATTTAAACACAAATAACCTCACTGGTTCAGTACCTGATTTCCCACCTTCATGTACAATTCATGATTTCTGGATTCACGAGAATGGATTTTCGGGTTCTTTGCCTCGTACCCTCGGAAACTGCTATAACCTTACAACATTTATAGCATCCTACAACAAATTCCAAGGGGTCATTCCACCAGAGACTTTTGAGGGGCTTTTGCAACTTGAAGTTCTCTATCTTGGTGAAAACAATGTGGAGGGCGAAATTCCGAACACTTTGTGGAGTTTGCAGAACTTGCAAGAGCTTATTCTGTCAGGGAACAAGCTTAATGGAACTATTTCTGAGAGGATTGCTCAATGCAATCAGCTTGTGGCAATTGCACTTTCAGGAAATAATCTGGTTGGTCCCATTCCTCGGTCAATAGGAAATCTTACAGGTTTAGCTAATTTATTTATTTATAACAATAAACTTAATGGCTCATTACCTCCTGAGCTTGGAAACTGCACTTCACTTGTTGAACTCAGGCTTCAGCATAACGTCATTGGAGGAAGCATCCCTCCAGAAATTTGCAATCTCAAGAATCTTGAGGTTCTTTTTCTATTCAACAATCATATTGAAGGCCACATTCCACAAGAAATTGGCAGGATGAGAAACCTGGTACAGTTGGCTTTGTATAACAACAGTTTAACTGGTAGAATCCCATCTGAAATTGTTCACTTGAAGAAATTGATATTCCTGTCCTTAGCTCAGAACGATCTAGTTGGGGAGGTTCAATTTGAGCTCAGCAAAAATTTCCCTGCTTTGGTCAGACTGGATTTATCAGGGAACCGACTTAATGGATCGATTCCTTCCAGAATATGTGCTGGCTATAATTTTTCAGTTTTGGCCCTCGCGAACAATCGTTTCAGTGGGAGCTTTCCTTCTGACATTGGGAAATGCCCATCTCTCAGAAGGGTGGTTCTTAGTAACAATAATCTCCAAGGGCATATACCAGCAGATTTGGAAGAGAACCCTGGAATTTTTTTCCTGGAAGTCCAAGGAAACTTGCTTGAAGGAAAGATTCCCCCAGTGTTTGGTCACTGGACCAATCTTTCAATGCTGGATTTCTCAAGGAATAGGCTCTCTGGCTCTATACCTCCCGAGCTTGGGAAGCTTGGGAATCTGCAAATTTTAAGGCTTTCTTCTAATAGACTTACAGGAAGCATTCCCTCAGAGTTGGGTCATTGTGAAAAGATGATCAAACTGGATTTGAAATCCAATTATCTGTCAGGAAGTATTCCACCAGAAATAATATCATTGCCCAACCTGCAAAACCTCCTGCTCCAAGAAAACAAACTCAGTGGACATATTCCCGATTCTTTTTCATCTCTCCAAAGTCTAATAGAATTGCAGCTTGGAGCTAACAAGCTTGAAGATCCCATTCCATGCAGTTTGAGTAACCTTCACCATTTCAGTTCAGTTCTCAATTTAAGCAACAACAGGTACTCTGGTGAAATCCCTGCATGCCTTGGCAAACTAGACAAGCTACAGATTCTTGATCTCTCGAGCAACAGTTTCTCTGGTGAGATACCAGCAGATGTGAACAACATGATCTCCCTCTACTTTGTGAACATATCATTCAATCACCTAAGAGGAAAATTACCATCCGTTTGGATGAGGATCATCGCTGCATATCCTGGATCTTTTGTTGGAAATCCAGAACTTTGCCTGCTGGGTGATGAAACTGGTAATTGTCGGGAAACTGAAAAAGGCAACAGCAGGGGAAGGGTGCTTGCTGGGATCGTTATTGCTGTGGTGGTCTCTGTGGCATTGCTCTGTGCGATGATCTACACATTGGTGGTTAGACGCCTACAGAAGAAACATTCCATTGACCAAACTGTTCTCTACAAACGACAATCTAGAACTGAAGACCTACCTGAGAACTTAAAAATCGAAGATATTATTCGTGCTACAGAAGGATGGAGCGAAAAGTATATCATCGGGAGAGGCAAACATGGAACAGTTTACAGAACAGAAACTTCCAACTCTAGAAACCATTGGGCTGTCAAGAAAGTGAATTTGTCCAGCACAAACTTCAAACTTGAGATAAGAACTCTTGGCTTAATTAGGCATCGTAATATACTGAGAATGGCAGGTTATTGCATTAGAGACGGATATGGATTCATTGTCACTGAGTATATGCCTGGTGGAACACTTTTTGATGTGCTTCACCAGAGCCAACCCCGCCTGGTTTTAAACTGGGATACACGATATCGTATTGCATTTGGTATAGCTCATGGTCTTTCCTACCTTCACCATGATTGCGTGCCTCAGATTATCCATAAAGACATCAAATCAGATAACATACTATTGGATTCTGAATTCAAACCAAGGATTGGAGACTTTGGAATGGCAAAGTTGGTCAGCGATGAGGATTCAAGCTCGACAAGGTCTGCAATTGTTGGAACATTGGGCTACATAGCACCAGGTTTGATCCATCGTTTTTCCCATTTATTTTAACCAGGAGACTGCTGCATACACTTCCTACAAAAACCAATATCATGTATGACTTGTTTATGTCTCTTTTCAGAGAATGCATACTCCACGCGGTTGACAGAAAAATGTGATGTCTATAGCTATGGTGTAGTTCTGCTAGAGATGCTCTGCCGAAAATTGCCTATAGACCCTAGCTTTGAGGATGGCCTAGATATTGTCTCGTGGACTAGAAGAAGCCTAGAGGAAAATGAAGAATACATCTGCTTCCTTGATGAGGAGATCAGCCTTTGGACCGATGAAGAACAACAAAGGGCCCTTGCATTGCTGGAACTGGCACTTCAATGCACTCAATCTATGGCTGATACAAGACCCTCCATGCGGGATGTAGTGGCATCTCTAATTAGGTTAAATGATAAGCATGAGAAATCTATAAACAACACATAAACGAAGGGATTCAAATTATATACTTCTTTCCTTCATATTACCATTTGAGAAATCAAAGCACACAATACAGTGTGGTGGTATGAGCAGACTGTAGCTGGTAACTCTGGCTGTAATCGTGAAGCTATTATCAATCAGAACCAGACCAATCCAAAGTCCCAAACCCAAATATTAAGTTGATTGCGCTGACTGAATTAATCAAGTAGTTACCAAAGTAATGACCAACTGTAGCTATACTTCGTGAGACTTACTGGTCTTCGAGCATTAAGTTTTTCCTATAAACCTTACTGATCAAGCACCTTAGCACGAAGGAACTATTCTCAAGAAGCTTTTTTTGGTTGATCTTCAACCACGAAATGTTCAGCCAATTGCTGCCAAGCAAACAAACAAATACTAGCCTAAACATGCACATTTTCCTAGACAACATTTGTTTCAAGAAATTTTATAGCTTCAAGAGCAATTACAACTATAATCCCTCCCTACATCTCAGCCTCGGAGGAGTTTGGTTTCAGTCAAGTTTGTCAGTGTAAGTTAGAGTTTAGAAGGTAGACATCCCAGTTATAAAATCATTGCCCCCAGCAGACTGACATTTCAAATCATATCAAACAACACATCCCTAGTGTTTCAACCCACCCACCCCCCTCCCCCCCCCCAAAAAAAAAAAAAAAAAAAAAGAAGTTCAACTAAAAACCAGGGCATTTGCTGCAATTACTTGCAAGCCTACAGGGGAGGATTGCAAGCATTCAGGCTGAATGTTATGATTTCATCAATTCCGGCTTTTTATTATTTGTACTGTTCTCAATGAAGCATTTGTTTGCTAGGGTATGGTAAGGTTTTGTAATCATGATAAAGCTGATGGAGTCAACAAGTAAATAATCGGCAAGATATGAAGCAGCAATTCACCAAGTACTGAAAAGTGAAGTAAACTACAATAAGTCTCTGAATTCACCTAGACTTAAATTTCAAATGCAATCACCGTTTCATACATTATTGAGAAACAGATTAACTGATGTAAATCATGTCAACCGGCTGAGTGTACCATCAATCCATACAAAAGTACATAGTAGTTCAACCACCATTACTCTTTTGTAACGAGGGGAGAAACAAAAAAAAGCATTACCGAGGAACCAATTGCATATTTAGGAAAAATCTTTTTTTTTTTGTCACGAAGGACCTATTCTGTTGCTTCCACATGTTGTGAAGTTTCACCCTGTTTCAAACTCTCCAGAGCAGAGATTCGCCTATCTAGGGGCTCATGAAGCCTTTTCACCTTGAAACAAAGGGAAAAATGAAAAACATAAGCGCACAACTAAACCCTTGAAATGGCTGCTGCAGGTTAGAATCCATAAAGACATGAGCCTCTGGGGGAAAAATAAAAACAACAACAATAATAAATACTCATTTTGTAATTATTCTGTTCAGTGGAACATAGGTAACTGCCCATTCTACAACTTTTCTTTTGGTGGTTCATGATTTTCGCAAGAAGAAATAGCAACTCATTGGAATAGATCTAATTGGGAGTCTCAAGCATTACAATCTTTTGGTATAAACATGCATCAGATTCAATTATCCCTTCTCTGTACCATCCTATTCCTTCGCAATATTTATCTTATATGCCTTCACAACCGAATAAATTACACCTATAGTTGGTATACTAGTACTTTTGTAAGGCACAACAAAGATCAACCATAGATAAAAAATGTCCAACAAAAAGCAGGGACAACACAAATGCACCCAGAAGAAAACAAAAAATGTGCTGAAAGTATATAAATAGGAATCAACAGGAAAATCCAACCCAAACAATAGGACTGTGATAATGTCAAAAACTAATAGAAATATTAGAAGTAAAACAAATCCTGTTTATTCTAAAAGGTTTTCAAGGTAACATTTGAGACTTGCAATGTTAACTATGTATGCAGTTCAGTTTTTACTAGGTTTTGCATCTGCCTTGTCAAAACCCCCAAAGCATCAAAATTGAGCCTTTCTAATCCAAGATAGCATACTTCTCTCCCCTTGGCCCTTACCAAATAACAACGACTCTTATATTAAGTTCTTAACCCAAGCCGGCTACAATTGGGCTAATTCAGACCGCAAAAGACAACCTTGAGAGATATCTTGTACCCTATCCCGTGCTACCAGAACAAAGGAAAATTCACCATATTCTTTCATTTCCATAATAACCATCGACAATCTATATAATTATCAATCATCCAAGCAGCTACATATGCATTGCAATGCCTAATCCATATTTGAAATGCATAGTAAGCAAACATTAATCAGCAGCAGCACTGATCGCATAGAGCAAAAAAGTCAAATAAAATCTCGAAATTCAGTTTCCAACCATTCCTCTACTTATGGATTTCACTATACAAACTCGCAAATGAGCACAAAATATAAAACCCAGAATTAGTCCAAAAATTTCATAAAGAAATTGAAAGCTGCCCTATGAGCTACGAAACAAAACAATGCGAAAAATGAATAGGGGAGTACCTGTTGGGCAATGGATTCATGGGCGACTTTGTAATCCTTGTACAAGATGTAGAGACCCAGAAAGGACGCTGTTGCTGCACCCGTGAAGAATGAAGCCAATCTCACCCTCAATACGTACCCCATCGTTGTCTCGTCAATCTTTCTGCTCCCCTCTTTGTTCCTCCTTTTTTACGCTTTTTTTCTGTTTACAAAGTAGAAACTAATTTCAGGTAAGCAACATAATGGGAATCGACCTCAGGCAAAACGACATCGCCTCTAATGACGTAACGCTGTCGTTTGACAACTCCTTGTACTATGTGTAGGTTGTTGTTACTCAGTAAATTTTATTCCTAATTAAATACTGATAATTAAAATTGGTAAGTTAAATTTTACTGTTAATAGTAAATTATGAATTTAATCTTTATTCACTAATTTGATATTTTTAATCTGTATGCTTTCAAATTTAAAATTTTAATTTTGATTAATCAGTAGTTATCAAATCCATCAACTAAAATAATGTAATTTTTAAAAAAAATTATAAACTAATATAACATTATACATATGATAATATGATTGTTGTATAAGATTTTGGCAATAGCAAAATTTAACCGTTACTAAAATCTTAAATTTTGAAAAATAAAAAATAAAAACGACAAAATTAAAATATAGAATCTAAATCCGTAACTCAACTAATATCAAAATTTAACTTTTTTTTAACACTATGTTTGCTTGAAAATTTGCAGTCTCCAATTTTTTACATAATTTTAATTATTTATTAGATTTTATTTAAAATTTTAATATATTTATTAAAATAATTATAATATCTGAAATTATTTCTTTATTAATTAAAATTCATTTTTAAAGATGATTTTTTTATTAAATGAAATAATAAATCCATAAAATTGAAACTTAAGTCGAGTTCTTCAATAACAAGATTTCACTTTATTCAATTATAGAAATCTAAATTAACAAGTTATTTCTATCAATGTCTTTTTTACTTAAAAGATAAAAAAATGTAAAATGTAACAAAAATAACTATAAGAATACTTGAGAAAGAAGAGGTTTTTTTTTTATTCTTCTACAATTATAGTTAAAAATAAAATATTTTGTATAAGATTCTTGAAAATATTTAAATTTATTAATTTAAAAAAAATTATATATTATAAAGATGAATGTGTTAAGTATATATTGTTTTAGGTCAAATTGTAAGTATAGTCCCTCTACTATGTTTAACTTTAAGATTTAATATTTACACTTTAATTTGACATAATGTGATCACTTTACTTTTATAACATCAATAACTAAACTAAGTAGTTGACACACTCAATGATTTCAATTAAAATATTGAGACAGAATTTTTAATTAAACATTCCATTTTAACTTGTGACATTAAATTTTTTATATTAAAAAAAAGTTTTTCAAAAAAAATTCTATCTCAACATTTTATTTAAAATAATTAAAAATATTAACTATTCCAACTAACTAACCCCACCAAATTATGTTAAATAGGAGCATAGTAGAAATGTACCATTATTAATAATGAAAAGAAACAGAGGAGCTGACACAGTCATGTAAAGAACCCGTTAGGACATTCCCTTTAGATACAGTAGTATAGATTGCATTCTTTGCGGTTTTAATACTGTTTTGTACAGCGAGAAAGTTATTAGAGTGTTTGCAACATGTGAATTATGACTATTATTTTATAATTACGGTTCTCTTTTTGGATATTAATGGGCAAGATACAACATAAGGTTTGGGATATCAAAATAAAGAATATAGTCATTTGAGTTTGACAATTCTATAGTCCTACTAGTATTAAAAGTACTTGCTTTCCTAGCAAGTACATTAAGACACTTATTTCCCTCACGGAACACATGCTGCAATTGGTTATACGGAAATGTTCAAAATAATCGTACAATACTTAATTAAAGCACCAAGCAAAATACTTTTCTTGTTGGATACGGCACCTCAAGTATAACATATCTATTTGTACATTTGTATTTTTTTTAAATAGACTGGTTAATAAGATTATTCATGAATTACATTAGTATCATTTGTATTATGTTTTCATGTGATTTTTGCATGTAAAGCAAAATAGAAACAAATATTAGTTTACTAGTTGTCAAATATTTAATTAATAAGTAATATTACGTGGTCGGATTGTAGTACAGAAAGATATTTTATATTAATAGATGAACATAAGCATGTCTTTAGTCTAATTGAAAATTAACAAACTGATTAAAAGATTAATATGTCATCTATCAAATCCAATTAGGGAGATGCTTTGTCTTAGGCATTAGAGCAGATGACTCCCAGAAGATAGTGACATAAATGTGACTGACTAGATTGACAGTACATCGGACTAGACCCAAGCAGAATAGATTTTGAATTTATTTATAGATTTATTCAGTTTTAACGTTCATAATGTCACATTCATAAGGTTAAGAATATTGTTTATAAAATTTTATTTGATGGAAGATTTTAGTGAAATCAAGCTTACAAATATGAAATGAATGGATTAATATCAACTTTTAGTGAAAAAAATGCAAAAGTATTTGAGAGTATTGTTGTGTTTTTTAAAAAATGAAATGTGCCAATGGTGAACAAATTAATCGTTCCCTCTAACCATCATTTCAAAAAAGGAAAATTGCTTACATGACCTTGGGGAAATCACTCAATAAGGACTCATCTCGACCATAATCTTATTTTATTGTTTTCTCACATTTACCTCTAGCAATTTTTCTATTCTTACAATCTAGTCTATAAATCTTAAATTCTAAATTTTAAATTCCAACTAATAAACACATCTAGTTAATGAATATTAACCTTCTAATGAACCACTAATTCACTATTGTGCCCATTCCTCGAAACCTTTCGGTTTAACTTCCCGGTGTGGCTCTATTTAAAAAATCTAGCTCAAAATTGAACATCCAAAAATGAGAATGTTACATTCATTCTTCTTTGTCTAAAAAAAACTTGGTAGAGATAATATGATGGTAGAGTTCCCTTAAGAAAAAAGATAGTTTGGGGATGAGGTTTAGTTTCTAGATCCAATTCCATTAAGTCTTGAACTTCTTCAATTGTGATAAATTAGGTAGAGCTCAAAGAGAAATTTCTATCCTTGGAGAGTTTTGATCTAATTCTATCCACACCCTTTGAGCAACTAAAGAAGGGATAGCTTTAATGGTGTTTTTGATAGATTGAGAAAATTTTAGAAAAATAGGTTATGAAAAACAATTTTAGTTACACAATGAAAATTTAAATTTTTTCATAAAACTTCACATTGATTGTGATATCTATAGTTGTAACACCCCTTACCTGTATTCGACCTTGGAACAAGGTACGAGACATTATCGGACTTAAACACAAGCAAGCATTCAAAATCGATACATGAATTTCCATTCAAATTTAAAACTTTTCTCATACATTCATATCGTCCCTAAAACGAGCCTATGAGGCCCAAAACATGCATTAGAGGTAGTTCGGGACTAAACCGAGAACTTTAGAAAACTTTCCAACACTTAAAAAATTTTCTTATTTTGGAGGGTCACACGCCCGTGTGGGTGGGCCGTGTGGTCTCACACGCCTGTGTGGCTTGGGACATGCCCGTGTCCTCAGCCCGTGTAATTTTCTATTTATGACGTCATCAACAAAATAGGGTCATAGGACAAGTCACATGCCCGTGTGCTAGGTCATGTGGCGAATTTAATTTTCATGAATTTCCATAAATAAGGTGCAGACTTCACACGGCTAGGGTACACGCCCATGTCCTAAGGCCGTGTCTCTCACACAGCCGAGACACACAGCCGGATCACACGCCTATGATGGTAGACCGTGTGTTACACACGGCTTAGACACATGCCCGTGTGTCTACCCATGTGGACAACTTTGAGGCTATTTTCTAAGACAATTGCCACCCTTATTTGCTCAAACACATACATAATTTCAAAGGCATTTAACATGACATAATTAAGTGCTTAAACATCATCAATTAAGTCATGTTCATGACAACACCATATCAACTTATACATGCTCATGTTACTATACCTTGTTAAGCCAAGTTTACCAAATCATATGCAATATGTAACATCAATTTACTCCATATTACACATTCATATATTAGTTTTTATCATGCCATTTACTCACAATTCCATCATCAACATCCATGATCACATTCATAGTTCAACCATGCCAAACAATTTTAACCATAACATGTATGACCTTAGCACATGCATGGTGTAATATCCCGAATTAGGGCCTAATCGGAATAGTGGTTTCGTGACCACAAATCCGAGATAGAAATAATTATTTTATAATTATTTTGAGGTTTATGATATGATTGCATGATTGTGTGAAAATTTCGTGAAGAAATTTTATGCATAAAGTGCTTAATTTGAAGTTAGGGACTAAATCGAATAATTTGCAAAACTTGCATTCTAGAAGTTTTTAGCATGAAATTGCTTTGAAATATTAATTAGGAGGTCTTAAATAGCTATTTGACCAATTTGAAGTTCATGGACAAAATTAGGACATGGAAGGAATTTTTGAAAGTTTAGTAGTAAGGGCATTTTGGTCATTTAGGGGTAAAATGAATTAAAATACAAAATTAAAAGCCAATTTTGCTCATCTTCAACCCCATGGCCGAATATAGCAAGGAGAAACCATGGCTAGGGTTTTTCAAGCTTCCAAGCTCGATTGTAAGTCCATTCTAGCCCCGTTTTTCAAGTTCTTTACGTTTTTGAGATCCCGGTAGCTCGATTTAGCTTATGTTAGCAATAATTTAACCTAGGGTTTATATTTGGAAAAATACCCATAGGTGAAATTTGTGTATTTTGATGTTTTATGATAGAATATGAGGTTTTAAATTATGTTAGAAAACTTGTACTACTCGATTTTAAGCAAAAACGAGTAAAAGGGCTTAATCGGTAAAAATACCTAATAGTCACAAGTACATGTTAGAGTGAGAATTTGATGTTGCCATAGAAGGTAAAAGTGATCAGCATGTTGTAAAACATAATAATAAGGAATAAAGTTTAATCCCGAACTTAGGGGCAAAAATGTAAATATGCAAAAGTTTAGGGGTAAAATTGTAATTTTGTCAAAATTTGAATTAAGGGTTAATTTGATAATGTGAGTGATAAATAAGTTAAATGTGTTATTTTAGATCAAGAAAGACGTGGAAACGACTCCAATCGAGGAAAAGAAAAGATTGTGGATTAAATTGCAAAACCTTTGTATTTTGGTACCAAGGTAAGTTCATATGTAAATAATGTAGCATAATTGTTATTTTAAGTCATTGATGTCAATTATGTGATATGCTGAATTTTTTTTATTATGAAATAAATGCTTTGTGGTTATTTTCGAATAAAATATAAATTGTTACCGAGTATTGGTTACGGCATTTTACTGAAGACGTCAAGGATATGTGTTCAAGGAAAATCCCGTTTGAACCTTAGGAATAGATTAGGATACAAGTGACATGTCACTTTGGATACTTGGGCATCCGAACTCGTTGAGTTGAGTCCGGGAGTTCACTTATGGATGCGAATGTTCGAACTCGTTGAGTTGAGTCCGAGTTCGTGAGATGTAACTAGGCATCCGAGCTCGTTGAGTTGAGTCCGAGTTCATTATGGATGCGAACGCCCGAGCTCGTTGAGTTGAGTCCGAGTTCGCTATGGGCGGGTTACATGGTAGCTTGGCTACATATGTGGCACTTATGTGCAAACTTCCTACGTATCCTAATTATATTCCGATGAGTTCAACGGGTAAAGTTCTACTCAAATGGAGGAATACTTGAGATTAAAAGAGACGTATTGGTAAGTGATGTGAAATGGATACTTGGACAGGTATGTACTTAACCCTCGGGTTGAGTATTGATACAATAACGATAAGGTAGTAAAATGATGAATGATGATTAGAAATGAGATTTATGTTTTGGTGATACCATGCTAATGTTGTTTGGTATGATTGCTTTGTTATGTTACTTATTATTTGCATATGAACTTACTAAGCATTTATGCTTACTCCTCTTTCTTACTCATTTTAGTTTTGGACAAGCCAGCTTAGTCGTCGATTGGTCGGAAGCTCACACACTATCCGGAAGAACTTTTCGGTAAAATGGCTTGTAAATTCAAGTATGGCATGTATAGCAAAATGCTTATTTTGTGTAAATGATCTTATGGTATGGTGATGAAATGGTTGAGGAAGTGCTTGATAATGATAAATTATGGAAATGGTTAGTTTAGAATATGTTTGATGTTATGGAAAGTTAATAAGTTACCTAGTTCATGAAAATTCATAAAAAGGATGAAATTTGCCATAAACAGAATATTACAGCAACACTGACGTGAGTTTGAAAATTTACTAAAAATCATATAAATTGAATTTGGTGATGTATTAAATATCAAATTGAAGCTTATTATGTCTAGTTTCACATGAAACAAACTAAACTGGTAAAAGAATTATATGTTAGAAGATATTTGAATTTTAGTGAAACAGGGTCAGAGCAGTTTCTGAATCCCCTGTTCCAACTTTATAAATTTACCATAAATTGTACAGATATAATTAGGTGGCTTATTTTATATCCTCAGAATCCTTATTGAGTCTAGTTTCAGGAGAAATAAACCTAATATTCATATGAATTTTATACAGAGAGAAAAGTGGTTCGTAGTAAACAGAGGTCAGACCAGTCAAGCCCTGAAACAGGGGTAACTTTAACTAATAAACTGTACTAATTGGCCCAACCAAAAATTCTAGAAAAAAATTAGTAGATAGGCATATGAGTCTAGATTCAGAGAAAATTTACGGATCTTGATTTCTAGTTTCGTAACTCGAGATATGATTTTTCTTGTGACTGTAACGCAAGTAGCTAAAAAGCTGTGAATGTAGAAACAAATAATCTAAAGTTCTTAAAATGTTAAATTAAGTTTAGTAACACCTCATACTCGACTCCGGTGACGGTCTCGGGCGTGGGGGCGTTACACATGGACTTAGGACATGCATGGATATATGAATAGGTTTACACCCCAATAATCAATATGAACCATATCTCATGACCATATATAAAATGAATAGTCAAGTCATTATTAGCCAACGCATTGGGCCAAATTAATATAACACATAAACAAAAAGACCAAGTCCCCTATACATGCCATATTCAAAATCAAAACCAATTATACCCAAATGACTGTGATCGATGCTCCAATGACTTCCGATCCCTGAGCTAGCTTGGCGTCACTAAAAGGAAATAAAAAGGAAGGGGGTAAGCTTTAAGCTTAGTAAGTTTGCATGTAAATAATAAGCAACACTAAACATGTATTAACATACACATAGCATATTATAAATTTGTACATAATCATCAAATGATCGTAGGCATATCTTACTCATTTGCATCCTTACCAATAATGCATCATAAACCGAGCTCATATCTCATGAGTTTTGCGTACGTGCCTGTACCACTTCATAACATAATCATATCCTTTCACATCTTTAGCAAAAACTTCAAATTACCCGTTGAACCACTTGGAATACTAAAGGATACCCTGGAAAATCTCATACACATAATAAGATGCCAATGCCATATCCCAGATATGGTCTTACATGGGATCACACATATCGATCCCGATAGCCTAGCTATGGTCTTACATGATATCTCGTTTAGATGCCATGTCCTAGACATGGTCTTACACGAAATCAGATATTGATGCCATATCCCAGATATGGTCTTACACGAAATCATACATAACCCTAATGTCATGACATTTGTACCCTATCTATTCTTATGGCTCAACCGGGAATTTTACCACATCGAATCCTCGTCGATCATATTCATAACAATAATTAAACAATTCATGCAATATTAAAATATTAAATGCATATTATAAAGTTGTACTATTTACACACGAACTTACCTCGGTACAAAATATGGACAGCTAATTCGATTTAGTTCAAAATCTTGTTCTTTCCCCGATCTAGGTCCAAACTCCGTTTTTCTTGATCTATAATAGCAAATTTAGCTCATTTAATTATTATAATGTTTAAATCAGTCCAACAACCATATTTTTGCAAAATTATAGTTTTTCCCCTAAACTTTTACATATTTACAAATTAGTCTCTAGGCTCGTAAAATGAAATGTACTCATTTTCTTTGTTACCCAAGCCTAGCCGAACCTATATCATGCTTGTACCAGTCCACATTTTTTATCAAATCACATTTCTACTACCCATTTTTACGATTTTTACAAAAAGGTCCTTTTAGGTGTTTTCATAAAAAAATCACTTAGTAAAAGATGTTTATCACACATCAAATATTCATATTCTTCCATTAAACATCAAAATATATGCTTGTCACACGTGGTTCAAATTTCAAACATGAACCCTACTTCAAAATATGGCTAGAAATAAGTAAATTGGGTTACGAGGACTTCAAAAATGTAAAGAACATTAAAAACGGGGCTAGAATTGACTTACAATCAAGCTTGGAGAGTGAAGAAACTCTAGCTATTGTTCCTTAGAATTTTTGGCAGAATAGGTTGAAGATGGACATGATTTTTTCTTCATTTTTCCCTTTTAATTCTTTTATTAACCAAAAGATAAAAATGCCCTTTTTGCTAAACTTTCAAATTTTACCAATTCATGCCTATTTTTGTCCATAAAAATAGAAATTGGTCAAATTGCTATTTAAGGACCTCTAATTAATAATCCATAGCTATTTCATGCTTAAACTTCTAGAATCACATATTTTGCAACTTTTGCAATTTAGTCCTACATGTCAAATTGGACACTTTATCAATAAAATTTCTTCATGAAATTCTCACACAATCATGAAAACATATCACAGACCTCAACACATTCATAAAATAATTATTTCTACTTTGAATTTGTGGTCTCAAAACCACTATTCCGACTAAGCCCAAAATCGGGATGTTACAATAGTAATAAATTTCACCAAATTTAGTATTTGTGTTTCCAAGCTAGAGAGATTTTTCGAATCCTAGAGCTAGCGCCTAAATCCTTTTTGCTTTCAACTGAATAATCTTCTCCATTATCTCAAACCCTCGAATGTTTAGAGAGTGGGCTCTATTCAAGAACCGAACACAAGATGAATGCTAAGACTTTCTAGTAGGGAAAATCAACTTTCTTTAAGAAATCCAAAACCAAAAAATTTAATATCACAAATTTGAATAATAATTGCCAAGGAGTAGGCAATTATAATCTCACAAAACTACAAGTACACACAAAAAATGGAATTTATTTGAGTTTAAAGGCATAACCCAAATAAAATTTTTACTAAAATTCGGTAGAGTATCCTCATATATTTTCCTCATTATTTTCAACAACCCCTAATCCCTTTATATAGGAAAAAATCACAAGAATTCTACTAGAATAAGAAGAGAAAAAAATAATATTTTAATAAAAAGTTGGAGTTCTATTAGAGCTGTAATTGGGTTGGCAGTAAGCACAAGGAAACCCTCCCTATATGTGCTGCCCAATTGCCCTATAAATGGGCTCTCTGGGCCTTTCATGTATTGGTACAATTATATGTATAGTCTAGTTTTAAATTTTAAATTAAAACAAACTTATATAATTATCCTTCCCAATAATTAGATTTCTATTCCCGAAATATTAGTTAATTATTTTAAAATTAATTAATTCAATTAAATTATTTTCTCAACCCAATTCTAATTTTATCAAAGTTATTATGACTTTACTGTATTAGAATCAAAAAATAAATAAATCTAATTATCTTATTTAGTAAAAAATTGATTACTAATTAATTTAATTTTCATTTTGGACTCAATTATTTAATTCTATCTAATTAAATAATAATCTAAAGGAATTAATTTAATTTCTAGGCCATCTCTTGTTGCTTCAAGAAAATGCATTTACTACGGATAGTAATTCATGCAATCTGTAACACCCTTTACCCGACCCAATTGCCAAGTCCAGGTATTGGATGTCACAATGATCCGATTAACTTAGTACGTTTCTATTCTACATACTTAGAAAATTTAAGCCTTCAATTTACTCTCTGAGATTTACACACACATAATATTAGTTCTAATTGCTTACAACCTAACACTTTTAAAGATTCAACAATTATTTACAATTTACAATTCGACTTCATATAGATTCAATTAACTTCAACCTTGAGGTGTGGCCTCTATGGGTACCCCTCTATATACATGTACAACTACCGCACACCACTTAACTCTGCTGGAGTCTGGCTTGGTCCCTCTTAATTTCCATGTCCTTATCTAACTTGCATTCAAGTAGTAAATTTTTATAAGTCTGGAAGAACTTAGTGAGGTCTGCTCACACACAATTATTAAAAGCTATTTAAGCTCTAAGAAAAAGATGTGTTGCGCACAGAGTTATACTTATTGGATTTCGGGGGGAGAAAATTTCCAAACTTTATTGGCGTAGCCAATGTTTCCATTCCTCTAAGCCAAATGTTGGTGAGGTAGATCTTGATCTAGTCATGAATACATTTTATCTTAGTATATTCTCATCAGGGTTTCACCCCCATCTATCTTTACTCCATACCTTCATTTCACTCTTTTCATAGTGTTTCACATCATGGATACTCGTATTCACTACCTTTGATTTTCGTTAATAAATGGTGATTCAAAAGTACTTACCATAATTTCAGATCCTTACTTGCATAGGAACTCTTCCTAATATCTTCTTTTACTTAGTGGACTAGTGCCCAAGATGTAACTTCATAATACTTATTTTCTTACTTCCGTGCCATAAAGTACTTCAATGGACAGGTAGTCCCTGGTGTACCACTTCCTACTCAGGCATTCCTGGACCGTTTCTACTTTTGGTAAATGACCTGCATGCTCTTGTCTGCAGAAAAACAAACAATTTTATAAAGCAAATTTAAAGTGCGATTTTTCTGTAAGCAGATAGTGTTAGTTGTAATATTTATAGTTCTGGTGGAACACGAAGTATTCCAAGGGGTCTAACCTAAAGAATTGCCAAGTGGGTAAATGTGTTTATTAAGTTAATTACAAGTTAAGCAATTAATAATGTAATCGAGTCAGAAATTATTAGTGCAAGTCCACATAAAATTGTTTATAAACTAAAATTAAACTAAATAAGCTAATCTTTCTTCATAATGTTTTAAATAATGTAAATGATTAAACGATGGTCGATTGATTAGTTGAGTGCTAATTAAACTAATAAACCTACATCAATTATATTAGTTGCCACTCTTAGGAATCTCCTCTCGCTCTTATCCTCGACTAAAAGATACCATTTGTAACGTTCTGACTCGACCTGATTGACCAAGTCTAAATCTTGGGTGTTACTATTCTATTTTAGACTCGTACAAATTTCACACTTGCTATGTAACGCCCCAAAAATTTATTTTTCGGCTTTTTTAAATTTTGACAATTGAGTATCTGCTTTAGTGGTTAAGTGTTCTGGGTGTGTGTGAGAGGTCCCAAGTTCAAGCCATGCCTTTGGCAAATTTTGGCATTTTAATGAATAAAGCTTTACTCTTGTTCAGTAAGCTTAAGTTTGATTGTTAGTCTGTTGAAGGTCCTGTGTTCGAATCCTTGCAAGAGCAAGGGATTTATTTTTGCTGCTAGTACTGCGTAGGAGTTTGAGTTTTAGTAAAATACTAAGTGGCAGAGTGGTAGAATAGTGGAGTGAATCAGGGGTTATCTAGATTTTCCAAAAAAAGCTAGCATTCTTTTCCACTGACGTTGTTTCTATTTCCCTTTTCAAAATTTTAGTTTCCCATACTTTTACTTCTTCTTGCTGCTGAAAACTCCATTGAATATCCCTTCCTTTGCGTTTTTCTCTTCTCTTTCAATAGTCACTGTTATTCATCGTTTGGTCACGCGCTTGGTAATTTTTTCTTTTGGGAAAGCCTTAATGTTTTCAAATTAAGTGATTAAGTTGGAATTTTTGATTGGTCATTTTGGCAGCATCTTTGCAAGAGGATTGCGGTTCTCCTCTCATGGGGTCGTAATCAATCGATTGGTGTTGGGGTAAGTGCTAAACGCTTATTCTGGGTTATGGTAAGTTTTGGGTTTCGTTATAATCAAGTTTTAAGTTGGTTTCTGAGCATAAATGTGTTTAATTATGGGTTCGGGATTGCTTAGGAGTGTAAGGGCATAAAAAATGATCCAGATGTGTACCCAAAAACGTAAAAAAAAGGTTTCAGCGAAAGCTAAAAATCATTCTATCGACGCTACACGGCCGTGTGGTAGGCCGTGTTGTAGGTCGTGTGCCATAACACGGGTGTGTAATCGATGAGGCCAGGCTGTGTGCACCAGACACGATTGTGTAATGGCCAGGAAGGCTGTGCGCGATACACAGGCTTGACCGATTTGGGCCGTGTGGGCCACACGAGCGTGTGGACCCACATGGGCAGACAACAAGGGCATGTGAGCCCATTTTCATTGATTTGTTGCTATGGTTGCATGGGTCACCTGAGACGACTGTGGACCTATTGTAGAGTCAGTAAGTTACCTAGAACCCTAATTGTATGAAACGACTAAATGATTGTTACACACATATATATATATATGTGTGTGTGTTTGAGCATAATAATATTCCACTAAGCTGATATTGTTTGAACTGTTACTATGAGGTAGCATGACATAATTGTATGTTTTACATCGAGTTGGGGTTCATATTGATCGGAGGAAGTGTACTGAAAGGCTTCGAGCCTAACTTACTGGCAACTCAGCTGCAAATCACTGTCTAGTGTCGCATTCAGTACTTTTTGGAGTGTAGGGATAGGTGGGTTGATTATATCCCCACATGGAGTGTAGGGTTGGACAGAGATGGAGTGTAGAGGCTGGTTGGGTAGGATTTTACTGTTACTGAAATGGGCTAAGGCCAAACTGATACTGATACTGATATTGAAAAGGGCTTAACCTAGACTGTAATTGTTTGTTTACTATCTGTTTGTTTGTATGGAGATTACACACTGAGTTTACGTAAACTCACCTTTTCTGTTTAATCTATACAGGTAATCCCCAGACATAGGTAGATCGGTGCGGCAGAGGACTCAATGGTGGCCACACGTATTCTATTATGTTGTTTAGCAACTATTAGTGACTTTACTTTAATTGGGATTATTTGTTGTAATATGGCCTCTATGGATTTTTACTTAATTTGGGATTTGCATTGATTTTGGGTTTATTACTGTTAGTAGTAGGAAAAGACATGGGGTTTTTAAAAGATAGACGTTTTATCAAAAATACCACAAATGTGTAAACTATTTTAAAAGCTTCTACATTGAATAAACATTTTGAAAACACTCAGCTGATTTAATAACACGATTTTAGAATTAATAGTAATAATACAAGGTTTCTAAATGGAAATTATTTTTAAGCAAAGTTACGGTTTTCAAACATACTACCGTGTAACATCGCCTGATTCAACCATAGCGTTCAGGCTAAGTTTGGGGTGTTACATGCTAATGCATTTTGAAACTGAATAATACCTTTTCTTTTGTTAATACTAATTGACCCAAGTCTATTGAACCAATACTTACAAATGCTTATCATGCCCTTACAGTTGACAGAGTCTTACAAAAGGAATACATACGCATATATATAACTATTCGACATAAATATTTTCAAATTGTTTGAGGCTATGACATTAACTACTATTACGTGGTTAACCCATTCTATACATACAGTGAGGGTTCGCACAATAGTTTCTTTATTTAGTTTCATGACTCTTAAAGCTCAATCATGGTTGCACGATTCTGCTCTGTATGCATAAGTGCCCTACTTCGCCCTTTCTTCGATGCAGTTTTGACGTCATCCCTCAGGGCATCATTCATTCCTAAAACATAAAACACACAAGGGTAGGTTTGATATAACTTAGTGAGGAATCCCCCTTTTTACCTTTCTGATTAAGTTGTTGTTATCTGAATTTGGTAAGATGATGCAAGTTACAATAACCCATTTTTTAATGGTGTCGAAAATAGTGGTTTTGGGGCAACCAAATCTAACGAGTAAGTTCAAAAATATTATTAATTAATATTTACGAGTCAAATGTGATTTTAAAAAGGTTTTTGATTTGATAATTTATGTTATTTAAGCTATTAATTAAGTTCAAGTGTTAAGAACCTAAGGTCAAGTGGTTTTAGAAAATGAGGTATTGGGACCTCATTTCTATAAATCGAGTCATAAATATTTTTATAAATGAAATGTCATTAAGGTGGTATTAAAGTTTTATTGAAAATTTTTAACATTTCGATAATTAATTAAGCAAAAAGGACTAAATTGTAAAAGTTAAAAAAGTTAATCGCTATTAATTTAAAGATGTTAATTGATTAAAGAATTATAATTGGATGGCCTTATTGAGTAAATTAGCCATCCTAAAGATAGTGGGACGGTTGGATGCTTTAATTTCTTTTAATTTTAATGTTTTATATGTTATTTTATTAATAAAATAAAATAAAAGGTTAATATAATAATGAAAACATAATAAAAATAAAACATAAGTGAATATTCATATCTTTCTTCTATTTTGGAATCGAATACCATGGATTTAAAAATAAAGCTTTCGGCCATGGTGATTTTCTCTTGCATGGTAAGTGATTCTTATCCGATTTTTAGTAATTTTGATGTTTTTGAGATCGTTGCAACTAGGTCCAGCTAGCCTGTACCTTTGATTTTGAAACTGTTAAAGATTTTGAATGTTTCCATTGATGAATCTAGTGGTTTTTAATTTTAAATGATGAATTTGAAATATTAGTTGTTATTTAAAAGTATTTTGTTAAGTGATTTTTGATGAATTTATTGATTAGGGACTAAATTGCTAAAATAACAAAAGTACAAGGATTTGATATGAAACTATTGCAAAAATGGGTTGAAAGGGAGGCTATGAATATTCGGCTAGTGTAAAATTTCAATAAAAAAGGTTAATTTGCATGTTTTAGGCTTAAGGACTAAATTGAATAAAAGTAAAAGTTTAGAGGTAATTTTGTAAATATGTCAAAAATATTAAATTGCATAAAGTACATTTTTTTTACTGTCTAAATTAATAGATTGAATAAATTTATTAATTTATATCAAGATCGAGTGGAAAGTCGTGGAGAATAAAAAAAATTACCAGAATGCCCCGAACTTTGTCATTTTTACAATTTAGCTAGGTAAGTTCGTAACTTGGTTAGTACAATTAATTATTGTTTCAATAAATTATTACCTATTTGTGTATATATGTGAATCAAATTTGTTAGCTTGAAGGAAACGAATAAAACCAGGATTGAAAGACACTATAGCAACACAACATAAAAATGTACAAGACCATGGTTGGACCATGACAATGTTTACGTAAGACCATAGTGAGGCTATGACAGTTTTTTAGATGTAAGACCATGGTTGGACCATGGTAGTGTATATATATGTAAGACCGTAGTTGGGCTATGACATTCTAATGATAAGACCATAACCGGGTTATGGCACTATGGGCGTAAGACCATGGGATGGCCGTGGTAGTGCACATGTAAGACCATAGTTGGACTATGGCACAATATGAAACATGTAACAGGGTTTCAATCATCTTTACAATGTTTATCAAATATGAAAAGGGATGGTTTTGACTATCGATTAAAGAAAATAGATGGTTTTGAGCATCGATTAAAGAAAAGGGATGGTTTCGACCATCGTTTAGCATACTTGTGTGAGCTCCGGTAAGGGTTCCGATTGACTTCACTACGAAAAATAGGGAAATGTATGATGTACCAATGATCAAAGTATGAATATTCATGATTATGAAAGGTATGATTTAAGTGATGTTATGTTTATGTACCATATCTTACCATGTGATGATATTGCAAAGTTATGTGTTTAATCACTAGCTTGTGATTATGGTAAATGTTATGTTTATGTCTTTTGTGTTATGCAAATGAAATGGTAAGTGTTCAATATGAACCAAGACATGTGTGTATGAAACTTATTGAAATGATGATACATGGAAAACATGATATGTTATGAAAGATGATAAATCCAATTGGATCATGCTCAAGTATAATGGTTATCTATGTTAAGTTCACATGAATTATATTAAATTATGCTAACATGTGTTGTTGTTGGTGCTTAGGCTTGTGCCAAGTGTATAATCTTATAGAAAGGTTGTTGATTATCTATTAAATCCCATAAAATCCTATCACATTATGAATGATAAATATATGCGACATTAATGAACTTACTCATTTGTGAGTTGTTGATCATATCAATTTATGAATCTTATGGTATTGGCATAGATTTATGTTTATTATATAAAATTTATTATTGAAATGGAGTATTATGCTTAAAGTTTATACAAACTTACTAAGCATATATTGCTTACGTAGTTATTTTCCTTTACTTTATAGATTATCAGAAGCTCGATCGGGTTGGAAGCTAGTCGGAGACCCATCACACTATCCATCAAATTTATCTGTAGATTTTGATGTTTTAGTCGTGGTTATAATGGCATGTATAGGTGGACTATGTCTAATGTTTAATTAATGAGTTTGACATGTATATGTCATTTGGTTGATGATAATGGCATGAAATGTTGCCTTGGATTTGAGTTACTTAAGTTACTAATGATGTATTATTGGTTGTGGATAATATGATCAAATTGATGCATGGTTTTATGGCCAAAGTGGTAGGTGTTGGCATGTATATATATGTAGTTTTATGAGTGATGACATTTTGAAATTTTGGTGCTTAAATGGTTATTATTGAAATGGTCAAGTAGATGTATTTTTTAATGATCAATTTGGTATATTTTGTTGAGGTTTGACATATGGTAAATTGTGCTATGTCTTGGCATGATGATTTGTGGTTGTGTATATTGATTTATGCCAAAACATGTATGTTTTTAGGTTGATTATAAGATTTATGTTTGAGGTGCCTTTTGGCATACTGGTTGTATGCAAAAATATCATATTGATCTAGTTTTATTATACATGTTTTAGGTACATTTTTGAATGTTTGAAATAAGTGCAAATGGCTTATATGTATGAACATGTTTTGGGTGAGAGAAATCACTTGAAAATGACCTATTTCTTGTCCACATGGCCTGAGACACTGGCGTGTATCTTAGCCGTGTGAGTCACAGGGCCATGTGTCCCCTATAGGTTTTTAAAGGTTGCATTTCGAGAGTTGCACAGCCATGTGACCCCTATAGTATGAATTTTTCTATCTTTTGCCTTAAAATTCTAAATATTTTAGATTTAGTTCTGAATCATTTTTAAAGTGTTTCTAAGGTCTCGATGGCTTGAAAAAGGGACGTTATGCATGTATTTGATTGGATTTTGCAATGATTATGAAATGTTGGAATTAAATTATTTGAGCTGTATTTTTACGATAATACTCTGTAGCCCTATTCCGGTGACAGATACAGGTTAGGGGTGTTACACAAGTGTTAAGGGAAGTTCCCTTTGGCATGAACTGGTTAAAGCCTAGCATTGCTCGACCTGTTATTAAGAATCCCCATTTTGAACTGAATCTTGCATTACTAACATAGATCTCTTTAAATCTTAGGTTTAGTAGTTATACAGACGGGGGTTCCATAATATTCCTTTGACAGTTTGAGCAATTATGTAGCATGATTGTCTATGCAGATATCTCAGCAGAAGTTATCAAATTGTTACTTATTCCATTCGCTCTAGAAGAACAAGCAAAAGCATGGTTAGATGCGCTACCTTTAGACACTATCACCATCTAGAACGAATTCATACAATTATTTCTATGCCGAGTTGTACAAATGACTAAAGTAATTATCATATATAATGAGTTATTTGAATTCAAACAAGGTGCTACTGAAACATTGGGACATGCATAGGAGATATTTAAATTAATTATTTAGATTATATTGAGGGGCATTAACTTTGCGGTACAATTGCAACATTTCTATAATGAGTTGGATGGGCAAAACAAACGACAATTCAATATCATAGCATATATGATTATGCATGAGATTGTGTGACATATTGCATATGCATTGGGATGAGATTTTGTGGTTGATGGAAGAGTTCCGTGGAGTACTGGTTGCATTTAAGTTCACATATATTCATAGTCAGTGCACTGCATTATTTGTTATTTAACAATTCCATTGCATTATTAATTATTGGTGGTTTTACCACATCGAGCTTTTCTCATATATGTTGGAGTTTGGCAAACGAGTTCTAGGGAACTCGTGGTGTGTAATAGCCCCTTTTTTAGTGGTGTTGGACATAGTGGTTTTAGGGCCACAAATCTGACAAGTAAGTTTGTAAATGTTATGATTTAATATTTACGAGTCAAATATAGTATTAAAATAAATTTTGAATTGGCAATTTATGTTATTTGAATAAATAATTAGGTTTAAGTGGTATGAACCTAAAGTCAAGTGGTTTTAGAAAATGAGGTATCAGGACCTCATTTCTATAAATCGAGCCGTAAATATTTAATAAATATTTACGAAGTGTTATTAAGGTTGTATTATTTTTTGGTTAAGAAATTTTATTGTTTGGACAGCTAATTAAAGAAAAAAGGAGTAAATTGTAAAAGGTGCAAAACTTGTTAATTAATACATTTAGGTGATTTAATAGCTTAAGTATCATAAGAGGGAGGACTTATGTGGCAAATAAATTGGACGGTAAAAGAAATAAAAGTAGTCAAATAAAACATATTTTAATGGCAAAATGGTAAGTAACATGAAAATTAAAACAAAATAATTAGAAAAAGATATCATCTTCTTCTTCATTTTGTTTCATGTTGGCCAAATATACCTTAAGGGAGAAACCTAATGTTCGGTTGGTTTGAAGCTTTGCATGGGTAAGTTTTGGTACTCATTTCTTGTAATTTTTATGTTTTTGAGATCGTTGCAACTAAGTCCAACTAGCCTGTACCTTTGTTTTGAATCTGTTAAAAATTTTAGAAGTTTTCATTGATGAATCTTGAATTTTTTATGATAAACATGTGTTTGAAGCTTTCATTGCGGTATTTGGTTGTTTTGTGAAGTGATTTTTATTAAATTTTGATTTAAGGATTAAATTGTTAAAATGTCAAAATTTCAAGGTTTGATGGAGAATTTAATGTTTAATAGGGACTATATTATGGCCTAGAATATTCAGTTATAATATGATCTTGAGGAAAATGGTCAATTTAATGATTTTCGGGTAAAGGGACTAAATTGAAAAAGTTGTGAAAGTTAGGGGTAATTGTGTAAATTTAAAAAATAAAATGGTATAGAATGTAAAGTAAATTGGAATGTGAAATGTAAGCTAATAATTGAGAAATTTTACATTTTAGATCAAGAACGAGTGGAAAATCGAGAAGAGAAAATTACCAAATAGCCCCTGAACTTAGTTATTACTGCAATTTACTCAGGTATGTTCGTATGAACTGTAATGATTTTAGTGTTATATAAATTGAATGTTTGTTATGTAATTTTAATGCAATTTATTTATTTTATAAATGTACCAATGCTATGATGAATTGGCGGCTATTAAGTCCCAGTTGAACCTTAGGAATTTGTAGGATACAAATGACATATCATTAGGGATTTCATGTTTCGAGTACTGGTCTTGAATATCCTACCGATGGCTGAGGTCCTGCATTTGTTGCGGAGTCTCCATAGCTTGTGTGAGTAGCATCGTGTAGTTTACATTTTGACCCACAGCTCATGTGAGCAGGCTCATTTCATTGCTCGTGTGAGCATTGATGTAAAGGAAAGGTTACAGCTATATGTAAAGGCACACTTCGTGTGAGCTTTCTCAAGTATCCGATTTAATTCTAAATGGTTCAACGGGTAAGAAAATGGAATGAAATGGTAAGTTCACAATTGAGATGTAACATGATGTTAAAAAAATTTGACAAATTAAATGATGTACTTATATATAGGAAATCTACTTATGTTATGGATGAATTCATTGATATTATGGATAAGTGCACTAACTTGTGATTTGATGATGTTATTTAGGCTTATACTAAGCATTTGGAAATGGTAAGTAAGCTAACAGAATGAAACATGATCATATGGTAATGATGATGAATTAAATGTTATGTTTATATATATATGGTTGATTTCATATGTATCATGAACAAGTATGCTAACTTGTAAGTTTAATGGTGTTATTTTGGCTTTATTAATATTATGGAATTGATTAAGGTTTATATTTATTTGATAAAGTTCATTACTGAAATGTTATATTATGTTTAAAGTTTATACAAGCTTACTAAGCATTTATTGCTTATGTAGTTATTTCCTTTTGCTTTACAAATTATCAGAAGCTCAATCGATTGGAAGTTTGTCGCAGATCTATCACACTATCTAGTGGACAATTCGGTAGTTTTTGATTAATTTGACTAAGGTTTACAATGGCATGTATAAGGTGCTTTGTGATGGTATTATGGTGTATGTGTTAATAATGTTTTTGGCATGTATAAGTTTTGGAAAGCTAGGTTGGTTTGGTACATTTTGATGCCTTATGAAGTTATGTGATATTGATCATTTTGATGTGCTTGTTTTTAAGGTTATCTTGGCATGTTGATAATGACTTGAAAAATATTACTTGAGACATGGTTATGTTCATTTATGAGCTAAGTTATCATGTATGGAAATGGCAATGTTATCATGTATAGATCTATTGTATTAATGGCTCATGGTAGTGTTAATGGTTGTTTTATTATGCTTGTGTCTTTGAAGTTTATGTTATATGATGGACTTGTAATGCTTGTTAAATAAAGTCATCTTAATTGTACCAGCCCGATTTAGGGCCTAGTCGGAACAATGGTCTCGGGACCACAAATTCGAAGTTGGGAAAATTATTTATTAATATTATTATAAGGTTTTAGCATGATTATATTAGGGTATGAAAAATTTAGGGAGTTAATTTTAATGTCGTGAGCCCAATTGCGAAAAAGGATTAAATCGCATAAAAGGCAAAAGTTGCATTTTAGTACCCAAATGTGTTAAATAACTAGAGAACTAAAATTGGGGGCTTTTAAAGGGAAATTATACCCTTTTTAATTGTGTTGGCTGGCCATGAGATAGATATTAAACAAGTAGTCAAGGTTTAGGTAAGTGATGTCATGATTTGGTGATAAAATAGTGCCTAAAAGCCGAGCTATTATTTCCTTTTTCTCCATCTCTTCTTTCCACCGAAAATATCAGCAAATATGGAGGTTTGAAAGCTGAAAATTTGCAGCAACTTATTCCTCTCATAATGTAAGTGGCCTTGACGATTTTCTTGATGATTTTTACATTTTTGGAATGCTTGTTTTATGGGCTTTCAAATGAGAGGACTACTTTGCAAAATGGTGATAAGTCTAGGGTTTCACCATGTGAATGTTCATGTTATTTTCTAAAATTTTATGGAAGAATATGAGTCCTGGAAGAGTTCTAAACAACTTTTGTGAAGGGTGTTAGCATGAAAACACCTAAAGGGACTATTTTGCATAAGTTGCAAAATAGGTGGTAAGTGTGTAAAATAGGAGAATTTGGGGTTGCTATAAGAGTAAAAAGGGGTCGGATAGACCTAAGATAAGAGAAAATTCTATAAAAATTGAATTTCGAACTTAAGGGTAAAATGGTCAAATTGCCAAAGTCTAGGGGCAAAATAGTCATTTTACCAAAAATATGAATTTATGATTGCCTAATGGTAAATAGTGAATAAATGAGTGCATTTTGCTATTATAGATCAAGATTTACCGAATCTGAACTTAGATCGGGGGAAAGCCAAGCAAATCGACTAAATTGACTAGTCGAGAACATTTTGTAAACCGAGGTAAGTTGTATGTAAATAATATAACTGCATTGTTAATACATGTATTCAAATTGTCATTGAATTGATATAGCATGAATTGCTAGATTGTGAAATGAGAATGTATAGTAATAATTGAGATAATAGAAAGATCCCATTGGAACCCTAGGAAACAAACCGGATATTCGTACCTTAACATTCGGGTTACTTGTGTGCCAGTGTAAGACATGTCTGGGACATGCATCGGCTACATTATGAGAACCAGTGTAAGACCATGTCTAGGACATGGCATCATTGTAGAGATGAGTGCCAGTGTAAGACATGTCTGGGACATGCATCGGCCTCGACGATGATAGCCAGTGTAAGACGTGTCTGGGACATGCATCGGCTAAGAGTTGTGCTAGTGTAAGGCATGTCTGGGACATGCGTCAGCACGTATATACAAGAGCTAGTATAACACCATGTCTGGGACATGGCGTCAGCCTCGATGATGATTGCCAGTGTAAGACCATGTCTAGGACATGGCATCTGCAACTTACCCCATGTTTGAGGTTTATAGAATATCCAATAGTATTTCTAAAAGGTTTAACTTTGAAGGTTATGAAAGTGATTTAATAAAGAAAGTATAATAATGTTGTGAGTGGTACAGGTACCTATTTGGTATGCATGAGTAATGAGCTCAAATTAGAAAGTAAGATTTGAGTACCTATTTGGTATGCATGAGTAATGAGCTCAAATTAGAAAGTAAGATTTGAGTAGACGGTAATGAGTAAGTCAAGTTTATGCTTACATTTGAGCTATGAGCATGACGACTAATGGTGAAATTGTTGTTGTATATTTATTTATATGTAACTTACTAAGCTTTAAGCTTACTCTCTTTCCTTTCCCTTTTCTTTCAGTGCCACTTAATTAGCTCAAAGATCCCTTGAAGTCAGAGATATCGATCACACTATCAGCTGTAATACTCGGTATAGTTGGATTTATATTTTTGATTATGACATGTATAGGGCTAGATCTTATTATTTTGTGTTTTTGAGAATTGGCCAAATGTGTTGGCTTGAACTAGTTTCCACATTTTACATTAAGCCTTGAATGATGGTAACATTTATTTTGAGTCTATAATAGATGCATTTTTATGGTTAAATGAATGTCTATCATGTTTGATTTGGTATTGGTTAGTGTTGGCATGAAAATAGGCATGGTAGGTTGGCAATGAGGCTTAGTAAATAACCTCATATTGTCTACACGGGTAGACACACGGGCGTGTGTCTGGGCCGTGTGTGACACACAGACAGCCCCATGGGTGTGTGAGAAGGCCGTGTGTCCCCTGCACCTAGAAGTTTCAAGTCAGAAAGCATGGTATTTATGACACGGGTAGAGACACGACCGTGTGTCTCAGCCATGCGGAGGGGCACGGCCTAGTACACGGGCATGTGCCATGGCCGTGTATTGCTGACGTCAGAAATAAAATACCCAGGTTTTTGCACACGGGCTGCCCCACGAGCGTGTCGTGGTCGTGTGAGAGGACACGGGCAAAGGACACGGGCAAAGGACACGGGCGTGTGTCCAGGCCGTGTGAAGTCTGCACTTATTGCATGAAAATTTTTGGAAATTAAATTGGCCACACGAGTTTGGGACACGGGTGTGTCCCTAGCAGACTGGCGTGTGCCCTATACCCACACGGGCGTGTGGATTCTTAAAGCATGATTTTTTTGAGTTTTTGTCGAGCCCTCGGTTCGGTCTCGAACCACTTTAAATGTATGTTATGGGCCCCGTAAGCTCTATTAAAGGATAAATTGGCTATGAAATGAAAAGTTTTAAATTGATCAAAGTTTTATGGCCTAATTTTCTATGATTGGTTGAGTTTAAGTTCGGTACCACCTCAAATCCTGTTCCAACGTTGGAGATGGGCGAGGGGTGTTACATTTAGTGGATCAGAGCTATGGTTTAGTCAGTTCTAGGACTAACCTAGCTAGAGTACGAGTCTAGCTATACATGCCATAAAAACATATTGATAATGTGAAGATTCCTAGCAAAATAAATTATGTTTTTTCTTATATAGTAAATGGATCCTGATAGAACCACGGTGGATGACGTAGAAAGTAATGTGCCAACTCCCGCAGAAGGGACCACGCCCGTAGAGAGTGAGCCCGTGAGCATGGGCCAAGACGGAGGGGCTAGAGAAGCCTACCTCCGAATGATGGACGCTTGGTATATGGATTTTGTTCGTGTGAACCCGAACACTCCACCTCCCCTACCTCCTCCGATTCCTCAGTATGCCTCAATAGCTCCTCAAGATGCAGACATGTTTAGAAGAGAGAAGCCTCCGATTGACAAGATTTGAAAACAAGGGGCCGAGGAATTCTGGGCTAACTTAGATGACGACTCGAAAAAGGCAGAGTTTTGGTTAGAAAATACCATAAGAGTATTTGATAAATTATCATGCACACCTGATGAGTGCGTGAAGTGTGTGACGTCACTCCTATGGGATTCATCTTATCAGTGGTGGAATACCCTCATGTCTATGGTATCAAAAGAAAGAGTAACTTGGGAATTTTTCCAAGAAGAGTTCAGAAAGAAGTACTTTAGCCAGAGGTACATGGACCAAAAAAGGAAAGAATTTTTAGAGTTGAAGTAGGGCAATAAGACTGTGATAGAATATGAATGTGAGTTTGTGAAACTCAGTAAGTATGCGCAGGAATGCGTATCCACTGAAGCTACCATGTGTAAGAGGTTTGAGTATGGTCTCAATGAGGATATCCGAGTGTTTGTGGGCATCCTAGAATTAAGAGAATTTGTGTTGCTCATTGAGAGAGCGTGTAAAGTAGAAGAGCTGGTAAAAGAGAGGAGGAAAGCGGCCATTAAGTCGCGAGATTTAAAGAAGAGACAGATGGGGAAATCACATCAGCCCTCATCAAAGAGATCAAAAGATTTTACTACCAGATCGAATAATTCAGTGACGTTTCCAAGTAGAAACAAGAACAAGCAGAACATGGCATCGAGAGCTCAGACCACTTCTGTCGAGAGTGTCGGCAACGCTCGGCCAAATAGATCAGAGTGTCCACAGTGCGGTAGATGCCATTTCGGTGAGTGCAGAGTGAATGAAAGAGGTTGCTTTAGGTGTGGATCATTAGACCACTTCATCCGAGATTGCCCCGAAATTGATGACAAGTAGAAAAAGCAAGATGTGAGGGCAAGTAGTGCTCCTTTGAGGGGCAGACCACAAAAGAACCCAGGCAGTGGAGCTAGCAGTAGTGGTGTGACTAGAGATGCTATGGTGAGGTCCAAAGACAGAGCTCCTGCGAGGACTTATGCTATTCGTGCCCGTGAAGAGGCAGAATCTCCCGACGTGATCACGGGTACCTTTTCTATTCACGATATATCTGCTGTTGCTTTGATTGATCCGGGGGCCTACCCACTTTTGTATTTGTATAGATTTGATACCCCGTATGAATATGATAGTACAGTCCATTGAGTTTGTGATAAAAGTATCCAACCCTTTTGGCAGATATGTGTTAGTTGACCAAGTATGTAGGAATTGTCCTTTGATAATTAAAGGTCATTGTTTTCCAGCTAATTTAATGTTATTTCCGTTCAATGAGTTTGATGTAATCCTCAAGATGTATTGGTTGACTTCTCATAGTGTTGTAGTGGATTGTGGAAAGAAGATTATTGGGTTAAAATGTGAAGATGGGAATATTCTTCGGGTTAGACCAGATGACCTGGATAAATTGCCTGTGGTAATATCGTCTTTGACCGTTAAAAAATATTTGAGAAAAAGGTATGAGGCTTATCTAGCTTTTGTGCTGAATACTCAGGTGTCCGAGTTGAAGATTGAATCAGTACCAGTGGTTTGTGAGTTTATAGATGTTTTTTCGAAAGAGTTGCCCGGATTACCTCCAGAGAGAGAAGTTGAGTTTGGTATTGAGTTAGTTCCTGGTACGATGCTAATCTCGATTGCACCGTATAGAATAGATCCCACCGAATTGAAAGAGTTGAAAGTACAGTTGCAAGAATTAATAGATAAGGGTTTTGCTAGACCTAGTTATTCACCATAGGGTGCTCCAGTACTTTTTGTGAAAAAGAAAGACAGGTCGATGAGGTTATGTATCGACTATAGACAGTTTAACAAAGTGACAGTGAAGAACACGTATCCTTTGCCGAAGATCGGTGATCTCTTCGATCAATTAAGAGGAGCCACTGTATTCTCTAAGATAGATTTGAGGTCGGGTTACTACCAATTAAGAGTCAAGGAACAAGATGTACCGAAGACTGCTTTTCAGACGAGATATTGGCATTACGAGTTTCTTGTTATGCCTTTTGGATTAACAAACGCCCCGACGGTATTTATGGATTTGATAAACCACATCTTTTGATCGTACTTGGACAGATTCATCGTCGTTTTTATTGATGACATATTGATTTATTCGCGTGATGAGAGTGAGCACGCGGAGCATTTGAGAACCGTGTTACAGACCTTGAGGGATAAGCAACTTTATGCCAAGTTTAGTAAAAACGAGTTTTAGCTCAACGAGGTTGGATTTCTAGGACACATTGTGTCGGGTGATGGAATTAGAGTTGACCCAAGTAAAATCTCAGCTATTGTGGAATGGAAACCACCGAGGAATATAATAGAGGTTTGTAGTTTTCTGGGGCTAGCAGGATACTATAGACGATTTGTAAACGGATTCTCCATGATAGCTACACCGATAACAAGGCTACTGCAGAAAGATGTCAAGTTTGAATGGACAAAAGAGTGTTAACAGAGTTTCGAGAAACTAAAGGCTTTATTGACCAAAGCCCCAGTGTTAGTGCAACCAGAGTCGGGCAAGGAATTTGTGATTTTTAGCGACGCCTCCTTAAATGGGTTAGGGTGTGTGCTCATGCAGGAGGGAAAGGTTATAGCCTATGCCTCGAGACAGCTAAAACTACACGAGAGAAATTATCTGACCCATGATTTGGAGCTAGCAGCTGTGGTGTTCGCGCTGAAGATTTGGAGACACCATTTGTTTAGAGAGAAATGTCAGGTATTCACCGACCATAAGAGTTTAAAGTACTTGGTGACTCAAAGAGAGTTAAATTTGAGGCAACGCTGATGGTTAGAGCTATTAAAGGATTATGAGTTGATTATTGACTACCATTTGGGAAAGGCGAATGTAGTCGCTGACACCTTGAGTAGGAAGTCATTGTTTGCCTTGAGAGCTTTGAAACACTCAGTTGACTATATCTAATGATGGTTTGATCCTAGAAGAGTTGAGAGCCAGACCGACTTTTCTTCATGAAATCCGTAAAGCTCAGAAAGGTGATGAGAAATTGTCAGCCAAGAGAACTCAGTGTGAGTCAGAGATTAAATCAGATTTTAGTATTAATACCGATTGTTGTATAATGTTCAAAGACAGAATTTGTGTACCCAAGAACGATGAGCTTATTCAGAAGATTCTGGGAGAGGCTCATGGTGGTTGTTTATCCATCCACCCGGGTAGTACGAAAATGTACAACGACCTTAAGGAAATGTATTTGTGGTCAGGTATGAAAAGAGACATCTCAGAATTTGTTTCCAACTGCCTAGTGTGTCAACAAGTAAAGGCTGGACATCAAGTACCTACGGGTTTACTTCAGCCTATTATAGTCCTTGAGTGGAAATGAGATCGTATCACTATGGACTTCGTGACCAGTTTGCCAGTAACCCCGAAAAAGAAAGATGCAGTGTGGGTTATTGTCGATAGACTAACTAAGTCGGCACATTTCTTACCAGTGCGTAATGACTACTCTATCGAGAAATTAGCCGAGTTATATATTTTCGAGATTGTAAGGCTTCATGGAGAGCCATTGTCGATTGTGTCAGATAGAGATCTGAGGTTTACCTCAAGGTTTTGGAAAAAGTTACAAGAGGCTTTGGGAACCAAGCTGAGTTTCAGCACGGCATTTCATCCGCAAACTGACGGACAGTCGGAAAGAGTGATACAAATCTTAGAGAACATGTTGAGATGTTGTGTTCTCAAATTTCAAGGAAGTTGGGAAAAATACTTGCCATTGGTCGAATTTGCCTACAACAACAACTATCAGTCGAGTCTAAAGGTGGCGTCTTATGAGGTCTTGTATAGGCGAAAGTGTCCAACGCCCTTATATTGGACTGAGTTGAGAGAAAATTAGATTCACGGGGTTGATTTGGTCAAAGAGGCTAAGGAGAAAGTTAAAGTGATTCGTGACTGTCTAAAAGCCGCATCGGATAGACAAAAATCCTATGCAGATTTGAGATGAAAGGAAATTAAGTTTGAAGTCGGTGATAAAGTATTCTTGAAAGTTTCTCCATGGAGGAAAGTCCTCAGATTTAGCAAAAAGGGCAAGTTGAGTCCTCGCTTCATAGGACCTTATGAGATTACTGAGAAAGTAGGGCCTGTTGCCTACCGACTGAATCTGCCATTAGAGTTAGAAAAGATCCATAATGTGTTTCATGTATCCATGTTATGCCGATACAGATTAGACCCTTCGCATAAAATTACGCCAACAGAAGATGAGATTCTTCCGGATATGACTTATGGTGAGGAGCCGGTCAAGATCTTAGCTCGAGAGGTCAAACAGTTAAGAAATAAGAATATACCTCTGGTGAAGGTATTGTGGCATAGACATGGAGTCGATGAAGCCACATAGGAACCCGAGGAGTCTCTGCGAGACCAGTACCCAAATCTATTCTCTGGTAAGATTTTCGGGGACGAAAATTCCTAAGAAGGGGAGAAATGTAACAACCCGATTTGGGGCCTAGTCGGAACAGTGGTCTCGGGACTACAAATCCAAAGTTGGGAAAATTATTTTTTATGATTATCAGGTTTTAGCATGATTATATTAGGGTTTGAAAAATTTAGGGAGTTAATTTTAATGTCGTGAGCCCGATTGCGAAAAAGGACTAAATCCCGTAAAAGGAAAAAGTTGCATTTTAGTACCCAAATGTGTTAAATAACTAGCGAACTAAAATTGAGGGCTTTTAAAGGGAAATTATACCCTTTTTAAGTGTGTTGGCCGGCCATGAGATATATATTAAACAAATAATCAAGGTTTAGGTAAGTGATGTCATGATTTGGTGATAAAATAGTGCCTAAAAGCCTATTATTTTCTTCTTCTCCGTCTCTTCTTTCCACCAAAAATATTAGCAAATATGGAGGTTTGAAAGCTGAAAATTTGCAGCAACTTATTCCTCTCATAATGTAAGTGGTCTTGACGATTTTCTTGATGATTTTTACATTTTTTGAATGCTTGTTTTATGGGCTTTCAAATGAGAGGACTACTTTGCAAAATGGTGATAAGTCTAGAGTTTCACCATGTGAACGTTCATGTTATTTTCTGAAATTTTATGGAAGAATATGAGTCTTAGAAGAGTTTTAAACAACTTTTGTGAAGGGTGTTAGCATGAAAACACCTAAAGGGACTATTTTGCATAAGTTGAAAAATAGGTGGTAAGTGTGTGAAATAATGAGAATTTGGGGTTGCTATAAGAGTATAAAGGGGTCGGCTAGACCTAAGGTAAGAGGAAATTTGATAAAAATTGAATTTCGAATTTAAGGGTAAAATGGTCAAATTGCCAAAGTCTAGGGGAAAAATAGTCATTTTACCAAAAAATATGAATTTATGATTGCCTAATTGTAAATAGTGACTAAATGAGTGCATTTTGCTATTATATATCAAGATTTACCAAATCTGAACTTAGACCGGGGGAAAGCCAAGCAAATCGACTAAATCGACTAGTCGAGAACACTTTGTAAACCGAGGTAAGTTGTATGTAAATAGTATAACTGCATTGTTAATACATGTATTCGAATTGTCATTGAATTGATATAGCATGAATTGCTATATTGTGAAATGAGAATGTATAGTAATAATTGAGATAGTAGAAAGATCCCATTGGAGCCTTAAGAAACAAACCGGATATTCGTACCTTAACATTCGGGTTACTTGTGTGCCAGTGTAAGACATGTCTGGGACATGCATCGGCCACACTATAAGAACCAGTGTAAGACCATGTCTGGGACATGGCATCGGTGTAGAGATGAGTGCCAGTGTAAGACATGTCTGAGACATGCATCGGCCTCGACGATGATAGCCAGTGTAAGACGTGTCTGGGACATGCATCGGCTAAGAGTTGTGCTAGTGTAAGGCATGTCTGGGACATGTGTCAGTACGTATATACGAGAGCTAGTATAAGACCATGTCTGGGACATGGCGTCGGCCTCAATGATGATAGCCAGTGTAAGACCATGTTTAGGACATGGCATCAACAACTTACCCCATGTTTGAGGTTTATAGAATATCCGGTAGTATTTCTAAAAGGTTTAACTTTGAAGGTTACAAAAGTGATTTAATAAAGAAAGTATAATAATGTTGTGAGTGGTACAGGTACCTATTTGATATGCATGAGTAATGAGCTCAAATTAGAAAGTGAGATTTGAGTAGACGGTAATGAGTAAGTCAAGTTTATGCTTACCTTTGAGCTATGAGCATGACGACTAATGGTGAAATTGTTGTTGTATATTTATTTATATGCAACTTACTAAGCTTTAAGCTTACTCTCTTTCCTTTCCCTTTTCTTTCAGTGCCGCTTAATTGGCTCAAGGATCCCTTGAAGTCAGAGATATCGATCACACTATCAGCCAGAATACTCGGTTTAGCTGGATTTATATTTTTGATATGACATGTATAGGGCTAGATCTTATTATTTTGTGTTTTTGAAAATTGACCAATTGTGTTGGCTTGAACTAGTTTCCACATTTTACGTTAAGCCTTGAATGAGGGTAACATTTACTTTGAGTCTATAATAGATGCATTTTCATGGTTAAATGAATGTCTATCATGTTTGATTTGGTATTGGTTGGTGTTGGCATGAAAATAGGCATGGTAGGGTGGCAATAAGGCTTAGTAAATAACCTTATATTGTCCACCGAGGTAGACGCACGGGTGTGTGTCTAGGCCGTGTGTGACACACAGACAGCACCATGGGCATGTGAGAAGGTCGTGTGTCCCCTGCACCTAGAAATTTCAAGTCAAAAAGCACGGTATTTATCACTCGGGCAGAGACACGACTGTGTGTCTCTGCCGTGTGGAGGGGCACAACCTAGTACACGGGCGTGTGCCATTGCTGTGTAATGCTGACGTCAGAAACATAATACCCAAGTTTTTGCACACGAGCTGCGCCACGGGCATGTCGTGGTCGTGTGAGAGGACACGGGCGTGTGTCCATGTCGTGTGAAGTCTGCACTTGTTGCATGAAAAATTTTGGAAATTAAATTGGCCACACGGGTTTGGGACACAAGCGTGTCCCTAGCACACGGGCGTGTGCCCTATACCCACACGGGCGTGTGGATTCTTAAAACATGATTTTTTTGAGTTTTTCTCGAGCATTCGGTTCGGTCTTGAACCACTTTAAATGTATGTTATGGGCCCCGTAAGCTCTATTAAAGGATAAATTGGCTATGAAATGAAAATTTTTAAATTGATCAAAGTTTTATGGCTCGATTTTCTATGATTGGTTGAGTTTAAGTTCGGTAGCACCTCAAACCCTGTTCCGACATTGGATATGGGCGAATGGTGTTACATTAATCACTTTTAGTAAATGTGTGGTCTTTTGGTAGGCTTGTAATGGTTGAGAATGGATAAATTGATATATGTTTTGGTAAGGAATTTAAACTAGATTATGCTGCTTGAAATAAGGTAATGTTGACTTATGTTGGAATGTTATGTTTTGCTATGTTTGTGATGCCTTTGAATAGCATATTGGTTAGGTAAATTAGGATGCTTGAAATGGTATGTTTATGAAAGTCTGAATGGTGTTTGAACCCCTTGATTGTGTGTACAAATGGTTTATATAGTTATGCATGAAATGGTCTTGGAAATGTATTGATTTTAGGTAAATTTGGGTTCACATGGCCTGAGACACGGGCGTGTGACCCAGCCGTGTGGGACACACAGCTATGTCTCATCTGATGATTTCTTTAGGGAGCAAGCCAGTGAGTTACACAGCTTGACACACGGTCATGTAATCCTACTCAGAGAGTTATACGGGTGAGGACACGAGTTGGGGCATGGCCGCGTGTCCCTAATTCGAAGGTTAACAGCCTGATATAGGGCGTGTGTGTCAACCGTGTGAGTCACACGGTCGTGTGACCCTTGTTTTGCAAATTTTGCATCTTTTTCCTAAACTTTTTGATTTGTTTCAAATTGGTCCCGAATTGCTTCTAAGCTATATTTAGGGCCTCGAGGTCTCGATTTAGGGACAATATGCATGTATATGAGCAATTTATGACATGATTAATGTAACAGCCCGATTTAGGGCCTAGTTGGAACAGTGGTCTTGGGACCACAAATCTGAAGTTAAATAGATTATTTTATTATTATTTTGATGCTCTAGCATGAATGTATTAGTACATTAAAAATTTGGTAAGTTAATTTTGACGTTTGTGAGCCCAATTGCAAAAAAGACTAAATTGCATAAAGTGTAAAAGTCCTAAATTGATAGCTAAAGGTGTTATTTTGTTAGAGAATAAAAATTGGGGGATTTTAAAGGGAAATTACATCCTATTAAAAGAGCTTTGCCGGCCATGAGACAAGAATGGGTAATTGGTCAAAGGGTTAGGTTGGTTGATGTCATAATATGTATTTTAATAATACCCTAAAGCCTAGTATTCACCTTCTTCATCCATTTTAATCCTCTTTGACCAAAAATTAGCCATTTTTGGGGTTTGAAAGCTTCAAAAATTTTAGCAACTTTAAGCCCTCTCAAGTAAGTGATTCCCATACCCTTTGTTGATGATTTTTGCATTTTTGAGACCCTTGAAGCATGAGCTTTCAAATGAGGGGTTTATTTTGCTAAATGATTAAGAGTTTAGGGTTTTGCCATGATAACATTTAAGGTGTTTTCTGAAATTTTATGGAAGAATATGAGTTTTGGGTATGTTAGAAACAATTTTTGTGAAAGGTGTTAACTTGAAAACACTTAAAATGACCATTTTGCATAAGTTGTAAAATAAATGATAAATGAGTGAAATAATGAGAATTTGAGCTGCATATAGTTATAAAATGTATTCGGCTATGCTTAAGATATGAGAAAATTTGATAAAAATCGATTTTCAAACCTAGGGGTAAAATGGTCATTTTGTGAAATTCTAGGGGCGAAATGGGTATTTTGCCCAATTATGCGTTGTCTGTCGAGTGTTTAGATTGTTTTACTAATAGAATGAATGAATTTTGTTAATATAGATCCAGAGAAACGTGATTCGGGTCTTGATCGGGGTAAGAACAAAGTATACGAAGATTGAACTCATTTTCATCATTTTGTATCGAGGTAAGTACATATGTAGATAATGTGTCATTAGAGTTTATTTTGAAATATATGGAATGATATATATATGTGTACTTGCCCTATAGCATTCATGTGATCGAATGGCATCTATTACCATGATAGTGTAGTGCGTTATGAGAATAAAGTACTTTATGAGCAAGTGAAATGCTACCCAGTTATGTAAGAAACCCTGTTGAATCCTAGATTTAGTATCGGATACAAAAAGGGGTTACCATGAGAATAGGAATGGTTTGAACTCATGAGAAATGTCTGAGTTCATGAGATGAATGAAATATGTAGCGTGGGTCCGGGTACTGACCTAATGTACAGACCCGTGAGTAGCTCAATGAGCGTACATTACATGATGACACTATGGGGTCCAGGCACTGACTCAATAAAATGGCTCGTGAGTAACACAAAATGAGAGCACTTCATAGTGCATAGAAATTTTGACTACTAGACTTATAAGGCACTTGGGTATAAACTCCACGTGTATCCATAAATATCCCGAGCGTTCGACGGGTAACTTGAAAGTTTAATTAATGAGACCTCGATAAGGTATGTACACTGTAATTAGGATTTGAGCTGAGCATGTGATGGAATGTAACGAGCATTTTTGAACAAAGTGAAGAATAGGATAAAGAACTTTAAGTGATTTACATTTTTATTTTGAAGTATGATATGTCATCATTAGTAAATGATTTATTCACACTTTATTTGCCTATATGTACTTACTAGGCTCCCAAGTTGAATCAGATGAGCTAGGGAACTCGTCTATGGTAGTATCCTCGATGTCCGCTTAGAGATACTTGAGGAAAGGATATGAGGCTTATTTGGATTCTCTAATGAATATGAAGGAGTCTGAACTGGAAGTGGAGTCAGTACCAGTTGTATACGAATATGTGGATGTATTTTCGGAAGAGCTGCCTAGGTTACCTCCAATTCGAGAAATAGTGTTCGGTATAGAATTAATGCCAGGGACTGCGCCTATTTCAATTACTCCGTATCGGATGGCCCCGACCGACCTGAAGGAACTAAAGTTACAGTTGCAGGAATTAACTGATAAGGGTTTCGTGAGACTGAGTTTTTCTCCGTGGGGTGCTTTGGTGTTTTTTGTGAAAAAGAAAGATGGATCTATGAGGTTGTGTATAGATTACCGACAGTTAAATAAGAGAACTATCAAGAACAAATACCAGTTGCTGCGAATTGATGACTTGTTTGATCAACTGAAGGGAGCAACATGGTTTTCTAAGATAGACTTGATATCTGGCTACTACCAACTACGAGTGAAAGAAGTAGATGTGCCTAAAACCACTTTTAGAACTCGGTATAGCCATTATGAGTTTCTCATCATGCCTTTTGGCTTAACGAATGCTCTCGCTGTGTTCATGGATTTAATGAATAGGATATTTCGGCCATATTTAGATAAATTTGTTGTCTTATTTATCGATGATATCCTGATCTATTCTAGAGATAAGGAAGAACATGCTGAACATCTAAGAACTATTCTACAAACTCTGCGAGACAACAAGTTGTATGCCAAGTTTAGTAAAAGTGAGTTTTGGCTTCAAGAAGTCGGCTTTTTGGGTCACATTGTCTCGAGTGATGGCATTAGAGTTGATCCCAGCAAGATTTCTGCTATTGTTGAATGGAAACCCCTGAAAAATGTGACAGAAGTTAGAAGCTTTTTAGGCTTGGCGGGGTATTATAGACGGTTTGTAAAAGACTTTTCTAAGATTGCTACACCCATGACGAAGTCGTTGCAGAAAGATATTAAGTTTGAATGGTCAGATTTATGCCAGCAGAGTTTCGAAAAGTTGAAGATGTTGTTAACTGAGGCTCATGTACTAGTTCAACCCGAATCAGGAAAAAGTTTGTGATTGTCAGCAATGCTTCTTTAAAGGGTTTGGGATGTGTACTTATGCAAGAAGGCAAAGTTGTAGCCTATGCCTCGAGATAGCTGAAACCTCACGAGAAGAACTATCCGAAACATGATCTAGAGTTGGCAGCTATAGTATTTGCTCTGAAGATTTGGCGACATTATTTGTTCGGGGAAAAATGTCACATATACACCGATCACAAAAGTCTTAAGTACTTTATGACTCAGAAAGATTTAAATCTGAGATAGCGAAAATGGTTAAAACTGTTAAAGGATTATGAATTAATTATTGACTACCACCCGGGAAAGGCGAACGTGGTCGCCGACGCATTAAGTAGAAAGTCTTTGGTTGCTTTGAGAGGGATGAATGCCCAGTTAAAAGCTAGACCAATGTTTCTTCAAGAAATTCGTGAAGCCTAGATGAATGACAGTGAATTATCGACTAAGAGAACTCAATGTGAATCGGGAGTTGAATCGGATTATCGAATTGGTTTCGAGGGCTACCTGAATTTTCGAGAGAGGATTTATGTTCCTAAAGATACCGAGTTGATTCAGAAGATTTTAGGTGAGGCGCATAATGGTTGTTTGTTAGTGCACCCCGGGAGTACAAAAATGTACAACAATTTGAAGAAAATGTATTGGTGGCCGTGGATGAAAAGAGACATTTCGGAGTTCGTATCCAAATGTCTGATATGTCAACAAGTAAAAGCCGAGCACCAAGTACCTTCAGGTTTACTCTAGCCTATCATGGTCCCAGAGTGGAAATGGGATCGGATCACTATGGACTTTGTAATGGGATTGCCAATGACCCCGAGGAAGAAAGATGCTATATGGGTCGCAGTTGATCGACTGACTAAGTCGGCTCACTTTATCTCAGTACGTACGGATTTTTCACTTGACAAGCTAGCCGACTTGTACATTTTGGAGATTGTGAGACTTCATGGAGTACCGTTGTCGATTGTTTCGGATAGAGACCCGAGGTTTACCTCGAGGTTTTGGAAGAAGTTGCAAGAAGCCTTGGGGACTAAGTTAAGTTTTAGTACGGCTTTCCATCCACAAACCGATGGCCAGTCTGAGAGAGTAATTCAGATTTTGGAAGACATGCTCCAATGCTGTGTATTAGAGTTCCAGAGCAGTTGGGAAAAGTACTTGCCGCTAGTAGAGTTTGCGTATAACAACAGTTTTTAGTCGAGTTTGAAGGTGGCACCTTATGAAGCGTTATATGGGCGTATGTACCAAACACCCTTGTATTGGACTGAGCTCAGGGAAAACCAAATCCACGGGATCGACTTAGTCAAGGAGACCGAAGAAAAAGTTAAGATTAGATCGGCTATGTCGTATGGTGAGGAACCAGTTGAGATTCTACCTCGAGAAATTAAGCAATTAAGAAATAATAGCGTTCCCCTTGTGAAAGTGTTATGGCAGAGACATGGGGTTGAAGAGGCCACATGGGAGCCCGAAGAAATCATGGAAAGCTAATACCCAAACCTTTTCACCAGTAAGATTTTCGAGGACGAAAATCCCTAAAGGGGGGAGAAATGTAACAGCTCAATTTAGGGCCTAGTCAGAATAGTGGTCTCGGGACCACAAATTCAAAGTTAAAAATATTATTTTATTATTATTTTGATGTTCTAGCATGAATATATTAGTGCATGAAATATTTGGTAAGTTAATTTTGACGTTTGTGAGCCCAATTACAAAAAGGACTAAATTGCATAAAGTGTAAAAGTCCTAAATTGATAGTTAAAGGTGTTATTTTGTTAGAGAATAAAAATTGGGGGATTTCAAAGGGAAATTAGACCCTATTAGAAGAGCTTGGCCGGCCATGAGACAAGAATGGGTAATTGGTCAAAGGGTTAGGTTGGTTGATGTCATAATATGTATTTTAATAATACCCTAAAGCCTAGTATTCACCTTCTTCATCCATTTTCTCCTCTTTGACCAAAAATCAGCCATTTTTTGGGTTTGAAAGCTTCAAAAATTTCAGCAACTTTAAGCGCTCTCAAGTAAGTGATTCCCACACCCTTTGTTGATGATTTTTGTATTTTTGAGACCCTTGAAGCATGAGCTTTCAAATGAGGGGTCTATTTTGCTAAATGGTTAAGAGTTTAGGGTTTTGCCATGATAACATTTAGGGTGTTTTATGAAATTTTATGGAAGAATATGAGTCTTGGGTTTGTTAGAAACAATTTTTGTGAAAAGTGTTAACTTGAAACCTAAAAGAACCATTTTGCATAAGTTGTAAAATAAATGAGAAATGAGTGAAATAATGAGAATTTGGGCTGCTTCTAGTTATAAAATTTATTCAGCTATGCTTAAGATATGAGGAAATTCAATAAAAATTGATTTTTGGACCTAGGGGTAAAATGGTCATTTTGTGAAATTCTAGAGGTAAAATGGGTATTTTGCCCAATTATGCGTTGTCGAGTGTTTAGATTGTTGTGCTAATAGAATGAATGAATTTTTTTAATATAGATCCAGAGAAACGTGATTCGGGTCTTGATCGGGGTAAGAACAAAGTATACGAAGATTGAACTCGTTTTCATCATTTTGTATCGAGGTAAGTACATATGTAGATAACGTGTTATTAGAGTTTATTTTGAAATATATGGAATGCTATATATATATGTGTAATTGCCCTATAGCATTCATGTGATCGAATGGCATCTATTACCATGATAGTGTAAATGGTGCGTTATGAGAATAAAGTACTTTGTGAACAAGTGAAATGTTACCTAGTTATGTAAGAAACCCCGTTGAATCCTAGATTTAGTATCGGATACAAAAAGGGGTTTCCATGAGAATAGGAATGGTTTGAACTCATGAGAAATGTCTGAGTTCATGAGATGAATGTAATATGTAGCGTGGGTCCGAGTGCTGACCTAATGTACAGACCCGTGAGTAGCTCAATGAGCGTACATTACATGACTACACTATGGAGTCCGGGCACTGACTCAATAAAAAGGCCCGTGAGTAGCACGAAATGAGAGCACTTCATAGTGCATGGAAATTTTGACTACTAAAATTATAAGGCACTTGGGTATAAACTCCACGTGTATCTGTAAGTATCCCGAGCGTTCGACGGGTAACTTGAAAGCTTAATTAATGAGACCTCGATAAGGTATGTACACTGTAATTAGATTTGAGCTGAGCATGTGATGAAATGTAATAAGCATTTGTGAACAAAGTGAAGAATAAATAAAGAACTTTAAGTGATTCACATTTTTATTTCGAAGTATGATATGTCATCATTAGTATATGATTTACTCACACTTTATTTGCCTATATGTACTTACTGGGCTCCCAAGCTTACCCTCTTTCCTTTCCTTTCTTATAGTGCCATCAAATTAGATCGAGGATTACCAGTCACGTCGGGAAAGCCAGTCACACTAATATTTTAAAGCCTCTCGGTATAGTTGAAATCTTCTATTTTGATTATGGCATGTATAGGACTTAAGTTTTTGAGTTTTGGGTTATGGTTGATTGGCCAATCATGTTGGCTTAATCTAATATTTGATTTATTTTGTATAAGGTCTTTTGATTAAATGAAATATGGTTTATTGAGGCTGATTTGGTTGTTGATATAGTCTAGTACATGTTTTGGATATTATTGTGTAGGTTGCGTAAGTAAGGGTGGCAAATAGGCCTGGTATATAGCCTTATTTTGCCCACATGGGCGTGTACCTTTGGCCGTGTGACATTTTGGGTATGCTGACGTTAGAAACAAAATACTAGGTTTTTGCACACGGGCTTTGAACACGGGCGTGTTAAGGCCGTGTGAGGGACACGGGCCATGGACAAGGGCGTGTGTCCAAGCCCTGTGAAGTCTGCACTTGATTTATGAAAAAATTTAGAAATAAATTGGCCACACGGGTAAGGGACCCGTGCGTGTCCAAAGCCACACGGGCGTGTGCTGTAATAGCCCTAATTTGACCCTAGTCAGGAAGTGGTTTCGGGATCACAAAATCGAGTCATGAAAATAATTAAATGTTAAATTTCATGTCTATTATATGAGATAATGCATGTGTGAAAAAAATTGATGCAATGATTTTTATCATTTGAATGTGAAATCATTAAATAGGACTTAAGTTGGAAACTTAGAAAATGTGCTTGGTTAAATTTTTTTTTAAATGGCCAAACATTATATGATTTAATAGATGAGGATTTGCATGTCAATTTTGCCATTTCCAAATTAGTGGCCGACCATGTTGATTGCTTGAGTTAAATATATATATATATATTATATATATATATATACATTATTAAATGAAATGAATTTAAAACATGAAAACAAAATTAAATAAAAGGAAAAAGGGTGACAAAAAAAATGTTTTCCATATTCCTTCTTCCATTGCCGTAAGTGAAAGAAAGGTTGAAGCTAAGCATTCGGTCCTTTAGATATCTTGAATTAAGGTATGTTCCATGAGTTTCCTTTTAAAATTTTAGTGAATTTGAGATAGTTGCTAAGTCTTTTACTTAGCCCATGTGTAAATTTTATGTTTGGTGTTGTCATGTATATTCGGCCATGGAAGTTTTCTACTTCATGGATAGTGTGTTAATGTTTTGAAATAGATATGGTAGAAGGATAAGGTTTGAGCTTGTTAATTCTTGAATTGGTTGAGTTTGATAAAGTTTAATATTTGTGGCTTAATTGTTTAATGACGATCGGCTATATTGAAATGCTAAATTAGTGCTAAATTGTAAGTATTTAATTGAGTGTTAGCCGAAATTGAGCTTATGATAGAAATTAGAATTTGTGAAATTTATGCATTTTGTGGTCCAAGTGTGATAAGAACCATACGGTTATGGCATGTAAGCATGAAGATTAGATGATGGATAATTTTAAATGTGAGATGGTTAGTAGTTGATTTAAAGGCTTAATAAGTTAGTTTAAGGTGAAGTCATTAGCTTATGATATTCGGTTTTGGCTACTATGTGTTGGATCTTGAATATTTTAATGTTTTGAATTAGTAATGAATGAAAGAATTATATTGGATTTGAAATGTATGTGCTGCCGAATGCATTTTTAAGTAATAGTTGAAATTCTTGTGATGAGCGAATTATAATATAACCGAATAAAAGGCATGATTAATGAATTAGTGACAAGTGAATTTGTTTAATCTAGCTTAAGAGCTTAAGGAGCCTAATTCGGATAAGGGAAAAAGCTAAACTAACCGAATAGCATATCCGTAGTCATTCAACGACAGTCAAGGTAAGTCTTTGAGTAATGAAACTTAGCTTATGATTTGATAAAATCATGGTATATAAGCATAATAAATAAATTGTGACCTATTGGTTCTACTTGAATTACGTAGTGGGATAAATAATTTGTGCATATGACTTGTAGCCGAATGGTTATAGAAATCATGTTGGATAGCGAAACGAAATCGTGTTCTTTTTATGTGGCTATTTAGCCGAAAGTGGAATGGTTGATAAGCATGTTGTGCTTGTGTTCAAGTAATGTAAATGAAATGCTAATATGTTATGATATAGATATGTACATGATAATGGAGAATTATATCCGGGCTAAGTCCCGAAGGCATTCATGCTGGTGTTATATCCGGGCTAAGCCCCGAAGGCATTCGTGCTGGTGTTATATCAGGGCTAAGTCCCGAAGGCATTTGTGCTGGTGTTATATCCGGGCTAAGCCCCGAAGGCATTCGTGCTGGTGTTATATCCGGGCTAAAGTCCCGCAGGCTTTGTGCTGGTATTATATCCGGGCTTAAAGTCCCGCATGCTTTGTGGTGATGATTGGATTTGAGTTTTAAACCTAGCAGACTTAATGCCAATGATTGGAGTAAGATTATGATTTCGAATGTTCGTAGTAAACTACCATTGAATATGTTCAATACATTAAGTTGGTCAGGTATGTATTATATACTTTTATATTTTGATTGATCGGAATTGAATCATGAATGCGAAATGAGAAGTATATGTGAAAATCTCATATGTGTATGTGTGTATTCGGTTATGGTGAAAGGTTATATGAGATTGATTTGGTGATATACATGTTAAATAATATGAATGCAAAGAATGGGTAATGAATCTGCTTGGGACAGCAGCAGTAACGTGATTTCGGAAAATCACCATAAATTGTGGGAGTTGAGTTAGAGGCTGAATAAATTATTTCATGAAATCTTAATGAGTCTAGTTTCTTATAAAAGAAACCTGTAAGCAAAAGAATTGCCAATAATGAGATATTTGAAGTGGCGTGGAACAGAGTCAAAATGACTTCAAGGTCCCCTGTTCTGTTTTCAGAAAATCATTATAAATGGTACAAAAATGGTTATAAGATAAAATTTATATTCTTAGACTCCTTAATGAGTCTAGTTTCAAATGAAATATATGATAACATATTTCAAATTCTGTATAATGAGAAATTTGATTCGTAGTGAAGAGTGGTCAGAATAGTCAAACAGTGAAACAGGGGAAACTTCAATAAAAATCTGGTATTGATTGGTCAAACCAAAAATTTTGAAAATTTGATGGATGGAAGATATATGAGTCTATTTTTAGGGAAAATTAACGGAACTTGATTTGGAGTTTTTTTTAGCTCTAGTTATAAATAATTTAGTGACTGTTGCTTAGGAAGACAGGTTGTAGTGAATTTGTGATTTTGTTGCAAACATGGTTAAAACTTGTTAATGAGATGCTTTTCGAGTTCTTATGATCTTATTTGTGATTTGAATATTTGGTTTTAATTGAGTTCAGATTCAAGTGAGGTGAATTTGCTAAATATGCATTATGTTCATGGATACTTGGCCAAAATGGCAATTATCTAGGAATGATTTCTTGAAAATTTGAATAATCGATCTATAAGTAAATTAATTGTTTGCATTGCTTAAAACTTACTAAGCATTGAGGCTTACTCCGTGTTCTCTTTTCCATTTCTTATAGGTTTATACTTTAGCTCGAGTTGGAAGGGCTGGAGATATCATCACACTATCGAGTCATTATGTGAGTTGAGAAGATTGTATATCATCATGGTTTAAGGCTTGTATAGGATAGACTATAGGTAGAATGATATTTCGACTTTGTATACATTATAGCCATGCGAAGATGGCTTGGTCATTTTGTTTAGAGAAGCCTTATAATTGAACTAATGTGGTGAAATGTTTTAGTTAGAACTTGATATTAGTTAATTTGTTATTAGATATTCGGTTATGTTTTGATAGTGAGTCATTTTGGAAATTTATAAGAGCTCTTATGGAAAATCAATGAGACATGTTTGCATTGTTGATAATTTATGTCTGGTAAGTATCTTTGACCTTATAGAGGTTTTGTTCAGTCAAGTAATACCTCATAACCTTATTCCAGAAATGGATACGGGTTAGGAGTGTTACATTTAGTGGTATTAGAGCTACGATTTAGTCGGTTCTCGGACTAACATAACAAGTGTAAGAGTCTAGCTATACATGCCGTAAGTGAAGTGTGATAGTGTGAGGTCTCCCGGCTCTTATAAATTGTTTTGCTCAGGTAATGATGTGTTCCAACTGAGGTATTATTAATTGATCTGAAATTAATATTGAACTGATTGTAATATATATGTGATATGATGGAATTGAAAAGGTATGAAAAGAATTTTATGATATGTGTGCATCAGTGTAAAGATATGTATGGGATTGTATAAAGTAAATGGTAATGAAAGATCAAATTGGGTAGAACGCAGGGAATGAGTACGATCGTTCAATAATGAATTGACGGAAAAGACCATGGTTGGACCATGACAATACATGAGACAGATGAACTAGTGTAAGACCTATCGGAAATGAGCATCAACATGGGCAGAGCAAAGTTAGTATAAGACCATTGTTGGACTATGGCATCAAGTAAGCGACGTACTCAAAACCGTAAGACGTTTTTCAATGGGATAAATATTGACAAATGATCAAGACTAAATGTGGAAATTTGATAAGAAATTATTTGGTAATTTGAGTAATAGAAATGAAAGTTTGAATCGTGATAAATTCACTTATGTTTTGTTAATACTCACATGAAATAAAGTTGCATGTGAAACTGAGATATGTGAAAATGTGTTTGTAACAAGATGAAAAGTTGAAATGTTTGAATGAAGTGTTTGAATCAAGGTGTGTAATACTATGATGATGAGTGATGAATTTATCTGTGTATTCGAATATGAAACTCTCTTTCGAGGCTTAACGACCTCACCCCCTTACCAGTGATATGATTATAAGGTTTCAATGGAACGAAATAGGACGAGTTTGCAAAGAAAGATTAAAGAGTTAAATAGTGAGATAATGATAAAGTAAGCAAAGTTCAGAACGATTTGGCAATGAATTAAGGCTGGAAGGACTTGTACAATGTCCCGAAGGTTCTTCAGATTGAATATTGTCATTAGTAAAAGAAAGTTGGTCTGGTAATTTAATTCAATCAGATATGATGTCTAAGTATGTATCTGTTGGGAATTCTTCCTGAGTGGTTTTCATTAGTGAATGAAATAGAATGGAATTCGAAATGACGAATGAATAGCAAGAGTGTCTGAATTGGATAATTACAGTCAAGTGAATTTCGATGATTTCTTTTGAATATTCTGTATATTTCTTATTCTCAGAGACACATGTGTGATTGTTCCTTTTTCTGATGAAAATGCTATAAAGTGAGAATGTTATCTGACTCCGATGTTTAATAAAAGTATTGCTATTTTGATTGGTTTATAATCGGTATCATTGTATTCCTCTGTTTGAGAATTCATTGTAGTATGATCGGAATGAATTCGGGGATAAATTCATACGAGGTTATTCTTCTGTTTCTATTGATTGGCATTCCATCTTGTAAAAATGTTGAAGAATGTGTTATTTCTGTTATAGAGGAAATTTCAGGGTTATTAATTATAGTCTTCTTCTGGTATTCTCTGAGGAGTTATTTTGATCTTTATTTCTATGTTCTGGGAGATTTTATTCTAGGATTTCTGATACGACATTGTATTTTGGATTTCTGTATTCTGGTTTTCTTTTCATTTTTCTTATATGAATAATCAGATATGGCTCAGTTCTAAAGTGTATATATTTTTTTTTCTGAAACAATTATGTTTATAATGAATATATATTTGGATTTCTCTGATTCTTATGAAAGGAATGGCCATAAATAAGGGTCTGAATGATAGAGAATTCAGCTCAGACCTATGGATTGATTTTCACTTATATATCAGTGAGTTAAAGATTGAGTGTTATGTTCTTTCGAGTTATGCAGTGATAATGAATTTTGATTAGTTATCTGAAGAGATCTAATAGAATGTATATTTGAAGAGTTACGACATGCACAAAGAAAAGTGGTCTTGAAAAGTTATTATTTGTTAGACAAGACTGATTCAGTTGTGTGGTTTAACTCAGATTATATGTATGATTGAATTTGTTAAAGATTCAGAGACAAATGTTAAAGTTATTATAAAAAGAACTGTTCGACTGATGATTAGAGATGATTGTGGTTGTGTCAGTGTTGCATATTTGACAATTTCGAGTATTCGAGGGAAAAATTTGAATGTTTCTTGAACCAAGGAATAAAAGTATTGAACGTTAAGCAAGGTCTATTCTTCTAGTGAAATTGAGAAGTATAAAAGTATATTGAGATGTGATAGTTCAAAATGAGTTCAGAGTAACAGTTATTCGATTATGGATGTCTGGACATGTGAAATTTCTGTTAATGTTATTATTGTTCTTATATGGAATAAGTATTCAGATAGGTTAAAGGATTTTTATATGAGCTCCGACTGTGAAATGTTTGTTTACCTGAGTTAAAATAAATAATACAGATATATGGATCAGGTGTATAAGTGACTGTGTATTGTAGCGTATTTCAGAACTATATTCAGATGACAAGTTGCTATCTGTCAGAGTTGAAATTTTGTTTATATGGAATAAAAGCAATCGGTGATGTTATAGAAGTGGTTATGACACAAAATTGATATCCAAACCGAATAAAAATTTTATTTGTCTTCTGAAAAAGAAATGTCATTGGGTCATGATTGATCTTTTAACAAGGAAGAATCTGTGTCTTCAGTTTAGTATGTACAAAATTCCGATCGACAAAGTTGTTGAGATTTTCATAATATAGTCTGCCAATGTGATCTGTCAGTGTGAATTAAAGTTTAGAGATCGTTGGTAAAAAGAGATACATGTGATGAATGGAAATTTGTGATTCTGAAGTTTTTGAAAATGTTTTCAGAATGGAAACTATTTTTGTTGATAAGATTTTTCGGGACGAAAATCCCTAAGGGGGGGAGAGTTGTAATAGCCCTAATTTGACCCTAGTCGGGAAGTGGTTTTGGGACTACAAAACCGAGTCATGAAAATAATTAAATGTTAAATTTCATGTCTATTATATGAGATAATGCATGTGTGAAAAAAATTGATGCAATGATTTTTATCATTTGAATGTGAAATCATTAAATAGGACTTAAGTTGGAAACTTAGAAAATGTGCTTGGTTAAATTTTTTTTTTAAATGGCCAAACATTATATGATTTAATAGATGAGGATTTGCATGTCAATTTTGCCATTTCCAAATTAGTGGCCGACCATGTTGATTGCTTGAGTTAAATATATATATATATATATACACATTATTAAATGAAATGAATTTAAAACATGAAAACAAAATTAAATAAAAGGAAAAAGGGTGACAAAAAAAATGTTTTCCATATTCCTTCTTCCATTGCCGTAAGTGAAAGAAGGTTGAAGCTAAGCATTCGGTCCTTTAGATATCTTGAATTAAGGTATGTTCCATGAGTTTGCTTTTAAAATTTTAGTGAATTTGAGATAGTTGCTAAGTATTTTACTTAGCCCATGTGTAAATTTTATGTTTGGTGTTGTCATGTATATTCGGCCATGGAAGTTTTCTACTTCATGGATAGTGTGTTAATGTTTTCAAATAGATATGGTAGAAGGATAAGGTTTGAGCTTGTTAATTCTTGAATTGGTTGAGTTTGATAAAATTTAATATTTGTGGCTTAATTGTTTAATGACAATCGGCTATGTTGAAATGCTAAATTAGTGCTAAATTGTAAGTATTTAATTGAGTGTTAGCCGAAATTGAGCTTATGATAGAAATTAGAATTTGTGAAATTTATGCATTTTGTGGTCCAAGTGTGATAAGAACCATACGGTTATGTCATGTAAGCATGAAGATTAGATGATGGATAATTTTAAATGTGAGATGGTTAGAAGTTGATTTAAAGGCTTAATAAGTTAGTTTAAGGTGAAGTCATTAGCTTATGATATTCAGTTTTGGCTACTACGTGTTGGATCTTGAATATTTTAATGTTTTGAATTAGTAATGAATGAAAGAATTATATTGGATTTGAAATGTATGTGCTGCCGAATGCATTTTTAAGTAATAGTTGAAATTCTTGTTATGAGCGAATTATAATATAACCGAATAAAAGGCATGATTAATGAATTAGTGACAAGTGAATTTGTTTAATCTAGCTCAAAAGCTTAAGGAGCCTAATTCGGATAAGGGAAAAAGCTAAACTTACTGAATAGCATATCCGTAGTCATTCGACGACAGTCAAGGTAAGTCTTTGAGTAATGAAACTTAGCTTATGATTTGATAAAATCATGGTATATAAGCATAATAAATAAATCGTGACCTATTGGTTCTACTTGAATTACGTAGTGGGATAAATAATTTGTGCATATGACTTGTACCGAATGGTTATAGAAATCATGTTGGATAGCGAAACGAAATCGTGTTCTTTGTATGTGGATATTTAGCCGAAAGTGGAATGGTTGATAAGCATGTTGTGCTTGTGTCCAAGTAATGTAAATGAAATGCTAATGTGTTATGATATATATATGTGCATGATAATGGAGAATTATATCCGGGCTAAGTCCCGAAGGCATTCGTGCTGGTGTTATATCCGGGCTAAGCCCCGAAGGCATTCGTGCTGGTGTTATATCCGGGCTAAGTCCCGAAGGCATTCGTGCTGGTGTTATATCCGGGCTAAGCCCCGAAGGCATTCGTGCTGGTGTTATATCCGGGCTAAACTCCCGCAGGCTTTGTGCTGATATTATATCTGGGCTTAAAGTCCCGCATGCTTTGTGGTGATGATTGGATTTGAGTTTTAAACCTAGCAGACTTAATGCCAATGATTGGAGTAAGATTATGATTTCGAATGTTCGTAGTAAACTACCATTGAATATGTTCAATACATTAAGTTGGTCAGGTATGTATTATATACTTTTATATGTTGATTGATCGGAATTGAATCATGAATGCGAAATGAGAAGTATATGTGAAAATCTCATATGTGTATGTGTGTATTCGGTTATGGTGAAAGGTTATATGAGATTGATTTGGTGATATACATGTTAAATAATATGAATGCAAAGAATGGGTAATGAATCTGCTTGGGATAGCAGCAGTAACGTGATTTCGGAAAATCACCATAAATTGTGGGAGTTGAGTTAGAGGCTGAATAAATTATGTTATGAAATCTTAATGAGTCTAGTTTCTTATAAAAGAAACCGTGTAAGCAAAAGAATTTCCAATAATGAGATATTTGAAGTGGCGTGGAACAGAGTCAAAATGACTTCGAGGTCCCCTGTTCTGTTTTCAGAAAATCATTATAAATGGTACAAAAATGGTTATAAGATAAAATTTATATTCTTAGACTCCTTAATGAGTCTAGTTTCAAAAGAAATAAACGATAACATATTTTGAATTCTGTATAATGAGAAATTTGATTCGTAGTGAAGAGTGGTCAGAATAGTCGAATAGTGAAACAGGAGAAACTTCAATAAAAATCTGGTACTGATTGGTCAAACCAAAAATTTTGAAAATTTGATGGATGGAAGATATATGAGTCTATTTTCAGGGAAAATTAACGGCACTTGATTTGGAGTTTTTTTTAGCTCCAGTTATAAATAATTTAGTGACTGTTGCTCAGGAAGACAGGTTGTAGTGAATTTGTGATTTTGTTGCAAACATGGTTAAAACTTGTTAATGAGATGCTTTTCGAGTTCTTATGATTTTATTTATGATTTCAATATTTGGTTTTAATTGCGTTCAGATTCAAGTGAGGTGAATTTGCTAAATATGCATTATGTTCATGGATACTTGGCCAAAATGGCAATTATCTAGGAATGATTTCTTGAAAATTTGAATAATCGATTTATAAGTAAATTAATTGTTTGCATTGCTTAAAACTTACTAAGCATTGAGGCTTTCTCCGTGTTCTCTTTTCCATTTCTTATAGGTTTATACTTTAGCTCGAGTTGGAAGGGCCAGAGATATCATCACACTATCGAGTCATTATGTGAGTTGAGAAGATTGTATATCATCTTGGTTTAAGGCATGTATAGGATAGACTATAGGTAGAATGATATTTCGACTTTGTATACATTATAGCCATGCGAAGATGGCTTGCTCATTTTATTTAGAGAATCCTTATAATTGAACTAATGTGGTGAAATGTTTTAGTTATAACTTGATAGTAGTTAATTTGTTATTAGATATTCGGTTATGTTTTGATAGTGAGTCATTTTGGAAATTTATAAGAGCTCTTATGGAAAATCAATGAGACATGTTTGCATTGTTGATAATTTATGTCTGGTAAGTATCTTTGACCTTATAGAGGTTTTGTTCAGTCAAGTAATACCTCATAACCTTATTCCGACAACGGATACGGGCTAGGAGTGTTACATGTGCCCTATATTCACATGGGCGTGTGGAGCCTTAAACCATGAATTTTTCCTACTTTTTTTAAGTTCTCGGTTTGGTTCCGAAATACCTCGAATGTATATTTCGGGCCTCTAAAATTCGTATAAGGGTCAATATGCATGGGAAATGAACAATTTTAAATTGATCAAAATTTTATGGCCCGATTTTATATAATTGGGTAAGTTTAAGTCCGGCGACACCTCAAACCCTATTCCAGCGCTGGATATGGGCAATGGGTGTTACAGTTAAATTATTGAATGATATTAAGTCTAAATGTTTTTGATTATAAAGTAATGTTTCGTAACCCTAATCTGACAATGGAGACAGGTTAGATGTGTTACATGGTGTGTAGTGGATGGTATGGGTAGGATCTCACATGTGCATTTGTCATGATCATGTGCGTTTGAAATTATTTTTTGAGAATGTTTGATTGTTCCGTTGGTACCTTTATGAAATTTCTTGTTTGAATGCTTAATACCTGCTTGTTTAGCCTCACACCGAGCTTGTTAAGCTCACCCCATTACCTCAACTTCTCAGGTAATGATCGAACTTAGAACCGAAATTGGCATGTGGACGTACAGCGGACTTCGGACTTCACTTCATCATATTATTTTATTTTAATTATAATTTTTGGTTATTTTATTATTATTATTTTTCAGTTTTGGATTGTAAAGTTTCTTTAAACTGTGGTTTGGGACTGTTTCAGATTTTGGGGTTTTTTATGCATGCATGACACTCATATTTGGTATAGATACACGGTGTTTATATATGTTGAAGTGGACTATGCATGATATATGACTAAATTAATAATTTGACTAGTAATGGTACATTTTCGTTACTAAGAAGATAACAAAATGTTTTTTTTTGGGCAATGCCATCAATAAGGTTTTTATAAAAACTCACCTAATTCACTAATTTGACCCAAGCATGGTTGGACTAAGTAAATAGAAATTTTCCAAAGTTAGCAATGGAAGCCTCGGTTTTACAAAAGAGTGTACTTGTAGGTTTTAAACTATCATTAGAGTAGGTTCGAACTAAGGTGTCCAATGTGGCCTTCATGATTCAGCCATGACGTCTAAGCTAGGTTGGGAAGGTTACAGGAACATATTTTGAATTAAGAGTAAACAGAAGGGATCGAGACACCCAAAAACACAAAGAATTTAAAAAATGAGGGCCATGTCGCAACATAGAACCTTAGTGTCGTGACACAAAACTTCGAACCTCTAAGATTTTCAAAGTTAGAATTGTGTCGCGACACTTCTTCTCATTGTCGCGACACGACACTTCAAACCTAAAACCTTTCGAATTCTAAATTGTGTTGCGACATTGTACCTTGGTGTTCCGACATGGCATTTCAAACCAAAAAATAATTTAAAAACTTGGATCCGTGTCACGATACCATGTTCCAGTGTCACGACACAAAACTTTGAACCTAAAATCTGAGGTATTTAAATTTTTGTTTCATGACACCAATACCCCGTGTCATGATACTAGCATTGGGTCTACAATAATCTGACCTATTTTCTGCATAACCAAGTTGATCCCTATATATAATATAACCTATTTTAACTCTAAAATCACCTAAAACACATCCTAAAAAGCCTCTTGAGCCTTCCTAACAGTAGCCAACTCTCCCTCACTCACCTCTGCTTCTGTTTTTTTTGTCATTTTTCATGAATTCTCTTCTCCTCCATTGCACCATTAATGCTCATTATGGTTTCTCCTCCATTGGCAACCATCTCTCTACAAACAACTTCAGTGAAACGTTCTTAATTTTTTTTATTTCATTCCATTATTTTAGTTGTTTAGATTTATTTGAATATATATATTACATGCAAATGGCTCTTCGAAAAGTTTGTCGCACAACGGAATCGAGAGAAGCGGGGGAATTCGAGTCCACTCGATTTTAGAGCCAAGAAGTTGAAAAGAATTTCTTGGAACTCCAAGGCAATACTTTTATTCAAGAACGCGGGTTCAACCCATCATTTGATTTGAATGATGATATATGGGATTTGGTCCGGACGAACCATTAGACTGATTTTTGCTTCACACCAAAAGAGCCGGCGATCGACTTTGTGGTGAATGAATTTTACGCATCCCTTAAAGTAAGGGAAAATAAAAAGGTCCCAATTTTCAAATATTGGCATGTTACAGTTCGAGGAAAAGAGGTCCTTGTTACACCTCGTGATGTATGTAACTTTTACAATTCTCCGTATTATGTCTCGGATGCCTTTTATAATTTAGATATTTATTATTTTTGAGAAATTGATATGGACTCCATTGTCGAGTACTTAACTGATGGGAGAGGCATTTGGAAGTGCCAACCAAGCACCAATATCACGTTATCATTTGATCAAGCTATTATGTTCTCGATAGTGAAAATATGGATGCAATTTATTTTTACTCGCTTATCATCGGCCTTAAATGTCTCTAACTTGAATAGTTTTTGAGTTATTCTTCTCTATTGCATTTTGCAACGGTGACAGGTTTGTGTAGGAAAATGGATTTTTCAATCCATGCTTATGTGTATTAGTGGAAAAAAGGTCGAGATATTTTTCATGCACCTAGTGACTGCCTTATGCAAAAAGGCGAAGGTTCTAATGTTTTCAATAGAGTAGTTTGTAATGTCGATAAGGAGCCTAATCAATAATTCCATCTACACTCAATACATCAAGCTTCAACGGAAGAAAATTACCGAATGGAACAAATATTGAAAGAAAAAAATGGATGTCCCACAATCTTTGAAGCAAAAAAGCAAGAAGAAAAGTCAATTGAGCCAAAAGCCTAGTGATATGTTGACATGGAGTGGGTAATCCGATGGATGAAATAGATGACACTGGTAGGCATTGACTATGTCCGAAGGTATGGTATGCCCATACCTAAATCGCCACCAATGCAATTCTATGGGCAACAATAGCACAAGGAAGGGGAGGAGGAAGAGGAAGAAGAATAGGATGTCGAGGAAGAAGGAGAAGAGTCGAACCATGGCTACAACTTCGACAATGCGTTCCTACCAGAACAACCATCCATCGAAGGAATCCAGTTCCGTAACGCAAGCCAGAGCAGCCAAACCCAATCTACAGGGAGGCAGGCCACCGAGGAGATTATAGACCATGGAAAGGATCTGATCATTGCACAGGATTGATCGACATTTGATTCTGATTAAGTTATTTTTTAAACTTTTTATTTAGCTTAGTTTATTATTATCTGGATTATATAGTTTGAATTTGGATGGTTTTTATTTTTAATTTATTTATTTAGTTTTTATTGAATAAATAAAAATGTGTGTTTATTTTGTGTAGGAAGTTGACCACCTTTACCTTGTCCTCACGAACAAGGTAGAGAGAAATCAACGCTAGAACTAAAATAAATATTACCGTTTACTCCAAATGTGATAGGTCAGTTGTAATATTTGTAGTGTTACAATGGAACATTGGAGTATTCCAAGGATTGAACCCAAGAGAGTCAGAGATTGAACAATTTTTAAATAACGAGCGCGTAAAATAAAGAGTCTAATCAACTAAACGCAGAAAATTGTATTACAACAAACCATAAAGTCAAGAGGAATTAACCTAATCTATGAGCAAACTACTAAGGACCAAATTGCAAAATGTGTGAATTTATGAAATTAACAAACGATGGTTAATTGATTTTGATGTGGTTTACCAATCTTCAAATTAGGGATTCAAATCGCTTAAACTCCTAAAAAGGCTCCATTTTACCTCTCGGTCTCAATTTTACCAAGTTAGACAAATTAATCTAGATTTTCTCTCAATCTCACCTGTTAGCCCGAGACTAATGAATTGGTACCCAACAAGATCTCCTCTCGGTCTCACTTCTAAAGGTATTCCAGTAGGGTCATCAATCTTAAGTTTTTAGGTTCATTCAAATTAGTTCAATTTATTACAATTTGGTCCCTCATCCAAATATTAGCTCACCACATCTCCATCAACCAATCCCCTTTAAATTTTAGTTACCTATGTGAAAAATAAGGTTAAGGAACATGAAAATGAAAAGCATGAAAGCCATTAAAGAAAAACTCAAGAAAAATATAAAATTTTGGATTTTTATGCAAAGAAACTTCAAGAAAATGTAAGGAGAAGCATATAACATGAAAATTGAAAGAAAGAAACATAAAAGGAACAAGCTTTAACAGATTTAAAGTACAAGAAACTTAAATGCATAAAACTAAAGCTAAAAATGTCATTAGAAGTAAGGTACAGGGATTGAAAGTGTAAATAAACCTAAGCTATAGTGTTAACTAACTTAACTAACTACAAGAACACTAAGAACAAGAAGAAAGTGCAGTAAAATAAACTCTAAAAATATGAAAGAAGAATAGGAAATAGAAACCCCAGAAAAAGAGCAGAAAAACTAAAATAAAACTAAAGCTAAACTACTCTAATGTGGTCTCTGTTTATCTTAGCCAAATTTTGGCTGATTTAAGTAGCTATTTTGACCAAAATTTTTACCCAAAATACCTTTGAATGGGCCTTAATGATTGGTGCTTCCGTTGGACAAAGACTACCCTTTGTGTCATTTTTTGTCCCCTCACGATGTAGATATCGCGAGCCCTAGGGGATGGTTGTTATGACATCGTCAACAATATTGATATAGGGGTTGCCAAAGCATGTGGATACAGTGATACTCTAGGGTGGATTGCGCAATATCACTATGTGTGGTCTCCATCCTTTAGGCCTGGTCAAGGTATCACGATTCTAATGGTAGGATACCGCAATACCTTCTCTTTTAGTGATGTTCTCACTCGAATCTGGTCTCGAATGCATCCCTACAATACTCAATCATATGTTAGAGGCTCCAATGGCACTATTGGCCAATTTGGGTCTTAAAAACAAGAAAAACGAGGAATTTATACTTATTAACTCAAAACCAAAAAACTACTAAAAACTATAGAAAAAACGCCAATATGCTTGAAAACAAGCTCCTCAAGTGTATCGGGGAAGCCTAATTTTTCATATCAACTTACGGTTGATTAGAACCCCACAAACTATAAGGCACTACAATTTGGAGCTAAACCGGTACGAGGAGGACCACCCGACTACATCCGTGGCACTTCATCACTAATTCGGGTAGTCTCTTTCACTTATCTTTTGGGTTGCACATTAGGGATAATGTGCTAAATAAAGTGTGGGGTTAACATAGAATTTGTCAATTTTTTTCAAAAATTTTAAAATTTCTGCCTTTTATTTATTTATTTTAATAGTTAATTTTTTTTGTATGCTTGTTTATGCGCAAGCTTGTAGGAATACAAGTAATTGGTTAGGAGCATGTAAATAAGAAATTTTGTTTAAATTGTAAATTTAGTCCGATTATAATCAATTTTAGATTGTTTAATATTAGACTAGTTAGTCCACTTTATTACACTGTAAATAAGTAAAAGCATGTTAAGTGTACCAAATTAAAAATGAGTGTATGAAAGCATATATATATTTTTTAAATTGTAAGTTGTTACATTATTAATATTTAATTAGTTGATTCCATTAATTGAGACACCTAGGGATGACCTAAGGCATTGTTTGGTCACAAATAGAGCAAAAAAGATGACCCTATATGTAAACTCCCTAGCACCTAATTTGTAACAACCCAATTTTTAGTGGTGTCGGAAACAGTGGTTTGAGACTACTAAATTTGAAAAGTGAGTTCGAAAATTTTATTATTTATTATTTATGAGTTAAATGTGATTTTAGGAAGACTTTTGAATTAGCGATTTGTGTTTTAGATGGAATTATTAGGTTAAGTGATTTCAAAAATGAGGTATCAAGACCTCGATTTCATAAACTGAGCCGAAAATATTTTTATAAATATTTACAGAGTATCAATAGGTTAGTATTAAAGTTTTGTTAGAAAATTTTATTGTTTTAATAGTTAATTAATTAAAAAGAGCTAAATTGAAAAAGATGCAAAACTTGCTAAAATAATTAAATAGCTCAAGTGTTGGGGACTAAAAGGGTAAATTAACCAAAGAGGAATGTTTGGGCGGCATAAGTAGAAAGAAATCAAAGGATTAGTGTGAACAAGGGAAAAATTGGAAATTTTGTAAAATTAAACTTAAAAATTGATATAACAAGAGAATTCTAGACAATTTCTCTTCAAAAACTTCAGTAAAACACCATAGGAGGGTTTCTTAAGCTGAATTTCATACTTTTGTTCCAGGTGAGTTCAATTCTTGCCTTTTTCTTGTAATTTTTATGTTTTTAAGACTTTTACAATTAGGTTCAACTATCTAATTAATTAGTTTTTGATTTCATGGATAATTTTGAAAGTTACCATTGATGAGTGCTGAACTTTTGTGATGAATTAACATGGATTTGAAGCTTTAATTTTGTTATATGGTGATTTTATCAAGTGATTTCAATAGAAATTGATTTTAGGACCTAATTGTGAAAAACATTAAATATTAGGGTTTGTTATTAAATTATGTTTATCAAAGGCTATGTAATAGCTTAGAATATTTAGATGAAGTGTTAATTGAGAAAAATTAGCTCATTTGATGGGTTAATTGGTGAGGGACTAAATTGTAAAAACTTTAAAAGTTAGGGTAATTATGCAATTTCAAAAATTAAGGGGTATAAATTGTAAAGTGAATTAGAATTGAAATATGTGCTAATGAATGAGTAATTATATATATATTTTAGATCAATAGCCCGTAGATCAACGAGAAAAAAGGAAATTAACAGAATAGTCCCTAAACTACTACAAATTCTACAAATCTACCCCAGGTAAGTTTATATGGTTAAACTCTAATGTTTATTTATTACATTAATGAATTTTTTTTATATATTTATTCGAATCTAATGTTGAAAATAAAATTATCGTTGAATTATGAAATTGAAATAAATGTTCAAAACGAGTGGAACGCGGGATTGAGTACATTCGTTCGGTGGTAAATGACAAATTAACAGATAAGACCATGGTTAGACCATGGCATGTTATATGTAAGACCATTGTTGGGCTATGGCATTAATGTAAATGATGAATTTACTTATAAGACCATAACTGTGTTATGGCACTACGAACGTAAGACCATGGTTGGACTATGGCAGTGATTAGATATAAGACCATAGCTGAGCTATGGCAATCTAATGGGCGATGAAAATCTGATGATAAGACCATAACTAGGTTACGGCACTAGGAATGTAAGACCATGGTAGAGCCATGGCAACATACATGTAAGACCATAGTTGGACTATGGCATAAAGAAAATGATGTACTCATATTTGTGAGCCGTTCCTTGATTCAGTAAGAATTGGTAAAAGACCTATGTGAATAAATTGTAAGATATATTGATTAATAATGTTATTGATCTGATGGAAAAGTGTTCATTGATTTATGTTATATTTGACAGGAAGAACGTATGATTTATTTGCAATTTAATTTATTATATTGAGTTCGATAAGATCAATGTTTAACCTAACGAACTTATTAAGCTTCGATAAGCTTACTCGTGTTGTTTTATGCTTTTGTAGATTAACGTGAAATTGGAGGATCAGATCAGCACATTGAGTCACAGTATTCGGTTTTCTCCGGTAGATTTTGTTATACATACTATGGTTTATGTGGCATGTATAAGGATTGGTATGATTTTAAGTAAAGTTGGTTTGTGTAACAACCCGTTTTTAGTCAAATCAGAACAGTGGTTTTGTGACCACAAATCTGAGGTCAAAATATTTATTTTATTATTATTCTAATGTTTCCAGCATGATTGAGTGATTGTGTGAAAATTTCATTAAGAAATTTTATCGTTTGAATGGTCAATTTCATAAAAAGGACTAAATCGCGTGAAGCGTAAAACTTGGTTTCTAATAGCTAAAGGTGTCTAATAGCTATAGAACCTTAAAGTTAAGGTCCTTATGTTGTAATTAGACCATTTTATTTGTGAGTGGACATATATGGACATATATTAATGTGTTTTAAATGGTTTTATTAAAGGTTAATTTTGTAATTTGTTTATTAAGTATAAAATAAATAAAACAAAACAAAATTAAATGTTATCATCAGCATCTTATTGTTGAAATTGAACAAAAGAAAAATCCATTCATAGGATTTAAAGTTTCGGTCATTTCATTACTCAATTGTAAGTCCATTTTTGCTCGGTTTTTAATGATTTCTATGTTTTTGTGATCGTTGCAACTAGTTCTAGCTAGCCCAAGGACTATTTTCCAAAACTGTTAAAGATTTTAAAAGTTTCCATTGATGAAAATATGTGTTCTTTGATGTTTGATGATGAAATATGAAATCTTGTTGCTATATTTACATGTTTTGTAAAGTGATTTTGAGTAAAAATGCAAAATAGAGATTTATTTATGAAAATGTGACAATGTGTGGTTAAATGTGTGAAAAGTTGAAAAAATGTGGGCTGCTAGGGGCATAATAGTAATTTGGCTAGCATAGGTTTATTTTGAATTTCATTAATTTGTGATTTTATCAAATAAGGATTAAATTATGGAAAACGTGAAATATTAGGGGAAAAAGTGTAAATGTGTTTTAAAGTGTGATTTGGACTAAATTGAATAGAGGGATAATTAAATGATTTGAATTTGATATTATATAGATCAAGAAAAATAGAATTTTGAATTGGATCAGGGAAAAGATAAAGTACTCGATTAATCGACAATTTCATCGTTTTCGAACCCGAGGTCAGTTCGTATGTGATAAATTTCATTATAAATGTTTTTTAAATGTTTTGATATTGTATAAGTTGTGAATACAAGGCTTCGAATAAGTTCGACATTGACTCGATAGAAATTCAATGTTCGAAATCCCTGTTGAACCTTAGGAATAGTTTAGGATACTAGTAACATGTCATTAGGGGATACGTTGAGTTGGCTATGGGACATGATATTAGCACTTCGGGTGCGAGTTATACTAATTTGGCTTCGAGCCATGAATATCGGTTGATTTGGCTTTGGGCCATGATATTAGTACTTCGGATATAAGTTACCTTGATTTGGCTTCGGGCCATGGTATAGGTACTTATCGTGTGAAACCTTTGAATATCCGACTTCTATTCCAAATGGTTCAACGGGTAAACGAAAGAGGTGGATGAGCATGAGATTAATGTTAAATGATACAAGTAGATATATGAATTATATAAGTTTCAAATTGAAGAAACTTGTGAAGGTAGTGTATGATCTCACAATTGAGTATTTGAAAGGTTTGTTAGCTAATGAAAGCTACATGTTGGTGTATTCAAGTTATTGAATTACATTCATGTGATTGCATTAAGTTTATTTCATACGAGCTTACTAAGCTATAAAGCTTACTTTGTGTATTTCTCTATGTTTTATAGTTTTTAAAGCTAGCTCAGACTCGGGGATCGTTGGAGATTGCATCACACTATCCACCTATCTCTTGGTATCTATGAACTTTGGTATTTTGAGTATATGGCATGTATCGGGACTTTGGTCAATTTGGTTATGACTTGTTAATGATTTTGGCCATATGAATTGGCATTGTAAATGTTTATGTTTTGGTATATATATAGTCATGAGTGATGGCTTATTTTGGTCTATTTTGGTATGGTTGAATCATATATATATAACTATACTTTATGAAATGTGTTAAATGATTAAGGTTGGATTCATGATGCTTGTTGAAAATAGGTAAATTGAATGTCAATAGGTGATGATTTCTAAATTGATATGTTTGTGGAATTGAGCATATTGCTGCATATTTGTTGATGGTCATTTTGATGAATTGAGAAAATAAAGATTGGTATGAACTTAGATGGCATAATGTGGTATTTATGTTTTGAAATGGTTGGTATTAGAGATGGTATAAATTATGCTTGATTTGGAATTAAATTATAGGTCTATTGATGCTATGTTTTGTGCAATATGAGTTTTATAGGTGTGCCTAAGTTCGGGTGGCAAACTGGCTTGGTAACACTACACCAAAACAGACTTTTCGCGGTGTTTTTAGCGGCATTTTAAAAGAAAACACCGGAAAAATTGAATAGATGGAGTTTTAGCGGCGTTTTTTTAAAAAAACGCCGCAATAGGTCGAGCTTTCGCGGCGTTTTTTTGAAAAAGCGCCGCTATAGGTAGGCCTTTAGCGGCGTTAATCAAAACGACGTCGTTTTACATGAGCTTCATTGATAGTAGCGGCGTTTTCCCAAAAACGCCGCTAAAGGTGGACCTATAGCGGCGTTTTTGGGAAAACGCCACTAAAATGTTAAGAAAAATGACGTCGTTTTATATGTGCTTCATTGGCAGTAGTGGCGTTTTCCCAAAAACGCCGCAATAGATCAAACTTTAGCGGCGTTTTTGAAAAAACGCCACTAAAATGTTGAGAAAAACGACGTCATTTTATATGAACTTCATTGGCAGTAGCGGCGCTTTTTAAAAACACCGCAATTGCTAAATATAATATCATATATTTTATATTTGTTTGAATTTTTTTTAGTAGGGTTTAAATTATAGGTTTAACATTTTGTTAAAGCCCACTAATACTTGCAAATGATTAACCTAAGTCTATTTTAAGTCCAATCATATTATAATTTTAATTTTTGTAATAATTATGTCATTTTAATTTAATATTTTTTATTTATTTAATTTTTTATATAGTTATCTTAATATTATTTTAATGTTTATATTAGACTACTATTATACATTTAGTATAAATTTATTTTTTTATAAATTATAAAATTACATAGTATATATATAAAATATTATGAAGTTGAAAACGGATTAGACCAAACTAAGGTATTAAATGTTTCAGTCTAACTTATTTTTTAAATGAATTTAAAATTTTCTATTTAAACTGATTTTTACATTTAATATTTTTATAAGTTTAGGGGTTATGGGTTTAAGGGTTATGATTTAGGGTTGATGATTTATGTTTTATGATTTAGGGTTTGAGGTTTATAATTAGAATGTTAGGGGTTTAGGGTTTAAGGGTTAGTGGTTAGTGGTTAGGATTAAGGGATATATATGGGTTTAAGCTGGTTTATGGGTTAGGTGTAGGGGTTTAGTGTTTTAAAGTTTATTATTTGGGGTTTAGTGTTTAAGGTCTAAGACCTTAGTGTTTATGGTTTTAGGGTTTAAGGGTTATGTAGATAGGGGTTAAGGGTCAATAGTTTATGAATTATGTTTTGTGGTTTAGGGTTTAAGGGATAGAGGTTGGGGTTAGGGGTTATGGTTTATTATTTATACTTTAGGGGTTAATTAGGGTTTAGGGTCTAGTGTTTAGGGTCTAGGGTTTGGAGTTTATAGTTTAGGGTTTATGGTATAGGGTCAGGGTCTTAGCACTGTTCAAGGATTTAGGAGTTATGCTATCAGGGTTTAAGGTTAGGGTTTTAGTTGGTAAGCAATAAGATTTTATTTTTAGTGTTTTAGGGTTTAGGGTATAGGGTTTAGGGTTTGGGGCTTAGGGTTTATGGTTTAAGGTTTTAGGGTTTAATTTTGGAATTAAAAACTTAAAAAGTTAAAATTTAATATTTTAGTTACAAAGGTAAATAAAAAATTTTAAAAAAATGATAATCTCAGTAGGAAAATTTGAAATAAAAAAGCATAGAAAATATTTGTTAAAAATGAAAAAAATATTAAAAATGAGCTTCAGTGGTTTTTGTAATAAAAAACGCCATTAAAAGTTGACCTATACTGGCGTTTTAATTAAAAACGCCGCAAATATTGGAATTTTAATAGGTTAAACGGCGTCGTTTTTATTTTCATACTCTTTATCCCCAAGTAAGCCCCGATACTTAGTATTTTTTCCCAAAACAAAGTTTCCCCTATACCCTTAGTTTCCCCAAATCAAACCCTAAGTTGCTTTCCTCCATATTTCACCGATTCAAGGCCTGAGCTTGGTGTTTCTTCTCAATCAATCTTCCTTTCTTTTTTTAACTCTCTTTCTCTCTCAAATCCTCGATTCCTGTTCACTCTCCAGATCTCCCCAGGTAATATTCAAACCTTTCTTACGTTTTTTTTTAATCCTGTTACTTTCATGTCATCACGAAAAATCCCAATCATGACATTGCCATTCTCCAGGCTGAGCCACAGCATAAGTTCAGTCCTTCACTGTCAAGCTCGACTTATTTTTCAGATGGTTCCTTAAAAAGTGAGTTCCTAATTCACTTACCGAATCGAAAATGATTAATCTGAAGGTTATTGCCGCCAGAGATTTCGCTCTCATCGAACTTGTTAGTTATCCGGTACTTGACATATAGGTGAATCAAGCACCATGTAGGATGCAATTTATGATATTTATTGCCTGGAATTTGTAGAAATGATGTTAGGGAATTCTAAAGTAGATAATATACCTGTCCGGAGGTTCGAATTGGGGATTGTCATTTGTCTGCGTGGTTCACCTTCTGGTCATGTTACGGATGATAGTATCTAATGCAAGGATCCCAAATTGATTTCAATGTGTAGTAAATAGCATTGTAGTAAATTAAAGGAAATTATATCGTCTTGATTATAATATGAGCATATAGAGCTTTTATAAGTATACAAGTTCATTATTAATTCATTTTCCACCTTTCATTATTATCTCAGTAATGCCCGGTTGTGCCAAACTTCACAAAGAAATGAAAATCAAATGGAGATATATATACACACACATGAAACTAAGTTTATTGCTTGGCTGCTAATTTACTTCAAATTTGGTGTCTTTCTTCCTCTGTAGCTTATTGCTAGTGCATATATATAGATACGGCTTTCCAAGCAATACATGTTAGAAATATAAGCATAATCCTGTTACTTTCATTTATTTTCATGGGGAGTGGTGGTTTTTTTTCCCTTCACTGGCAAACAGCACTTTGTCCCCTTATTTGTCTCTCCTTTATATTTTTCTCTCTTTTTTTTACTTAATTCAGATTTTTTAATTTTCGTTCTCATGATGCCATTGTTGACGTAGCTTTATTTTTAGTAATTCTTGTAGCTTCTATTTTTTTTATCATTTTATTTGTTAATTCCCACCTGTTATTAGCAAATATAATTAATATTATACCAATCATTAAATGTTGTTTATTTTTAGAACTCATTTGATTGTTTTGTCGACCAAAAACAGACTTCTGTTCTTCAAATGCAATGAGTAGGGAAGTCTCTCGACATTATTAGAGATCAATCCCAAGCATCTCGAAATAAACCCTCAAGAAAACATTTCCAATTCAATCAAGGTAAACATTGTCTTCCCTAACATTTATGTTTCTTTCAACATGTTTTTCCTTTTATGTTTTTAATGTTTATGATGAAAGATTCAACATCTCTAGAAACTGAATCAAAACAAAGTCCAGATGGGATTTACAGGATAAAGCATGTAAATGGATAACAACTAAAACGAGTGTGACCACATCTCTGTATTTTGTGGAACACTGTCATGCATGTGTTTAATATCTACCATGTTTATAGTTTTAAAAAGCTCTTCCTTGAATTGCAATTTTTTTTTTGACTTAATTCATTTTTAAAATTATTTTTCGAATACAACTATGAGGTTATTATAATATGTATAATTTCAAAACTGACTTACTCCATTGGATCGTAAAAATATGGAGTAAAAATATGTTTGATAATATGGATCGTAATAATAAGGAGGAAACCCAAATCCGGTTGGCACCATCTCTTTCCTAGGAATAACCTTCTTCACTTCAACTCTCTTGTTGTATAATAGATGGAAATTAGTTCGCAAAACAAGGTTGGCTGACTCCTCTGCTTCATATGTCACAAACCCAAACCCTCTGCTTCTCTTAGTTTCTTTGTCATGTATTACCACTGCATCAACTATGCTTGAGAAAAAAAAATTATTTATTAATTTAGACATAGTCTGCTCATTGATAAAATTAGCAAAAAATGCCGCTTAGTTAGACCCTCTTTTTCTTTTGTATAAATGCCCCTTAAAGTCCCTGTACTTTTTGCAACTGAACAAATTAGTCCCTCTCTGAAGAAAACAGATTAATGGGGACCATGTACTCCATGTTAACAATTTCTACTCATACATATATGACACGTGTCTAACTATGATTAGTTAAACTTGAAAACATTTTAAATAAATTAATATATATAATATGAAAAATCTATAAAAATTTCTAAAATTTAATTATCGTAATATAAAACTTTCATATCTAAAAACCCTAAATTAAATTAAATTATTTCAATTGAATAAGTATGAATAAGTGGTTGTAATATAATTATAGGTATAATCATAAGTAATGCATTACTTAATGTCTATAAACTATAAACTATACAACAGGCATAAACTTTATGAAAGAATTAAAGCTTTTATCCCTATCCCTATTGTTAAGAGAAATTCGTGAGCATTGATTAAAAAAATTAATCTCTATAAACTAGACAACAGACATAAACTTAATGTTAAAATTATAACTAACTCGATAATCCTACCTTAATGTTTATAAATTGCTATTATTAATGTGAGCAAAAATTCAATTGAAATCTATTAAGTTTTGTTGATGTTGAGTTCAAAGCTCAATCAAAATGAGTAAGTTGGTTACTTATTATTTATTAAAATTTATAATCAAAGCGGGGAATTCGCTTATTATACATTATTTTCAATTTGTTTTAAATATTTATAATATAAAATGAACATATGACTTATCAATTTTAATTTATTTTAAACAAGAAAATTATTAATTTGACCAAAATCAAGTGGATTTAATTAAATTGGTTAAAACCAAAGCCGATGGATCAATTACTACTTTGAATGTTGATCAATAGGTTGATTATGTATAAAAAACCGAATTAACTAGATTTCATTTAACATTGGTAAATGTGAACAAATATTGTAGTGATTCCTTGCTCTTTCTGTAAAAAGCCGTACATGAGTTTGTAATGGTCTTAATCTTTTAGGTCTTAAAGTTCACCTTATATTAATTGTTAATATAACTAAGTTTGCATCTTTGTAATTTTGATTTTGTTATTAAAATAAATTTAGTGATAACCAATAAGTGGTTGAGTGTGGACTTAGACACTGGACCAGACCTGATTCTTGTAGCTTAATTATTATTTGAAGTATGAATAAGTATGAATAAGTTTTTATATTTGGTTCAACTTAATTATTATTTGATTCAACTTAAGTATGAATAAGTATGAATTAATTTTATTACCATGTAGCTTGCTTGTCCATTAAAATTACAACAATAGTTGACCTTTCCTCCAACCTTATTTTAAATATTTTAAAGATTCAAAGTATATAGGCTGGAAACCTGACGGGTTGCCTTATATCGAGCTGTAAGATATAATGGATCCTCCCTAGGTGTAACAACGCCACATATGATGAATCTTAAAAAATTCAAAAAGACTTGAAAAAAGTTCTATCGAGCTCATTTACTATTGAATATTTATATAACCTTAATTTATTTCCAATTTACTTATAAAAATTAAACTACGATTCTTTTTTGATATTATTATATTCAAATTACTATTTTTTTATATTAATAATGTTTGATTTTAATATTTAATATTTTTAAAGGTATTTGTATAAAAAAAATTTCAAAAAAAGTTCTATGGAGCTTATAAATAATTCTATCAACCTTAAAAAAGATTTAAAAATTTCAACGACTGAAGGGCCACTTATAAATAATTTTATCAATACAATAATATTGATCATTGTTTAAATATATTACAATATAAAAATTAAACTACGATTCTTTTTTATATTATTATATTCAAATTACAATTGTTTTATATAAATAATGTTTGATTTTAATATTTAATAATTTTAAATGTCTTTAAAAGTTATAACTAATTTTTATCAAAATAATATTAATATTGATCATTACTTAAATAAATTACATAACTTACATAACTCATATAACTTACATAATTTACATAACAACTTACATAACTCACATAACTTACATAATTTACATAACTCACATAACGTACATAACAACTTACATAACTTAACTAATACATGTAGTTTAATCTAATAATTTCCTTAAAAGCATATAGTTTAAAGTTCAAATTTCATAACTTACATAATCTACATAACTTACATAAAACATAAATATATATCATACCAAGACTTACATAATAAACAACTTACCAGTGTAACTTGTTGCCAACTTTAGACTTCAACAACTACGAAATGGATAGGACTTGGATGAATTTCTCAAGGGCAAGCAACGAGTATCAAAATGGAGTGCAATCTTTTTTAGATTTTTCATTTCACAATTCAAGCCAAGAGAATATGATTCTTTGCCCGTGTAAGAAGTGTGGCAATATTCATTGGCATTATCGTGAATTTGTCTACGAACATCTAATTGTTGATGGCTTCATTCGGGGGTATAAAAAATGGATTTTCCATGGAGAGTGTACACCTAGTGGAGCCTCTTCGACGATTAATCCGGGTTATCCTTATTGTGGTTACCGTCAGTATGTTAGAGAAGATGACATGGAAGGTATGATGTGGGATGCATTTAATATGCGGAGTGAAGGTTTCCAATCATTTCCACCAAACTATGTTGCATTCGATGATTATAATATCGGTGGGAATACTTTTATGGAAACGAGAAGAAGTGTACCGGATGAACAACCGAATGAAGAAGCGGCGAAGTTCTACATGTTACTTGGTGAAATGAATGAAGAACTTTATGAGGGATCAAAATTTTCGAAAATGTCATTCTGTATTCACCTTTTCCACTTAAAATGTTTGGGAGGGTGGACCGGAAACTCTTTAACAACGCTGTTAGAGCTTTTGAGAGAAATGTTCCCGTTTGCAAAAATCCCTCAATCATGTAAAGACATGAAGAAAGTGATAAAAGATTTGGGCCTTGGGTACAACAAAATCTATAGTTACCCAAATGATTACATGTTGTATTGGGGTGATCGGAGAAATCAACAGTCTTGTCATGTTTGCGGTAAATCTCGTTGGATGAATAGAGATGCAGAAGATGTTAATGCGGATGAATATGGGCCACAGTCAATAAGGAAGCCAAACAAGATTTTGCGATATTTCCCGCTAATCCCAAGGCTTTAAAGGCTATTCATGTCGTCAAAGACAGCCGAGTTTATGACGTGGCATCATGATCAACGATCAGATGATGGATTATTAAGGCATCCTGCAGATTCTTTAGCATGGAAATCATTTGACAATAAATTTCCAAGCTTTGCAAGTGATCCTCGGAGTGTAAGGCTCGGGTTAGCATCTGAAGGATTTAATCCTTTTAAAATCATGAGCACCTCGTACAGTACTTGGCCTGTGGTCCTTGTTCCTTATAATTTGCCACCATGGCTCTGCATGAAGCAATCTTCTTTGATATTATCTATGATTATCCTCGGAGAGAAAGGCCCTGGAAATGATATTGACATATATCTGCAGCCACTTATTGAAGAGTTAAAACAATTATGGGCGGGTGTTGAGACATATGATGTATTGAGAAAGGAGAACTTTTACCTACGTGCTGCTTTGCTGTGGACAATTAATGATTTCCCGGCGTATGCGAATTTATCTGGTTGGAGTACCAGAGGATGTTATGCTTGTCCTTGTTGTGCTGCTCAAACATGTTCATAGTGGTTATATAATGGGAAGAAGTTCTGCTATATGGGGCATCGTCGGTGGTTAGATGAAAATCATAGCTATAGATTTCAGAGGGCTTTATTTGACGGTACTGAAGAGTTGAAAAAAGCTCCTGAGCAGACCATTGGATCTGAAATCTTATTCATGTTAAATGATATGGATTTCAGTTACGGGAAGCTGAATCAACCATCTAACAGGCAAACAAATAGACGATCGAGGGATGAATCTGATGATGAATCTGACGAGGAGGATGACCCTAATGAGGCAGACTTGTGGAAGAAAAGAAGTATTTTCTTTGAGTTGCCTTATTGGGAGCATCACATATTACGCCACAATCTTGATGTGATGCATATTGAGAAGAATGTCTGCGAGAACATCATCCGGACAATTTTGAACGTCGATGGTAAATCAAAAGATAATCTTCAGAGCCGACTTGATTTAGTTCACATGGGAATTAGGCGTGATCTTTATCCTCAAGTACTTCCTAATGGAAAATATTGGTTGCCGCCTACAATTTTTTGCAATGTCAAAGGAAGAGAAAGAAATGTTCTGCACGGTGTTGAAGGATATAAAGGTTCCGGATGCGTATGCATCAAATATATCTCGATGTGTAAGTCTTAAAGATCGAAGACTATATTCATTAAAATCACATGACTATCACATCTTGATGCAAGATCTACTTCCAGTTGCTTTACGATGCTGTATGTCAAAGAAGGTAACGTCCTGTATAATTGAACTATCGAATATAATAAAAGCAATTTGTGGCAAAGTTCTGAATGTTGAAGAACTTGAAAAAGTACAAGATCGGACCGCTTTAACATTATGCAATTTGGAGAAGATCTTTCCACCTTCCTTCTTCACTATTATGGTGCACCTTGTCATTCATCTCCCTCGTGAAGCAATAATTGGTGGGCCGATTTTCTATCGTTGGATGTATCCAATTGAAAGGTGCTAATTTATTTTAAAGACATTCACTTTTATACCTATAGTTACCAGTTTTGGTAATGTTGTATATGGTGTTTAGGTTCCTAAGCAAATTGAAGTCTTAATGCCGTAACAAGCGTTATCCGGAAGGATCAATTGCTGAAGGCTACTTGGTAGAGGAGTGTATGACATTCTGTTCTAGATATTTAGAAAATGTTGAAACAAGATTGAATAGACCAAGTAGAAATGCCAGACTCAATGATCCTAACTTGGCCGAAACTTATTTATTTCAAAGTTATGGAGAACCAATCGGCAAAGTTGAAATTGCAGAATTAGATGACCGATCTTGGATACAAGCACATAGATATGTTCTTTTCCACCACGATGCACTTGAACAATTACGCAAGTAAGTTCTAGAATATGATAAATATTCATCTTTTTTTGATTTGTTTATTTTTTAATGAATTAAACATGTTTTTAACATAGTGAGTGCAAACAAATCTTAAGATCTCATTCACGCTCACGAAGATTACAACATCGCGAGATTAATAGGTTATTCGCAGAATCTTTTCATGAATGGTTAAGCCAAATGGTATGCAACTCAACATTTTTTTGACAAATAATAATGTTTTCTCATAACATTTACAATTACTCAATTTACTTTTGATTCAATAGGTTTGGAGTGGGAATGTCATTAATGACGAAATTAAATGGCTTTCTCAAGGTCCAAATCGATTAGTAAAAAGATATAGTGGCTTCATCATGAATGGATTTAGATTTCATACCAAATATCGTGAGAGATTGAAGAGAACTCAAAATTGTGGAGTAGTTGTTAATTCTTTAATTACAAGTTACGCTAGTGCTAGGAACAGTAATCCTGTCGAGGGAAATGTGGAGTATTACGGACTTCTAACTGACATTATTGAGTTGGATTACTATGGAAAATGGAAAGTTGTCTTATTTCGATGTGATTGGGCTGATGCTAATACTGCTTGCGGAATTAAAAATGATCAGTTTGGTTTTACAATGGTGAATTTGATAGACGAGTCGTATGTATTTTCTTCTAAAGTTAAACATTTGATAGACGAGCCGTATGTATTTTCTTCTCAAGTTAAACAAGTTTTTTACTCGAAAGATCCAATTGATGAAGGTTGGTACGTTGTACTCCGAAACACCTCTAGAGACTTGTTTGACATGGGGAATGGAAGTAGAGATGACATCGTTGAAAGATCAGAAACTTTGCCTTTTCCAGAACAAAACTTAAATGAAGATATCCCTAGTACTAGTACACAATTTCAATGGGTTAAATCGATGTGGACGAAGATATTTACGATTTATGATGTAGTAAGATTTTATGATTTTTTATTTATATGTAATGTTATAATTTTAACATTGGTCATGTTATATAATTTAACTATTTTATATTTACTATTGTTGTTATTTCTTACTAAAATTTTAAATATTTTATGTGTTGCAGAAAAAATGCCTAGAAGAAGATTAAGAGATTTTAGTATTGTACAGTATACTACAAATTCAAAAGAAGTAAGTACTGAACAACAGACAGTTGTTGGATCTTCAAGCGTGCCAGAGACACTTGACGAGTCTGTGGAATTTCAAAGTAATGTTGAGTTTATTTTACAAATTGTATTAAATTTTATTACTGATTTATTTTTAAATTTCAATATAGTAATAATATATTATTTTTCAACTGAAAATGGTGGGACGCGCAGAGGTCGAGGACGTACACTCCTAACAGATTTATATAACTTAAGTTCTGTCGAGCGTGTCAAAGTAACTAGAAACAGCCATGGTCAACCTGTTGGACAAGAAGCTCAACTTTTAGCAGGCTATTTGGGCATTATAGCACGAAATGCCAATATGTTGCCCATCAACTACGAATCATGGCATAACATGCCTGATAGCAATAAAAATCAAGCTCTATCTAATATTAAGGTAACAAAACGTTAATGTAATTTATAATACTTTGGTTTAAGTTTCATTTATATTTACTTCCTAAACTTGTGTTTTTTAGGAGAGGTTTGCTTTAGAGGTCTCTGATGCCTATATCAAGAAGGCATTGGGTAAAAAATGGAGAGACCATAAAAGCATTTTGAAAAAAGAATATTTTAAAAAACCCATAAGCCTCGAAGAAAAATTGCAAAATGTTCCACCGGGAATGCCGAGGTACCAATGGGAAGATGCGGTTCGATTTTGGAATTCGAAGAAAGGAGAGGTATTATGTACTTGAAAACTCTTATAAATTTTTCGGTTTATAGTATTTACTATATACGTAATAATAATTTCATTATGTAGGACCGTGAGCGAGTTGGAACAAGCAGCAGGCAAAAATAAAAATTTACGCATACGGCAGGATCGAGAAGTTTTGCTTGTGTAGCTCAGGCCGCGGTACTATGGATTTATTAATTCTATCAAGTATTAATGACATTTTACTATTAAATAATATTTACTACTATATTGTAGGAAGCCTCGTCTGTAAAAAGTTGGGCGCCTTGACTTTTTGACATTACGCATACGAGAAAAAGATGGAACTCCGATGACATCCGAGGTCACGAAATTATGGTATATTTACTTAATAAAATTTGATTCATTATAAATATTTATAATATTTAATTATAATGTTTTAATTAAATGCGTTTTATTACTTTAATTTAAATAATGTTATGTTGTATTCTTTTTATTGTATATTCCGTTTCTAACTCTTTAACCGATTTATTAGGAGAAACTAAAAGATAAGAAGGCGAGTATGAAGCGATCGCTTGATCGATAGTTCTGTTAATTTTGAGGATATTGATAATGAGAATTATTAATGAAGTTTTGGGTCCCGAAAGGTATGGTCGGGTTAGATTTCAAGGATCTCGTGTGTTAACTTGACCCAATATTTTGGATCCACCTCGCACCAATACATGCCTTCCGGGAGTCAAAGTCAAGCTGAAGTTCAGAGGCTAAAAGATCAGATAGTTCAGATACAAGCTAGCACAGATGAGCAAATTTCTCAACTTAGAGCGGAGGCAAAGATGAGGAGGCGAAGCGAGCAGAAAAAATACAATGAACTCCAAACTCTGACTTGATCTATGATGACTATGTTCCAGCAATTTCAAAATCCCCCATCTTAGACATTTGTTTTCTTGTAAATTTTAAACATTATTATAAGAATATTTTGAATATTCATTTACAATTTATATAATATATTCTTCGTATAATTTTGTATTATTTAAATTTGCGGGTTTTGGTTGGATTTCATGGTATATTTGCTGTTTTTGGTTGAATTTCTTGCAGGAGGGTTGGATATAAGTGCAAAAATACATATTGCAAAATTGGGCAAATTAGCGGCGTTTCTTTATAAAAGCGCCGCTAAAGGCCCGGGTCTTTAGCGGCGTTTTTATAAAAAAAGCGCCGCTATAAGTCCTGTTCTTTAGCGGCGTTTTTCTAAAAGCTCCGCGAAAAGTCCTTGTCTTTAGCGGCGTTTTTATAAAAAAAGCGCCGCTAAAAGTCCTGTTCTTTAGTAGAATTTTTCTAAAAGCGCCGCTAAAAGTCCTGGTATTCAGTGGCATTTTTCTAAAAGCGCCGCTAAAAGTCCTCGTCTTTAGCGACGTTTTTTAAAAAAAGCGCTGCTAAAAGTCCTGATCTTCAGCGACATTTTTCTAAATGCGCCGCTAAAAGTCCTGGTCTTTAGCGGCATTTTTTAAAAAAGCGCCGCTAAAGACCAGGACTTTTAGCGGCATTTTTTTCAAACAAACGCCGCTAATTTTACCGGCGTTACATATAGCGACGTTTTTTGCGGCGCTTGGGAAAGCGACGCTAACATTTTTAGGGACGCTAACATTTTTAGCGGCGCTTAAAAACGCCACTAAAGGCAAAAAAAAGCCACTAAAAGTCTGTTTTCCTGTAGTGTAAATAGCCTATTTTTGTCCATACGGGCATGTGTCTTAGCCGTGTGCGACACACGAACACCATACATGGCCATGTGTCCCCTAGTGTTGAATTTGAAATCAAGTCAATATGCTCTACACGGCTTCACACACGGGCGTGTGACTTGGTCGTATGGCATAAGTCAGTAAGCCCTACAGGATTGGCATGGCCTAGCACATGGCTTGGCACAAGGGCGTGTATGGCCATTCTTAGGGCACACGGGCATGTGTGTTGGCTGTGTGACCCAAGTCAGAGTGTTACACGTGGTCGGACACGGGCTGGGACACGACCATGTGCTCCCATTTCGAATGTCCACACAGCCTATGACACGGGCGTGCCTATGGCCGTGTGAGAGACATGGCCAGGCCTCATGGGCGTGTGTCCCCTATTTTGTGAAAAATTTTCTAAGTTTCGTAAAAATTTCTCGAGCTATCAGTTTTGTCTTGAACCACTCCCAAAGTATGTTTAAGGCCTCGTAGGCTCGTATTAGGGACAAATTGATTGAAATTGATTGATGAATGCTTGAATTGTAAAAAGGTATGCTAAGTAGTGATTTAATTGTTTTATAAGTCTGTTAACACTCCATAACCCTATTTTGACGTTGAATACGGGTGAGGGGTGTTATAGTTTGTGCAATATAATGAGTTATACTTTGTTTAAGTTTCCAATCAACTTATATAAGTATGACTTAAACATGCATGAGGTGTTTTTAAAATGATTAATTAATGGTTAATTAATAGGTATAATGAGGTATAATTTGACTTAATAAATTTAGTAAAATATGCATAAATGTGTATATGGTTGATTTGGTAAGATTGGATATTTGAATATATGTAATGATATGTTAGTTATAAGACTTAGTATTGGTTTGAATAGAAGTGTGGAAATGCTTGTGCCTAGGTTGATGTCACAATAGGTGAGAAAAGTGGCCTTAAAACTGGCCTATTTTCGTCCACACGGGCAGAGATACGAGCATGTGTCTAAAGCTATTTGTGACACACGACCTGGTACATGGTGATGTGGTTTGGCCGCGTGTCCCCTGCATCTTAGAAATTCAAAATAGAATGCCCAGGTTTTTGCACACGGCCTAGCACACGGACGTGTGGTTAGCCGTATGACCCAAGTTAGAGAGTTACACAAGTAAGGACATGGGCTGGGACACGGCCGTGTGTTCTACATCGAATGTCCAGATGGCCTAAGACACGGGCGTGACTCTTGGCCGAGTAAGCCACATGGACATGTGTCCCCTACACCTAGGAAAAATTTTGAAATTTCACAAAAATTCTTTGCATTTCTGGTTTAGTCCTGATTTATTTCTAATGCCTATTTTAGGCCTTAAGGGCCCATTTAAAGGGACTATATAATAAAATATAATTAATTTAAGATATGAATAGTAAATGACATGAATTAATTGTAATTATTTTGTAAACTCCGGTAATACTCCGTAACCTTGCTCCAATGACGAATATGGGTTAGGGGTGTTACGTTTATTGGTATCAGAGTTTCAATTTAGTTGATTCTTGAAACGTATGTAATGTGTAAAGTGTCTAGAAATACATGCCATATAAATCTATGATAGTGTGATGTGGATGATCCGATCTAACCCTTGTTTTTCTTATAGACTGTAAAGATACCAGATAGATTTGAACATGCTAGACATAATGAGGCTAATAGTAGAGTATAGACATCTAAGCACGAGAAATGTAGTAATATCCCAGTTTCTCCAATGCAAGAACAAGAACTTAAAAATATGTTCTATGGGTTTATGAACCAATGGTTTAATGAATTTATGCAAGAAAGAAATCAGACAACCTCCTCCCCCTACTGCACTATCTGAAGTGCCTTCGGTTGCACCTTCACCTCTTCCGGTAACTGAATCTATTAAGCGTACTCCTATAGAAAAATTCAAAAAATTTGGGGCCAAAGAATTTTGGGGTAGGTTAGATGATGATCTAGTCAAAGTTGAATATTGGCTTCAAAATATAGTAAGAGTTTTTGAAGAAATGGCTTATTCTCCAGATGATCATTTGAGATGTGTTGTTTCCTTACTGAAAGGGGAATCATATAATTGGTGGATGACTATAGTGGCCATGGTGCCAAAAAATAAAATCACTTGGGAATTCTTTTAGAATGAATTTAAAAAGAAATATGTTGGCAAGAGGTATTTAGATAAAAAAAAGAGAGAATTCCTTGATTTGCGGTAAGGTAACCAATCGGTAGCCGAGTATGAAAGGGAATTTGTATACCTTAGTAGATATGCCTGGAAAATTGTATCAACCGAAGAAGAAATGTGCATACGATTTGAAGAAGGACTGAATGATGATTGGGGGTAATGAGATACGAGAATTTGTTGTTCTATCAGATCGTGCTCAAAAGATGGAAGAAGTGTACAATAGAAAGATGCAGAGAGATAGACGAAATAAAGAATCCTATAAGAGAAGCTCCTCTAAATCATTTTTAGCATTTCCGGCTAAAAAGCCTAGAGAGGAATTCAATCGAGTTACTTCAATTTTTGAACAATCAAATAAGAACAAGGCGACTCAATAAGATTACGGGGTGACTATTAGACCTACGGCTAGTGTGGGTAATGTGCAAAATGTTCCTAAGCCCAAAAGTAAATATTGTGGGAAAAATCATTTCTACAAATATAAAGGTAAGGTAGGAGCTTGCTACAAATGCGGGGCCACTGACATTTTATTCGAGACTGCCCATGGCTGCAAAAAGAGGAGAAAGAACAAAAAGAAAAGAAAATAGCCACTTCCCAAAGAAGTAAACATTCAAGTCAAAGTAGTGCTACTGGGGCTACCCAAAGAAGCTACAGCTCCAAACGTAATTTCTGGTACATTCTATCTTTTTGATGTTACTGTATATGCATTGATTAACCTTGGGTCTACAAACTCTTATGTTTGCATTGCATTAGCATCAGAAAAGAAATTATCTGTTAAACCTATTGATTATGATGTTCAAGTTACTAATCCATTAGGCCAAAGTGTGATAATCAATTTAGTGTATTGAAATTGTCCACTGAAAATAAAAGGCTGTGAATTCCCTGCTAATTTGATGTTGCTACCCTTTAGGGGATTTGATGTTATTCTGGGAATGGATTAGTTAACGAAGCATGATGTTGTGGTAAATTGTAGAGAAAAACAGATTGATCTGAAATGTCAGACAGGAGAAATAATTTTGGTTGAGTTTGGGAATACAAAAGACATTGTTAGAATTATTTCGGACTTTTCAGCTCAAAGATTGTTGCGTAAAGGTAATGGCATTTTTAGCCTACATTCTAGATACTCGAGTTTCTGAATCGAAGTTAGAATAGTTACCAGTTGTTAATGAATTTGTTGATGTGTTTCCTGAGGAATTGTTGGGTTTACCACGTGATCGTGAAGTTGAATTTGTAATTGATATAATTTCGAGAACAACTCTGATATCAGTAACACCTTACAGAAAGGAACCAGCTGAGTTAAAGGAATTAAAGACACAGTTGCATGAATTACTAGACAAAGGGTTCATCAGACCGAGTATGTCTCCTTAGGTGCACCTCTCTTATTTGTGAAAAAGAAAGATGGTTCTTTGAGATTATGTATAGACTATAGACAACTGAACAAGGTTACAATTAAAAATAAATATCCTTTGCCTCGTATTGATGATTTTTTTGATCAATTAAAAGGTGCCATAGTATTTTCAAAGATAGATCTTATATCCGGGTATTATCAATTGAAGGTCAAAGAATGTGATGTACCAAAGACTATTTTCAGAACTCGATATGGTCACTATGAGTTTCTGGTAATGCCATTTGGTTTGACTAATGCTCCTGCTGTTTTCATTGATTTAATGAATCCGATTTTTCAACCTTATTTGGATAGATTTTTGGTTGTGTTTATTGATGATATATTGATCTATTCCAAGTGAAAATCCGAGCATGCATAATACTTGAGAATTGTGTTATAGACTGAGAGAGAAACAATTGTATGCAAATTTGAGCAAATCTGAATTTTGGCTACATGAAGTTGGATATATGGGTCACATCGAATCAGCCAAAGGGATTCGAGTAGACTCGAGTAAAGTATATAAAGTGGTAAATTGGAAAACTCCAAAGAATATTACAGAAGTGCAAATTTTTCTGGGTTTAGCAAGATATTACCACCGTTTTTTCAAGAATTTTTTGTTGATTGCTTCACCAATGACCCGGCTACTACAAAAAAACGTTGAATTTGTTTGGACTAAAGAGCGTCAATAGAGTTTTGATCAATTGAAGAAGATGTTAACAGAGGCTCCAGTTTTGACTCAACCAGAATCGGGTGTACTGTATGTTGTTTACAGTGATGCATCTTTAAATGGATTGAGTTGTGTACTGATGTAGTTGGGAAAAGTTGTTGCTTATGCTTCTTGGCAGTTAAAACCGCATAAGAAGAATTGTCCTACACATGATCTTGAGTTGGCTGCAATTGTGTTTGCTTTGAAAATCTGAAGACACTATTTATACGGAGAGAAATGTTATGTGTTTACAAATAACAAAAGTTTGAAATACTTGATGACGTAGAAAGAGCTAAATTTAAGGCAGAGGTAGTGGTTAGAGTTACTGAAAGATTATGACCTGGTTATTGACTACAACCCGGGGAAGGCTAATGTGGTGGCTGATGCACTTAGTCGAAAGTTGTCATTGTTTGTACTTTGAGCGATGAACGCTCATTTGTCTCTTAATGAAGATGGTTTTGTATTAGCAGAATTGAGAACGAAACCTATGTTCCATAAACAAATTTTGGAGTTGCAAGATAATGGCTCGAAATTAGTGTTGAAACGACAAATAGTTTAGGACGAGTTGAGTTCAAAGTATACCATTGATGATAATTGTATGTTGCGTTATCTCAATAGAATTTGTGTTCCGAATAATTCACATTTAAAAAATGGCATTCTTTTTGAAGCTCACAGTAGTATGTATTCCATTCATTCGGGTAGTACAAAGATGTATTGTGATTTAAAAAGAATGTATTAGTGGCTAGGTATGAAACGGAGATTTGTGAGTTTGTGGCAAAATGTTTGATTTGTCAGCAAGTCAAAGTAGAACATCAGGTACCAACGGGTTTGTTACAACCTGTCATGATTCCTGAGTGGAAATGGGAGCATATCACAATGGATTTTGTATCTGGATTGCCTATGACTCTGAGAAAGAAAGATTCGATCTGGGTGATTGTTGATAGATTGACTAAGTTGACACATTTTATCCCGGTAGAACAGACTTTTCACTTTAGAAGTTAGCAGAATTATATATGTATGAGATTGTAAGACTACATGGGGTTCCAACATCTATTATTTCGGATCAAAATCCAAGGTTTACATCGAGGTTTTAGAGTAAACTACAAGAAACTCTAGGTACTAAGATAAATTTCAGTATAGCATTTCATCCTCAGACTAACAGGCAATCAGAACAAGTGATTCAGATTCTAGAAGACATGTTGAGATGTTGTATACTCGAGTTTGAAGATAGCTGGGAAAGGTATTTACCCTTGGCCGAATTTTCCTATAACAATAGTTACCAGTCCAGCATAAAAATGACACCATTTGAAGCTCTTTATGGAAAAAAATGTAAGACTCCATTGTATTGGTCTGAATTGAGTGAATCCAAGCTAGTGGAGCCGATTTGATCAGGAAAACTGAAGATATAGTTCGAATCATCTGAGACAGTTTGAAGGTTGCTTCTGACCGTCAGAAATCATACGCAGACTTGAAAAGAAGAGATATAGAATTTTCGATTTAAAAGTCTCTCATTGGAAGAAAGTACTACGATTCGGTAAGAAAGGAAAACTAAGCTCAAGATTTATTGGACCATATGAAATTGTAGAAAGAATTTGCCCTGTGGCTTATCGATTATCTCTACCTCCAGAACTTGAGAAAATTCATAATATGTTTTTCAGTGATAAGAATAATCTCGATAGAACAATTTATCAAAATTTTGTTTCGTCTTCACTCAGATTATAACACAGGCTGTAATAGTTCTGAAGGTACTTGGTAATCAGTTTTAACTTGTTGATAAATCAGACATTTGGATACAAAGTCAGAAATATCACATTTTAAACTCATTCAACAGTACATCTGTCTTAGATTATTGTATATCATAGTACTTCCCGAATGAACAATTAATTACATGAACTCTATTTTGATACATCAAATAATCATTGGTTCTATACTGAAATTATGAATCATGAGTCAATTTATGTTGAACCCCTTTTTAACTTGCAATTACTGATGCATTTTTGAACTTCAGAAATTCGCTAAATGCTTTTAACACAGCTTAAATCTGTCCATCATCTGATAAAATCAAATGTGTATTCATAGCTCGTAAAGCAAACAAAGATTTCTTGTTCAAAATATCCGTGACTAAAAACGTTTGTCTAGGATGATAACCAATTACTGACTCAAAATCTTTCAACAATTCAAGACATCTTTGCTGTCTCAAATTCAGATCTCTCTATAACATCAAATATTTTAAATTCTTGCAGCCATCCATTAGGTTACATTACTCACCAAACAATTAACGTTGCTAACTATTCAATGCAATTACAATGTCAACCATCTCTAATTCACACGTCAAATAAATCCTTTCATGTAACTTTAACTGTATGGAAGCATAAGCCGTCACTTTACATTCTTGTACTAAAACACACTCTAAACTATTCAATGACGCATGGCTGAAAATCATTAACTCTTTACCCGATTCAGGTTGAGCTAAAACTGATGCTTCAGTTAACAGTGTTTTTAATTTTTTATTACTTTATTAACATATATTAAACCAAATCAAACTTTGCACAAACGAGAACTTCAACAATTGAAACAACTTTAATTTACAATAATATTTCTCAAATAGAACCGTACTGATTAATATAATTTTGTATCATGTCTTCTAAAATATGAATTCTTTATTCAAACAATCCATCTATTTACCCGTGGACACACAAATTTTATTTCCAAACCCAAGGATAAACTCAAACACATATAACTCAATTAACCTTTCAAGCGAATAACTCAATCAAACTAAACAACTGAATCAATCTTGTCTGTCAGACAATAACTTTTCAAAGAAAACCTTTCTTCTTGTTTTCAAGATAACTCAGGCATACAGTTTATTGTAATTTCTTCAGAATACTAGTCAAAGATCTTCTTAAAAACTGCATAACCTGAATATGACATAACATTCCATCCTTACTCAATGACACATATCAAGATTAACCTGGAAGTGATAACTATTATACAGATTTGAACTTGATCTTCTATCCTCTATGCTTTTGCCGATGTCAATTCCCTTTCAAGAAAACTAGTAAAGATTATAATAAAGCTATCTTAACTATTAATCATCGAAGCATTGTACTATACTAAAGCCACCTCCGTCAGATAAAAATCATAATGGCATAATAAGACTGACATCTCAACCATATAAATAAATAATATCCCAGCTGTTAATAATGTATTTTGAACACAAAAGAAAATCAAATATGGTTTCAACATAAATAAATGCAGAAACATAACCTATATAAATCTGATGACAATATCACTGTACTCCCATGATCAAACCAGAAATTATAATCATAATAGATATATTCATCTCCGTCAAAAGAATATCTCTTGTAGATAATCACATAGAATCATAATAAAATTGAGGTAGCAAAATCTCAAAGTATGAAACTATACAGAATTTCTAAAAATTACAACCCATATAGAATGATAAAGATCTCAATGATATACCAGAGAAATTTCAGAAGAAAACAACACTCATAAGCACTAAAATAAACTGTGACAGACGCAATATAATCTTCATGTATATTCAAAAAAACAATAACCAATAGAAACAGAATACTAGCGTTATACGAATTTTACCGTTGACTTTTCTATCAACACAATGGAATAGAATACTAGGGAAAATAGAGCAATGCTGATCATAACCCAAATAGACCAACAATGCTTTCGTCTATTAGTATTTTTAGCTAGTGTATTCATTGGACAATAATCTCATCCGAAATTGAACTGCTACATATATCTCTGAGAATGAATGAACCCATAGAATACCTAGAAAAGTTCATTATAATCTACTCAACTATAACCACTATGCTCGGATATCTTTGCCATTCAAACTTGATTCTACTGACTATTATAGTCATCACTAGTCGCACATTATTCCATTCACTAACGAAAATCAATTCAAAAGAATTTCTAGTTAATATATTCTTTAGACATCATACCTGAATATTTTGTTTCCATCTAATTCGACTTCTTCTTTAACAGTGGCATTGCATAATCTGAATGATCCTCAGAACGATCCAATATCTCTTCTAGTACTGTCTTTGCTTGCTGACTTATTCTCCTATCTGATTACAGTATTAACCCTTCAATTGCGAAACTTTATAATTCTACACACGTGAGCTTCTTCAGTCTAAATATTACAAATTTTCATTGTAATACCTTACTGATGAGGGGGTGAGGGTCGTAAAGCCTCAAATTTAACTCTCAGACATATATATACACATAACATAACATTTATCAATAACATGATATTATGAACTTCTATTCATACCTTTATGAGTTTTAACTCATCATAAACACATTTTCACTCAAACATTTGAGCACCACTTTCTGCACTATAGGAATTAGCTCAGCTGGAAAGCACATCTATCTAATTAAAACAATTCTCGTCAGAATTGGAAGATATCACACTATCACAGGTTAAATATGACATGTATAGCTAGACTCATATATGCTACGTTAGTCCTAGAATTGACTAAACCGTAGCTCTAATACCAATAAAATATAACACCCCTAACCCGTAATCGTCACTGGAATAGGGTTACTAGGCATTACCGATCAAATCATAGCATACAACATACATTTCTTGAACATAAAGCCATTATCGCATAAACATTAATCAAACATAATTATACTATCCCTTATAAGGCTCTACGATATCTTAAAATATGCTTGAAAGGGTTTGCGACTAAACCGATAGCACTTGAAATCTTTGGGAAACTTATAAAATTTTCATTCATACAGGGATCACACGCCTATGTGAACAGGCCGTGTACCTCACACGACCACCAGACACGCCGTGTCATAAGCCGTTTGGAAACAGGGCATAATACTGACTTGCATCACATGGTTAGAGACATGCCCGTGTGCCATGACCGTGTGAAATCTAGAGGATATACTGACTTGGTCACACAGCCAACCACATGCCCATATGCCAACCCGTGTGCCACACACAGGCAGTAGACACGCCCGTGTGCTTAAGTCGTGTAACTCACTAACTTGTTTAATTAAGTTACAGTAGACACACGGTTGAGTCACACGCTCGTGTGCTCAACTGTGTGGGTGAAATTAAGTTTGGTTTAAGCCACATTTCTCACCCTCTTCAAGCATACCTAAACCACATCATTTCATACCATTTCAGTGCACTTATAGGCAACCAAAACATGCCAATTCATATACAAATCATGCTATTTCATCTTCAACCATTTCACTACTCAAATCATAAACATACCACATTAATATGTCATAACCAACATTTTTCACTTATCTTTCATATCTATGTTCTCACCGTATTATCATCTAATTCATGCCACAAAATATACCAATTCATCATCATCAAAATGTACCAATTCATCATCCCTATACCATACCAAACATGCCAAAACACAAGGCTATATATATATACATCATATACCACTTATAAAACTTATGAATTAAGGCAATGGCCAAATACACACCAACATTTACATCATATACAAGCCAAAATCACATTCAACATTACCAAACACATTTCCACATAACTCAAGCCTATTCATGCCATATAATCAAGTCACAAGTGTATAAATACCAAAATCAAAAACCGGATAGTGTGATGTGATCTCCGCCGACTTCCAACCCGAGCGAACGTCTGAATCACTATAAAACATAGAAAAATAACACAAAGTAAGCTATAAAGCTTAGTAAGCTCATATGATATTAAACTTATCTTATTGAATAAGCACATATTAAGCATTTACATATACTATATTATAAATTCCTTTGATTTCACCTTTATACCATAATTCCAATCACATAATTAACAAAACTTCACAAGTTTATTTATTTCTATGCTCATACGGATCAAAAACATTCTTATCAATTCGATCACATTTACATATACAAAATCAACTAACTATATAACTTCATTCAAACCAACATTCCTCACATCTTCTTTAGCCAAGGTGAATCATATTAATTATCATCAAGTAACAATATTTCGCACGTTATATACCTTTTGTATATATAATTAAAACAAACATAACTCATGCCTCATTTAACATCCAATTTATACCTCTATATAGCCAAATGAACCCATTTTGGCATAAAACATATTTATAAACAAGTCTTTCTCATTTCATTTACATGATACAATATGAACTCACCACTTTCATTCGATTCTCACATAAGTTTAGTACGTACCTGTATTACTTATTTCGATCATACTTTCATTCTTGTCTTGACTATGACCGTCGAACCATTCAGAATCGCTAAGGATACTTGGAAATCTCCTATAACTCATACAATGCGATATCTTAGATATGGTCTTACATGTTATAGTATATCAATGCCAATAGCCCAACTATGGTCTTACAAAAATCTCATATTGATGCCAATGTCCCAGAGATGGTCTTACACGAAATCACATCCTAGTAATCCTAATGTCATGACATTTAGATCCTAAGCTATTCCTAAGGTTCGTACAGGACTTCTGGATGTCATAACTCTGTCGATTGTACTCATACCCATTTTCAATCAGCATTATAATTCAATTCAACAATAATAATAAATTTATAGCACAATTTAACAACATTTATTAACATACGAACTTACCTCAATTGTTAAACGACGGAACGGATCGACTAGTCCGATACTTTATCTTTTCCTCGATCTAGACCTGTATTTCACTTTTCTCAATCAATTAAGTCATGCAAGTGACGAACTTTCAAAGGCTTCAATGGTGTTCTTTTTCTTTCACTTTCGGTGGAAGATGATGAGAGATAAGCATGAAATTGTCTTTATTTTATTTAATTTAACTTATTACACTAATTACCATTTTTCCCTTTGTTATAAACATTAAAATTTCACCAAAATATGCACATAACTGTCCACTTACAGTATAAAAGGGCTAATTACAACATAAATCCCCCAACTACTTTATCTCTTAGCCATTTAATGCATTTGAACTATAGAACTCACATTTTTCACTTTACGCAATTTAGTCTTTTTTATCAAATTAGAAACCCAACGATAAAATTTCTTTACGAAAATTTCACACAACTCTAATATCATGCTGTAAATTTTAAAATAATAATAAAATAAATTTTTTTATGCCAGATTTGTGGTCTGAAAACCACTGTTTCGATTTAGCTAAAAACGGGCTATTATAACAGTATCTGAATTTATTCTTAGGTAACAAATTTCGAGAACGAAATTTTCTAAAGGGGCAGAGTTGTAACAACCTAATTTCCAGTGGTGTCAGAAATAGTGGTTCGAGACCACTAAAATCGACAAGTGAGTTCGAAAATTTTATTGTTTATTATTTATGAGTTAAATGTGATTTTAGGAAGACTTTTGAATTAGTAATTTGTGTTTTAGATGGAATTATTAGGTTAAGTGATTTAAAAAAAGAGGTATCGAGACCTCAATTTCATAAAATGAGCTGTAAATATTTTTATAAATATTTATGGAGTGCCAATAGGTTAGTATTAAAGTTTTGTTAGAAAATTTTAACGTTTTAATAGTTAATTAATTAAAAAGGACTAAATTGAAAAAGATGCAAAACTTGCTAAAATGATTAAATAGCTCAAGTGTTGGGGACTAAAAGGGTAAATTAAACAAAGAGGAAAGTTTGGACGGCATAAGCAGAAAAAAAAATCAAAGGATTAGTGTGAACAAGGGGTAAAATTCGAAATTTTGTAAAATTAAACTTAGAAATTGAAATAACAAGAGAATTCTAGACAATTTCTCTTCAAAAACTTCAGGAAAACACCACAAGAAGGTTTCTTAAGTTGAATTTCATACTTTTTTTCCAAGTGAGTTCAGTTCTTGCCTTTTTCTTGTAATTTTTGTGTTTTTAAAACTTTTACAATTAGGTCCAACTATTTAATTCTTTAGTTTTTGATTTCATGGATAATTTTGAAAGTTACCATTGATAAGTGTTGATTTTTTATGATGAATTAACATGGATTTGAAGCTTTAATTTTGTTATATGATGATTTTATTAAGTGATTTGAATAGAAATTGATTTTAGGACCTAATTGTGAAAAAGATTAAATATTAGGGTTTATTATTAAATTATGTTTATCAAAGGCTTTGTAATAGCTTAGAATATTTAGATGAAGTGTTAATTGAGAAAAATTAGCTCATTTGATGGGTTAATTGCTGAGGGACTAAATTACAAAAATTGTAAAAGTTAGGATAATTGTGTAATTTTGAAAATTTAGGGGTATAAATTGTGAAGTGAATTAGAATTGAAATATATGCTAATGAATGAGTAATTTTATATATATTTTAGATCAAAAGCCCGTAGATCAACGGGAAAAGGGAAATTAACAGAATAGTCCCTGAACTACTACAAACTCTACTAATCTACCTTAGGTAAGTTTATATGGTTAAACTTTAATGTTTATTTATTACATTGAAGAATGTTATTATGCTTTTATTCATATCTAATGTTGAAAATAAAATTATCGTTGAAATATGAAATTGAAATAAATGTTCAAAATGAGTGGAATGCAGGATTGGATACATTCGTTCTGTGGTAAAAGATGAATTGACGGATAAGACCATGGTTGAACCATGGCATGTTTATATGTAAGACCATAGTTGGGCTATGGCATTAATGTAAAGGATGAATTAACGGATAAGACCATAACTAGGTTATGGCACTATGAACGTAAGACCATGGTTGGTCCATAGCAGTAATTAATATAAGACCATCGCTGGGCTATGGCTATCTGATCACAAGACCATAGCTGGGCTATGGCAATCTGATGATAAGACTATAACTAGGTTATGACACTACGAATATAAGACCATGGCAGAGCCATGGCAACATACATGTAAGACCATAGTTGGACTATGGCATAAAGAAAACGATGTACTCATATCTGTAAGTCGTTCCTCGATTCAATAAGAATTGGCAAAAGACCTGTAACACCCCAAACCTGGACTAGACGTTATGGTCGAATCTAGTGATGTCACAAGGAATGAAATTCGAAAACTAGTTTCTCGAGTTAAAAACCATTCGAGTTAATTAGTCTTTATTTTTAATTTCGAAGTAAAAACGCATGTTTTTCGAAATATCTAAATTCATATCTTTTTAGTGAAAGCTTTGAAAACACTTATCTCAGAAAAACTCGTTTGATCAGAGGGAAAATCGTGTTTTAACATGCCTTGTAGTAATAAATCGTAAAACAAATTGAGAAACTGAAAATTTAAAGCCAGACAGTCCAAAGTCCATAAATTACATCAAAACCCCAAATAAGTAATAAAATCTAAAAATTTGTGAAAAACAGTCTAAAATTTACGTGTGGCCATCGTTGAGTCCTCTGCTGCGCCGATCCCTCAAGTCTAGGAATTACCTATACAGGTTAAATAAAAAGGGTGAGTTTTCGCAAGCTCAATGTGTAATCCCCACAAAAAACATGCATACAGAAATACATCAGAATACAATCATTTATAGTCTGGGCCTGAGCCCATTACAAAATCAATTTGGCCTTAGTCCATTCAGATTCAATCTCAAAATTATATTAGGGCCTTGGTCCATATCAGACACAGAATGCAGATACAGTAAATCAGAATCCTACCCACCAGCCTCTACACACCATCTCCGTCCAACCCTACACACCTTGTGGGGATTAAATCAACCCATCCATCCCTACACACCAAAAAATTTACAGCTGAGCTGCCAGATAACAGGCTTAAGAGCCTTTCAGATACTTCCTCTAAACATCATCAACCCATCTCGATGCAATGCAACATACCATAAATGACATGTAATTTGCTAATAACAGAACATACATTCAGTTTAGTACAGATATCAAGCTCATTTAGACACCATACAATCAAATCACATAATTAGGGGTCTAAGTAAAGCTTGCCGACCCTCTAGTAGGTCCACAGTCAACTTGGGCGACCCGTGCAACCTTACAGGATATTTTAGAAAAATAGGCTCACAAGCCCATGTGGCCTACCCGTATGGGCCCACACGCCTGTGTGGCCCACACTGCCCAAATTGGCCTTGGCCGTGTGGATCACATGGCCTAGTGTCGAGCTCGTGTGTTACACATAGCCTTATTTGGCCATCACAAGGCCATGTCGTGCGCGTATGACCTGACTCGTCAATCACACGGCCGTGTCCCCTCACACGGCCTACCACACGGGCGACCACACGCCTGTGTGGTGTCGATAGTTTACTTTTTCAGCTTTTGCTGAATCTCGTTTTCTGCGTTTTCAGGTACACACCTAGTAACATTTTAGTGCAACAACACTCCCGAGATAATCAGTACCTAATAATTGATAGAACCAAATCTAGAATCAGTCTTAAGATTCGATTAAATCGAAATTTGAAACCTACCACTCAAAACAAGCGTTTAACACTCACCCCAAAAATCCAAATGGCTCGATTACGAGTCAGCACAATGAGAACTCCACTCCTCCCGATTCGCTGTGGTTAAAACATAAATTCCCCATAACAAAGAATTCTACACACTTCAAACGAGTTAAGGAAAAGGCTACCTATTCGAGTGAAAAAGAAAAACACTTCCACTTACCAAACTATCACAGTCACGCGTTGAATAAGAGAAAACCACACAGAAAAGAGATCAAGAAGAAAATAAAGATGAAGAAGGGACGAAATTTGGCAGAGAGGGGGAAAATGGCATTACAATTTTGGAAGAAGAGAAAAAACCAAAATTTTTGAGAAAAAGAAAAGAAAATAATATTTGATAACTCCTACCCATAACCCTCAAATATCTCTCATTATCCCACTAACCAACTACTACCCAGAAACCATCTACAGTACAACTCTACACGGAAACTGAGCAAAAATAAACTCCCCTACTCGTGCAAGGATTCAAACTCCAGACCACCAGTACATCAATACACCTCTTAACCACCAGACCAGCAGGCCCATTCTGTCAATTACTTACCACCTTTTATTTAAAAACCAAAAACCACAAATTGGGCTTTATTCATAAAAATACCAAAATTTGCCCAAGTAAAGGCTTGAACTTGGGACCTCTCACACACACCCAGAACACTTAACCGTTGAAGCAGATACACACTTGTGTCTCAATTTAACAGAAACAAAAATATAAATTTTTGGGGTGCTACAACTCTGCCCCCTAAAAGAAAATTTCGGCCTCGAAGTTTACCTGATCAGAACAGATGTGGATATTTCTGACGCATCGCATCCTCAGGCTCCCACATAGCCTCCTCAGTGCTATGATTCTGCCACATCACCTTCAATAAAGGAATGGATTTCCTCCTCAGGACCTTAACGTCATGATCCAGAATCTGACCCGACTCCTATTCGAAGGTCAAGTCTGGCCTAACCTTAATTTTCTCCATAGGAACAATATGAGTAGGATTAGAGCGGTAGCGTCTCAACATAGAGACGTGGAATACATCATGAAAGCGATCCAATTTCGGAGGTAGCTCCAACTGATAAGCGATAGGTCCCACACGTCTCAGAATTCGGTAAGGCCCAATAAATCTAGGGCTCAACTTGCCCTTACAGCTAAACCTCAAAACCTTCTTCCATAGCCAGACCTTGAGAAACACGAAGTCCCTCACAGAGTACTCGATCTCATGTCTCTTCAGATCAGCATAAAACTTTTTCCTGTCAGAAGCTACCTTCAATTGATCCCAGTCTCGAAAACCAACTCAGGACCCAGAACACGTTGTTCGCCCAACTCAGTCCAACATAAAGGAGTGCGACACTTACGACAATACAAAGCCTTGTAAGGTGCCATCTGGATTCTATACTGAAAATTGTTATTATAGGCGAACTCTGCCAACGGCAAGTACTTCTCCCAACTACCTCGAAATGAATCACACAGCTCCTCAACATAACTTCCAGTATCTGAATCACCCTCTCAGATTGGCCATCTGTCTGAGGATGGAAAGCGGTTCTGAATTCCAACCTTGAACCTAGAGCTTCATGTAGCTTTTTCTAGAATCGAGACGTGAAGCGAGGATCCCTATTAGAAATGATCGAGACAGGTACTCCATGCAATCTCATTATTTTCGATACGTAAAGCTTAGCCAATTTGTGAAGAGAAAAGTTTGTCCTAACTGGGATGAAGTGAGTAGACTTGGTCAATCGATCCACGATAACCTAGACAGAATTTTTCTTAGTGGGTGTTAGAGGAAACCCACTAACAAAGTCTATCGTTACTTGCTCCCATTTCCACAATGGAATCTTAACCTGCTGCAGCAAACCTGAAGGTAGCTGATGCCCAGCCTTAACCTGCTGGCAAGTGAAGCAGCTAGCAACGAAGTCAGTAACATCACGCTTCAACCCTGGCCACTGCTGTAACTCTTGAAGATCTTGGTACATCTTATTCCCACCAAGATGCATAGCATAGGGATTACTATGCACTTCCCTTAGAATCGACTATCTTAAATCCTCATCATCCGGTACACAAGTCCGACTGCGAAAACAAAGTACCCCATCACTATTTATCCCAAAATCAGTAGTGTCACCATTCTCAACCTGACGGAAATGTAACTCAAGAGACTTATCCCCTATTTGTTTACCTCTGATCTGCTCAATCCATGTCAGTTTCACCTGAAATTCAGCCAATAGACTCCCATCGTCAAATAGGCTAAGTCAAGCGAACATCGCTCTCAAATTGGTCATAGCCCTACGGCTCAATGCATCAGCCACCACATTAGCCTTGCCAGGATGGTATTCAATGGTACAATCATAATTCTTAAGCAGCTCAATCCATCTTTGCTGCCTAAGATTCAACTCCTTCTGAATGAAGATATACTTGAGGCTCTTATGATCAGTGTAGATATACACTTCTCACCGTACAGATAGTGCCTCAAGATTTTCAAAGCGAAAACTACGGCGGCCAATTCCAAATCATGTGTTGGATAGTTAGCTTCATGAGTTTTGAGCTGACAAGATGTATATGCCACCATCTTCCCATCCTGCATCAACACACAACCCAAACCGACATGTGATACATCACTATATACCACAAAGTCTTTACCAGACTCAGGCTGTATCAGAACAAGAGCCTGAGTCGGAACAGTCTTGAGCTTCTCGAAGCTCTCTTACTGTGCATCAGTCCACACCAAAGGAACTCTCTTACGTAGAAGCTTAGTCAACAGAGCTGCGATCAAGGAGAACCCTTCTACAAAGCACCGATAGTAACTTGCCAACTCCAGAAAGCTGCAGATCTTAGACATATTCTTCGGCTATTTACAATCCAACACCACATCAATCTTACGAGAATCAACTCGTATCCCCTCAACAAAAAATATATGTCCCCAAAAGGTTACTTGCAGAAGCCAGAACTCACACTTGCTGAACTTCAAATACAGCTATTTCTCACGAAGAGTCTGTAGTACCACTCTAAGATGCTCGTTGTACTCGTCTTCAGTTTTAGAATACACCAAGATATCATCAATGAACACTACCATAAACTAATCCAGATAGGGTTAATACTCAGTTCATCAAATCCATAAATGCCGCTGGTGCATTAGTCAAGCCAAAGGGTATAACTAGGAACTCTTAATGTCCATATCGAGTCCTAAATTTTATCTTATGCACATCAGCCTCCTTAACCCTCAATTAATGATAACCCGAACGTAGATCAATCTTGGAAAACACAGAAGCCCCTCTAAATTGGTCGAGCAAATCATCAATTCTCGGAAGTGGATACTTATTCTTGATCATCAGCTTGGTTAAATGCCGATAATCGATACACATCCGCATGGATCCATCATTTTTCTTTACAAACAATACCGGTGCTCCCCATGGAGACACACCCCGATGGATGAACGCATGATCTAACAACTTCTGAATCTAAGCCTTAAGCTCCGTAAGCTCTTTCGGTGCCATTCGGTAGGGGCGATAGACACTAGAGCTGTACCCGATAAAAGTTCAATTTCAAATTCCACTTATCGGCTCAGAGGCAAACCCAGTAGTTCCTTAAGAAAGACATCCAGAAAATCCTTGACAGTTTTGATATCCTTTACAGACGAATCCCCAAAATAAAAAACACTTATATAGGACAAATATGCCTCAAATCACTTCCGGACCAACCTTTCCTCCACCAACGCAGAAATCACATTAGTCAAAAAATCCTGACGTTTCTCAATCACAACTACCTTGTCATCCTCCTCGATTCTCAAAACGACCCTCTTAGTCACACAGTCCAAACTTACTCGGTGCTTGACCAACCAGTCCATTCCTAGAATCAAATCAAACTCCTCGAGTGAAAGCTCCATCAGATCAGCCAAAAATACTGTCCCTTGGACCTCTAACGGAATGTCTCTATACAATTTACTGACTCGGATAGATTTCCCCAAAGGACTCAGAACAATCACCTCACTAGAAGTACTCTCAATTGGAGTCCCCAAAATTTCAGACATAGTACTTGCTGCGTATGAGTGTGTAGAGCTTATGTCTATTAGTGCAAGATAAGGTACATTATAAACTAAAAATATACCCGTAATGACATCTAGAGCATCTCGGTCCTCTTGGCAATGAGCAGTATAGACAAGAGAAGGTTGCCTTGCCTCTGCATGTCCAGCACCTCTGCCTGGTGCTCTTTGTCCATGGCTTATACCATTACCACCCCTAACCTGACCACAACCCCTAGGTGGCTACTAAACTACCCTTGGCGACTGTGCAGTACCAGAACCAAGAGCTTGCATCTGATTGGACCTTAGCGAATAATCTTGAAGATGGTGCTCAGTAGACCCACATCTCAAACATGCCCCAGTCGTCCTCTAACATTCGCCCGGATGGTGTCTACCATAATTCCCACAAGGCAAGATCCCAGTAGGTGCAACAGGAGGCCCAACTCTAACTGGCCCATCAGATCTGGCCTTTTTCTTAGGCCTCATCATAGAACTCAAGGGCTCCGAATCCCTCTTATTCTTATCCCTCTCTCTATCTTTATTTTGGCGCTCAGTGCGCTTCACCTCCTCGGCGATCTTTGCCTTCTCTACCAAAACTGAGAACTTATGTTTCCTCTGTGAAGTAATCAAAACCCTCAAATTATCCCTAAGGCTATCTTCAAACCGGACACACCTCTCATATTCAGTCTCTACCATACCCTGCGCATAGCTGCTCAACCTTAGAAACTCAGCCTCATATTCGACCACTGAACTGTCCCCTTGCATGAGATTTAGAAACTCACGTCTACTAGCATCGATGTAGCTTGCCCCCACATATTTACCTTGGAAAGCAGACTTATAGAAATCCCATGTCAATCGTTCGAGCTGAATACCCTCCTTAACGGTCAGCCACTATTGGTATGCTTCATCGCGAATTAAGGAAACAGTCCCTTACAATTTTTGCTCAGGGGTAAAGTCCAGATCATCCATGATTCTTTCTATGGCCTCCATCCAATACTCGCCCATGTTAGGTGTGACTCTAGTGACACCCCTGAATAGCTCAGCCTCATTGGACTGGAGTCGTTCTGTAACTGACCACTGACCCCTAAATTCAGTATTAGGCACAACGACCCTCTCTAATATCCTAAGCATAGCCTGGGACAATGTGTCATCCCCAGCCATGCAATCATGAGACCCAGTCTCAACAACAAGTGATTAGGCAAGTTATTAGAAGATGAGGACCGAGCTCGAGCCCATTTACGACCCCTACCACGGCCTCTAGTACCCTATCCGCAGATACCTCGTGTGCTCATATCTAATCGAATTATCTGTATTAAGAGTTTTATGAATCAGTTACAATTCAATAGTTATTAGCAGATGTTTTAAGTAAACAGTTTCAGAAGTTCAGAGTGATTTTCGTAATTCGCAGTCTCAGTATACGCTAACTAAAATGTTTTCAGAATAGTCTATATCAATGTTTTCAGAGTAAAATATCAGTAGTTTCTAATCAGTTTTTCAGGTCTGGGGATTACCTGTACAGATTAAACAGAAAGGGTGAGTTTTCGTAAGCTCAGTGTGTAATCCCTACAAAAAAATATGCATACAGAAACACATCAGAATACAGTCATTTACAGTCCGAGCCCGAGCCCATTACAAATCAATTTAGCCTTAGCCCATTCAAATTTAATCTCAGAATTATATTAGGGCCTTGGCCCATATCAGACATAGAATGCAGATACAGTAAATCAGAATCCTACCAACCAGCCTCTACACACCATCTCCGTCCAGCCCTACACACCATGTGGGGATTAAATCAACCCACCTATCCCTACACACTATACTGTACCGAAATGCGACACAAAATCAGAAATTTGCAGCTGAGCTGCCAGATAATAGGCTTAAGAACCTTTTAGATACTTCCTCCAAACATCATCAACCCACCTCGATGCAATGTAACATACCATGAATGACGTGCAAATATGCTAATAATAGAACAAACATTCAGTTCAGTACAAATATCAAGCTTAGTTAGACATCATACAATCAGATCATATAATTAGGGGTCTAAGTAAAGCTTACCTACCCTACAGTAGGTCCACAGTCAAATTGGGTGACCCGTGCAACCATATGGGATATTTCAAAAAAATGGGCTCAGACGCTTATGTGGCCTACCCGTGTGGGCCCACACGGTCCAAATTGGCCTTGGCCATGTGGATCACACGGCCTAGCCCACAATTTCACACGCCCATGAGAATTACTCGTGTGGCCTGCACGACCCAATTGGTCGAGCCCATGTGTCTCATTTGGCCATCACACGGCCGTGTCAGGCGTGCACGGCCTGACTCGTCGATCATGCGATCGTGCCCCCTCACACGGCCTACCACACGGGTGACCACACGCCGTGTGGCATCGATAGTTTACTTTTTTAGCTTTTTTCGAATCTCATTTTCTGTGCTTTCAGGTACACAACTGGTAACGTTTTGGTGCTACAACACTCTTAAGATAACCAATACCTAATAATTAACAGAACCAAACCCAGAATCAGTCTTAAGATTTGATTAAATCATAATTCAAAACCTACCACTCAAAATAAGCGTTTAACGCTCACCCCCAAAACTCTGAATGGCTCGATTACGAGTCAGCACAATGAGAACTCTGCTCCTCCCTATTCGTTGTGGTCTAAACATAAATTCCTCGTTAACAAAGAATTCTACATACTTCAAATGAGTTAAGCAAAATGCTACCCATTCGAGTGAAAAAGAAAAACACTTCCACTTACCAAACTATCGTTGTCACACGTTGAACAAGAGAAGACCACACAGAAAAGAGATCAAGAAGAAAAATGAAGATGATGAAGGGACGAAAATTGGCAAAAAGGGAAAATGGTGTTAGAATTTTGAAGTAGAGAAAAAACCAAAATTTTCGAGAAAAAGAAAATAAAATAATATTTGATAACTCCTACTAATAACCCTCAAATATCTCCCACAATCCCACTACTTCCCAGAAACCATCTACAGCACAACTCTACACGGAAACTAAGTAAAAATAAACTCCCCTGCTCGTGCAGGGATTCGAACTCCAGACCGTCAACACATCAATACACCTCTTAACCATCAGACCAGCAAGCCCATTCTTTCCATTACTTACCACCTTTTATTTAAAAACCAACAACCACAGATTGGGTTTTGCTCATAAAAATACCAAAATTTGCCCAAGTAAAGGCTTGAACTTGGGACCTCACACACATACCCAGAACACTTAACCACTGAAGCAGATACATACTTGTGTCTTAATTTAACAAAAATAAAAATATAAATTTTTGGGGTGTTACAAGACCTATGTGAATAAATTGTAAGATATATTGATTAATAATGTTATTGACCTAATGGAAGTGTGCTCATTGATTTATGTTGTGTTTGACAAGAAGATCATATTATTTATTTGCAATTTAATTTATTATATTGAGTTTGGTAAGATCAATTTTTAACTTAATGAACTTACTAAGCTTCGATAAGCTTACTCGTGTTGTTTTATGTTTTTGTATATTAACGTGAAATCAGAGGATCGTATCAGCTCATTGAGTCACACTATCCAGTTTGCTCAGGTAGATTTTGTTATACATACTATGGTTTATATGGCATGTATAGGGATTGGTATGATTTTAAGTAAAGTTGGTTTGTGTAATATTGATAAACCGTAATTTATACATATTTTTATCCCATGTTTAGCACATTTATTGATGAATTCTCTTTAGATATGGTGAATTTGATGCTCCTAATCCTTTAATTTTATGTTTTATACTTAGGTGAACATAGGAGAGTAAAAAAAGAGCGAGAAACGGGCCAAAAACGGAGAAAATAGGCCAACGTGGGAAATTAACACGGCATGGACTTCCTCACACAGGTAGACCACTCATATGTGCCCTTTTAGCAGAATTGAGCGCGACTTACACGGGTAGACCATACGGTCGTGTCTATTCAAAAGACTCTAACACGGTTTCGAGCAATCGAACACAAGCGTGTCCCTGTCAAGCCCAAGTTGAGTTCTATTCGAAAAAGGCCACTCTTGAGGGTTCTAAGGCATTCTAAAGCCTATTTAAACACTAGAGAGGAGGATGAAAAGACACACGGAGTGGGAAGTAGGAATTTGCTCGAAGAAAGCCGATTGATCCATCTCAGAAGCTAGATTCTCCTTCAAGACTAAATATCTCCCTTCAATTTCCCTTCAGGAGTTTTGGGTTTTTTTTTTATGTTTTGTTTTCAATATTCTTCTGAGATGTTGTCTTTTATAATTATGAACTAAACCACCTAAATACCTAAGGGGAATGAAACCTAAGACGAATCTTGTTATTATATTCTGAATTGTATGATAAATATTTGGCTTGTTCTTAATTATGTGTTCTTAATTCTTGCTTCAATATTTCAGGATATTGATTCAAGTTGATACACTTATTCAGAGGAGAAAAAGTCCCTGTCTAAGAGTAAATTTGTCATAATTAAGCGGAGTTGATTGCACGCCTAGAGATAGGGTGACAAGATTTTGCCAGATTAGGGTGAAATCTAATAAGGGAATCCATAGATCGAGTTAATGCAACACTAGGGGTGTTAATTAGAAAGAGATTTAAATTAATCAACCTAGGGTTAGACGTTGTTAGTCTCGAGAGAGATAATAATATAATTTAGGGATTTCTACGGAACAAGTCGAATGAATAAATCGTCTGATTTAGAGTCAAATAACAAGTGAATTCTAGGTGGATTTTCCCTTGGGTATTGTCTTAATCAATCAAATTTTGCAAAAGTATTTTCCCCAATTTTCTTTCTGTGAATTTTTAGTTAGTTAATTAGTTTAGATAAAACAAACCCCTTTATTTTTAGGCTAGATAATAAGAAAAGAGTTAATACTAGTACTTTTAGTTCCTTTGGGTTCGACATCCCGGTCTTGCTAAAACTATACTACTGTTCGATAGGTACACTTGCCTTCGTCGTGATAATAGTTAGTCTTCAAGAACGATCAAATATATATTTATTAAAACTTATCACGAATCAACACGATCAAATATTATGAGTTATACTTTGTTTAAGTTTCCAATCAACTTATATAAGTATGAATTAAACATGCATGAGGTGTATTTAAAATGATTAATTGATGGTTAATTAATAGGTATAATGAGGTATAATTTGACTTAATAAATTTAGTAAAATATGCATAAATATGTATATGGTTGATTTGGTAAGATTGAATATTTGAATATATGTAATGATATGTTTGTTATAAGACTTAGTATTAGTTTGAATAGAAAGTCTTATTGTATTTTGTGAGTGTGGAAATGATTGTGCCTAGGTTGATGTCAAAATAGGTGAGAAAAGTGGCCTTAAAAATGACCTATTTTCGTCCACACGGGCATGTGTCTCACCCGTGTGTGACACACGGCCTGGTACATGGCCATGTGGTCTGGCTATGTGTCCCCTGCATCTTAAAAATTCAAAACACCTAAGTTTTTGCACAAGGCCTAGCATATGGGCGTGTGACTTGATCGTGTGACCCTTGCACATTCACACGGCCAAGAACAAAGACGTGTGGTTGGCCATGTGACCCAGGTCAGAGAGTTACATGGGTAAGGACATGGGTTGGGACACGGTCGTGTGTTCCACGTCGAATTCCCACACAACCTAAGACATGGGCGTGACTTCTGGCCGTGTAAGCCACACGGACGTGTGTCCCTTGCACCTAGGAAAAATTTTAAAATTTCACGAAAAATTGTCTGAGTTTCTAATTCAGTCCCGATTTATTTCTAATGCCTATTTTAGGTCTTAAAGGTCCATTTGATGGGACTAAATAATAAAATATAGTTATTTTAAGATATGAATAGTAAATGAAATGAATTAATTGTAATTATTCTGTGAACTCCGGTAATGCTCTGTAGTCTTGTTTCGGCGATGAATATGGGTTAGGGGTGTTACACAATTTGTGAGCCTAATTCCACTTTTTTCATAAACCTCAAATGAAACCATGAGCCTAACACATCAATTCTTGATCCTTTTTTTCTTTTTGGTCCCAATAGAAACCTAAACGTCGAGCCATTAATATTGAGAGCTAGGTAGATACGTCCAAAAGGTTTCAAACTAATTGTAAGTGAAAACTAAGGGACAGTATAGTATAATGAGTACAAGATTCTTGCAAAGTTGTGCGTGAATGAAAGAAAATCTAGGGTAAAAAAAACTTTAAAAAGGCCAAAACGAAGCGAGAAAATCTAGAATGTACAAAATCAAAGTGAGTAAGAAAGAAAAAAAAGAAAGAGAAAGAGAAAGGAAAATACTCAGTTTTGCACATAAGACCCGCTAAGATTATTGTGTTCACCAATATTATATTGTACCTTAGTAAATGGAGAGAAAAGGAAGGCGAGAGAAGTGGATATAAGCTGGTAAGCTAAGGGATATAATTGGGGTAGTATCAAGGTCAATATAAAGTGTCAAACTATTTCCGTGTTTAAACTGTTTTGTAGAGTTGGTTCTTCAATTCCAAACCAACCTAAGTCGCAGAACGTTACTAGCTAAAACATTCTATGTGACCTAGATAATATGATTCAATGAATTTTAAACAAAGTATTGACATTTCTAACCACTTGTATTCTTCAAACATAAATGTAAATTTTGCGTACTTGTTTTGATGGAGTAATATGCTTAACATTCTTGAATTTGTTTACCTTGTAACCTAGTGAACTAATATGTTTGATACTGAAAATCAGAAATTGATTATAAATCGCACTAGAATTACAAGTTTATTTAATTGTATTGTTGTGTTTATATTGTTCCGAACTAATCTCATGTATTTAGCATGCTCAAGCATAATTTAGCTAATTTTATTTTTGTATTTTTTGCATTTTTTTATTGTTTGAGGAAAAGTACCGACTTAAGTGTGTGGGAGTTTGATCTGCCACAATTCATTATGGCAAACTAGGATCTTTTTGGCTATTAACGAGCTTGTTTTCTAGTGTTTTTATATGTTTTAAAATTATTTTTGATTTTTATTACTTTATGTTTAATTCATGCAAAATAAGTATTTTTTATGCAATTTCTAGCCATTTGATGACCTAGTGGACCTATACAGGCCTAGGAATGAACTAACAAGCTACTTGATTGTGCATAACACTGATTTCAGGCTTAGAACGCAAAGGACGACAGTAGCATCACAACACTAAACTTCAAAGCTAAAGAATTCAGCCTTGAACTGTAGTGTCGCGACATCAGTCTTGTGGTGTTGCAACATCGAGTGATGAATAGGTAAAAATTAATTAGGGGTAAATTGGTCTGCACAATGTATATTTATCAATTTTAGACTGTTAATTTAACCTAATTAGATTAGAAAATAAATAGTAGTGTTTAGCCTCATTTTAAGAAGCTTGGCCAAGTGAGCCACTTAGTTAGTTTTAGGGTTTTTAGTTTTAGTTTTAGTTTTTATTCTTATTCTTGTTTAACTTAGATTTGATCTTGATCCAATCTTTCAATTAAATAGCTTTTATTTATTTATTTTCGGTTTCCAATCGCAATCAGAGTTATCTTAGCAACTATTAAAGGAAATATGTGCAACATCCCGAAATAGGGCCTAAACGGAACAGTGGTTACGAAACCACAAATTCGAGGTAGAAAAATTTATTTTATTATTATTTTGAGGTTCATGATATGATTACATGATTGTGCGAAAATTTCGTGATGAAATTCTATGCATAAAGTGCTTAAGTTGAGGTTAGGGATTAAATCGAATAATTTGCAAACTTGCATTCTAGAAGTTTTTAGTATGAAATTGTTTTGGAATATTAATGAGGAGGTCTTAAATAGCAATTTAACCAATTTTAAGTTCATGGACAAAAATTAGGACATGGAAGGAATTTTTGTAAGTTTAGTAAGGAGGGGATTTTGGTCATTTGTATATTAAATGAAATAAAATGGGAAAAATAACACAAAATGGTCATCTTTCTCATATGGTTGCTGCCGAATTTTGCTCTCTCCATAGCTAGGGTTATTTCAATTTTCAAGCTCCATAGTAAGTGAGTCCAAGCCCCATTTTTAATGTTCTTTACGTTTTCGGAGTGCCGGTAGCTCGATAAAGCTTATGCTAGCAATAATTTAAGTTAGGGTTCATATTTGGAAAAATACCCATAGGTGAAAAGTGTTTATTTTGATGTTTTATGATAGAATATGAGGTCTTAGATTATGTTAGACAACTTGTGCTACTCGGTTTTAGGTAAAAACGAGTAAAAGGGCTTAATCGGTAAAATACCTAATAGTCATAAGTGCATGTTAGAGTATGAATTTAATGCTTCCATAGAAGGGAAAAATGATCAGCATGTCATAAAACATAAGAAAATGGGATGAAGTTTAATTCCCGAGCCTAGGGGCAAAAGTGTAAATATTCTTATATTTTACATTATTATTGTTAATTTTCAGCATTTATATACTTATTTTTTTTTGAGAATATTTAAAGTCGAATTAAAGGCGAAGTAGTAGAGAAAAAACATTAGGAAGCCCCGTTTGAACCTTAAGAATATTAGGATATTGGGGTTGACAGGACAGGATAGAAATGAGCCATGTAAGTCCATATCAGATATATGGCTTTGGAGACAGGAATGAGCCATGTAAGCCCATATTATATATATAAATATGGCATTGGAGATAGAAATAATTCATGTAAGTCCATGTCGAAGACATGGCATTGGCAGGATATTGATAGACAGGAACGACCCTAGTATCCTTAGTATTCCGAGTGGTTCAATAGGTCATTGTATATGTTAAATCATAGTGAATTATCAGCAAAAAGGGAAGGTAGATTATATTTATGAATAGTGAAAGGTCAGGTAAGAAAGAAGGTAAGTGAGTAAAGAAGAAGGTAGAAAATGAGAAGTAAAGAAAGTTTATGAGGCTAGGTGTCTTGATGTATATTTATTCATTATGTTGAATGTTGTAATTTATTTGCTTGTAAGCTTACTAAGCCTAGTGCTTACTCTCTTATTTTCTTTTTCTTATGGTTTTTATCAAGCCACTCGGGGATCGAAGGAAACGTCGGACACCTGATCACACTATCGAAGAAATTACATTGGTATAGTTAGACGTTTCGTTTTGTGTATGGCATGTATAGGAACTTGGTTTCTTTTGATATGATATGATCAATGAATGATGTATAAATATTTGATAGTGATTAGCTAATATAATGGCTGATGATATACAATGTTAATAGTATGTATGATTAAGTAGTAACTATCTCATGAAAATTATGAAAAATGTGAAAGTAACTTAAAAACAGATTCAAGTATCAGAAATAACGTGATTTTGAAAAATCGCAAAAAAATTGTAGAGACATGGTTTGATAGTGAATAATATATGAAATTAAAGCTAATTGTGTCTATTATCATATGGAATAAGCAAATGAGGTAAAGGTTTTGTATTTTATAAGATATCTGAGTTTTAGTGAATTAGGGCCAGAGCAATTTCTATATCCCCTGTTTCAACTTTATAAATTCACCATAAATTTTATAAAAATAATTGGGTGATGTACTTTATATGGTTAGAATTCTGATTGAGTCTAGTTTTAATAGAAACAAACCTCATAGTCATTGAAATTCTGTATAGAGAGATATCTGATTCATAATACACAGAGGTTAGAGCAGTCAATCCCTGAAATAAGGGAGAATTTAACTAATAAACGGTACTGATTGGCCTAGACAAAAATTCTAGAAAAAAATTAGTAAATAGATATATGAGTCTAGATTTAGGGAAAATTTACAGAATAGGATTTTGAGTTTCGGAACTCAAGATATGAATTTTTAAGTGACTGTGATGCAGATTGCTAGCTGGACTAGAAATTTTAAAATTAAATTGTTTGAGCTGTTTAAGCAATGAATTAAGTCTGTTAACACCTCGTGTTCGACTCCGGCAATGGTCTCGAGTACGGTGCGTTACATTTATTAGTATCAGAGCCAAGTTTAGTCGATTCTCGGAACAGTTAGTGTGAGTAAAAGTCTAGCTATACATGCCATACCTGTATTTTGATAGTGTGACGATTCCAGACGATTTTTAAATATTTTTTTATAGTAATGGATCCCGAGCGAGCTGGTGATGATGATGTAGAAAGTAATTCACCTGCTCCCGCGGAAGGGGCAGCGCCATCTGAGAATAGGCCAGTAACAGTTAATCAGGGAGGAGTGACTCGAGAAGCTCTCTTCCAAGCTTTGAAAGTAATCGCTTATGCCTCTAGACAGCTAAAGCCACATGAGAAGAACTATCCGACACATGATTTAGAGCTAGCTGCCATTGTTTTTGCGCTAAAAATTTGGAGACATCATTTGTACGGTGAAAAGTGCCATATATTTACTGATCACAAAAGTTTGAAATATTTGATGACTCAAAAAGATTTGAATTTGAGGCAAAGAAGATGGTTAGAGTTGATTAAAGATTATGAGCTAGTGATCGATTATCACTCAGGTAAGGCAAACATTGTTGCTGATGCTTTGAGTAGGAAATCTTTGTTTGCATTAAGAGCTTTGAACACTAGTCTAGCCTTATCAGATGATGGTTTTATCTTAGCTGAATTGAGAGCCAAATCGATGTTTCTTGAAGAAATTTGTGAAGCTCAGAAAAATGACAGTGAGTTGTTAGCCAAAAGAGATCAGTGTGAGTCGGATATAGAGTCAGATTTTCAGATCAGTTTTGACGGTTGTTTGATGTTCAGAGACAGGGTATGCGTACCGAAGAATGATGAGCTTATTTGAAAGATCTTACAGGAAGCACATAGTAGTTCTTTGTCTATTCATCCAGGTAGTACAAAGATGTATAATGATTTGAAGAAAATTTATTGGTGGGTAAGAATGAAAAGGGACATTTCAGAGTTTGTTTCTAGATGCTTGATCTATCAGCGGGTAAAGGCCGAACATCAGGTACCTTTAGGTTTATTGCAGCCCGTACTAGTCCCTGAGTGGAAATGGGATCGAATTACTATGGATTTTGTGACAGGATTGCCGTTTACACCGAGAAAGAAAGATACAGTATGGATTGTGATTGATAAATTAACGAAGTCGGCTCATTTTATCCCAGTTCGTATGGATTATTCACTTGACAAATTGGTCGAGTTATACGTTTCAGAGATAGTCAGACTACACGGGGTACCATTATCGATCATTTCAGACAGAGATCCAAGATTTACTTCACGATTTTGGAAGAAATTACAGAAGGCTTTGGGCACAAAGTTGAGTTTTAGTGCAGCTTCCCATCCTCAAATCGACGGTCAGTCAGAGAGAGTTATTCAGGTACTTGAAGATATGCTTAGATGCTGTGTACTGGAATTTCAAGGAAGTTGGGAAAAATATTTACCATTAGTAGAGTTTGCCTATAATAATAGTTATCAGTCGAGTTTGAAGATGGCACCTTATGAAGCTTTGTATGGACATAAATGTCGCACACCTTTGTATTGGACAGAGCTTAAGGAAGATCAGATTTACGGGGTTGATCTAGTTAAAGAAACAAAAGAGAAAGTAAAAATCATCGAGAGATGCTTAAAAGCGACTTGAGATGCACAAAAGTCGTATGCGATTTGAAGAGAAAAGAGATTGAGTATCAAGTTGGTGACAAAGTTTTTTTGAAAGTATCCGCGTGGAAGAAAGTTCTTAGATTTGGCAAGAAAGGCAAACTAAGTCCACGTTTTATTGGACCGTTTGAAGTGATTGAGAGAGTCAGACCATTAGCATATCGGTTAGCTTTGCCGATTGAGTTAGAGAAGATTCATAATGTATTTCATGTGTCTATGCTACGTCGTTATCGTTCAGATCTGTCACATGTGATTTCTCAGACAAAGGTTGAGATTCAGCCAGACATGACTTACGTTAAAGAACCAGTAAAGATTCTAGCTCGAGAGGTAAAGCAATTAAGGAACAAAAGTATTGCACTTGTGAAAGTACTATGAAATAGACATGGGGTAGACGAGGCTACATGGGAACCCGAAGAGGCTATGCGAAAACAGTACCCAAATCTCTTCACAGGTAAGATTTTCGAGGACGAAAATCCCTAAAGGGGGGAGAAATGTAACATCCCGAAATAGGGCCTAAGCGGAACAGTGGTTACGAAACCACAAATTCGAGGTAGAAAAATTTATTTTATTATTATTTTGAGGTTCATGATATGATTACATGATTGTGCGAAAATTTCGTGATGAAATTCTATGCATAAAGTGCTTAAGTTGAGGTTAGGGATTAAATCGAATAATTTGCAAACTTGCATTCTAGAAGTTTTTAGTATGAAATTGTTTTGAAATATTAATGAGGAGATCTTAAATATCAATTTAACCAATTTTAAGTTCATGGAGAAAAATTAGGACATGGAAGGAATTTTTGAAAGTTTAGTAAGGAGGGGCATTTTGGTCATTTGTATATTAAATGAAATAAAATTGGAAAAATAACACAAAATGGTCATCTTTCTCATATGGTTGCTGGCAAATTTTGCTCTCTCCATAGCAAGGGTTTCTTCAATTTTCAAGCTCCATTGTAAGTGAGTCCAAGCCCCGTTTTTAATGTTCTTTACGTTTTCGGAGTGCCGGTAGCTCGATAAAGCTTATGCTAGCAATAATTTAAGTTAGGGTTCATATTTGGAAAAATACCCATAGGTGAAAAGTGTTTATTTTGATGTTTTATGATAGAATATGAGGTCTTAGATTATGTTAGACAACTTGTGCTACTCGGTTTTAGGTAAAAACGAGTAAAAGGGCTTAATCGGTAAAATACCTAATAGTCATAAGTGCATGTTAGAGTATAAATTTGATGCTGCCATAGAAGGGAAAAATGATCAGCATGTCATAAAACATAAGAAAATGGGATGAAGTTTAATTCCCGAGCCTAGGGGCAAAAGTGTAAATATGCAAAAGTTTAGGGGTAAAAATGTAATTTTCTAAAGTTTGAGTAAAGGACTGTTTTGATAAATGTGAATATTAAATAAGTTAAATTTGCTATTATAGATCAAGAAGAAAGAAATTCAAGAGTAGATCGGGGAAAAGAAAAAGTAAAGGACTAAATTGTAAAGTTTAGTCACATTTTGTATCGAGGTAAGTTTACAGTAAATAAATGCAATATTCTTATATTTTACATTATTATTGTTAATTTTCAGCATTTATATACTTATTTTTTTGAGAATATTTAAAGTCGAATTAAAGGCGAAGTAGCAGAAAAAAAGCATTAGGAAGCCCCGTTTGAACCTTAGGAATATTAGGATATTAGGGTTGAAAGGACAGGATAGAAATGAGCCATGTAGATCCATATCAGGTATATGGCTTTGGAGACAGGAATGAGCCATGTAAGCCCATATTATATATATAAATATGGCATTGGAGATAGGAATAATCCATGTAAGTCCATGTCGAAGACATGGCATTGGCAGATATTGATAGATGAGAACGACCTAGTATCCTCGATATTCCGAGTGGTTCAACGGGTCATTGTATATGTTAAATCATAGTGAATTATCAGCAAAAAGGGAATGTAGATTATATTTATGAATAGTGAAAGGTCAGGTAAGAAAGAAGGTAAGTGAGTAAAGAAGAAGGTAGAAAATGAGAAGTAAAGAAAGTTTATGAGGCTAGGTGTCTTGATGTATATTTATTCATTATGTTGAATGTTGTAATTTATTTGCTTGTAAGCTTACTAAGCCTAGTGCTTACTCTCTTATTTTCTTTTTCTTATGGTTTTTATCAAGCCACTCGGGGATCGAAGGAAACGTCGGAGACCCGATCACACTATCGAAGAAATTACATTGGTATAGTTAGACGTTTCGTTTTGTATATGGCATGTATAGGAACTTGGTTTCTTTTGATATGATATGATCAATGAATGATGTATAAATATTTTCTAGTGATTAGCTAATAGAATGACTGATGATATACATGTTTAATAGTATGTATGATTAAGTAGTAACTATCTCATGAAAATTATGAAAAATGTGAAAGTAACTTAAAAACAGATTCAAGTATCAGAAATAACGTGATTTTGAAAATTCACAAAAATTTTTAGAGACATGGTTTGATATTGAATAATATATTAAATTAAATCTCATTGTGTCTATTATCATATGGAATAAGCAAAGCAGGTAAAGGTTTTGTATTTTATAAGATATCTGAGTTTTAGTGAAATAGGGCCAGAACGATTTCTAGATCCCCTGTTTCAACTTTATAAATTCACCATAAATTTTATAAAAATAATTAGGTGATGTACTTTATATGGTTAGAATCTTATTGAGTTTAGTTTTAAGAGAAACAAGCCTCATAGTCATTGAAATTCTGTACAGAGAGATATCTGATTCGTAATACACAGAGGTCAGAGCAGTCGAACCCTAAAATAGGGGAGAATTTAACTAATAAACTGTACTAATTGGCCCAGCCAAAAATTCTAGAAAAAATTAGTAAATAGATATATGAGTCTAGTTTCAGGGAAAATTTACGGAATAGAATTTTGAGTTTCGGAACTCGAGATATGAATTTTTAAGTGACTGTGATGCAGATTGCTAGCTGGACTGGAAATTTTAAAATTAAATTGTTTGAGCTGTTTAAGCAATAAATTAAGTCTGTTAACACCTCGTGTTCGACTCCGGAAACGGTCTCTCTGCACGGGCGGCGTTATTGGTATTGGTATCAGAGCCAGGTTTAGTCGATTCTCGGAACAGATAGTGTGAGTAAAAGTCTAGCTATACATGCCATACCTGTATTTTGATAGTGTGACGACTCCTGATGATTTTTAAATATTTTGTTTTATAGTAATAGATCCCGAGCGAGCTGGTGATGATGATGTAGAAAGTAATGCGCCGCTGCTCGCGAAAGGCGCAAAGCGCCATCCGAGAATAGGCGATGCTGATTAATTAGGGAGGAGTGACTCGAGAAGCTCTCTTCCAAGCTTTGAATGATTTGTTTGCCGAGTTCGTTAAATGAATCCGGCGATTAGACCTCCACCCCTCATGATTCTCAGGCTACCCATGCAGCTCAAGCTTCCCCAGTCACAGGTATAGTGATAAGAGAAAAGCCACCAGTTGATAGAATCAAGAAACAAGGGGCAGAAGAGTTCCGACCAACAAAGGATGATGATGCAGAAATAGCAGAATTTTGGTTAGAAAATACTATCAGAGTCTTTGACAAATTAGCTTGTACACCCGAGGAATGTATGAAATGTGTAGTATCACTTTTTAGAGACTCAGCCTACCACTGGTGGCAAACACTTGTATTAATTGTACCAAAGGAGAGGGTCACTTGGGATTTCTTTCGGGAGAATTTCGTAAAAGTACATCATCGAGAGGTTTATTGATCGAGAGAGAAAGGAATTCTGGAATTGAAACAAGGTAATATGACGGTGACCGATTATGAGCGTGAATTTGTCAGGCTTAGTAAATATGCTAGAGAATGTGTGTCCACAGAGGCTATCATGTGTAAAAGGTTTGAGGATGGGTTAAATGATCATATTCGACTGTCAGTGGGTGTCCTAGAAATAAAAGAGTTTGTTATTTTAGTTGAGAGAGCTTGTAAGGCGGGAGGAGTCATTAAAAGAAAAGGCAAAGTTGAGACGGAGACACAAGATACAAAGAAGAGACAGATGAGCGAGTCATTCCAAGCTACATCCAAAAGGCCAAAGGAGTTTTCTACGGATCTAGTTTCTCACCGGTATTCTAGTCGAGAATAGAGGCAGCAGATTTAAGGATTCGAAGGCTCGGACCACCTCGATTGCGAGTGTAGGTAATGTTGGACAGTAGTAGATCGTGGTGTCCACGGTGTGGTAGACTTCATTATGGTCCTTGTCGGGCAAAGCGAAAATGTTTGTTATAAATGCGGTGCTCTAGATCATTTTGTACGAGAATGTCCAGAGGTAGCTAATCGAGAGATAACACAGAGTGCTAGATCTGGAAATACTCCTACTAGAGGCAGATTACCGAGGCAACCGGGAGTAGGAGTGAGTAACAGAGGTACCTCAAGAGATTCAGCTGTGAGACCAGATGCTAGAGCCCCTGCAAGGACTTATGCTATTCAGACACGCGAAGAGGCATCCTTCCCCGATGTGATTACGGGTACATTTTCTCTACATAATATTAATGCCATTGCTTTGATTGATCCGGGTTCAACTCATTCATATGTTTGCAAGAAATTGATGCCTAGTATAAGTATGCCTATAGAATCTACAGAATTTGTGATTAAAGTATCGAATCCATTAGGCAAGCATCTATTAGTAGATAAAGTATGTAGAAATTGTCCTTTGATGATTAAAGGTTACTGTTTTCTAGCCGATCTCATGCTATTGCCATTTGATGAGTTTGATGTGATTCTTGGTATGGATTGGTTGACTACACATGATGTGATAGTGAATTGTGGGAAGAAATTCATTGAGTTGAAGTATGAAAATGGTGAAATTATTCGGGTTAATTCAGAAGAGTCAGATAGTTCATTTTCCATAATTTCTGTTATGTCTGCTCAGAAATGTTTGAGAAAAGGGTATGAAGCTTATCTTGCTTTTGTGTTGAACACTAAAGATCCATAATTGAAAATTGAATCGATGCACATGGTATGTGAGTTTCCGATGTGTTTCCTAAGAACTACCGTGTTTGCCTCTGTTAGAGAGAGTTGAGTTTGGTATTGAGTTGATTCCAGGTACCACGCCCATTTCTATTGCTCCTTATAGAATGGCTCCGTTGGAATTGAAAGAATTGAAAGCTCAGTTGCAGGAATTAACAGATAAAGGCTTTGTAAGACCCAGTAGTTCACCATGAGGTGAAAAAGAAAGACGGATCGATGAGATTGTGCATAGATTATTGGCAACTTAACAAGGTAACAGTAAAGAACAAATATCCATTGCCTAGAATTGATGATCTGTTTGATCAATTGAAGGGAGCTACTGTGTTTTCCAAGATAGATTTGAGATCCGGATACTATCAGTTACGAGTTAAAGAGTCAGATGTCCTAAAGACTGCTTTCCGGACTAGGTATGGTCATTATGAGTTCCTTGTGATGCCATTTGGCTTGACTAATGCTCCTGCCATTTTCATGGACTTAATGAACCGAATTTTCAGACCGTACCTGGATAAGTTTGTAGTTGTGTTCATTGATGATATTTTGATTTATTCTCATGATGAGACTGAGCATGCAGAGCATTTGAGAATAGTTTTACAGGTTCTGAGAGATAATCAGTTGTATGCCAAGTTCAAAGTGATGAGTTCTGTTACGAAGTTTGTTTTCTTGGACATATTGTCTCAGGTGAAGGTATTAAGGTTGATTCGAGCAAGATTTCAGCCATTGTTGATTGAAAGCCCCCTAGAAATGTATCAGAAGTTAGAAGTTTTCTTGGTCTTGCCAGATATTATAGACTATTTGTAAAAGGATTTTCTATGATAGCTACCCCGTTGACAAGATTGCTGCGAAAGGATGTCAAGTTTGAATGGACTGAGAAGTGTCAACAGAGTTTTGATAAGTTAAAAGCGTTGTTGACTAAAGGTCCTGTTTTAGTACAACCAGAACCAGGTAAGGAGTTTGTGATTTACAGTGATGCGTCCATGGATGGACTTGGTTGTGTACTTATGCAGGAAGGGAAAGTAATCGCTTATGCCTCTAGACAGCTAAAGCCACATGAGAAGAACTATCCGACACATCATTTGTACGGTGAAAAGTGCCACATATTTATTGATCACAAAAGTTTGAAATATTTGATGACTCAAAAAGATTTGAATTTGAGGCAAAGAAGATGGTTAGAGTTGATTAAAGATTATGAGCTAGTGATCGATTATCACCCAGGTAAGGCAAACATTGTTGCTGATGCTTTGAGTAGGAAATCTTTGTTTGCATTAAGAGCTTTGAACACTAGTCTAGCCTTATCAGATGATGGTTTTATCTTAGCTGAATTGAGAGCCAAACCGATGTTTCTTGAAGAAATTTGTGAAGCTCAAAAAAATGACAGTGAGTTGTTAGCCAAAAGAGATCGGTGTGAGTCGATTTAGAGTCGATTTTCAGATCGATTCGATGCTTGTTTGATGTTCGAGAGACAGTGGTATGCGTCATCAAGAATGATGAGCTTATTCGAAAGATCTTACAGAAGCACATAGTAGTTCTTTGCCTATTCATCCGGTAGTACAAAGATGTATAATGATTTGAAGAAAATGTATTGGTGGGTAGGAATGAAAAGGGACATTTGAGTTTGTTTCTAGATGCTTGATCTGCCTCGGGGGTAAAGGCCGAACATCGGGTACCTTCAGTTTTATTGCAGCCGTGATAGTCCCCGAGTGGAAATGGGATCGAATTACTATGGATTTTGTGACAGGATTACCGTTTACACCGAGAAAGAAAGATACAGTATGGGTTGTGATTGATAAATTAACGAAGTCGGCTCATTTTATCCCAGTTCGTATGGATTATTCACTTGACAAATTGGCTGAGTTGTATATTTCAGAGATAGTCAGACTACACGGGGTACCATTATCGATCATTTCAAACAGAGATCCAAGATTTACTTCACGGTTTTGGAAGAAATTATAGAAGGCTTTGGGTACAAAGTTGAGTTTTAGTACAACTTTCCATCCTCAAACTGACGGTCAGTCAGAGAGAGTTATTCAGGTACTTGAAGATATGCTTAGATGTTGTGTACTGGAATTTCAAGGCAGTTGGGAAAAATATTTACCATTAGTAGAGTTTGCCTATAATAATAGTTATCGGTCGAGTTTGAAGATGGCACCTTATGAAGCTTTGTATGGACATAAATGTCGCACACCTTTGTATTGGACAGAGCTTAAGGAAGATCAGATTTACGGGGCTGATTTAGTTAAGGAAACAGAAGAGAAAGTAAAAATCATCAGAGATTGCTTGAAAGCGCTTTGAGACGCATGCATAAAATTAGTATGCAGATTTGAAGAGAAAAGAGATTGAATATCAAGTTGGTGACAAAGTTTTTTTGAAAGTATCCCCGTGGAAGAACGTTCTTAGATTTGGCAAGAAAGGCAAACTAAGTCCACGTTTTATTGGACCGTTTGAAGTGATTGAGAGAGTCGGACCATTAGCATATCGGTTAGCTTTTCCGATTGAGTTAGAGAAGATTCATAATGTATTTCATGTGTCTATGCTACGTCGTTATCGTTCGAGATCCGTCACATGTGATTTCTCGAGCAGGTTGAGATTCAAATGGACATGACTTACGTTGAAGAACCAAAGAAAGATTCTAGCTCGAGAGGTAAAGCAATTAAGGAACAAAAGTATTGCACTTGTGAAAGTACTATGGAATAGACATGGGGTAGACGAGGCTACATGGGAACCCGAAGAGGCTATGCAAAAACAGTACCCAAATCTCTTCACAGGTAAGATTTTTGAGGATGAAAATCCTTAAAGGGAGAGAAATGTAACATCCCGAAATAGGGCCTAAACGGAACAGTGGTTACGAAACCAAAAATCCGAGGTAGAAAAATTTATTTTATTATTATTTTGAGGTTCATGATATGATTACATGATTGTGCGAAAATTTCGTGATGAAATTCTATGCATAAAGTGCTTAAGTTGAGGTTAGGGATTAAATCAAATAATTTGCAAACTTGCATTCTAGAAGTTTTTAGTATGAAATTGTTTTGGAATATTAATGAGGAGGTCTTAAATAGCAATTTAACCAATTTTAAGTTCATGGACAAAAATTAGGACATGGAAGGAATTTTTGAAAGTTTAGTAAGGAGGGGCATTTTGGTCATTTGTATATTAAATGAAAAAAATGGGAAAAATAACACAAAATGGTCATCTTTCTCATATGGTTGCTGCCGAATTTTGTTCTCTCCATAGCTAGGGTTTCTTCAATTTTCAAGCTCCATAGTAAGTGAGTCCAAGCCCCGTTTTTAATGTTCTTTACGTTTTGAGTCTTGGAGCTCAATAAAGCTTATGCTAGCAATAATTTAAGTTAGGGTTCATATTTGGAAAAATACCCATAGGTGAAAAGTGTTTATTTTGATGTTTTATGATAGAATATGAGGTCTTAGATTATGTTAGACAACTTGTGCTACTCGGTTTTAGGTAAAAACGAGTAAAAGGGATTAATCGGTAAAATACCTAATAGTCATAAGTGCATGTTAGAGTATGAATTTGATGCTGCCATAGAAGGGAAAAATGATCAGCATATCATAAAACATAAGAAAATGGGATGAAGTTTAATTCCCGAGCCTAGGGGCAAAAGTGTAAATATGCAAAAGTTTAGGGGTAAAAATGTAATTTTCTAAAGTTTGAGTAAATGACTGTTTTGAGAAATGTGAATATTAAATAAGTTAAATTTGCTATTATAGATCAAGAAGAACGAAATTCAAGAGTAGACCGGGGAAAAGAAAAAGTAAAGGACTAAATTGTAAAGTTTAGTCACATTTTGTATCGAGGTAAGTTTACAGTAAATAAATGCAATATTCTTATATTTTACATTATTATTGTTAATTTTCAGCATTTATATACTTATTTTTTTGAGAATATTTAAAGTTGAATTAAAGGTGAAGTAGCAGAGAAAATGCATTAGGAAGCCCTATTTGAACCTTAGGAATATTAGGATATTGGGGTTGACAGGACAGGATAAAAATGAGCCATGTAAGTCCATATCTTTGGAGACAGGAATGAGCCATGTAAGCCCATATTATATATATAAATGGCATTGGAGATAGGAATAATTCATGTAAGTCCATGTCGAAGACATGGCATTGGCAGGATATTGATAGACAGGAACGACCCTAGTATCCTTAGTATTCCGAGTGGTTCAATGGGTCATTGTATATGTTAAATCATAGTGAATTATCAGCAAAAGGGGAAGGTAGATTATATTTATGAATAGTGAAAGGTCAGGTAAGAAAGAAGGTAAGTGAGTAAAGAAGAAGGTAGAAAATGAGAAGTAAAGAAAGTTTATGAGGCTAGGTGTCTTGATGTATATTTATTCATTATGTTGAATGTTGTAATTTATTTGCTTGTAAGCTTACTAAGCCTAGTGCTTACTCTCTTATTTTCTTTTTCTTATGGTTTTTATCAAGCCACTCGGGGATCAAAGGAAACGTCGGAGACCCGATCACACTATCGAAGAAATTACATTGGTATAGTTAGACGTTTCGTTTTGTGTATGGCATGTATAGGAAATTGGTTTCTTTTGATATGATATGATCAATGAATGATGTATAAATATTTTCTAGTGATTAGCTAATAGAATGGCTGATGATATACATGTTTAATAGTATGTATGATTAAGTAGAAACTATCTCATGAAAATTATGAAAAATGTGAAAGTAACTTAAAAACAGATTCAAGTATCAGAAATAACGTGATTTTGAAAAATCACAAAAATTTGTAGAGACATGGTTTGATAGTGAATAATATATGAAATTAAATCTCATTGTGTCTATTATCATATGGAATAAGCAAAGCAGGTAAAGGTTTTGTATTTTATAAGATATCTGAGTTTTAGTGAAATAGGGCTAGAGCGATTTCTGGATCCCCTGTTTCAAATTTATAAATTCACCATAAATTTTATAAAAATAATTAGGTGATATAATTTATATTTTTAGAATCCTTATTGTGTCTAGTTTTAAGAGAAACAAATCTCATAGTAATTGAAATTCTGTACAGAGATATATCTGATTCGTAATACACAGAGGTCAGAGCAGTCGAACCCTGAAACAGGGGAGACTTTAACTAATAAACTGTACTAATTGGCACAGCCAAAAATTCTAGAAAAAAATTAGTAAATATATATATGAGTCTAGTTTCAGGAAATATTTACGGAATAGGATTTTGAGTTTTGTAACTCAAGATATGAATTTTTAAACGACTGTGACGCAGATTGCTAGCTGGACTGGAAATTTTAAAATTAAATTGTTTGAGCTGTTTAAGCAATGAATTAAGTCTGTTAACACCTCGTGTTCGACTCCGGCAACGGTCTCGGGTACGGGGCGTTACAATATGGCTTTTACGCGCAAATCAACATAGAAATAGATTTATTTTCTTATTCCTTTTTCTTACGTAATTTACTATTTTGTATGTTAAATATGAAATTAGGGATAATTACATCTAGATCCATGAGTAACTAATTTCCTTAGGGAGATTAACGAATGGATATGAGACTAATTAACAGATGAATTAGGGTTTAAATGTAACACCCCATTTCTTTGTTGAAAATTTCAGTGGTAGTGAAGAAGAACTAAAAGAAAAAGATGATAGCTAGGCTTAGGGTATTATTATAATACATATGATGTCATCAATTACCAAATGTTGACTTTTCAACATTTTCATCTACCATGACCGGCCATCACCTATCTAATGGCCCAATTTCACTTAAAAAACCCCCAATTTATGATACATGGCAATTTGACACCTTTAGCTATCAATTTAAGACTTTTACACTTTATGCGATTTAGTCTTTTTTCGCAATTGGGCTCACAAACGTTAAAATTAGCTCACCACATTTTTCATGCGCTACTATAAACATGCTACGACTCTATTTATGTAATAAAATAATTTTTTTGACTTCGGATTTGTGGTCTCGAGACCACTCTTTTGACTAGCCCCAAAATCGGGCTGTTACATTTCTCCCCCTTAGGGATTTTAATCCCTAAAAATCTTATCGGTGAATAGGTTCAGGTACTGATCTCTCATAGTCTCCTCGGGTTCCCATGTGGCTTCCTCGACCCCATGTCTATGCCACAAAACCTTCACAAGTGTTATACTCTTATTCCTTAACTGTTTGACTTCCGGAGTCAAAATCTTGACTGGCTCTTCGCCATAAGTCATGTCCGGTAGAATCTCAACCTCTGTTAGCTCAATCACATGCGAAGGGTTTGATCTATATCAACGTAACATGGACACATGAAACACGTCATGAATCTTTTCCAATTTCGGTGGCAAATCCAATCGATAGGCAATAGGTCCTAGTATCTCGACAACTTCATAAGGTCCTATGAAACGAGGGCTCAACTTGCCACTTCTACTGAATCTGAGGACTTTCCTCCACGGGGAAACTTTTAAAAATACCTTATCACTGACTTGAAACTCTATTTCCTTTCGTTTCAAATTCACGTAGGATTTCTGTCTATCGGAGGCGGCCTTCAAGCAGTCACGAATCACTTTAACTTTCTTTACAGTCTCTTTGACTAAATAGACCCCGTGAATCTGACTCTCTCTGAGCTCAGTCCAAATAAGGGTGTTTGACACTTTCGCCCATACAAAGCCTCATAAGGCACCATTTTCAAACTTGACTGATAACTATTGTTTTAGACGAATTCAACCAATGGTAAGTATCTTTCCCAACTTCCCTGAAACTCAAGAACACAACACCGCAACATGTCCTCTAAAATCTGGATCACTCTTTCCGACTGTTCGTCGGTTTGCAGGTGAAATGCTGTGCTAAAGCTTAACTTGGTTCCCAATGCCTCTTGTAACTTCTTCGAAAACCTCAAGGTAAACCTCGGGTCTCAATCTGAGATAATCGACAACGGCACTCCATGAAGCTTCACAATCTCGAAAATGTATAAGTCGGCTAGTTTCTCGAGGGAATAGTCGGTACGCACTAGTATGAAATGTGCCAACTTAGTTAGCCTATCCACAACAACCCATACTGCATTCTTTTTCTTCGGGGTTACCGGCAAACCCGATACAAAATTCATAGTGATCTGATGGCACTTTCACTCGAGGACCATGATAGGCTGAAGTAGACCCGAAGGTACTTGGTGTTCAGCCTTCACTTGCTGACACACTAGGCACTTAGACACAAACTCTAAAATGTCCCTTTTCATACCCGACCACCAATACATTCTCTTAAGGTCGTTGTACATTTTCACACTGCCCGAGTGGACAGACAAACAACCACTATGTGCCTCTCTCAGAATCTTCTGAATAAGCTCATTGTCGTTGGGTACACAAACTCTACCTTTGAACATTATACATCCATCGGTACCAACACGAACATCTGATTCAATTCCCGACTCACACTGAGTTCTCTTGGCTTGCAAATCACTATCGTTGTTCTGAGCTTCCCGAATCTCTTGCAGGAACATCGGTCTAGCTCTCAACTTTTCTAGAACTAAACTATCTTCGAATAGGGCCAAACTGGCATTCATTGATCTCAATACAAATAACGATTTTCTACTTAAAGCATCGGCGACGACGTTCGCCTTTCCTGGATGGTAATCTATTACCAAATCATAATCCTTTAATAGCTCTAACCATCGGTGTTGTCGCAAATTCAACTCCTTTTGAGTCATCAAGTACTTAAGGCTCTTGTGGTCATTGAACACTCGATACTTCTCGCCATACAGATGGTGTCTCCAAATTTTTAGCACGAACACAATGGCTGCTAGCTCTAGATCGTGCGTCGGGTAGTTTTTCTCATGTGGCTTTAGTTGCCTTGAAGCGTAAGCTTGACCTTACCTCCTTGCATAAGCACACACCCCAAACCATTTAAGGAGGCATCACTATATATCAGAAACTCTTTACCCGACTCTAGTTGTACTAACACCAGGGCTTCGGGCAATAAAGCCTTCAGTCTCTCGAAACTTTGTTGACACAATCCTGTCCATTTAAACTTGACATCTTTTTGTAGTAGTTTTGTCATTGGCGTAGCTATCATAGAGAATTTGTTTACAAACCATCTGTAGTATCCGGCCAAACCCAAAAAGCTTCAGACCTCTATCACGTTCCTCGGTGGTTTCCACTCCACAATAGTTGAGATCTTACTTGGGTCAACTCTAATTCCATCACGCGACACAATGTGTCCTAGAAATCTGACCTCTTTAAGCCAAAATTCTCTCTTATTGAACTTGGCGTAAAGCTGTCTATCTCTCAAAGTTTGTAGAACTGTTCTCAAATGCTCCGCGTGATCACCCTCATCACGCGAGTAAACCAGTATGTCGTCAATAAAGACCACTACGAACTTATCCAAATAGGGCCAAAAAATACAGTTTATCAAATCAATAAATACCACCGGGGCATTAGTCAAACCAAAGGGCATGACGAGGAAGTCATAATACCTGTATCTCGTCTGAAACGCAATCTTCGGTACATCTTGCTCCTTAACCCTTAACTGGTAGTATCCTGACCTCAGGTCAATCTTAGAAAACACGGTGGCTCCCTTCAACTGATCGAACAAATCGTCGATCCTTGGCAAAGGGTATTTGTTTTTCACTGTTACCTTGTTGAGTTGTCTATAGTCGATACATAACCTCATCGACCCATCTTTCTTTTTCATGAAGAGTACCGGAGCACCCCACGGGAAAAGCTCGGTCTCACAAAGCCCTTATCTGTTAACTCTTGTAACTGTACCTTTAATTCTTTCAATTCTGTTAGAGCCGTCCTATATGGAGTGATTGAGATGGGTGCCGTACGGGGGACCAACTCGATTCCAAACTCAACTTCCCTTACTGGAGGCAATCCAGGTAATTCTTCCAAAAACACGTCTATAAACTCACAAACTACCGGCATTGATTCAATCTTCAACCCAGACACTTGAGTATTCAGCACAAAAGCTAGGTAAGCCTCACATCCTTTCCTCAAATATTTTTCAGCAGTCAAAGACGATACCAATGCAGGAAATTTATCTGGATGAGTCTGAACCGTCGAGCATTCCCATCTTCAAATTTCAACTCAATTATCTTTTTCCCGCAGTCCACTACAAAACTATGAACAGTCAACCAATCCATCCCAAGGATTACATCAAACTTATTAAACGGCAATAACATCAAGTTAGCCGGAAAACAATGACCTCTAATTGTCAAAGGACAATTTCTACATACTCGGTCCACTAGCACATATCTGCCTAAGGGATTGGACACTTTTAGTATAAACTCAGTGGACTCTACTACCATACTCATACTAGGTATCAATGTTATACAAATATAAGAGTGAGTAGACTTTGGGTCAATTAAAGCAACAATAGATATTTCATGAATAGAAAAGGTACCCGTGATCACGTTGGGAGACTCTGCTTCTTCCCGAGCACGTATAGCATAAGTCCTTGCAGGTGCTTTGCCCTCAGACCTCGCCGCAGCATCTCTTGGTGTGCCTTTACTGCTAGCCCCACTTTCGGGGTTCTTTTGTGGTCTACCCCTCAAAGGAGCAGTACTTGCTTTCACATCTTGCTTTCTCTCTCTCTCTTATCCAACTCGGGACAATCACGGATGAAGTGTACCAATGATCCGCACTTGAAACAGCCCCTTTCATTCCCTCGGCACTCGCCAAAATGATGCCTACCACATTGCAAGCATTCTGGCCTATTTGGCTGAGTACTACCAATGCTTGCGACCGAAGTGGTCTGGGCTCTACAAGTTGTGTTCTGCCGATTCTTGTTCCTATTCGAATATCCCACCGAAGCATTCGATCGGGTAGTGAAATCTCTTGATCTTTTGGATGAGGACTGATGTGATTTCCCCACCTATCTTTTCTTTAAATCTCGCGACTCAAAAGCCGCATTCCTCCTTTCTTTAACCAACCCTTCTGCCTTGCATGCTCTTTCGACGAGCACTACAAATTCTCTCAACTCTAAGATGCCAACAAATACTCAGATATCCTCATTTAGACCATCCTCAAACCTTTTACACATGGCAGCTTCTGAGGACACGCACTCCCACGCGTATTTGCTGAGTTTCACAAACTCTCATTCATACTCCGTCACTGTCCTACTACCTTGCTTTAACTCTAGAAATTCCTTCCTCTTTTGGTCTATGAACCTTTGGCTAATGTACTTCTTTCGAAACTCTTCTTGGAAGAGTTCCCACGTTATCCTCTCACTCGGTACGACGGACACGAGAGTATTCCACCACTGATAAGTCGAGTCTCGTAGGAGAGACACTACGTATTTCACGCACTCTTCAGGTGTGCATGATAGTTCATTGAATACCCTAATGGTATTTTCTAGCCAAAATTCTACTCTCTCTGGGTCATCACCTATGCTAGCTCGGAATTCCTCGGCCCCTTGTTTTTGGATCTTGTCTACCAGAGGCTTCTCTCTTCTAAACATGTTCGCACCTTGCAAAACTACCGGGGCATACTGAGGAATCAGAGGGGGTGGGGGAGGTGGAGTGTTCGGATTCGCACGAACAAACTCTGTGTACCAAGCATCCATCATACGAAGGTAGGCTTCTCTAGCCCCTCCGTCTTGGCCCATAGTCGCGGGCTCACTCTCAGCTGGCACGGTCCCTTCAACGGGAGCCGGCACATTACTTTCCACGTCATCCGCCGTGGCTCTATTAGGATCCATTACTATGTAAAAACATAATTTATAATCATTAGAAATCATCACACTATCAATATACAGTTATGGCATGTATAGCTAGACTCGTACTCTCGCTAGGTTAGTCCTAGAACTGACTAAACCATAGCTCTAATACCACTAAATGTAACACCCCATTTTTTTACTAAAAATTTTGGTGGTAGTGAAGAAAAAATAAAAGAAAAAGATGATAGCTAGGCTTAGGGTATTATTATAATACATATGATGTCATCAATTACCAAATGTTGACTTTTCAACATTTTCATCTACCATGGCCGGCCATCACCTATCGAATGGCCCAATTTCACTTAAAAAACCCCAAATTTATGATACATGGCAATTTGGCACCCTTAGCTATCAATTTAAGACTTTTGCACTTTATGCGATTTAGTCTTTTTTCGCAATTGAGCTCACAAACGTTAAAATTAGCTCACCACATTTTTCATGCACTACTATAAACATGCTACGACTCTATTTATGTAATAAAATAATTTCTTTGACTTTGGATTTGTGGTCCCGAGATCACTATTCTGACTAGCCCCAAAATCGGGCTGTTACATTAAATCTAAGTTGGTTTAAATTAAGTGCGATTAAACTCTAGGAAGTGGCGACCCTAGGATGTAATTTAGGATAAATGAGATTGAGAGATAAGTTTACTAAGTAAATCATAATTTATCTCAGTCAAGAAAGTAAGGTCGAGGGATAAGCGTGTATTGGTCGATTAGTTAATTAGTTAGAGGTCGAAAGGTAATAACTAATTAATTAATAGCTAACTCGATAAAACTCAAGTTCTGAAGCTAATTAGGAACATTGAAGTGAGTTAATCTTCTATTTGCTTGATTGGAATTAATTTTGATTGTTAATTGTTTGTTTTAATTTTAGTTCATTAATGTTATTTTGGTTAATCAATTATAATTTGTTTTTTTTTTGTAATATAAATTTAGATTAGTACTATTTAGGCCTATTAGTGTGGAAAATTAATTTAAATTTAATTCAACCTCCCTTGGGTACGATCCTCAGAATACTTTCTATAGTGTTTTGTTGTAATATTCTTCAATATTACAATTTGACCCGCATACTTGCAGACACCGTTGTTTTATTTCTTATCCATTTTGCTGAAGTATTTCCAGTTGTAAACGAAAAAATATATAAAAATTTTCCTATGTCATTTATCACCTTTTTGCATAAAATTGTTGTTAAAACTAAGTAATTGTTTAATAAATTAATGAAATATGTGAAAATATGAAATTAGGATATAGAAATTATTAAAATGTGATTTTATGCTTTATTATATAGTTTTCATGCAATAAATGGCTTATTTTATATTAATTTGAATAAATTATATTTTTAAGACATAAAGTGGGCCATGCATGATTAAATTAAATAATAAAATATAAAATTATATTTAATAATTCATTTTAAAATATTTCATTAATAATTTGGGTTTTAAATTAATTAATTATATTGAATAAATTTTATCCTTTGGTCCTCTAACTTGTTGATTTATTTTGGACAAGTCTGATAGCTTTGCTGGATTACAAAACCATACAAATTGGGGACCAAGTCAACCCAAAATTCGGTTGCACATGGCTGTCCATAAACCACTTCTTGGTTTAATTGCACAAGGTCCTTAAAGAGTTGAAGAAATTAGAGATTTACTTGAAGATTTACACTTGACCGAGTCTCAGTCCTGAGTTTTTGTGGCACTCAAAATGACCAAAAATCAAGCAAAAATTAGCTCAATTTCCTCAATTTATGGTCGGCCACCCATGGAAGATGCTTTAAAAGATGAAAACTCCTTTTTTTAGTAAACTATTCCCCTCTCCTCATTTATAAATAAGACCTCATTCTCACATTTCTACTCATCCCTCATCCCTCATCCCTCATCACTCATCTTTCATTCCTCATTCATTCTCTTAGCATTCTTCTTTTCTCCCAACATCTATCATCATCTTTTCATAAATATTTTATCATTTGAGCCTCTTAAATAACCCTTGGTCGGCCACTTTGGAGAGCCATCAGCAAAGGAGCGAAGCAAAGGAACGAAGGAGCCTTGTCAATTAGAGTCTTAGGTGACAGCCACTCTGAATTGGGTTTAATCTTTCTTTTCTTTAATTTAATTTAAAGATGTTTGCTATGTGTTCTTTGTTCTTGTTTACAACAATGTTAGCTTAATTTTATTTAAGCTAGGATGATTGCTTTGATTAAATAATATTTATTAGATTCATGCTTATAATGTTTGTGCCTCAATCGATCATGTTTTCGATTAAAATCAAGTCAGTATTTCGTTCATGCATGATTGAAATTCCCCTGAATTAGCTGAGTGATCCTAACCAATAGCAAGTGGACGCATAATTGAAATGTGCATGCTCAATTTTGATCCTAACCCGATTAAATTGTAGGTTGCATAACAACCCTAACCATACTCTGTTATCTGCATAGTTTTTATATTTGTGTGATTAAACTGTTTCAAACCTAACATGTCCCTGTTACCTCGCACAAATACTAAGAAACCCTTAGTAAATAAGGATCATTAAAATGTGTATTTACTAAGTAAAGGATTCTGAAAGGACCTAATGTGGTTTCCAAACTCATGAAAGATCGAGTTGCCATGGAATGTTTTTCCGAATATTATTAAGTGTGTTGATAATAAGTTGAGTTTAATTAAAGTAATTGTCCTAGTTTATTTATGTTATAATTGTTGCAAATTGTGTTTAATTTTGCTAAAATCTATTTCATTCATATAGTTTGCATACTTAGGTTAATTTACATTAGGGATCATTTCATTTAGTCTAATATATTTTAATCATCACTTCTCAAATAAATTGTGTTTTTATTTACCAAATTGTTAATATAATTTTACAAATTAAGTGACTTAGAACAAATACAATCCTTGTGGAGACGATAACTCGATACTTACTTATTACTTGATAATGATTGTGTACACTTGCACAAACCCCATCATTACAAGTTTTTGGTGCCGTTGCCGGGGATTGTCAATTGTTGCCATAGTCATTTTTTTGTGAAATTATTTATTTTCAATTTGATTTATTTCTAACATTACTAACTTATTCTTTTTAATTTTGTGATTTTCTTTTCAGGTGTTTATGAGCATAGATCGAATTATCGATTTACTCCCTGTAGACCCTGAAATTGAGTGAACTTTCAAACAAAGAAGATGTGAATGAATAGCTTAAAGACAAGTCGAGATGGACCTTGGAAATCAGAATCAAGACCAAGGTAATGAAGTCGATCATGTACGAAATCCTCTCCTCATTGCCGATGGTAAGGATCGATGCATCATACAATATGCTGTGCCACTTTTTAATAAGTTAAACCTAGGAATTAGAAGGCCGGATATTGAGGTTGCCCAATTTGAATTAAAACCACTGATGTTTCAAATGCTCCAAACGGTGGGCCAATTCAGTGGTATGCCCACAGAAGATCCACATCTCCAACTTCGATTGCTTATGGAGTTGGAGGCATTCTATAATGGTCTAAATGCACATGCAAGATTAATGGTAGATGCTTCTGCGAATGGTGCAATTTTGTCTAAGTCTTATAATGAGGCTTATGATATCATTGAGAGGATCGAGAGTAATAACTATCAATGGCCAACAAATTGAACAGCTTCAAGAAGACATTTAGTCAGAGTTCATGAAGTTGATGCCCTCACTTCGTTATCAGCTCAGGTATCATCTATTTCCTCTATGTTAAAACAATTTACTGCTAATAGTTCTAATAATTTTACAGCTCAACCACCAAGTCTGTACGAAGTAGTTTCCTGTGTGTACTATAGGGAAGGTCATTCTCTTGAGAATTGTCCATCAAATCCCGAGTCAGTGTACTATATGGGAAACCAACATCAAAATAGGAGTGGACAAGGACCCCAATCCAACTTCTACAATCCTTCATGGCGTAATCATCCTAATTTTACTTGGAGTAACCAAGGAAATGGACTGAACAACAACTTATTGCAGCATAGACCCAACCAATCTCAAGGGTTTAATTAGCAAGCTCCAAAACCACCTCAAGCTGAGGCATCAAACAGTTTGGAAAACTTGTTGAAAGCGTACATGGCAAAGAATGACGTTTTGTGTAACAACCCGTTTTTAGGTCAAATCGGAACTATGGTTTCGGGACCACAAGTCTGAAGTTAAAATATCTATTTTATTATTTTAATAAGGTCTACAATATGACAGATTAATTATGTGAAAGTTTCGTAAAGAAATTTTACCATTTAAATGCTTAATTCGATAAAAGGACAAAATCACGTATTCTATTGTTTAAAGGTATTAAATAGCTATGATTTATTAATCCTTATAATGTTATTTAACCATAATTTAAGTTAGTGGACATTTATTTCAATGAATTATATGATATATTAAGTTTAATTATAAGGTTATAATGGTAATTTATGTATTAAGTTAATAATAAGAAAACAAAATTAAAATAATGTTTTTCTATCCGTCTTCTTGCCAAAAGTTGAGAAAGAAATAAGGTTTTTTAAGCTTCCATGGTTTTGGCAACTTCAATCTCTGATTAAGGTATGGTTTTAGCTAGGTTTTTAATGATTTCTACGTTTTTGAGCTCGTTACAGCTTAATCTATCTAGCCCGTACCTTCATTTTTGAAACTGTTATAGATTTTGAGATATACCATTGTTGAATACTTGAGTATTTTGAAGTTTCTTGTTATATTATTAATGGTTGTTAATAGTTATACAAGTTTTATAAATTGATTTTTGGCAAAAATGAGAATTAGGGATTAAATTATGAAAGATAGAAATGTTGTGGTTGAATATGTGAATAAAATGAAAATATGGGCTAATATGAATCCCATTGAAATTCGGCTACCTTGGGTTAGGGCTTAATTGTGCAATTTTGCATTTTTATGTGTTAAGCACTAAATTGCAAAGTAGTCAAAAGTTTAGGGCTAAATTGAATTGAATGAAAGTTTGAATGAGTTAATTTGATATCATATAGGTCAAGATAATCAAATATCGAAATTAGATCAGAGAAAACGAAAGACAGACGAGTAGATGACGGTTATACGAGCAAATAAGAGGTAAGTTCATATAATTAGAATCGAACTTTTCTATACTTGTGATTATTGAAAAGAATGTTTATAATTAAGATATTTGAAGTGTAAATGTCTTATTGTTATATTGTATGTGCTACCGAGCCCCGTTTGAACTATTTGAATTCATTAGATATGAGTGACATGTTACTGGAATTACCGTAATGGTCGAGCTCCTGCATTTGTTGCGGACTCACCATAGCTCGTAGGAGCTTACTGTTTCAACTCATTGGAGCTTACTATTCAGCTCAATAGAGCTTACCATTTTCAGCTCAATAGAGCTTATTGTTTATCAGCTCAGTAAGACCTTACCGCCCATGACTCGAAAGAGCATGTATGATGATGAATTGATGGATTACTGACATTGTTCACTCGATTACCCTTTGAAGTTCTAATAGGTTCAATGGGCCTAAATAATGTTATACAGACAAATTATGGTTTATACATGTTACTAAATTTATATGTATGATGTATGAGTTTGGAAAAATATGAAGTATTATTTTAGTAAATAGTTTATGTATTAGTTAAATGACTAACATGTGATGATTATGTGTGATTAGGTGATGGTTAAATTGAATTGTTGGCATTTTATTATTGCTTTGATTATATTTAAATGATAAGTTTAATTCTAAATTATACGGGCTTACTAAGCTATAAGCTTACTCTATTTCATTTTCTATGTCTTATAGGGTTCATTAGGTCGCTCGTTTCGGACAAGTCGGAGTTACACGTCACACTATCCAATTTTTGATTGGTATTTTGAACTTATGAACTTATGTAAATATGGCATGTATAGGCTAGTTTGATGGTAATAGTTATGTATTGGTATTATAGTTTGAGAATGAATTTGTATATAAGTTAAGCCATGTGATTTGGCTTACTTTGGTATCATATTTGGATGGCATATATGTGCTTAATGATGGTATGTTTTGGTATGATAATATTTGAACGAAATTATACAAAGAATTCTTGATATATATAGATGTTAGATGAATGAGTATAGGTATTTGGATATGTAAATGGTAAGTTTGGATGTGGCTTATAATGTGTATTGAATTGGTAATTTTGGTTGCCAATTAAGTTGCTTTAATGTGGTCAATTGCTAATGTAAATGCTTATGTTTTAGGGTGGCAAATTTGGCTTTTCAAATGGCCAATTTTTGTCCACACAGGCAGGGACACGAGCGTGTGTCTGGCCTTATGCGACACACGGTCATGTTACACAGCCATGTGTCCTCTGGGGTACCCTACCAATTAAAGTCAGTATACCCTACAGTTTTGACACAGCCTAGACACACAGGTGTGTCTATCGGTCGTATGTGGCACACGGGCGTGTGGTTAGCTGTGTGATCCAAGTCAATAGCCTCCCTAATTTTCACACGGCCTGGCACACGGGCATGTCTTGTGGCTGTGTGGGCAAGTCAGTATGTATGCCCTGTTTTGCCACGACTTAGACACACGGGTGTGTCTAATGCCGTGTGAGGCACATGGCCTGTTCACACGGGCGTGTGTCACTTGAAAAGCTGAGAATTTCCTATGCTTCTGAAATTTTTATATGTTATCAATTTAGTTCCAAATGTATGATTAAGACTTTTTATGATTGATTCAAGTACATTTTAAATGTGAATGAATGATGGTTACTGAAATAAGATTAAATTTGTTAAATGAATATTTTGAATTGAGTTACAGGTTTGGTAATGCCTCTTAATCTATTTCGAAAATGGTTTCGGGTTAGGGGTGTTACAGTTGTTGGTATCAGAGCTATGGTTTAGCCGATTCTAGGACTAACGTAGCATTTGTGAATCTAGCTATATATGTCATATTTAAAACTGTGATAGTGTGATGACTCCTGACGTTCTTAAATGTGTTTTCATATAGTAATGGATCTCGAACGAGCTGTAGCGGACGACGTAAAAAGTAACGCACAGGCTCTCACCCAAAGAGCAACGCCTACTGAATCTAGACCTGTGAGGAGTAGTCACGGGGGTGAGACTAAGCAAGTCTTCTTTCAGATATTAAATGAGTGGTTTGCACTGTACGTACAAATCCAACTATTCTGCAACCTCCACCCCTATCTATTCCCCAATCGATCCTAGTAGTTCCTCAAGGTATCGATCCTTTGTGATTAAATAAACCAGCTGTTGATAGAATTTGAAAACACGGAGCGAAGGAATTCAGAGCCACTGCTAATGATGACCCTGAGAGGGCTGTATTTTGGCTTGAGAACACGATTTGGGTGTTTGATGAATTGTCCTGCACACCTGAAGAATGTATGATGTGTCTTGTATCATTGTTGAGAGATACTGCGTATTAGTGGTGGAATACCTTGATATCCATAGTTCCGCCAGAGCGAGTCACTTGGGATTTCTTTCAAGTTGAATTTAGAAAGAAATATATTAGCCAAAGGTTCATTGATCAAAAAAGAAAAGAATTTCTTGAATTGAAGCAGGGCCATATGTCAGTTACAGAATATGAATGAGAGTTTGTATGACTCAACAAATATGCTCGTGAATGTGTTTCTTCTAAAGCTATAATGTGTAAAAGATTCGAGGATGGATTGAATGAAGAAATCAAAGTGTTGGTTGGAATTCTTGAGCTTAAAGAGTTTGTTGTTCTGTTTGACCGAGCCTGTAAAGCCGAAAAACTTTGTAAAGAGAAAAGAAAAGTCGATTCTAAGTCTAGAGAGTATAGAAAAAGATTTACGGGAAAATCACATCAATCAGCATCAAAGAAATTTAGAAAATATCATCCTCCTTCTACATCCTCTGCGGGAATTTCTATCAGAGACAAAAATGTAAGACAATCAAGTTCAAAACCTCAGGCGACATCTGTGGCCAGTGTGGGAAGTGTTAGAAACGGTGGATCTGAATGTAAACATTACAATAAGCGACATTACGGTGAATGCAGATTAGTGAGCGGAGCCCACTTTAAATGTGGATCTTTTGATCATTTTCTCCGTGATTGTCCAGAAAAGTTCACAGCTAAAAGAGAACAACCAATGAAAACAAGTAACACGACTGCTAGAGGGAGATCGCCCTAAAACACCACAAATATGAATGGTAATCGAGGTGCTATGAGAGATTCAACTGTGATATCCGAGGCACGAGCACCTACCAGGTCTTATGCTATACGTGCACGAGAAGAAGCATCACCACCAGACGTTATCACCGGTACTTTTTCTCTTTTTGATACTGATATAATTGCGTTGATAGATCCTGGATCAACCCATTCATATATCTATATGAATTTAGTATTTAAAAAGAGTTTACATGTCGATTCTACAAAATTTGTAATTAAAGTATCAAACCCCTTAGGCAAGTTTGTTTTAGTTGATATAATTTGTAAGAATTAACCTCTAATGATCCGGGGCTACTGTTTTTAGGCTGAATTGATGTTTCTACCTTTTGATGAGTTTGATGTGATTCTAGGTATGGACTGGCTAACTATGCACGATACAATTGTGAATTGTAGACAGAAGACTATCGAATTGAAATGTCAAAACGGTGAGATTCTTCAGATTGAGTCTAATGATTCGAATGAATTACCTATTATGATATTATCTATGTTAGGTCAGAAATGTCTGAGAAAGGGCTATGATGCATATCTTGCATACGTATTGGATACGAAAGTGTCAGAATCAAAGATTGAATCTGTACCTGTTGTTTGTGAGTTTTCGAATGTATTTCCAGAATAATTACTGGGATTGCCTCCGATCAGAGAAGTTAAATTTGGTATTGATTTAATACTTGGAACAACTCCAATATCGATAGCTCCGTACAGAATGGCTCCAATAGAATTAAAAGAGTTGAAAGCTCAGTTGCAAGAATTGACAGTCAGAGGTTTTGTACAACCGAGTTATTCTCCTTAGGGTACACCAGTATTTTTTGTGAAAAAGAAAGATGGCACGATGCGCATGTGTATCGACTATAGACAGTTGAATAAAGTGACTATATAGAACAAATACCCTCTACCACGGATTGATGACTTATTTGATCAGTTGAAAGGGGATCCAGTATTTTCAAAGATTGATCTGAGATCAGGTTACTATCAGTTGTGAGTTAAAGAGTCGGATGTACCAAAAACCACTTTCAGAACAAGGTATGGCCATTATGAATTCCATGTTATGCCTTTCGGTTTAACTAATGCTCCTGCTATTTTTATGGACTTGATGAATCGCATATTCAGACCGTATTTAGACAAATTTGTTGTGGTATTCATTGACGATATTCTAATCTATTCATGAGATGAATTTGAGCATACCAATCACTTGAGAATTGTGTTACAAACTCTACGTGATAAGTAGTTGTTTGCAAAGTTCAGTAAATGTGAGTTCTGGCTTAAAACGGTTGGAATTTTTAGGCATATTGTTTTAGCCGACGGTATTAGAGTTGATCCGAGCAAGATTTCTGCTATTGTTGATTGGAAACCTCTGAGAAACGTATCTGAAGTTTGTAGTTTTCTGGGCTTAGTGGGCTATTACCAGAGATTCATTAAAGGATTTTCAATGATTGTGACGCCAATGACTCGACTACTACAAAAAGATGTAAAGTTTGAATGGTCGAAAAAGTGTCAACAGAGTTTTGAACAGTTGAAAGCACTGTTAACAGAAGTACCAGTTTTGGTTCAACTTGAATCGGGTAAAGAGTTCATGATTTATAGTCATGCATCATTAAATGGATTGGGGTGTGTTTTGATGCAAGATGGAAAAGTTATAGCTTATGCTTCTCGACAGCTGAAATCATATGAAAGAACTATCCGACGCATGATTTAGAGTTGGCTACGATTGTATTTGCATTGAAGATTTGGCGACACTACTTATATGGCGAGAAATGCCATATTTATACAGATTACAAAAGCTTGAAATATCTGATGTCATAGAAGGATTTGAATTTGCGTCAACGAAGATGGCTAGAGTTATTGAAAGATTATGATTTTGTGATTGATTATCACCAGGGAAAAGCTAATGTAGTTGCTGATGCCTTGAGTTGAAAATCATTGTTTGCATTACAAGCCATGAATACCCAGTTGATGATATGTGATGATGGGTCTATTTTAGATGAATTGAAAGCTAAACCGGTATTTCAACAACAAATTTTTGAAGCTCAGAAAAATGATCGTGAACTACAAGCTAAACGAATTCAATGTGAGTTTAATTCTGATTCAGAATTTCATATTGGAACTAATGATTGTTTATTGTTCCAAAATAGAATTTGTGTACCAAAAAATACAAAGCTTATTCAGAAAATTCTTCATGAAGCACACAGTAGTCGCTTTTCTGTTCATCCGGGTAGCACCAAGATGTATAATGATTTGAAACAACAGTATTGGTGGTCGAGAATGAAACGGGATATATCGGAGTTTGTATCGAAATGTTTGATTTGTCAGCAAGTAAAAGCTGAACATCAAGTACCATGTGGTTTATTGCAGCATGTATTGATTCCTGAGTGGAAATGGGATAGAGTCACTATGGATTTCGTATCGGGACTGCCCCTATCTCTGAAAAAGAAAGATTTTATCTGGGTTTTCATTAATCGACTAACAAAATCTGCTCATTTCATACCGGTACATATGGATTACTCTCTAGATAGGTTAGTTGAATTGTACTTATCTGAAATCATATGATTACATGGTGTACCACTGTCTATTATCTCCGATAGAGACCCAAGATTTACTTCAAGATTTTGGAAGAAATTACAAGAAGCTCTTAGAATGAAATTGAATTTCAGCACAACTTTTCATCCCTAGACAGACTGTCAGCCCGAAAGAATTATACAGATACTTGAGGATATGTTGTGTTGTTGCATTCTCGATTTTGAAGGTATTTGGGAGAAATACTTGCCTCTAATTGAATTTGCTTATAACAACAGTTTCCAAACGAGTATAAAGATGGCACCGTACAAAGCTTTATATGGTCGCAAGTGTCGAACACCATTATATTGGACTGAATTGAGTGAGAAAAAGATTCACGGGGTTGAATTGATCAAAGAGACTGAAGAAAAAGTGAAAGTAATTCGCAACAGTTTAAAAGCAACTTCAGATTGACAGAAATCCTATGCAGATTTAAAAAGTAAAGAAATAGAATTTCAGGTCGGAGATCGAGTATTTCTGAAAGTATCACCGTGGAAGAAAATTCTTCGTTTTGGTAGTAAAGGAAAATTAAGTCTGCGATTCATCAGGCATTATGAAATTTTTAAAAGAATAGGGCCTGTAGCATATTGACTATCATTACCATCTGAGCTAGAAAAGATACATAACGTTTTTCATGTTTCAATGCTACGTTGATACAGATTAGATCTGTCACGTGTGATTTCTCCCGTTGATGTAGAGATACAGTCTGATTTCTCGTATAATGAAGAACCGATCAGGATTCTGGCTCGGGAAATTAAAGAATTGAGGAATAAACGTACAGCTCTTGTGAAGGTTCTTTGGCATAAACATAGAATTAAGGAAGCTACATGGGAACTCGAGGATGCTATGCGAAAATAGTACCCTAACCTCTTTACCGGTAATATTTTTTGGGGCGAAAATCCCTAAGGGGGAGAGTTATAACAGCCCGTTTTTAGGTCAAATAGAAATAGTGGTTTTGAGACCACAATTTGAAGTTAAAATATTTATTTTATTAATTTAATAAGGTCTACAATATGATAGATTAATTATGTGAAAGTCTCGTAAAGAAATTTTATCGTTTAAATGCTTAATTCGATAAAAATGACTAAACCGTGTAACGCATAAAAGTTGAGTTCTATTGTTTAAAGGTATTAAATAGCTATGACTTATTAATATGGAAGTCCTTATAATGTTATTTAACCATAATTTAAGTTAGTGGACATTTATGTCCATGAATTATATGATATATTAAGTTTAATTATAAGGTTATAATGGTAATTTATGTATTAAGTTAATAATAATAAAACAAAATTAAAATCATATTTTTATATCAATCTTCTTGCCAAAATTTGAGAAACAAATAAGGGTTTTTGAGCTTCCATGGTTTCGGCAACTTCAATCTTTGATTAAGGTATAGTTTTAGCTTAGTTTTTAATGATTTCTACGTTTTTGAGCTCGTTGCAGCTTAATCTAGCTAACCCATACCTTCGCTTTTTGAAACTATTATAGATTTTGAGATATGTCATTGTTGAATACTTGAGTATTTTGAAGTTTCTTGTTAGATTATTAATGGTTGTTAATAGTTATACAAGTCTTATAAAGTGATTTTTGACAAAAATGAGAATTAGGGATTAAATTGCGAAAGATAGAAATGTTGCGGTTGAATATGTGAATAAAATGAAAATATAGGCTAATATGAATCCTATTGAAATTCGGCTACCTTGGGTTAGGGCTTAATTGTGCATTTTTTCATTCTTTTGTGTTATGGACTAAATTACAAAGTAGTCAAAAGTTTAGGGGTAAATTTGTAATTTAGCCAAATTGAATGTTTTAGGCTAAATTGAATTGAATGGAAGTTTGAATGAGTTAATTTCATATCATATAAATCAAGATAATCAAATACCGGAATTAGATCGGAGGAAACAAAAGATAAGCGAGTAAACGACGGTTATACAAGCAAATACGGGGTAAGTTCGTATAATTAGAATTGAACTTTTCTATACTTGTGATTATTGAAAAGAATGTTTATAATTGAGATATTTGAAGTATAAATGTCTTATTGTTATATTGTATGTGTTACCGAGCCCCGTTTGAACTATTTGAATTCATTGGATATGAGTGACATGTTACTGGAATTAGCGTAATGGTCGAGCTCCTGCATTTGTTGCGGACTCACCGTAGCTCGTAAGAGCTTACTGTTTCAGCTCATTGGAGCTTACCGATTCAACTTGGAAGAGCTTACTATTCAGCTCAATAGAGCTTACCGTTTTCAGCTCAATAGATCTTACTGTTTATCAGTTCAGTAAGAGCTTACCGCCCATGACTCGAAAGAGCATGTATGGTGATGAATTAACGGATTACTGACATTGTTCACTAGATTATCTTTTGAAGTTCTAATAGATTCAACGGGCCTAAATAATGTTATACAGACAAATTACGGTTTATAAATGTTACTAAAGTTATACATATGATGTATGAGTGTGGAAAGATATGAAGTATTATTTTAGTAAATAGTTTATGTATTAGTTAAATGACTAACATGTGATGATTATGTGTGATTAGGTGATGGTTAAATTGAATTGTTGGCATTTTATTATTGCTTTGATTATATTTAAATGGTAAGTTTAATTCTAAATTATACGGGCTAACCAAGCTATAAGCTTACTCTGTTTCACTTTCGATGTCGTATAGGGTTCGTTAACTTGCTCGTTTCAGACAAGTCAGAGTTGCACGTCACACTATCCAATTTTTGATTGGTATTTTGAACTTATGAACTTATGTAAATATGGCATGTATAGGCTAGTTTGATGGTAATAGTTATGTGTTGGTATTATAGTTTAAGAATGAATTTGTATATAAGTTAAGCCATGTGATTTGGCTTATTTTGGTATCATATTTGGATTGCATATATGTGCTTAATGATGGTATGTTTTGTTATGATAATATTTGAATGAAATTATGCAAAGAAGTCTTGATATATATAAATGTTAGATGAATGAGTTGTATATGTGGTTATATAAGTATTTGGATATGTAATTGGTAAGTTTGGATGTGGCTTATAATGTGTATTGATTTGGTAATTTTGGTTGCCAATTAAGTTGCTTTAATATGGTCAATTATTAATGTAAATGCTTATGTTTTAGGGTGGCAAATTTGGCTTTTCAAATGGCCAATTTTTGTCCACACAGGTAGGGACACGAGCGTGTGTCTTAGCTGTATGTGACACACGGTCATGTTACACGGCCATGTGTCCTCTGGGGTACCCTACCAATTAAAGTCATTGTACCCTACAGTTTTAACACAGACTAGACACACAGGTGTGTCGATCGGTCGTATATGGCACACGGGCGTGTGGTCGGCTGTGTGATCCAAGTCAGTAGCCTCCCTAATTTTCACACGGCCTGGCACACAGGCGTGTCTTGTGGCTGTGTGGGCAAGTTAGTAGGTATGCGCTATTTTTCCACGGCTTAGACACACGGGCGTGTCTAATGTCGTGTGAGGCACATGGCCTGTTCACACGGGCGTGTGTCACTTGAAAAGTTGAGAATTTCCTAAGCTTCTGAAATTTTTATATGTTATCAATTTAGTCTCAAATGCATGATTAAGACTTTGTATGATTGATTAAAGTACATTTTAAATGTGAATGAATGATGGTTACAAAAATGAGATGAAATTTGTGAAATGAATATTTTGAATTGAGTTATAAGTCTGGTAATGCCTCTTAACCTATTCCGACGATGGCTACGGGTTAGGGGTGTTGCACTTTGATCCAAATCCAAGCAACAACTTTGAAAAATTTTGAAAACCAAATAGTTTAGTTAGCTACGGAGCTTTGTAATAGACCGCAAGGAACCTTGTCGAGCGATACTATAACAGCCTGATTTTGGGGCTAGTCGGAATAGTGATCTCGGGACCACATATCCAAAGTCAGAGAAATTATTTTATTACATAAATATAGTCGTAGCATGTTTATAATAGTGCATGAAAAATGTGGTGAGCTAATTTTAACGTTTGTGAGCCCAATTGCGAAAAAGGACTAAATCGCATAAAGTGCAAAAGTCTTAAATTGAAAGATAAGGGTGCCAAATTGCCATGTATCATAAATTAGGGGTTTTTAAAGTGAAATTGGGCCATTAGATAGGTGATGGCTGGCCATGGTAGATGAAAATGTTGAAAAGTCAACATTTGGTAATTGATGACATCATATGTATTATAGTAATACCCTAAGCCTAGCTATCAACTTTTTCTTTTATTTCTTCTTTAGTACCACCGAAATTTTTAGCAAAGAAATGGGGTTTTAAGAGCTTGAAATTTCAGCAACTTGAAGCACTCACAAGTAAGTGATTTTCATGTCCTTTGTTGATGATTTTTGTACTTTTGAGACCCTTGAAGCATGAGCTTTCAAATGAGAGGTATATTTTGCAAAATGGTGGAAAGTTTAGGGTTTTTCCATGAGAGAATTTAGGGTGTTTTCTGAAATTTTATGGAAGAATATGGGTCCTAGCTATGTTATAAACAATTTTTGTGAAGGAGTTTTCATGAAAAACACCTAAATGGACTATTTTGCATAAGTTGTAAAATAGTTGATAAATATGTGAAATAGAGAGAATTTGAAGTTGCTATAAAAGAAAAAAGGTTCAAATAGGCTTGAGATACGAAGAAATTCGATAAAAATTGATTTTCGAGCATAGGGGCAAAATGGTCATTTTACCAAGATCTAGGGGCAAAATGGTCATTTTACCTAAGATGTGAAGTTTAGATTGCCTAATTGTGTTTAGTGACTAAAATAATGTATTTTTCTATTATAGATCAAGATTTACCAAATTCGAACCTAGACCAGGGGAAGGCCAAGCAAATCGACTAAACCTACTAGTCGTGTATGTTTTGTAATCCGAGGTAAGTTGCATGTAAATAACACAAATACATTGTTGATATATGTGCTTGAATTGTCATTGAATTGATATAGAGTGATTTGATTGATTATGAAATTGAGATAGTAGAATTCCCGTTGGAACCCTAGGAAATAAACTAGATATTCATGCCGTGACATTTGGGTCACTTGTGTGAGCTAGTGTAAGACATGTCTAGGACATGCATTGGCCACATTATAAGAGTTAGTGTAAGACCATGTCTAGGACATGGCATTGGCATTGAGACGAGTGCCAATGTAAGACATGTCTAGGACATGCATCGGCCTCGGGACATAAGCCAGTGTAAGACATGTCTGGGACATGCATCGGCTACGAAATGTGTCAGTGTAAGACCATGTCTGGGACATGGCATCGGCCTCAATGATGATAGTCAGTGTAAGACCATGTCTAGGACATGGCATCGACACCTTACCCCATGTTTGAGGCTTATGGAATATCCGGTAGTGTTCTGAATGGTTCAACGGTGAAAATTACGATTGTGAACTAACAAGGAAAGTATAACTGTATTGTGAGTGGTACAGGTACCTAATTGGTACGTATGACAAAAGAGCTCAATGTAGTATATATGACTTGTAACAGCCCGATTTTGGGCCTAGTCGGAACAGTGGTTTCAGAACCACTATTTCGAGGCCGAAGAAAATTATTTTGATGTTATTTTATGTGATGTAATGTGATTTTATAAGTGCATGTTAATTTTGGTATATTAATTTTAGCGATTTCTAGTCCAATTTCGAAAAAGGACTAAATCGCATAAAAGGTAAAAGTTGTGTTTTGATGCCTAAAGGTGTTAAATTGCTTTGTATCTTAAATTGGGGGTCTTTAAAGTGAAATTAGGCCATTGAAAGTGTGATGGCCGGCCAAGGAAGACAAGATTGGTCAAAAAGCCAAGATTTATGAGATTTAAAATGACTTTTTGGCAATAAAATAAAATAAAGAAAAAGTTTTCATTTTCTTTCATTTCCTTCTTCTCTTTCACCGAAAATGGCAGCAACACGGGGGGTTTGAGAGCTGGAAAATTTCAGCAACATATTTCCCAAGTAAGTGTTTTTAATGTCTTTCTTAATGATTTTTACATTTTTGGAACCCCTAAAGGATGAGCTTTCATAAGAGGGGACTATTTTGCAAAATGATTAAGAGTCTAGGGTTTTGCCATGAAACCATATATGTTGTTTGCTGAGTTTTTATGGAATAATATGAGCTGTAGTTGCCTAATAAACAACTTTTGTGAAGGAAATTTGCATGGAAATACCTTAAAAAGGTTATTATGTAAAGTTGTAAAATGGATTGTTAATGTGTGTAATAATGATTTTTGTGAGTTGCCATAGTTATGAAAATGGTTTATCTAGGCTTCAGAAGTATAGAAATTGAATAAAAATCTTGTTTCGAGCCTAGGGGAAATTTGGTAATTTTGGCAAAATAGAGGGGCAAAATTGTAAATTTTGCCAAAGTGTGTCAATGGACTAATTTGATTAGTACATTGTTTTAATTAGCTAAATGTGATGTTTTAGATGTTGAAAAATGCGATTTGGGCCTAGAATGGGGAAAATCAATTTATGGACGATTATGTCTTTTTCACCTTTGTGGTATCGAGGTAAGTTCGTATGTAAATAATACCATGCTATACATGTATTTAAATGTTATCATCACATGAATTGTACAAATATTAATGTGTATGTGATTAATATAATATGATGAGACAAAGCCTTGATAAGCGAGGAAAAATCTCGTTTGAACCTTAGGAATTAAATAGGATATGAGTGACATGTCACTAGGAATTATGAGTCTAGATGACTAGCTCGAGAGTGAGCATTTAAATTTCATGAGATATGAGGTAGCTTTAGCTAAAATTGAGGCACTTATGTGCAAAGTTTTTCCGAGTATCCAATTAGTATTCCAACTGTTCAACGGGTAATCTGAGGAAAGAGTTGATGATGGTCCTAATGAGGTAAGTCATTGGTGAGTATGCGCTTGAGTTATGTTACGAGTTGCACAGGTATGTACACTAAGCCTATGAGAATGCCTTGGTATGTGAATGATCTATGATGCATAAATATGTGTTCTTACCATGATGGATGAAATGATGTATTAATTTTGTGAGCAATGATCGTGAATGAGTAACTTAGCCTTGACAGATTTGAGTTACTGCAGTAGTGTAACTTTGAAAATACACTAAAAATAGTGGAAAATGAGTTAGAATCTTAATAAAATATGGGAATAAAAAGTTTTGAGTCTAGTTTCTTATAAAAGAAACCGTCTAAGAAAAATAATTTCCTATAATGAGATATTTGAAGTTGCATGGGACAGAGTCAGAATGACTTCGAAATCTTGTGTTCTGATTTGAGAAAATCATTATAAATTGTAAAAAAATGTTTATGAGTTATTATTTATATTTTTAGAATCATAAATGAGTCTAGTTTCAATAGAAATAGATGAGAAAATTATTCGAGCCCTGTGCTATGAGATAATTGAACTTTAGTGCAGAAGGGTCTGAACTGTCAGATAGTGAATCAGGGGTAATTTTGAGGAATAAACTGTACTAATGGGATAAACCAAAAATTCTAGAAATTTTATGGTAGAAAGGTAAATTAGTGTAGTTTCAAGGAAAATTAACAGAACTTAATTTGAAGTTTTGTAGCTCCAGATGTAAATAATTTAGTGACTATTTCTCAGGAAGACAACTTGTCGTGAACTTGAGAATATGTTGTAAACATTGATAAAACATGTTAATGAGTTGCTTATTATTTTCATATGAACTTACTAAGCGTTAAGCTTACCCCCCTTTCTTTCCCATGTTCTCTAAGGTTGCCAAGTTAGCTCGGGTTGGAGGCCGTCAGAGATATTATCACACTGTCGAGTTAACGCTATCGGCGTAAGTAGATCTTAGTGTTTTGAGTCTATGGCATGTATAGGGTCTTAGTGTTGAGTATGTGATATTATGATATAGCCAAAGGCATTGGCTTATTATTAAGGTAGTATGTAGTCATGTAAATTGGCCTATGTCGACTAATGACGTTATGGGCCTATATGATTATTCTTATGCATGTATGTTATTATCTCTTGTGATGTGGCTTGCAACATGTATGCCTAGAGATTGATTTAAGACACATTGATGAGGGTGATAGCCTAAGCTTCATGGCAGTTGAAGCCACATGAGAAGAATTACCCGACACAAGACTTAGACCTTGCCGCCATTGTTTTTGCCTTGAAAATTTGGAGGCATTATTTATATGGTGAGACTTGTCGTGTATTTACAGACCACAAGAGTTTGAAGTATTTGGTGACTCAAAAAGAATTGAATCTGAGACAGTGGAGATGGATAGAATTAATTAAATATTACGAGCTGATAATCGATTACCACCCGAGAAAGGCAAATGTAGTCACCTACAGATTAAGTAGGAAATCTTTGGTTGCATTGAGGGCCATGAACGCTCGATTGGCGTTGTTTGATGATGGTTCGGTCTTGGCAGAGTTAAGGGATAGGCTGACATTCTTCAAGAAATTTATGATGCTCAGACAAATGATAGTGACCTGCGAGCTAAAAGAATTCAATGTGAGTCAGGTATTGAATCAGATTTTCAGATCGGTTTTGATGGATGCTTAATGTTTAGAGGCAAAGTTTGTGTACCAAGGAATGATGAAATTATTCGGAAAGTATTGCAAGAAGCACATGATAGCCATTTGTCTATTCATCTGGGAAGTACCAAGATGTATAATGATTTGAAGAAAATGTACAGGTGGAGCGGCATGAAGAGAGACATCTCCGAATTTGTATCAAAATGCTTGATATGTCAGCAAGTCAAAACTGAATGTCAAGTACCTTTGGGTTTATTTCAGCCTATGATGGTCCCCGAATGGAAGTGGGACAGAATTACTATGGACTTCGTGACAGGATTACCATTGACCCCGGAAAAGAAAGATGCTATATGGGTTGTGGTGGATAAGTTGACGAAGTCAACTCATTTCATCCCGATAAGGACAGATTATTCACTGATAAGTTGGTCGAGTTGTATATATTTGAGATTGTGAGGTTACACGGGGTCTCATTGTCGATCATTTCAGATAGAGACCTGAGATTCACTTCGAGATTTTGAAAGAAACTAAAGGAAGCCTTGGGTACCAGGTTAAACTTTAGCACAGCTTTTCACCCGCAGACCGACGGTCAATTTGAGCGGATGATTCAGATTCTTTAGGATATGTTGCGATGTTGCATCCTCGAATTTCAGGGCAGTTGGGAAAAATACCTGCCATTGGTAGAGTTTGCCTACAACAACAGTTTTCAAACGAGTTTGAAGATGGCACCTTATGAATCCTTGTATGGCAAAAAGTGCAGAGCTCCATTGTATTGGACAGAACTCAAGGAGATTCAGATTCATGGAGTTGATCTGATCAAGGAAATTGAAGAAAAGGTTAAAGTGATATGTGACTATTTAAAATTGGCATCGGATAGGCAAAAGTCATATGCTGATCTGAAAAGAAAAGAGATCAAATTTCAAGTTGTAGATAGAGTATTCTTGAAAGTATCTCTATGGAAAAAAGTATTGAGATTTGGCCAGAAAAGCAAACTGAGTCTGCGATTTATCGGACCATACGAGATCACTAAAAGAGTTGGACCATTAGCCTATTGCTTGACATTACCACTAGAACTAGAAAAGATTCATGATGTGTTCCATGTATCTATGTTAAGGCGATATCGATCAGACCTCTTTCATGTGATTTCACCAACGGAGATTGAAATTAGACCGGACATGACCTATGGTAAGGAACCGGTCCAGATTTTGGCAATGAGGTTAAACAGCTGAGAAATAAAGATGTAGCCTTGGTAAAATTTTTATGGCATCGACATGGTGTGCAAGAGTCAACATGGAAGTCAAAAGAAACCATGAGAAGCAAATATCCAAACCAGTTTACTGGTAAGACTTTTCAGGACAAAAGTCCCTAAGGGGGAAAAATGTAACATCTTGAAATAGGGCCTAGTTGGAGCAGTGGTTGTGGGACAACAAATCCGACATTGAAATATTTATTTTATGATTATTATGAGGCTTAGAATATGAAAATATGCATGTGTTAAAGTTTCATGAAGAAATTCTGTGAGTAAGGTGTCCAATTGGAAAATAATGACCAAATTAAATTAATTGTAAAACTTAGGTTCTAGAAGCAATTTGTATGAAATTGCTTTAGATTATTAATTAGAAGGTCTTAAAGAGTAATTTGCCCAATTTCTAAGTTTTTGGACAAAATGGGCATATACGGATAAAATTTGAAAGAAATGGCTTAAGGGCATTTTGGTCATTTGGCTAATTAATGAAATAAAATGGAAAAAATAAGCCAAAAATCAGTCATTCTTCTCCCTCATGCAACCAAATTTCTCAAGCCTCCATAGCTAGGGTTTTCAACATTTTCAAGCTCAATAGTAAGTGCTCCTGAGCCCCTTTTTAATGTTCTTCGTATATTTGAAATCTCGGTAACTTACTCAATCCATTTCTTCCCATATTTCATTCTAGGGTTCAGGTTAGAAATTTACCCATGCATGGGTCACTTGTATTTTAATTGTTTATGGAGGAATATGAAAGTTTAAAGGATGATAAACAACTTTTACCAAGCGACTTTTCATGGAAATGGCTTTAGGGACCATTTTGTAAAAGTTGTAAAAATGGGTAGAAAGATGAGAAATAATGGAAAATTGTGGGTTGTCATAAGAGGGAAACGGATTCGGCTAGGCTTGGGTAACATCAAAATTGCATGCATTTCATTATACGAACCTAGGGATTAAATCGTAAATAATGTGAAAGGTTAGGGGCAAAATAGTCATTTTGTTCGGGGTGAAATTTAGACTCGAAAAGAAAGATGTGACGTATTAATAAGTACCGAGAGATTTCTTCAGATAGATAATAATAATTCAGATCACTCTATCTTTTTCAATGATAAGAATAATCCCAATGCAAAGTTCATTGAAATTTTATTTCATTACTACTCAGATAGTTCTAGCAATTGAATGCAAAGTCAGAAATATCATGTTTTATACTCATTCATCAATACCACATTCTCAGATTATCTTACATCTTGTTACTCTCATATGAGCAGACTAACTGACACTGTGAGCCACCTGTAACAATGGTTATATAATCTCAGAGCTTTTCAGTATAGACATTCTATCTCGAAGCAACAAGAAATCATGATTCCATATCCGAAGCTCTGAATCAGAAACCCATTTTCGTTGAATCCTTTTTAGATTAAAATCTGATAACACATTTCTAAGTTTCACGAAATCACTTAGCATCAATTTAACTTCTAATTCAGCTAACATATGTTCAACATCTGATTAGATTAATCACATATTTATCACTCGTAATGCACACAAAAGTTTTCGAAACATCAAAAACTATAATCATTTTCCTCAGATAATAATCACTTACTAACTCAAAAATTTTCGACGGTTCAAACTATCTTTGTTGTCCCCAAATATGTCACATAACTCTTTTCATGTAGCTTTAATTGTATGGAATCACAAGATATTTCTATACACTCTATTATTAGAACACACTTCAAACCGTTCACTGACACATAACTGAAAATCATAAACTTTTTCTTCAACTTAGGCTAAACCAGAGCTGATGTTTCAATTGATAATATCTTAATGCAAAAAAAAAAAAAACTTCAACAATCAAACTAACTTTAATTTATCAAAACATTTCTCAGTTAGAGTTGTTTTGATAAATATAATTCTGTATCAAGTCTTCAAGATTATACCTCAAATTACATATATACATTCAAAGCTTATTTTCATTCTAGTGGATAGATTCAAACATATATAATTCAATCGTCTTTTCAATCAAATAGTTTGAGTTAGACTAAATCACTGAATCTATCTTTTCGAATAAATATTTTCTTCTAGTTAAAAGGATAACCCCAGACATATTATTATACAAATTTAATATTGATCTTCTATCACTTTCACATTTAGCGATATCAAATCTTTCATGAAAACTAGAAAAGAGTTTATAATAAAGTTGTCTCCTATATTAATCATCAAAGTTCTGAATTATACTTAATGGTCGTGAAACTAACTAAAAATTCGACTAAGGCAAGCACACCTATCGAACAGTAGTATAGTTATGGTGAGACCGGAAATATCGTATTCACGAGGACTAAAAGTACTAGTAATTACTATCTTTTTATTATCTAGCCTAACAATTAAGTGAATGTTTAAACTAAGACTAATTATCTAATTAGCTAAAATTATGACAGAGATAAAAGTTGGAAAATACTATTTAGAAAATCGATGGAGAAGACAATACCCAAGGAAGAATCCATCTAGACTTCACTTATCACTTCTGAACTAGACGATTTATTCACTTGACTTAATCCGTAGAAATACCTGATTTATGTTAATAACTCTTTCGAGCCTAAAAACAACTGACTCTAGGTTGATTAATCGAAATCTCTTTCTAATTAAAACCCCTATTGTCGCATTAACTCGATCTATAGATTCCCTTATTAGATTTGACTCTAAGCCGGTAGATTTATACCGTCCTATCTCTAGGATTGCATGCAACTCCGCTTAACTATGAATGATCTACTCTTAAACAGGGACTTTTGCTCAACTAAATAAGCACATCAAAAACCTTAATTAATATCCTGGAATATTAACGCAAGGGTTAAAACTCACAATTAAGAATAAGAACAAGTATTTATCATATAATTCAAATAGTAATAAGATTCGTCCTAGGTTTCATCTCCCTTAGGTATTTAGGGAGTTTAATTCATAATAATGAAAAACATCTCAAAATTGGGAAGAAAACAAAACATAAAGAAACCTAAAGAACTTCTAAGGAAATTGAATGGAGATCTTCAGTCTTGAAGTAGATCCTGCTTCTGAGCTGATTCCGATGGCTATCCTTGAGTATTTTTTGCCTTCTATTCTGCCTCTCCCTATTGATTCTCTTCTAGGGTGTTTAAATAGACTTTGGAATGCTCAAAATAGCCAAAAATTAGCCTTTTCCGAATAGAATTAGACTTGGGTCTAACAGGGACACAGTCGTGTGCCATGCCCGTGTGAAAGTGCTCAGGCTGTGTGCAATTCTGAATTGGTTTAATGTCGACATGGCCATGACACACGAGCATGTATCATGCCCGTGTGTCACACACGGGCGTGTGGAAGTACCTAGTCCGTGTGGAACACTGAAATTAGCCTATTTTGTCTGTTTTTAGCCCGTTTCTTGCTCTTTTCGCCTTCCTATGCTCACCTAAGTATAAAACATAAATTTAAAGGATTAGGAGCATTGAATTCACTAAATCTTATGACAAATAATCCAAAAATATGTCAAGCATGGGATAAAAAATATGTATATATTATGATTTATGAAATATCCCCACACTTAAGCATTTGTTTGTCCTTAAGCAAAATCCTCAACTCTCAATTAAAATAAATCCTTCTCAACTTATAATTCTCATTTATAATGTATCGAAGTAAACCATAAGTAATCATATATTCAGAGTTTAACTAAAAGAACATTAAAGTTTCACACAATCCAAGTTGAGCATTTTAATCATAAAATCGTAGGTATCCTCTTTTATCTAAGTAATTACCTTTAATTCCAAATTGACAAAGGTTGACATCCTTACTAAAGATTCACTCAAATCACTTAAAGTGTTTAGGGTTCAATAATTTAGCACTCAATAGTCAAACATGAAAAGTTATTACCAAGGGCTTGCATGAAAATCAAATCTCCACCACTATAAATGAGATGATACACAAATCAAAAGGTCTTTAACAGGTTGTAATGGGGCTTGGGTTAAAAGTGTGGATAAAGGCTGAAAAAGAGGATTAGAATCGAGATTAATTTAATAAATTACCAAACTTTAGAGCAAAGTAATTACTGAATTACAAACAAATGCCAGAATTAAGACTATCCAAAACTAATGAAATCAGCTTTCTTTTTCTCGAGATAATAATTTTCACTTATCCAAGCTTTTTTTTATATAACAATATGAATATAAATATTTTTTTTAAGAACAAGTATGGAAAGTACATAATAAGAAATAATTTAGCAACTGGGATGAACGAACATAGCTAGGTAACTAATAAAATCAAATCTCGAAAAAGAAAGAGTCAATGAAAAGGGAGAAATTCTTAACGAATCAAAAAGGGTTAAGTTGTGGGATAACATTAGGAAGAACATCAAGAAACAATGGTTAAGGCTCAAATAGGTTCACTAAGGGTTCACTAAGGGTCAATTATGTGGGTAGGCTTTTTATGGGGTAAGTGGGTTAAAACCTAAGTGCCTTTATCATCTTGGTATATCAACTGAAGGGTGTGGTCTCAACATGTATAATCGAAGCAAGTTCTAGAATAACAAATCAGTATTGACACACTCATGAGTAACAATAAAAGTGAGCAAGAAAAGATATATGCTCTAAAGGCTCAAGATCTCACAAAAATTATGGCTTTTAATGTCAATCCTATGAATTCAGAACATCAAGATAATACCTCAATTTAGGGAAACAACCGAATAATTTTAATTCTCAAAAGTCAACTTATTATAACACCTCTCGCCCATATCTGACACCGGGATAGGGTTCAAGGTGTTACCGGTAATTCACTTTTACAAACTTATACAATCGGGTTACTGAATTTTGGTCGTACTTTAAAACTTTTCAAATGTGTGCACTTTGTCTCTTATACAAGCCTTCGAGGCCTAAAAACACTCCTTGGGGTGGTACGGATCAAAACCAAAATTGTCCGATAGACTTGGAGCACTTTAGGAAATTTTCCCTTAGTTGAAATGTAACACGCCCGTGGGGCCTAGAACACGCCCGTGTCCTTTTCCAGTATGCAACACAGCCAAGACACACGCCCGTAGGCTTAGCCCGTGTGCTACACTGACTTCAACCTCACCATTCTGTTAAATAAACATGGCCAAGGTAGACGCCCGTGTACTTAGTCTGTGCTCTAAGCTGACTTAAAATTTCAGGTGCAGGGGACACACGGTCATAGCTCGCACTCTTGGAAGTAGCCCGTGTGTCACACACGGTCTAGACACACGCCCGTGCGTCTACCCATGTGGACCTTTTTAGGCTATTTTCCAAGCCTTAAGTCACCCTCTACTAGCCGATTACATTTATAGATTACTATAGTGCATATTTGGGCCAAATTATCCATTTACAAATATGAAACTTTGATCAACCTCATTGCATATGAACCTCATGTCATTGGTTTCATACATGCTAAGTTAATTCTCATCTTGCATTTAATGATTTATATGTCTATTTGACATATTAAGATTGGCTCGTTATTATAACTCATTGCCAATTATAACTAAGCTATCGCTTATGAATATAAACATGCATAGATTTGTAAAGCATAGCCTACTTCAAAATGAGCGAATTTCCATGGCCATATACAAGAAGATAAACATATTTTTACATGTCTTCATTGGGAAAATCAAATGATATATATAACAAAATACTCAAGGATCCTATACATGCCATTGGACAAATTAGAAATGTCTTTATACCAAAGCTTGTCTAGTTGATAGTGTGTTGACTCTCCAATTGTCTTTCCAATACTTATGAGTCCTTGAGCTCTGAAAAGCAGGGAAAAGAGAGGGGTAAGAATTTACATGCTTAGTAATCCCGTATAACTGGAAATTAAACTTATCGATTGTTTAGTATACATCCATAATAGATAATGAAACCAACAAATATGAAAATGGTTTCCCTATCACATGCACTCAATCAATGAGTTAGTCATATAACAAAACATCATGTAATATATATTAGATGAGCTCATCATTTAACATGTCATTCGTTCATATATCTCGTGTTAGTCCCGTTGAGTTTTTATGAAATCTCGATGGATTATCCAATTGCCGTCAATTAATACGAATAATCGTTTCAGTATGCACTCCCGCGAACCTCACATTTTACGGCGGGATTACCATTCCAGGCTAAATCCCCCATAATATAGACTCATAAGGTGATGTCGGAATTACCAGTCCAGGCTAAATCCCTTATGCGACAAACACCCTTAATGAGCTCAGATCTGAATTACCAGTCCAGGCTAAATTCAGACCCTAATCGGATTACCCATCCGGGCTAAATCCACAATGCACACATATTCTTCGGGAGACTCGATCACTCAAGGAACACCAGTTCAGGCTAGATCATTTTATACTTGAGATCTTGGATTACACAAACGAGCTAAATCCTTTTCTCGCAACACATGCGCAGGATCTCAAGTCTCATGTAAATCATGGTTTATCCATCGAATTCCTTTTTTAACCTCAGCCGAGACATTATCCAACAGTTCATTATTAGAGATGCAATTCATGCATTATCAATCCATCAACAATGCAATTATCATGCATTCACAAAACATACAATTATCCATGTTATAGGTTTACTTCGAGTTATCTGAACTTATCTGATATTCGTTTCGGAGCTATGTTTCGGTTATTCCGAAACCTTACATTTACCTCGATCGACCTCCGAAATTTGTTCCTCGGGGTCTATAACAACAAAATTATATCATTAATTCATTACATTACACTTTTTAAGTTTAATTTCTACCCCCGGTCCAAATAACCGTTTTGTCCCTAACCTTTGACATTTTTACGATTTAGTCCCTAGGCTCGTATAATGAAACACATATAATTTCTATCTTACCCAAGCCTATTCGAACACTTTTCCCTCATATGGCAACCCACATTTTCCACTATTTTCACATTTCTACCACATATTTAACAACTTTTGCAAAAAGGTCCCTTTAGGAGTTTTTCATGAAAATCACTTAAGAAAATATGTTTAACACACCTTCAACTTTCATACCCCGCCATAATGCACCAAAATACAAGCAACTCATGCATGGGTAAATTCTTAAACATGAACCCTAGCATGAAATATGGGTAGAAATGGAAAGATCAAGCTACCGGGATTTCAAAAATACAAAGAACATTAAAAACAGGGCTTGGGGGCACTTACTATTGAGCTTGAAATGTTTGAAAACCCTAGCTATGGTCACAAGAGAATTTCGGCAGCTATGGGAAAGAAGATGGCTGATTTTGGCTTATTTTTCCCATTTTATTTCATTAAAAAGCCAAATGACCAAAATGTCCTTATGCCCTTTCTTTGAAATTTCATCCATGCAAGCCCATTTTTGTCCAAAAACTTAGAAATTGGGTAAATTTACCTTTAAGACCTTCTACTTTATAATCTAAAGCAATTTCATACAAATTGCTTCTAGAATCCAAGTTTTGCAATTTATTCAATTTAGTCCCTAATTTCTAATTGGACACCTTACTTAAAGAATTTCTTCATGAAATCTTAACACATGCATAATCTCATATTCTAGGTGTCATAATAATCATAAAATAATATTTTGAGTTTGGATTTCTGGTTCTGAAACCACTATTCCGAATAGGCCCTATTTTAGGATGCTACATTTCTCCCCCCTTAGGGACTTTCGTCCCCGAAAGTCTTACCAGTAAACAGGTTCGGATATTGGTTTCTCATGGTTTCTTCTGATTCCTATGTAGCTTCTTCCACCCCATGTCGGTGCCATAGAACCTTTACTAAAGTCACACTTTTATTTCTCAACTGTTTAACCTCTTGGGCTAAAATCTTGACTGGTTCCTCTCCGTAAGTCATGTCTGGTCTAATCTCAATCTCCTCTGGTGAAATAACATGAGAGGGGTCTGATCGATATCGTCTTAACATGGATACATGGAACACGTCGTGAATCTTTTCCAACTCGGGTGGTAATGCCAAGCGATAGGCTAATGGTCCAATCCTTTCAGTAATCTCGTAAGGTCCGATAAATCGCGGACTTAGTTTACCTTTCCGACCAAATCTCAACACCTTTTTCCACGAAGACACCTTCAAGAATACTCTATCCCTAACTTGGAACTCAATCTCTTTTCTTTTCAGATCAGCATAAGACTTTTGCCTATCCGATGTCGCTTTTAAATAGTCTTGTATTACTTTAACCTTTTCTTCAGTTTCCCTAATCAGATCCACTCCATGAATCTGATTTTCCTTAAGTTCTTACTAGTATAATGGAGTTCGGCACTTCTTGCCATACAAGGGCTCATAAGGTGCCATTTTCAAACTTGTTTGGAAACTATTGTTGTAGGCAAATTCTACCAGTGGTAGATATTTTTCCCAGCTACCCTGAAATTCGAGGATACAACATCGCAACATATCTTCAAGAATCAATCGTCACGCTTCGGATCGACCATCGGCCCGCGAGAGTGAAAAGTTGTACTAAAACTCAACTTCGTCCCCAAGGCTTTCTGTAGCTTTTTCCAGAATCTCGAAGTGAACCTTGGGTCTCTGTCTGAAATAATCGATAATAGTACTCCGTGCAATCTTACTATCTCAGAAACGTATAAGTCGGCCACTCTATCAAGGGAATAATCTGTCCTTATCGGAATAAAATGAGCCAACTTGGTCAACTTATCCACTACGACCCATATGGCATTTTTCTTTTTCGGAGTCAAAGGCAATCCTGTCACGAAGTCCATGGTAACTCTGTCCCACTTCCATTCGGGAACCATCACAGGTTGTAACAAACCTGAAGGCACTTGATGTTCAGCTTTAACTTTTTGACATACTAGGCATCTTGACACAAACTCAGAAATATCTCATTTCATACCGTTCCACCAATACATTTTCTTCAAATCGTTGTACATTTTGGTACTTTCCGGATGAATAGATAAATGCTACTATGTGCCTCTTGCAACATTTTTCGAATAAGTTCATCATCTTTAGGTACGCATACTCTCTCTCTGAACGTCAAACATCCATCAGGATTAATCCAGAAATTTGATTCAGTCTCTGACTCACATTGAGCCCTTTTTGCTTGCAAGTCACCATTATTAAACTAAGCATTGCGAATTTCCTGCAGAAATGTTGTCCTAGCCTCTAGCTCTGCCAAGACTGAACCATCATCAAGCAATGTCAACCGAGGATCCATGGCTTTCAAAGAAAAAAAAGGATTTTCTGCTCAGAGCGTCAGCGACCACATTCGGCTTTCCCGGATGGTAGTCAATGATCAGATCATAATCCTTAATTAATTTTTACCATCTCCTTTGTCTCAAATTTAATTCTTTTTGAGTCATCAAGTACTTCAGACTCTTGCGGTCCGTAAAGATACGACACGTTTCACCATATAAATAATGCCTCCAAATCTTCAAGGCAAAAACGATCGCTGCAAGCTCTAGGTCATGGGTCGGATAATTCTTCTCGTAAGGCTTCAATTGCCGTGAAGCATAGGCTATCACCTTGCCATCTTGCATAAGCACACAACCCAATCCATTTAAGGATGCATCACTGTAGACCATGAATTCCTTTCCCATTTCAGGTAACACTAAAACAGGAGCTTCAGTCAACAACGTTTTTAATTTTTCAAAACTTTGCTGACACTTTTCCATCCATTCAAAATTAACATCCTTCCGTAGCAACCTCGTCATCGGAGTCGCTATCATAGAAAATCCTTTTACAAACCTTCGATAGTAACCGGCTAAGCCCAAAAAGCTTCTAACCTCAGCTACATTCTTAGGCGATTTCCAATCAACAATAGTAGAGATTTTACTTGGATCAACTCGGATGCCTTCACTCGAAACAATATGACCCAAAAATCCAACTTCTTGGAGCCAGAACTCACTCTTGCTAAACTTAGCATACATTTTTTTTCTCACAAAGTCTGCAATACAATTCTCAAGTGCTTCGCATGTTCTGTCTCATTTTTGGAATAAATCAAGATGTCGTCAATGAACACAACAACAAACTTATCCAAATATGGTCAAAAGATCCTATTCATTAGATCCATAAATACAGCTGGTGCATTCGTCAGCACAAACGGCATAACAAGGAATTCGTAATGACCATACCTCGTCCTAAAAGCTGTCTTTGGCACATCCGATTCCTTGACACACAACTAATAGTAGCCGGACCTCAAATCTATCTTAGAGAACACAGTGGCTCCTCTCAACTGATCAAATAAATAATCAATTCTTGGTAAAGGATACCTATTTTTTATGGTTACCTTATTCAGTTATCGATAATCAATACATAATCTCATTGAACCATCTTTCTTCATTACAAACAACACGGGGGCACCCCAAGGTGAAAAACTTGGCCTTGTGAATCCTTTATCTGTCAACTCTTGCAACTGTGCTTTTAACTCTTTTAGCTCGGTTGGTGCCATTCTATACGAAGTAATAGAAATAAGAGTTGTCTCTGGCATCAATTCAATACCAAACTCAATTTCTCTCTCAAGAGGTAATCCTGGTAATTCCTCCGGGAATACATCTGAATACTCACATACTATCGGCACAGACTCGATCTTCAACTCTGTTTCCTTAGTGTTCAGTACAAATCCAAGATAAGCTTTATATCCTTTCCTCATGTACAGCTGGGCAACCATTGTCGTGATTACATTCTGCAGCGAACCCAATTCTCTTGATTCGACCCTTAAAGTCTCACCATCCAGACATTTTAACTTAATATACTTACTACCATAATTCACAGTTACATCATGAAGGGCTAACCAATCCATACCCAGAATTACATCAAATTCATCAAATGGTAGCAACATAAGGTTAGCTGGAAAACAATGACCTTGAATCATCAAAGGACAATTCTTACAGACTTTATCAACCAGAACCGATTTGCCTAATGGGTTCGACACTTTAATAACAAATTCCATAGGTTCAACGGGTATATTCATACTAGACACCAATCTCATGCAAACGTAAGAACGCGTCGGCCCCGGGTCAATTAAAGCAGTAATACTCGTATTAAAAAGGGAAAAAGTACCCGTGATAATGTCAGGAGTAGAGGCTTCCTCTCGAGCGCGTATTACATACGTTCTTGCCGAGGCTCTAGCCTCTGATCTTGCAGTATCTTTAGTTGTGACTCAACTGCCACTAGCACTTCTAGGGTATCTTGGAAGTCTACCTCGTGCCATAGGAGCACCCGACTTCGGGGTTACTTCCGTTTCTTTTTCCGTTCGATCTGGGTAGTCTCTGAGAAAGTGGTCAAGAGAACCACATTTGAAACACGCACAGCTTTTTACTCGGCACTCTCCGAAGTGAAATTTGTTGCAGCTCTAACACTTCGGCTTTTGATCATCTACACTCTCCACACTAGTTATCATCAGGGAGGAAGACTTTTGACTTCATCGTCTAGGACCCTTTACTATACCCGAATGTCCTGTTGATGAAGTGGAGCGTTCGTGCTGTCTCCTAGCTTTCTTCATGAAGAATGAGAGTGTTTTACTGCTGGTCCTTTTGCTCGTAACTCGAGCCTCTCTCTTTGCTTACTTTCTTTTGTTATTAAACTCCTCAGCTTTCTTGGCTCGATCAGCCAATGCAGCGAACTCCCATATTTCAAGAATTTCGATCAACAATTTGATGTCCTTATTCAGACCCTCCTCGAAGTGTTTACACATTTCTGATTCAGTTTGGACCCATTCAGTTGTGTATTGACATAGCCGTACGAACTCTCTCTCATATTTCGCTACAGTTTTGTTCCCTTGTTTGAGTTCTAGGAACTCCTATCGTTTCGAGTCTAAAAACTGTTGGCTAATAAATTTATTCCTAAACTTTGTTTGGAATAAATTCCAAGTAATATTTTCCTTCAACACTACCGAGGATACGATCTTCCACTAGTGGTATGTAGTATCCTTCAAGAGGGACACAGCACACTTCAAACACTCCTCGGGTGTGCATAACAATTCATCTAACACCCGTGTAGTATTTTCGAGCCAGAACTCAGCTCTTTCAATGTCATCATCGACTTTCACTCTGAATTCCTTAGCCCCATACTTTTTAAGATTGTCTACAGGGACCTTACCGATTCCTACCGGTGCCATACCTCGTGGCACATCCTCATCAGGTTGGTTAAGGGACAGGGGCGATCGTGGTATGTTGGGGCGATTCCTTAGATAATCCCCAAACCATTCATCATCATATCAAAGAAGGCGGCTCGGGCTTCTTCCCAGCCTTCTGACATAAGTCTCCTACTACTACAAGATACAACTCGCCGTACGAAAGCTGGAGCATGGCTCTTGGCTCCCTCGGACTCATCTTGTGCTCCATTGGAAGATATTTACTATATTTAAAATAGTTTTAACAATTAGGAGATGTCACACTATCAAGATTCGAATAATGGCATGTATAGTGAACTTTCACATCCTCTACGGTAGTCCTAGAACCGACTAAATTGTAGCTCTATTACCACTAAATATAACACCCTTCACCCATATCCGACACCGGGATAAGGTTCGAGGCATTACCAGTATTTCACTTTTACAAACTTATACAATCGGGTTACTGAATTTCGCTCATAATTTAAAACTTCTTAAATGTGTGCACTTTGTCTCTTATACAAGCCTCCGAGGCCTAAAAACACTCCTTGGGGTAGTACGGATCAAAACTGAAATTTTTCGATAGACTAGGGGCACTTGAGGAAATTTTCCCTTAGTTGAAGTGTAACACGCCTGTGGGGCCTAGAACACGCCCGTGTCTTTTTTCCAGTATGCAACACGGCCAAGGCACATGCCCGTAGGCTTAGCCCGTGTGCTACACTGACTTCAACCTCACCATTCTGTTAAATAAACACGGCCAAGGCACACGCCCGTGTACTTAGTCTGTGCTCTAAGCTGACTTAAAATTTCAGGTGTTTAGGGGACACACGGTCATAGCTCGCACCCATGGGAATAGCCCGTGTGTCACACACGGCCTAGACACACGCCCGTGTGTCTACCCATGTGGACCTTGTTAGGCTATTTTCCAAGCCTTAAGTCACCCTCTACTAGTTAATTACACTTATAGATTACTATAGTGCATATTTGGGCCAAATTATCCATTTACAAATATGAAACTTTGATCAACCTCATTGCATGTGAACCTCATGTCATTGGTTTCATACATGCTAAGTTAATTCTCATCTTGCATTTAATGATTTATATGTCTATTTGACATATTAATATTGGCTCGTTATTATAAATCATTGCCAGTTATAACTAAGCCATCGCCTATGAATATAAACATGTATAGATTTGTAAGGCATAGCCTACTTCAAAATGTGCAAATTCCCATGGCCATATACAAGAACATAAACATATTTTTACATGCCTTCATTGGGAAAATCAAATGATATATATAACAAAATACTCAAGGATCCTATACGTGCCATTGGACAAAATAGAAATGTCTTTATACCAAAGCTTGTCAAGTTGATAGTGTGTTGACTCTCCAATTGTTTTCCCAATCTTTATGAGTCATTGAGCTCTGAAAAGTAGGGAAAATAGAGGGGTAACCATTTACATGCTTAGTAAGCCCGTATAACTGGAAAGTAAACTTACCGATTGTTTAGCATACATCTATAATAGATAATGAAACCAACAAATACGAAAATGGTTTCCCTATCACATGCACTCAATCAATGAGTTAGTCATATAACAAAACATCATGTAATATATATTAGATGAGTTCATCATTTAACATGTCATTCTTTCATATATCTCATGTTAGTCCGGTTGAGTTTTTAGGAAATCTCGATGGATTATCCAATTGTCGTCAATTCATACGAATGATCATTTCAGTATGCATTCCCGCAAACCTCACATTTTACAGCGGGATTACCCGTCCAGGCTAAATCCCCCGTAATATAGACTCATAAGGTGATGTCGGGATTACCAGTCTAGGCTAAATCCCTTAAATGACAAACACCCTTAATGAGCTCGAATCTGAATTACCAGTCCAGGCTAAATTCAGACCCTAATCGGATTACCCGTTTGGGATAAATCCACAATGCACACATATTCTTCAGGAGGCTCGATCACTCAAGGAACACCAGTCCAGGCTAGATCCTTTTTATACTTGAGATCTTTGGATTACCAGTCCAGGTTAAATCTTTTTCTACAACACATGCAGGATCTCAAGTCTCATGTAAATCATTGTTTAACCATCGAATTCCTTTTTCAACCTCAACCGAGACATTATCCAACAGTTCATTATTAGATATGCAATTCATGCATTACCATGCCATCAACAATGCAATTATCATGCATTCACAAAACATACAATTATGCATGTTATAGGTTTACTTCGAGTTATCCGAACTTACCTGATATTTGTTTCGAAGCTGTGTTTCGGTTATTTCGAAACCTTGCATTTACCTCGACTGACCTCCGAAATTTGTTCCTCGAGGTCTATAACAACAAAATTATATCATTAATTCATTACATTAGACTTTTCAAGTTCTACCGATGATCCAAATGACCGTTTTACCCCTAACCTTTGACATTTTTACAATTTAGTCCCTAGGCTCGTATAATGAAACACATATAATTTATGTCTTACCCAAGCCTATCTGAACACTTTTCCCGCATATGGTAGCCCACATTTTTCATTATTTTCACATTTCTACCACATATTTAACAATTTTTGCAAAAAGGTCCCTTTAGGGGTTTTTCATGAACACACCTTCAACTTTCATACCCCTCCATAATCCACCAAAATACAAGCAACTCATGCATGGGTAAATTTTTAAACATGAACCCTAGTATGAAATATGGGTAGAAATGGAAAGATCAAGCTACCGGGATTTCAAAGAAATAAAGAACATTAAAAACGGGGCTTGGGGCACTTACTATTGAGCTTGAAATGTTTGAAAACCCTAGCAATGGTGACAAGAGAATTTCGGAAGCTATGGGGTAGAAGATGGGTGATTTTGGCTTGATTTTTCCCATTTTATTTTATTAAAAAGCCAAATGACCAAAATGCCCTTATGCCGTTATGCCCTTATGCCCTTCTTTGAAATTTCATCCATGCAAGCCCATTTTTGTCCAAAATCTTAGAAATTGGGCAAATTGCTCTTTAAGACATTCTAGTTTATAATCTAAAGCAATTTCATACAAATTGCTTCTAGAATCCATGTTTTGCAATTTATTCAATTTAGTCCCTGATTTCCAATTGAACACCTTACTTAAAGAATTTCTTCATGAAATCTTAACACATGCATAATATCATATTCTAGGTCTCATAATAATCATAAAATAAATATTTTGAGTTCAAATTTGTGGTCCCGAAACCACTATTCTGACTAGGCCCTATTTCAAGATGCTACACTTATCATGCTTGATTCTCTAATGCCTTTAAAATTTAAACAATCAATGCACAGTTCCCTATGATTAAATTCAAAACATATTAATAAAAATTATAAACCAATCAGAATTCACTCTAATAACAGTATGAGGAAATTATTTGGGAACGAGATAAAAACTTAGGGATTTTCTAAGAATCATATAAATAACCTCCCCACACTTAAGATGTACATTGTCCTCAATGTACGAAGATAGATAATAATAATATAAGCATAGTATCAGAAGAAAGTGAGAGAAACGAAACTATCCTGAATTCGATTATAATCCTTGAAAGAGCAAAAACGGGTTTAAAGACGTTGGAAGTGATGTGTATGTGACATGTAGACATAGGTGAAGGTGGTGGTAGAAGTTGGGTTCCAGAATCACAGCGCCTAGCGAAGAAGTTATCGTGGTGGTCGGTGTCATGGTGGCTATGGTCATGGTCGAGCAGGACATGACAGTCGTGGAGGATTTTTTGTATATTCTTGAGTAGCACCAATCGACTGAACCATTTGAAACTACAATGTCATCAGTAATGTTTTAGGGAGTTATATTAATAGGGTTGTTATGGTTAGTTATAATAAAACAACTAGATAAAATAAAATTCAAACTATATTAATAAGAGTCTTTTAAGAACATGAAAAATAAAGACACAATTAAGCGCAAAAATGAAAATAAAATAAAAAGAAAAACAAATTTAACAATAAATAGACTCAAAAGTCCTCATTGGCAGCTGGATTGTGAGATGGTGGTGCTGGAGGCAATATGTGAAAATGCTGGCAAATTTGTTGTAAAGTCGCCCCGATGCTATCGAATCGCTGAGTGCAATATTGCTCAAAGCGATTCAGGTGGTCAGAAACTTCAAACAATGAAGCAACCGCATGAACTGGTCAGTGACTCGGTGGTGGTTGAGAAGGTGGGTCCTCTGAAAATGCAGGGATATCATCAGGAATATCCTCGACGTCATTCTCATCGGTAGCTCGTACAAGTCGGTATTGCAGAGGATCGAACCTATGACGACGTTCTATCATCCTCATATGGAGCATACTTTGGATGCCCTGTGGGGACATCTGGCCGATGAGTGTGAGCGATGAGGATTACCTGATGTGTTTAGGAGCCCAAAGTATCGAGCTAATCGAGTCACGTACGGGCCGATGCTGATGACTCCATTTCGGTGTCGTTCTGTCTGATGGCGAAAGGCAAGGGCGATGAAGTATGCAAGATCAAAAATATGCCCTTGCCTCATGCTCTAGAGGAAGTATGCATCGTAAGTGTTAACGACGCCAGTGCTCTCCCGTCTCCCTATTAATGTGTGTGCCAAGAGGGTGTGGAGATATCGCAGAGCTGGAGCTAGAGCTGATGCCTTTGAGCAGCTAGAGTCATAGATGCTTGTAGCAGGCATGAAGGCTACCCAACACGATGAAGGTGCATAATGGATGTGTCGGTAGAGGTGGAGAAAATTGTCGGCCTCCATAAAATTGTCTGTATAGAGTCCCAAGGCAGCTCCAAATTTTGGGACACTCAACTACCGTACTAGACCGCCAAGGTAGAATTAGACTGTTCCTGGGTCATCGTACTCTGCCATAACTATTTGCAACTGAAACGTTGAGCATAGTTCCAACGTGAACTCTAGATACGTCGGCTCGATGATGTCAAAGAAGCGGTCCCATAGAGCCGTGGCAAGGAGAGCCCAAACCGAATCGGTTAGGTCGACCTGCTCTAATGTGGCCCAATCTATGCAACGGCCCACACCAAGGGGTCGGGAACGTAGAATCTAAAATAATTCTTCATGGGGCCCTGGTGGAAATTGGAGGAATGGATGGCAGATCTCAGTGGTGGCACTCGAGGAGGTCGCACCTGATCCCTTTCACTTTCTAGAGGTGGGGACGAAAGTTTTCTTGCCTCTAGTGTTTGTCATGGTGTGCCTGGAAAGATAAAGCATTTCAATATGAATAGAATCGGCATGATTAACACTTAATCAAAGATATTGAGAAGCTTAGGAGGAGATAAGACAAAAATATGACTTAGAAGACTCTATTGAGATAACAAGATGGAAATTTAGTCCTATATGCACCATTATCCAAACATGCGAAAACAAAAATTAGACAGATTGTGAATCTAAATTAAGAGCATATGAATCTAAGTGGTCATACTAAGAGCAAAGAGAAGTGGAAACTAAGCTAACAAGTCAACCCATGGTACCTAATAAGCGAATAAGAAAGAAAATCCTACGATAAGTCATAAACTACCAAAATTAACTAGAAGTAGCATGGTCAAAGGTAGAATAAGAGTGAAACCAAAAATAAACATAACCAAAGAAATATAATAATGAATCTAATAATAAGAATAATATAGAAAAATAGCAATAATAAAAAAAATAGCAAATAAATGAGATAAAATATAAGTAAATAAAAGAAATTAGAGGAATGGGGGAAAGAAGGTGAACCGACACTGGGATGGGTGGTGGCTGAATGGAGGTAGAGTGGGTGGCTCGGGTCGTGCTGTTGGGGCGTGGTGTGAGGGAAGAAAAAAAAAGGGGGTTGTGGGGTCAAACAAGGATGGAGAAAGGGGGATGAAAGAGAGGAAGGAATAAAGGAAAAGGGAGTGGGGTGTTTATTGACGGAGGTTCATCGGAGAATGGTGGCCGAAGTGAAGAAGGTGAATAGTGGCTAGAGTGGAGAAGGTGACTATTGGAAAGGTTGATGAATAGTGATAGTGGGGTTTTAAGTAGGAAAGGGGAGAAAATTAGGGTTAGGGGAAGAAATAAAGGGGACCACGATCGTGCAATCCCTATTTTGGACCACACGGCCGTGGTCCACGCCCGTGTGGTGTGTTTCTAGCTCGTGTTTTCCATGAAATCTTAAGTCAGTATCGCACATAGTCCCTTTAACACGCCCGTGTTCTCGGGCCATGTGCATATTCGTTCGCTTCTCCCTCGCCCGTGTTCATGACTTGTGCTTATGGTCAGATAATTAAAGTCAGTATTGCACACGACCTATGGACACGTCCGTGTATATAGGCCGTGTGGCCCACAAGGCCACATCGCATGGCCATGTGGTGATTCATTCGTTTATCCCACGCCCGTGGTAGGTCCAACACGCCTGTGTCTAGTAATCAAGATTGCACACAACTTTCGGGCACGGTCGTGGCATCAACCCATGTTCTATCCTGACTTGTTGAACGTTTCAATATTTGTGCAAGTTCCCACACGGCCTCAAGCACGCCCATGGTCATGACAGTGTGACGTCCACGGCCGCCTTGTACAGCCATGGTGGTTTAATGTATGCTGTGCCTCTGCTATTTTTTTGGGAAATTAAAGTGTTGTTTCACCACGGTCTGGGACACGCTCGTGTCCCTTAGCTGTGTGATGCACACGGCCGTGTCGCACGGTCGTGGCTATTTATCACAGCCCGTGTGTCATCCTGTCTTGGAGAAAATGATTGTCCTATTTGAGCACGGCCGTGGACACGGCTGTGTCTCCTACCCGTGGTGATCCCACGACCTAAAGCACGGCTGTGTGCTAGGCCGTGTGTGCCAAGAATACCTGCAATTAGATTATAAAACAAATGAAAAAGCAAACTAAGGTTACTTATTGAAGTTAGTGCTCGGGTTGCCTCCCGAAAAGCACTTACTTAGAGTCTAAGCTCAACTTTACCTTGTGGGTACATTTAGGTAGGTTCACGGAGTCGTAGATCCTCTTAATTGTCTTTAAAATCCTCACCATTATAAAGTTTAAGACGATGTCCATTTACCTTGAAAGTGCCTTGGGTTGGGTGTGTAACATCCCGAAATAGGGCCTAAATGGAACAGTGGTTACGAAACCACAAATCTGAGGTAGAAAAATTTATTTTATTATTATTTTGAGATTCATGATATGATTACATGATTGTGCGAAAATTTCGTGATGAAATTCTATGCATAAAATGCTTAATTTGAAGTTAGAGATTAAATCGAATAAGTTGCAAAACTTGCATTCTAGAAGTTTCTAGTATGAAATTGTTTTGGAATATTAATGAGGAGGCCTTAAATAGCAATATTACCAATTTCTAAGTTTATGGACAAAAATTGGACATGGATGGAATTTTTGGAAAGTTTAGTAGTAAGGGCATTTTGGTCATTTAGGGGTAAAATGAATTAAAATAAAAAATTAAAAGCCAATTTTGTTCATCTTCTTCACCATGGCCGAATATAGCAAGGAGAAACCATGGCTAGGGTTTTTCAAGCTTCCAAGCTCGATTGTAAGTCCATTCTAGCCCCGTTTTTAATGATTTTTACGTTTTTGAGATCCCGATAACTCGATAAAGCTTATGCTAGCAATAATTTAAGTTAGGGTTCATATTTGGAAAAATACCCATAGGTGAAAAGTGTTTATTTTGATGTTTTATGATAGAATATGAGGTCTTAGATTATGTTAGACAACTTGTGCTACTCGGTTTTAAGTGAAAACGAGCAAAAGGGCTTAATCGGTAAAAATACCTAATAGTCATAAGCACATGTTAGAGTGAGAATTTGATGTTGCCATATAAGGGAAAAATAATCATCATGTAATAAAACATAAGAAAATAGGCTGAAGTTTAATTTACGAGATTTGGGGTAAAAGTGTAAATATGTAAAAGTTTAGGGGTAAAAATGTAATTTTTCCAAAGTTTGAGTAAAGGACTGTTTTGATAAATTTGAATATTAAATAATTTAAATTTGCTATTATAGATCAAGAAGAACGAAATTCAGGAGTAGATCGGGAAAAAAAAAGTAAAGGACTAAATTGTAAAGTTTAGTCACATTTTGTATCGAGGTAAGTTTACAGTAAATAAATGCAATATTCTTATATTTTACATTATTATTGTAAATTTCCAGCATTTATATACTTATTTTTTTGAGAATATTTAAAGGCGAAGTAGCAGAGACAAAGCATTAGGAAGCCCCGTTTGAACCTTAGGAATATTAGGATATTAGGGTTGACAGGACAGGGTAGAAATGAGCCATGTAAGTCCATATCAGATGTATGGCTTTGGAGACAGGAATGAGCCATGTAAGCCCATATTATATATATAAATATAGCATTGGAGATAGGAATAATTCATGTAAGTCCATGTCGAAGACATGGCATTGGCAGAGATATTGATGACGAGAACGACCCTAGTATCCTTAGTATTCCGAGTGGTTCAATGGATCATTGTATATGTTAAATCATAGTGAATTATCAGCAAAAAGGGAAGGTAGATTATATTTATGAATAGTGAAAGGTCAGGTAAGAAAGAAGGTAAGTGAGTAAAGAAGAAGGTAGAAAATGAGAAGTAAAGAAAGTTTATGAGGCTAAGTGACTTGATGTATATTTATTCATTATGTTGAATGTTGTAATTTATTTTCTTGTAAGCTTACTAAGCCTAGTGCTTACTCTCTTATTTTCTTTTTCTTATAGTTTTTATCAAGCCACTCGGGGATCGAAGGAAACGTCAGAGACCTAATCACACTATCGAAGAAATTACATTGGTATAGTTAGACGTTTCGTTTTGTGTATGGCATGTATAGGAACTTAGTTTCTTTTGATATGATATGATCAATGAATGATGTGTAAATATTTGCTAGTGATTAGCTAATAGAATGGCTGATGATATATATGTTTAATAGTATGTATGATTAAGTAGTAACTATCACATGAAAATTATGAAAAATGTGAAAGTAACTTAAAAACAGATTCAAGTATCAGAAATAACATGATTTTGAAAAATCACAAAAATTTGTAGAGACATGTTTTGATAGTGAATAATATATGAAATTAAAGCTCATTGTGTCTATTTTCATATGGAATAAGCAAAGCAGGTAAAGGTTTTGTATTTTATAATATATCTGAGTTTTAATGAAATAGGGCCAGAGCAATTTTTGGATCCCCTATTCTGACTTTGGAAATTCACCATAAATTGTATAAAAATAATTAGAAGTCATACATTATATGTACAGATTTCTTATTGAGTATAGTTTTAAAGAAACAAACTTCATAGTCATTGAAATTCTTTACAGAGAGATATCTGATTCGTAATACATAGAGGTCAGAGCAGTCAAACCCTGAAACAGGGGAGACTTTAACTAAGAAACTGTACTAATTGGCCCAGCCAAAAATTCTAGAAAAAATTAGTAAATAGATATATGAGTCTAGTTTCAAGGAAAATTTACGGGATAGGATTTTGAGTTTCGAAACTCGAGATATGAATTTTTAAGTGACTGTGATGCAAATTGCTAGCTGGACTGGAAATTTTAAAATTAAATTGTTTGAGCTGTTTAAGCAATGAATTAAGTCTGTTAACACCTCGTGTTCGACTCCGGCAACGGTCTCGGGTACGGGGCATTACATTTATTCGTATCAGAGCCAAGTTTAGTCGATTCTCAGAACAGTTAGTGTGAGTAAAAGTCTAGCTATACATGCCATACCAGTATTTTGATAGTGTGACGACTCACGGCGATTTTTAAATATTTTGTTTTATAGTAATGGATCCCGGCGAGCTGGTGATGATGATGTAGAAAGTAATGCGCCTGCTCTGCGCGAAAGGGCAGCGCCATCTGAGAATAGGCCAATAACAGTTAATCAAGGAGGAGTGACTCGAGAAGCTCTTTTCCAAGCTTTGAATGATTTGTTTGCCGAGTTCGTTCGCATGCGAATCCGGCGATTAGACCTCCACCCCCTCATGATTCTCGGGCTACCCATGCAGCTCAAGCTTCCCGATCACAGTACAGATGATAAGAGAAAAGCCACCAGCTTGATAGAATCGAAAAAAAGGGGCTGAAGAGTTCCGAGCAACAAAGGATGATGATGCGAAAGAAGCGAGAATTTTGGTTAGAAAATACTATCAGAGTCTTTGACGAATTATCTTGTACACCCGAGGAATGTATGAAATGTGTAGTATCACTTCTTAGAGACTCAGCCTACCACTGGTGGCAAACACTTGTATCAATTGTACCAAAGAAGAGGGTCACTTGGGATTTCTTTCAGGAGGAATTTCGTAAAAAGTACATCAGTCAGAGGTTTATTGATCAGAAAAGAAAGGAATTCTTGGAATTGAAACAAGGTAATATGACGGTGATCGATTATGAGCGCGAATTTGTCAAGCTTAGTAAATATGCTAGAGAATGTGTGTCCACAGAGGCTATCATGTGTAAAAGGTTTGAGGATGGGTTAAATGATGATATTCGACTGTCAGTGGGTGTCCTAGAAATAAAAGAGTTCGTTATTTTAGTTGGGAGAGCCTGTAAGGCAGAGGAGCTGTTAAAAAGAAAAGGCAAAGTTGAGACAGAGACACCAGATACAAAGAAGAGACAGATGAGCAGGTCATTCCAAGCTACATCCAAAAGGCCAAAGGAGTTTTCTACCAGATCTAGTTTCTCAGCCAGGTATTCTAGTCAGAATAGAGGCAGCAGATTTAAGGATTCGAAGGCTCAGATCACCTCGACTGCGAGTGTAGGTAATGTGGGACAGGGTAGATCAGGGTGTCCACGGTGTGGTAGACTTCATTATGGTCCTTGTCGGGCAGGCGAAAATGTTTGTTATAAATGCGGTGCTCTAGATCATTTTGTACGAGAATGTCCAGAGGTAGCTAATCAAGAGATAACACAGAGTGCTAGATCCGGAAATGCTCCTACTAGAGGCAGATTACCGAGGCAATCGGGAGTAGGAGCAAGTAACAGAGGTACCTCATTGAGATTCAAATTGTGAGACCGGATGCTAGAGCCCTGCAAGGACTTATGCTATTCGTTACACGCGAAGAGGCATCCTTCCCGATGTGATTACGGTACATTTTCTCTACATAATATTAATGTCATTGCTTTGATTGATCCGGGTTCAACTCATTCATATGTTTGCAAGAAATTGATGCCTAGTATAAGTATGCCTATAGAATCTCTGAAATTTGTGATTTATGTATCGAATCCATTAGGCAAGCATGTATTAGTAGATAAAGTATGTAGAAATTGTCCTTCGATGATTAGAGGCTCTTGTTTTTCCGCCGATCTCATGCTATTGCCATTTGATGAGTTTGATGTGATTCTTGGTATGGATTGGTTGACTACACATGATGTGATAGTGAATTGTGGGAAGAAATTCATTGAGTTGAAGTGTGAAAATGGTGAAATTATTCGGGTTAATTCGTAAGAGTCGATAGTTTATTTTCCATAATTTCTATTATGTCCGCTCGTAAAATGTTTGAGAAAAGGGTATGAAGCTTATCTTGCTTTTGTGTTGAACACTAAAGATCCGATTGAAAATTGAATCGATGCACTGTGGTATGTGAGTTTCCGATGTGTTTCCTAAGAACTACCGTGTTTGCCTCTGTTAGAGAAGTTGAGTTTGGTATTGAGTTGATTCCGGTACCACGCCCATTTCTATTGCTCCTTATAGAATGGCTCCATTGGAATTGAAAGAATTGAAAGATCGATTGCGAATTAATGAGATAAAAGCTTTGTAAGACCCAAAGAGTTCACCATGGGGTGCACGGTGCTATTTGTGAAAAAGAAAGACGGATCGATGAGATTGTGCATAGATTATCAACAACTTAACAAGGTAACGATGAAGAACAAGTATCCATTCCTAGAATTGATGATCTGTTTGATCAATTGAAGGAGCTCTTGTGTTTTCCAAGATAGATTTGAGATCCGGATATTATCGATTCTGAGTTAAAGAGTCAAATGTCCCGAAGATCGCTTTCCTGACTAGGTATGGTCATTATGAGTTCCTTGTGATGCCATTTGGCTTGACTAATGCTCCTGCCATTTTCATGGACTTAATGAACCGAATTTTTAGACCGTACCTGGATAAGTTTGTAGTTGTGTTCATTGATGATATTTTGATTTATTCTCATGATGAGACTGAGCATGCAGAGTATTTGAGAACAGTTTTCCAGATTCTGAGAGATAATCAGTTGTATGCCAAGTTCAGCAAAAGTGAGTTCTGGTTACGAGAAGTTGGTTTTCTTGGACATATTGTCTCATGTGAAGGTATTAAGGTTGATTCAAGCAAGATTTCAGCCATTGTTAATTGGAAGCCTCCTAGAAATGTATCAGAAGTTAGAAGTTTTCTTGGTCTTGCCGGATATTATAGACGATTTGTAGAGGGATTTTCTATGATAGCTACCCCGCTGACAAGATTGCTACGAAAGGATGTCAAGTTTGAATGGACTGAGAAGTGTTGATAGAGTTTTGATAAGTTAAAAGCATTGTTGACTAAAGCTCCTGTTTCAGTACAACCAGAACCAGGTAAGGAATGTGTGATTTACAGTGATGCGTCCATGGATGGACTTGGTTGTGTACTTATGCAGAAAGGGAAGGTAATCGCTTATGCCTCTAGACAGCTAAAGCCACATGAGAAGAACTATCCGACACATGATTTAGAGCTATCTGCCATTGTTTTTGCGCTGAAAATTTGGAGACATCATTTGTACGGTGAGAAGTGTCACATATTTACTGATCACAAAAGTTTGAAATATTTGATGACTCAAAAAGATTTGAATTTGAGGCAAAGAAGATGGTTAGAGTTGATTAAAGATTATGAGCTAGTGATCGATTATCACCTGTAAGGCAAACGTTGTTCTTGCCGATGCTTTGAGTAGAAAATCTTTGTTTGCATTAAGAGCTTTGAACACTAGTCTAGCCTTATCAGATGATGGTTTTATCTTAGCTGAGTTGAGAGCCAAACCAATGTTTCTTGAAGAAATTTGTAAAGCTCAGAAAAATGACAAAGTGAGTTGTTAGCCAAAAGAGATCGGTGTGAGTCGGATATAGAGTCGATTTTCAGATCGATTCACTCGGTTGTTTGATGTTCGAGAGACAGTATGCGTCTTAGAAGAATGATGAGCTTATTCGAAAGATCTAACAGGAAGAACATAGTAGTTCTTTGTCTATTCATCCAGGTAGTACAAAGATGTATAATGATTTAAAGAAAATGTATTGGTGGGTAGGAATGAAAAGGGACATTTCAGAGTTTGTTTCTAGATGCTTGATCTGTCAGCAGGTAAAGGCCAAACATCAGGTACCTTCAGGTTTATTGCAGCCCGTGCTAGTCCCTGAGTGGAAATGGGATTAAATTACTATGGATTTTGTGACAGGATTGCCGTTTACACCGAGAAAGAAAGATGCAGTATGGGTTGTGATTGATAAATTAACGAAGTTGGCTCATTTTATCCCGGTTCGTATGGATTATTCACTTGACAAGTTGGCGAGTTGTATATTTCGAGATAGTCGGACTACACGGGTACCATTATCGATCATTTCGCATGAGATCCAAGATTTACTTCACGGTTTTGGAAAAAATTACGAAGGCTTTGGGCACAAAGTTGAGTTTTAGTACTGACTTTCCATCTTCAAACCGACGGTCGATCGAGAGAGTTATTCAGTACATGAAGATATGCTTAAATGTTTGTGTCTAATTGGAATTTCAAGGCGATTGGGAAAAATATTTGCCATTAGTAGAGTTTGCCTATAATAATAGTTATCATCGAGTTTGAAGATGGCACCTTATGAAGCTTTGTATGGACGTAAATGTCGCACACCTTTGTATTGGACAGAGCTTAAGGAAGATCAGATTTACGGGGTTGATCTAGTTAAGGAAACATAAGAGAAAGTAAAAATCATCAGAGATTGCTTGAAAGCAGCTTCAGACAGACAAAAGTCGTATGTAGATTTGAAGAGAAAAAAGATTGAATATCAAGTTGGTGACAAAGTTCTTTTGAAAGTATCCTCGTGGAAGAAAGTTCTTAGATTTGGCAAGAAAGGCAAACTAAGTCCACGTTTTATTGGACCGTTTGAAGTGATTGAGAGAGTCAGACCATTAGCATATCGGTTAGCTTTGCCGATTGAGTTAGAGAAGATTCATAATGTATTTCATGTGTCTATGCTACGTCATTATCGTTCAGATCCATCACATGTGATTTCTTAGACAGAGGTTGAGATTCAGCCAGACATGACTTATAGTGAAGAACCAGTAAAGATTCTAGCTCGAGAGGTAAAGAAATTAAGGAACAAAAGTATTGCACTTGTGAAAGTACTATGGAATAGACATGGGGTAGACGAGGCTACATGGGAACCCGAAGAGCCTATGCGAAAATAGTACCCAAATCTCTTCACCAGTAAGATTTTCGGGGACGAAAATCCCTAAAGGGGGGAGAAATGTAACATCCCGAAATAGGGCCTAAACGGAACAGTGGTTACGAAACCACAAATTCTGTAACACCCCTAACCCGTATCCGTTGCCAGAACAGGGTTTCGGAGCATTACTACCATTTGCAGATTACTTAAAAAAAATTTAAATGCTTACCGATTCAATGCATCATGTAAATAAATATATTACCATTCAATCAATGATTAGTACTTGTATAAGCATCAAACAAGTAACATTGTTAGTGTACTTGCACATATCTCATATAAATTCAACATTGATATAACTATTTTCTCGACATATCGTACTTGAGTTCAATAATAGTCTCAACTTACATAATTTTCTTGTATCAACATATCAAAGATAATCATATATATACATGTCATGAAACATATCATGCTCTTACCGTTTCTTCATAAGCATATATGATTCATTTCATTATATTAATATTTCATGCTCCATAATTTCCATATATTTTATGTATATTTATTCCGATAATAGCTTATATCAAACCTAACATAAATTATATTCCATGTACTCATACTTATTTCGTTTATCTATCTTCATAATTATTTCATACAACTATTTTGTACATATATATTTCCATATGACCAGTTCTTGTAAACATTACACACAACCATTTCATATAACCATTCGTCATCTGATACATATTACCTGGATATCAATTGTTCAACAGATGTCATAGTATCTCCCATCCACGGTCTTATTTATCTTTGACATGATGCCATAGTATCTTTCAACTATGGTCTTACTCATTTTCTGTCATGTTGCCATGATATCTTTCAACCATGGTCTTGTTCATTTCATATCACGTTGCCATGGTATCTTTCAACCATGGTCTTACACATTTCATATCAAGTTGCCATGGTATCTTTCAACCATGGTCTTACACGTTTCATATCAGGTTGCCATGGTATCTTTCAACCATGGTCTTACACTTTTCATATCAGGTTGCCATGGTATCTTTCAACCATGGTCTTACACATTTCATATCAGGTTGCCATGGTATCTTTCAACCATGGTCTTACACATTTCATATCAGAGAGCACACTCCCGCGAACCTCATCCTTTACGATGGGGATTACCACCAGGCTAAATCCTCAGTAATATAAACTCATAGAGTATTGTCGGGATTACCGGTCCAGGCTAAATCCTATAACGACAATTACTCTAATGAGCTTGGATCTGAATTACCAGTCGGCTAAATTGGGACTCGATTCGATTACCCGTCAGGCTAAATCCATTTTACACATATTCTTCGGGAGGGCTATATCAAGATAGGATCAACCGTCCGGGCTAGATCCTTTTACCGTCAATTCCTTTTCGAGAGATCCATCGAATTTTTCCTTTTCATTCAACCGAGATTTATTTTCAATTTATTTCGAGTATTATCAATATTTCATCAAATATCATGAATTGAATATTCAAATCATATTTTCATCACATAACCACATATTTCAAGTATTTAAAATACAATTCAAGTTACACAAACTTACCTCATTGCTTGTTTGTGTTTATAATTTCATTAATCCGATATCTTTTTTTTTCACGATCGAGTCTCATATTTGAGTCGTTCGGATCTTAATAAATTTGATCATCATTTTCATTCATTTCATATACTAATGCATTTAATTAATGCTTTAGGCAAAATTTACCATTTTGCCCCTAAACTCTTAATTAATGACGATTTCATCCTTAGGGTCGGAAAATAAAATTCTTGCAATTTAATCCTTATTTCCAGCTATTATTCTCATATATATTGATAACAGATCCATGAATTCTATAAAATATCGAATTTTCCATAATTTCAACACTTTTCAATTTATTCTTTCAACACTTTTCAATTTAATCCCTAAAACATGTTTTCCCCCGATCTTGAACTAAATTAATAATTTCATTCAATTTTGTAATTTAAATAATAAAATAATCCATTTCATGTAATTTGATCATTTTTGACATTTTTACAAAATTGCCCATAAAATTTTACTTTTATTCAATTTAGTCCTTGAGCCTAGAATATGCAAATTAGCCATGCTAGATGAATATTCATACATATTTTTCCTCCTCCTCCTCTCCATTCCACATCCTTAATGTAGATAATACACTTGTAAGTAACATTATCCATAATTTTTATTATTTACTTTTATGAATATTCAAGCTGTCTATCTGCATCATGGTCACTAAATTATTTATATTTGGAGTTATAGAACTCAAAATTAAGATCCGCTAATTTTCCCTGAAACTAAACTCATATATCTTCTTACCATAAAATTTTCAGAATTTTTAGTTTATCCAATAAGTACAGTTTATTCTTTAAAATTACCCCTGTTCTGCTGTCTAACAGTTCTGACCCTTCTTCACTAAAAATTAATTATCTCCTTGTACAGAATTCAAATAATGTTTCCGTTTGTTTATATTGAAAATAGACTCATTCAGGATTCTAAAAATATAAATTTAAACCCCTAATTATTTTTATCCAATTTTTTATGATTTTACAAAGTCAGAACAGGGGAACCCGAAATCATTCTGACCTTGTCTCACAAAATTCATCATATCTCATGATTTACAATTCCATTGCTTACATAATTTCTTCTATAAGAAACTAGACTTAATAAGCTTTAATTCATATTTTATTCATCCTATAATTAGATTTCTACAATTTTTGATGATTTTTCAAAGTTAGACTACTGCTGCTGTCCAAAACTGTTTTAGTACAAAATATTTATTACCATGTTATAACACCCTTATTTTCTTTTTCTACACCATTTCTCATCACTTTCTCTTATTTTCTCTTCACTAACATATCATGAACATAGGACCTTATGTAAGAAAACTTTACTATAACATTATTTCCATGCTTTGTCAATAATAACAAACTTAAAAACATATTGAAATCTTGATATACTTACCTTGTTCTATTGATACTAATCTTTAACTTAATTTTCTCTCTCCTCCAGCATCTATTTCTTGAATCCAACTTGATATTCTAACTCCCCATGGTCTCCTTAACATTTTTCTCTTGGTAGCTATGGAAATTCATTTGATTTTTGGGTGAAAATGGTGAATTTTTGGTAAAAGGACTAAATTGTAAAGAAAGCAAAACTTTCTTTCTTCCTCTCTTTCTCTCACGTTAGTGCATGGGAAATATGGATGAGAATTTCTCATCTTTCTTTCTTTATATACTAATAAAATAATAATAAAATATCTTATTAAAATATTAATAAAATAATATTTATCTAATTAAATAATTATAAAATATCAAAATATCTCTAGCATCATTATTACTTTCTAGATTTCTCTCTCTTCCAATTGACCATTTTGCCCTTCATTATCTTTTAAAATTCCATCCTTAAGTCATCATTTAATTTGGTAAAATTACAATTTAGTCCCTCATAGTTTCTTCATCTATTCAATTTGGTCCTAATTCATCCATTTTCCTTAGTTTCTAGATTATTCCACTCTTAAAATATTTACACTATTGGTCCTTCAAATTTTTCATATTTACACTTTAACCCCTCAAATTTTGAGTATTTACTCTTGTGCAACAAAACTTTTCTCACTTTTACAATTTAGTCCTTTCTTGAATTAATATATCATAATATACTTCTCAATATTGACATATCTCAAAATTTCCTTTTCTTTTTTTTTTTCACTTTATTTCCTTATTTTACTATATCAAGGATAATATCTTACTGTAAATATTTTCAGGGTATTACAAATTCGAGGTAGAAAAATTTATTTTATTATTATTTTGAGGTTCATGATATGATTACATGATTGTGCGAAAATTTCGTGATGAAATTCTATGCATAAAATGCTTAATTTGAAGTTAGGGACTAAATCGAATAAGTTGCAAAACTTGCATTCTAGAAGTTTCTAGTATGAAATTGTTTTGGAATATTAATGAGGAGGTCTTAAATAGAAATATTACCAATTTCTAAGTTTATGGACAAAAATTGGACATGGATGGAATTTTTGGAAAGTTTAGTAGTAAGGGCATTTTGGTCATTTAGGGGTAAAATAAATTAAAATACAAAATTAAAAGCCAATTTTGCTCATCTTCTTCACCATGGCCGAATATAGCAAGGAGAAACCATGGCTAGGGTTTTTCAAGCTTCCAAGCTCGATTGTAAGTCCATTCTAGCCCCGTTTTTAATGATTTTTACGTTTTTGAGATCCCGATAACTCGATAAAGCTTATGCTAGCAATAATTTAAGTTAGGGTTCATATTTGGAAAAATACCCATAGGTGAAAAGTGTTTATTTTGATGTTTTATGATAGAATATGAGGTCTTAGATTATGTTAGACAACTTGTGCTACTCGGTTTTAAGTGAAAACGAGCAAAAGGGCTTAATCGGTAAAAATACCTAATAGTCATAAGCACATGTTAGAGTGAGAATTTGATGTTGCCATAGAAGGGAAAAAAAATCATCATGGTAGGTCCCACGCCCGTGGTAGGTCCAACACGCCTGTGTCTAGTAATCAAGATTGCACACAACTTTCGGGCACGGTCGTGGCATCAACCCATGTTCTATCCTGACTTGTTGAACGTTTCAATATTTGTGCAAGTTCCCACACGGCCTCAAGCACGCCCATGGTCATGACAGTGTGACGTCCACGGCCGCCTTGTACAGCCATGGTGGTTTAATGTATGCTGTGCCTCTGCTATTTTTTTGGGAAATTAAAGTGTTGTTTCACCACGGTCTGGGACACGCTCGTGTCCCTTAGGCAGTGATGCACACACCGCAGTCGTCACTGCAGTCGTGGCTATTTATCACAGCCCGTGTGTCATCCTGTCTTGGAGAAAATGATTGTCCTATTTGAGCACGGCCGTGGACACGGCTGTGTCTCCTACCCGTGGTGATCCCACGACCTAAAGCACGGCTGTGTGCTAGGCCGTGTGTGCCAAGAATACCTGCAATTAGATTATAAAACAAATGAAAAAGCAAACTAAGGTTACTTATTGGAGTTAGTGCTCGGGTTGCCTCCCGAAAAGCACTTACTTAGAGTCTAAGCTCAACTTTACCTTGTGGGTACATTTAGGTAGGTTCACGGAGTCGTAGATCCTCTTAATTGTCTTTAAAATCCTCACCATTATAAAGTTTAAGACGATGTCCATTTACCTTGAAAGTGCCTTGGGTTGGGTGTGTAACATCCCGAAATAGGGCCTAAATGGAACAGTGGTTACGAAACCACAAATCTGAGGTAGAAAAATTTATTTTATTATTATTTTGAGATTCATGATATGATTACATGATTGTGCGAAAATTTCGTGATGAAATTCTATGCATAAAATGCTTAATTTGAAGTTAGAGACTAAATCGAATAAGTTGCAAAACTTGCATTCTAGAAGTTTCTAGTATGAAATTGTTTTGGAATATTAATGAGGAGGCCTTAAATAGCAATATTACCAATTTCTAAGTTTATGGACAAAAATTGGACATGGATGGAATTTTTGGAAAGTTTAGTAGTAAGGGCATTTTGGTCATTTAGGGGTAAAATGAATTAAAATAAAAATTAAAAGCCAATTTTGTTCATCTTCTTCACCATGGCCGAATATAGCAAGGAGAAACCATGGCTAGGGTTTTTCAAGCTTCCAAGCTCGATTGTAAGTCCATTCTAGCCCCGTTTTTAATGATTTTTACGTTTTTGAGATCCCGATAACTCGATAAAGCTTATGCTAGCAATAATTTAAGTTAGGGTTCATATTTGGAAAAATACCCATAGGTGAAAAGTGTTTATTTTGATGTTTTATGATAGAATATGAGGTCTTAGATTATGTTAGACAACTTGTGCTACTCGGTTTTAAGTGAAAACGAGCAAAAGGGCTTAATCGGTAAAAATACCTAATAGTCATAAGCACATGTTAGAGTGAGAATTTGATGTTGCCATAGAAGGGAAAAATAATCATCATGTAATAAAACATAAGAAAATAGGCTGAAGTTTAATTTACGAGATTTGGGGTAAAAGTGTAAATATGTAAAAGTTTAGGGGTAAAAATGTAATTTTTCCAAAGTTTGAGTAAAGGACTGTTTTGATAAATTTGAATATTAAATAATTTAAATTTGCTATTATAGATCAAGAAGAACGAAATTCGTGGAGTAGATCGGGAAAAAAAAAAGTAAAGGACTAAATTGTAAAGTTTAGTCACATTTTGTATCGAGGTAAGTTTACAATGAAATAAATGCAATATTCTTATATTTTACATTATTATTGTAAATTTCCAGCATTTATATACTTATTTTTTGAGAATATTTAAAGGCGAAGTAGCAGAGACAAAGCATTAGGAAGCCCCGTTTGAACCTTAGGAATATTAGGATATTAGGGTTGACAGGACAGGGTAGAAATGAGCCATGTAAGTCCATATCAGATGTATGGCTTTGGAGACAGGAATGAGCCATGTAAGCCCATATTATATATATAAATATAGCATTGGAGATAGGAATAATTCATGTAAGTCCATATCAGATGTGTGGCTTTGGAGACAGGAATGAGTCATGTAAGCCCATATTATATATATAAATATAGCATTGGAGATAGGAATAATTCATGTAAGTCCATGTCGAAGACATGGCATTGGCAGGATATTGATAGGCAGGAACGACCCTAGTATCCTTAGTATTCCGAGTGGTTCAATGGATCATTGTATATGTTAAATCATAGTGAATTATCAACAAAAAGGGAAGGTAGATTATATTTATGAATAGTGAAAGGTCAGGTAAGAAAGAAGGTAAGTGAGTAAAGAAGAAGGTAGAAAATGAGAAGTAAAGAAAGTTTATGAGGCTAGGTGACTTGATGTATATTTATTCATTATGTTGAATGTTGTAATTTATTTGCTTGTAAGCTTACTAAGCCTAGTGCTTACTCTCTTATTTTCTTTTTCTTATAGTTTTTATCAAGCCACCCGGGGATCGAAGGAAACGTCGGAGACCTAATCACACTATCGAAGAAATTACATTGGTATAGATAGACGTTTCATTTTGTGTATGGCATGTATAGGAACTTAGTTTCTTTTGATATGATATGATCAATGAATGATGTGTAAATATTTTCTAGTGATTAGCTAATAGAATGGCTGATGATATATATGTTTAATAGTATGTATGATTAAGTAGTAACTATCACATGAAAATTATGAAAAATGTGAAAGTAACTTAAAAACAGATTCAAGTATCAGAAATAACGTGATTTTGAAAAATCACAAAAATTTGTATAGACATGGCTTGATAGTGAATAATACATTAAATTAAATCTCATTGTGTCTATTTTCATATGGAATAAGCAAAGCAGGTAAAGGTTTTGTATTTTATAAGATATCTGAGTTTTAGTGAAATAGGGCTAGAGCGATTTCTGGATCCCCTGTTTTGACTTTGGAAATTCACCATAAATTGTATAAAAATAATTAGAAGTCATACATTATATGTACAGATTTCTTATTGAGTCTAGTTTTAATAGAAACAAATTCATAGTCATTGAAATTCTGTACAGAGAGATATCTGATTCATAATACACAGAGGTCAGAGCAGTTGAACCCTGAAACAGGGGAGACTTTAACTCATAAACTATACTAATTGGCCCAGCCAAAAATTCTAGAAAAAAATTATTAAATATATATATGAGTCTAGTTTCAGAAAAAATTTACAGAATTAGATTTCGAGTTTTGTAACTCGATATATGAATTTTTAAGCGACTGTGCTGCAGATTGCTAGCTGGACTGGAAATTTTAAAATTAAATTGTTTAAGCTGTTTAAGCAATGAATTAAGTCTGTTAACTCCTCGTGTTCGACTCCAGCAACGGTCTCGGGTACAGGGCACATGGTGACTTACCTCTACTGTGCCATATGGAAAGAAGGTTTGGACTACGAACGGACCTGACCATCGGGATTTAAGCTTCCCTGGAAACAATTTGAGCCTTGAGTTGTATAACAGGACGAGATCTTCAACTTCAAATTGCTTGTGTTGCTTTAAACGAGCATCATGGCAGCGCTTTGTTGCTTCCTTTTATAATCATGAGTTCTCATAGGGATTAGCTCGCCATTCATCTAACTCGTTCAGCTGCATCAATCTCTTTTCACCTGTTCGTTGGCATTTATCACAAGAAGTAACATACCTGTTGGCGTCTTTGAATAATGTGGGCCAATGAAAACCTGATTCGAGTGTTTTATATGCAGTCTTAGTTCTACTGTAATGTCCTCTACTCGGTCCTGAGTGGTAGTGTTCCAAAATTTTAATTGCTTCTGACTTCGTAACACATCTTCGAATTACTTGATCTACACATATACGAAAAAGAAAAGGTTCTTCCCAAAAATAGTTTTTCACATTAGTGAGGAATGGCTTCTTTTGTTGATGTGTCAACCCTTTTGGTGTAACGTTAGCAGCTAAATAATTTGCAATGTCTACAAACCAAGGTTCCTCAGAGCCAGTTATAGCAAAGAGTTCTTCTTCAGGGAATGAGTCATTTATCTCATGTTCATCAAGTCCCTTGAAATGTGGGTTTTCTAATCTAGATAGATGATCTGCGGCAAGATTCTCTACTCCTTTCTTATCTTGAATTTCTAAATCAAACTCCTTCAACAATAAAATCCATCTTATTAGTTGAGGTTTTGCATCTGTTTTAGTAAGGAGGTATCGAAGAACTGAATGATCAGTGTAAACGATAACTTTAGATAATATTAAATATGGTCTAAATTTATCGAACCCCAAAATCATAGCCAACAATTCTTTCTCAGTCATCGTATAATTTTCTTGTGCGGCTGTCAAAGTTTTGCTAGCATAGTAGATCAGTTGAAAGTGCTTGTCTTTGCACTGTCGAAGAACTGTACCTACTACAAAATCACTCGCATCACACATTAGTTCAAAGGGTAAATTCCAATTAGGTGCAACTACAATTGGGGCATTAATTAATTTATCCTTAAGAGTATTAAATGCTTCTAAACATTCCTGACTGAAATTGAAAGGTACATCTTTTTCTAGTAAATTCGTTAAAGACTTAGCTATTTTAGAAAAATCTTTAATAAATCTTCTATAAAATCCAGCATGATCTAAAAAGCTTCGAATAGCCTTAATCAAATAAGAGGGAGGTAGTTTCTCAATAGTTTCAACTTTTACTTTGTCAACCTCGGTTCCCTTGCTAGAAATTTTGTGGCCTAACACAATCCTTTCACGAACCATGAAGTGACATTTTTCCCAATTCAGTAAAAGGTTTGTTTCCTCACATTTCATTAGAACTCATTTTAAAATTTTAAGGTAAAGCTGGAAAGAGTTACCGAATACTGAGAAGTCATCCATAAATACCTTCATAATGTCTTTTACAAGTTCATCAAAAATGGCCAACATGCATCGCTGAAAAGTAGCATAAGCATTACATAATCCAAAAGGCATTCGTCGATAAGTAAACGTACCGTATGGACATGTAAATTTTGTTTTCTCTTGGTCCTCAGGAGCTATTGGGATTTGAAAATAACCAGAGAGTCCATTTAAGAAGCAATAATACATATGCCCAGATAATCTTTCCAACATTTGATCAATGAATGGTAAAGGAAAGTGATCTTTTCTTGTGGCATCATTTGATTTCATATAGTCAATACAAACTCTCCATCCCATGACTGTTCGCGTTGGCATCAGTTCGTTCTTCTCCTTAGCAACAACAGTCATACCTTCTTTTTTTTAGGAACAACCTACACAGGGCTCACCCAAGAACTGTCAGAAATAAGATAAATAATTCCAGCATCTAAAAGTTTAATTACCTCAGCTTTTATGACTTCTTTCATGTTAGGATTCAATCGTCTTTGAGATTGCACACAAGGTTTATATCCATCTTCCATTAAAATTTTATGTGTTCAAAAAGGACTGATCCCTCTTATGTCAAAAATCTTCCAAGCTATGGTTCTTTTATGCTCCTTCAATACTTGAAGTAATTCGTCATTTTCGGTTGGTTGTAAATCTGAAGCAATAATCACTGGTAATGTGGAATTATTTCCAAGAAACGCATATTCTAGGTGATTTGGTAGTTGCTTCAATTCCAATTTAGGAGGTTCTTCAACAGAGGGCTTTAATTTTAATTCATTGTTTACTTTCATACCCTCGTAGCTCTTCTGTCTCAGTGAAGGCTCATTGGAATTTAGTTCAGCTTTTATCTTACCTATCGCAGGATCATCATCATTTACCTCTTCTCCTTGGGCAAGACACATTTCCAATGTGTCTTTATGTACGATTTCTTGTAAAAAATCTTGAGTAGCATGATCAATAGAATCAATAAAATAATAGGAGTCATCTTATTCCTTAGAAAATCTCATGGCATCATAAATTTTAAAAATAATCTCTTCGTCTCCTACCCTAAGCACAAGCTTACCATCTCCCACATCAATAACAGCCCTAGCAGTGGCTAAAAATGGGCGACCTAAAATCAAAGGCACCTCAACATCCTCATCCATGTCAAGCAAAACAAAATCGACAGGGAATATGAATTTATCTACTTTTACAAGTACATCCTCTATAATACCCCTAGGATATTTAACAGATCTATCAGCTAGTTGAATACTTATCCTAGTAGGTTTTGGTTCCCCAAGGCCAAGTTACTTGAACATTTTGTAAGGCATCAGACTAATGCTAACGCCTTAATCAGCTAGTACCTTTTCAACATTTAAACTACCGATTAAGCAGGGAATAGTAAAACTTCCTGGATCTTTCAATTTGGTTGGCAGTTTATTTTAGAGCATGGCTGAACACTTCTCGTTGAGTTCCACTGTAGACAATTCTTCAAACTTCATTTTATTTGTTAGAAGATCCTTCAAAAATTTTGCATATGTAGGCATTGCGAGATAGATTCAACAAAAGGTAAGTTAATATGTAACTATTTAAAAAGTTCAAGAAATTTACCGAATTGCACGTCCATGCGGTATTTCTTCAAATTTACTGGGTACGGGACTGGTGGTTTATATTCTCTCAACACCGACTTTTCATTGTTTTCGAGTTTTACCTCCTCACCTTCTTTTCTGTTAGCTTCTGGTGGCAGCTTCTTTTCAGATTCAGCTAACATTTTCCCACTCCTTAATGTAACTGCTTTCACATGCTCTTTTGGATTAGGTTCGGTGTTACTAGGTAGACTCCCTGGTGGTATCTCTGAATCATCTTAGCCAGTTGTCCTATTTGATTCTCGAGCCCTTAAATTGATGCTTGTTGATTTTTAAGTGCAATTCCAGTGTTCTAAAAATGAGTCTCCGCTACTGAAATAAACTTTGTCATCATCTCCTCAAGTTTTGGCTTTTTCTCTTACTGGTAAGGTTGTTGTTGGAAGCTTGGAGGGGGTGGTGGTCTTTGATTGCCTTGGCCTCCCCATGAGAAATTTGGGTGGTTCCTCCAACCTGCATTGTAAGTGTTACTATAAGGATTATTTTGAGGCCGAGGATTATTACTCATATAATTCATTTGCTCGTTATCCATGTTTAGGCCATAAGATGGATATTCTAAATTACTCGTTCCATCTCCACTTGCATCGCACTGTATTATTGGATGAACCTGTGTAGAACCAAGTAAATCGTCAACTTTTCTATTCAAAAGTTCTACCCGATTACAAAGCATAGTAATCGAATCGACGTTAAAAACGCCGGCTGCTTTCGTCAACTTTGTCCTTATAACTTGCCACTGATAATTATTCAGTGACATCTCTTCTATGAACTCATAAGCTTCTTCAGGTGTCTTATTATTGATGGTTCCACCGGTAACTGCGTCGATCATTTGTCTAGTTGAGGGATTCAAACCGTTGTGGAAAGTTTGAACCTGTAGCTACAGAGGTAACCCATGGTGAGGGCACCTTCTCAATAGATCCTTGTATCTCTCCCATGCATCATAAAGTGTTTCTAAATCCATCTGCACAAAAGAAGAGATATCATTCCTTAATTTAGCCGTTTTAGTCGGCGGGAAATATTTAAGTAAAAATTTTTGGTCATTTGTTCCCAAGTGGTGATTGAGCCTCGTGGTAATGAGTTCAACCACTGTTTAGCCTTATTCCTCAATGAAAAGGGAAACAACCGAAGGTGAATGGCATCGTCAGAAATGCCATTAATCTTAAAAGTGTCACAGAATTCTAGAAAATTTGCTAAATGAGTGTTTGGATCCTCATCCTGCAAACCATCAAACTAAACAAAGTGTTGTATCATTTGAATTGTGTTAGGTTTCAGTTCAAAATTATTTGCAGCAACAGTAGGTCTAACTATACTCGATTTAGTTCCCATTAAAGTAGGCTTAGCATAATCATACATAGTACGAGGAGCAGGATTCTAATTTACTAGATTCGCAGCAACCACAGAAGGTAGCGGATTATTCTAATTTTCATCCATCTCCTCAGTAGTATTAGTATCGTCCTCGTGCCCTTCCTCTATGTATAGTAAACTTCGCCTTATTTCTCTTTAGTTTCTACGAGCTATGCTCTCGATCTCACTATCAAAAAGCAAAGTTCCTAATGGGTTCCTTCTAGTTATAAACTAGAAATACCTGCCAGAAGTAAACAAAAGGAAAATTAGTAAGAAAAATTAAACTAAAAACAAAAAGTAAATTGTAAAAAAAGTAAAAATGGCTAAAGTAATTAAAATCAAGTGTTCCTAATATTTTAGTCCCCGGCAACTGTGCCAAAAACTTGATGGTCGTGAAACTAACTAAAAGTTCGACTAAGGCAAGCTCACCTATCGAACAGTAGTATAGTTATGGTGAAACCAAAAATATCGTATTCACGAGGACTAAAAGTACTAGTAATTACTATCTTTTTATTATCTAGCCTAACAATTAAGTGAATGTTTAAACTAAGACTAATTATCTAATTAACTAAAATTACAACAGAGATAAAAGTTGGAAAATACTGTTTAAAAAACCGATAGAGAAGACAATACCCAAGGAAGAATCCACCTAGACTTCACTTATCACTTCTAAACTAAATGATTTATTCACTTAACTTAATCCGTAGGAATCCCTGATTTATGTTAATAACTCTTTCGAGACTAAAAACAACCGACTCTAGGTTGATTACTCAAAATCTCTTTCTAATTAAAACACTTGTTGTCGCATTAACTCGATCTATGGATTCCCTTATTAGATTTGACTCTAATCCGACAGATTTATTTCGTCCTATCTCTAGGATTGCATACAACTCCACTTAATTATGAATGATCTACTCTTAGACAGGGACTTTTGCTCCACTGAATAAGCACATCAAAAACCTTAATTAATATCCTGGAATATTGACGCAAAGGTTAAAACTCACAATTAAGAATAAGAACTAGTATTTATCATATAATTCAAATAGTAATAAGATTCGTCCTAGGTTTCATCTCCCTTAGGTATTTAGGGAGTTTAGTTCATAATAATAGAAAACATCTCAAAATTGGGAAAACAATAAAACATAAAGAAACCCAAAGAACTTCTAAGGAAATTGAATGGAGATCTTTAGTCTTGAAGTAGATCCTACTTCCGAGCTGATTCCGATGGCTATCCTTGAGTATTTTCTGCCTTCTATTCTACCTCTCCCTATTGATCCTCTTCTAGGGTGTTTAAATAGACTTTGGAATGTCCAAAATAGCCAAAAATTAGCCTTTTCCGAATAGAATTAGACTTGGGTCTAATAGGGACACAGTCGTGTGACACCCCCGTGTGAAAGTGCTCAGGCCGTATGCAATTCTGATTTGGTTTAATGTCGACACGGGCATGACACACAGGCGTGTGTCATGTCACACGAGCATGTGGAAGTACCTAGTCCGTATGGAATACTGAAATTAGCCTATTTTGTCTGTTTTTAGCCCCGTTTCTTGCTCTTTTCGCCTTCCTATGCTCACCTAAGTATAAAACATGAATTTAAAGGATTAGGAGCATCAAATTCACTAAATCTTATGATAAATCATCCAAAAATATGCCAAGCATGGGATAAAAAATATGTATATATTATGATTTATCAATACTCAAGTCACCTTTATTAGATAGAATCATAATGTCATAATAAGACCGATGTCTTACTCGTAACAGTAGATAATATTTTGGCTGTTAATAAAGCATTTGAACCCAGAAGAAAATCAAATATGATTTGAACATCAGCCAATACAGAAGCACAACTTTTATAACTCTAATAATAGTACCGCGGTATTCCCAAATTTTGAAACAGAAATTATGATTATAATAGAGATATCCATTTCTATCAAATAGAGATCTCTTGCAGGTAATCACATGGGATCATAAGAAAACTGGAATAGGGAAATTTCAATTTCTGATGCTACACAAAATATCTGAGAATTACAACTCATATAGAATGATATCAATTCCAATGATATCCCAGAAAAAGTCCAAAAAGAATAATGTCGCTTATAAATACTGAAATCCACAATAATAGAAGTAATATAATCTTCACGTATATTCAATAGAACAATAGCTAGTAGAAACAAAATATTAGCCTTATTCAAGTTTTACTGTCGACTTTCATATCCATACAATGGAATAAATACCAGAGAAAGACGAAGCAATGTCAAACATAACTCAAACAGATCAATGATGCTTTCATCTATTAATATGTTTAGCTATTGTTCTCATACGATAAGAATTCTTTCGGAAATTAAACAGTTATACGTACTTCTGAAGACAAATTTACACATAGAATGCCTAGAAGGAATCATAGTAACTGCCCGACTATAATCATTACACTTAGCCATCACTACAATTCAAACATTATCCCTTCACTGACATAATTCAATTCAGAAAAGCTTTCAGTAAATACTTTCTTTAGATAACATACCTGAATGGGTCATTTGATCGGAGTTAACTTCTTCTTTAATAGTTACGTTGCATATTCCAAATAGTCTTCAAAACTATTCCATATCTCTTTAATACCATCTTCATTTGCTGATTCATTAAATTTTCTGACCACATTATTAATTTTTGTGAGCACAGACTTTTGAAATTCCATACTTATGAGCTTATTCCATCCAAATATTACAGATTTCATTGTAACATTTTACAGAAAAGGGAGTGAGGGTAGTAAAGCCTCAAATTTAACTCATACACAAATACACATATCACATACTATCACAAATAACTGGTTCTTTACTAATATCACATTCTCACTTCATTTAATAAACTATAGCTCTGATACCAACCAAATGTAACATCCCTAACCCGTATGGATTAGGGTTACAAAGCATTACCGATCAAAACACAATTCAGAACAGACAGTCATTACAAATCATGCACCTTGTAATATAATTTCCTTTATAAAAGTTATTTTTAGAAAATAAAGTAATGAATGACCTCTTACTCATACAAGTCAAACTCATATATTTGAATCACATTTTCAAACACACAATCATGCTTTATCGAACATTCTTTTATACAAACTATGTTTCAATATTTAATCATTTTCATACCATTTGCTTACTCAAAAATTTGAAACCAAGTTATCAAATATTAAAACCAAATTGTACATGTGTCAAAATTACAAAATTCGAACCATATAATCACCATCTTAATAATAATCGAATACGTAAATTATGGTTAAGCATATTTCATTACATATGCAAGTGCATCTCATCCACATTTGAAACTAATATACTATATCAAAACTTAATATCATAACAATAATGTCTCTTCTGTCTATATAAGTGGCCATCAAGCATACTCAAAACGTAATCATTAATTTCCATCATGAATCGTACCTAAAAACACAACCACTCAAGCATAATATAAGTATAAACTTTGCCGTCGCAAATCGAATCAACATAACCAATACTCAATCAAATATATATATATCCCTTTACCTTATTATCAAGCCAAAACATAAAACTTTTCATACATGCCTAAAAGAACTACTTTCATGGCTGATTATTCATCCTCATTAACATTTCTTAATGCCAAACCATATAACCAAATACCACACATATATATATACCATAAAACATACTTCCATAATAACCTTAAGCCTTGAACAAATACACACAACATTAACATCTTAAACAAGCCATTTTCACACGGCTATATATATACAAATTTCAAAACCAAATATATCAAAACTAGCCTATCCATTCCACATAACCAAATCTCAAAACATTCATTTATCGAAACGAAAACTAGATAGTGTGATGAGGTCTCCTACGACTTCCAACCCGAGCAAGTCTCCAGAACTCTATAAACATAGAAAAAACACACAGAGTAAGCTTTAAAAGCTTAGTAAGCCATAAGCAAATAAATAACTCAATAACAATATCAATTCAATTACCAAACCAATTCATACTATCATAATCACATTTAATTTCAAACTTACAGTTTCATATAATACATATACTTTCATTTTGCCAAATATACATACATCCAATATCAAAATATCATTCAAACTCAAAGCCATAATGTCATTTTTTAACCGAATATACATAAGCTCATATACATATATTCATGGATCATTCCATAAATATTTTTATTTTTTTTATCCTTAAGGCCACACATAATCATTTATATATGTTTGCACATAGGTCACAAATATAACATCACTATACATAACCTTTGGCCGAATGTATTATATCTATTATCAAGATAACATCCAATTTCAAAACCATGGTACCATTCTATAATCAAATATATACACACTTATAAACATTTCTTCTTGAATCAAACTTAAATATCTCATAGTTATACTTATCACATAGCCAAATATACTTCACAAATACACTTACATTTACATTAGCATCATGCAATCAATTTCATCGCATATCAAATAACTAACTTACCTTATTTCAAGTAGGTAATAAGCTATTACATACCTGATCACTTTAGTCTATTATACACCTTCAATCACAACTTACCATTGCCTATTAAACCATTCGGAATTGAATAGGATACTCGGATAGTTACAAATATTGTACAATGCCAACGTCCCAGACGTGATCTTACATGTAATCACATATCGATGCTACTATTCCAGACAGGGTCTTACTCGTAAACACATATTGTACAATGCCAACATCCCAAACGTGGTCTTACATGTAATGACATATCGATGCTACTGTCCCAGACAGGGTCTTACACGAAATCTCTAATCAATGCCAGTGTCCTAAACACGGTCTTACACGATATCTCAAATCAATGACAACGTCCTAGACGTGGTCTTACACGAAATTATATCTCGGAATCCAATGTCATGACATATGTATCCTCTACCATTTCTAAAGTTTGTAGGGGGCTTTTTGGACACCGTCACATTATTAGAACTTTCTCGTATTCATATATTATGCTTCTCAAACAATTCAGTATCATAATAACATATATACATATATAACTTATTCTTAATACATACATTTGCATTACCATTCGGCATAGACATATATTTATTCGCAAATCAATTCAGCTTATATAATACATATACATTTCAAGTTAACAAAATTTATTTTGCTTATGACTTACCTCAAGTAGCAGATGATTATTCCACGACCTTCTCTCTTCCCTGATTTAATAATCGATCTATTTGTTTCACGATTAAAACATAATATAAACCAATATATTAACTAACTCAAATACCAACTCAAGTTCAAACTCAAACCATTCTATCATTTAATTACAATTAGTAAAAAAAAAAAAACATCTTTATTCCTCACAAATGGTCAACACAAACACAACCATTATCCAATTCATTCTTATTTAGACAATATAAATACAGTAGGAATTTATATTAGTTCATGAAACTTAAAGTCTCAAAGATTTACATATTTGGATAACATTAAGTTACCCTTTAATAAACAACATTAATATACAAATTATTGCAGTATATTTAAGTATTTAATATCAATTCAGACAGCATTCAAATCCTGTATTATAGTAGCCCAATTAATCCACTAAAACCAACTTTAATAATAATTAACAGTTAATTTATTAATGCAGTACATATTAATTACTAATTACACTCTTCAATAGTTTAATCTGACATCAACTTGAACAACATTAATCAACATTAATTAATAATCCACAAACCACCCAAATGATATAAACATACGGCTATTTATCACCATATAACTAACTCATTAACTAACACTTAAGACATAAAGTATGTAGCATTTACTCTACTTTTATTATCATTTAATAACTTCAATAATGATTATATTAACCCCTTTAACACATCAATTGGCATTCGGTCATACATCTGCAGCATCAAACACTCCTTATCTCAAATTTCAGACATAATAAATACATCACCATTTATTCATTTGCAACTTCAACCATTATTAACATAATCTAAAGTCACTCAGATCACATTTATTGACATCTAAAAAATAATTTACTATTGCTTTGACACACCAAACGGCAATCCATAAAACAGCATACATACACCCTTTTTTAAACATCCTTATCACTACAACATACAACAACATTTATACCTCCATCGAACAATATAAACAAAGTAGCAATTAACAATATTAATGGGAGTAAAATTCAGACAGCAATTTAACAGATTCCAAAAATTATCAAACACTAAAGAATAAAAAAAATATTCGAGGAAAGCTTACTATTATTTCCCAACATCGATTATAACAATTCAATTTGTTCCTTCCCTCACACATTTGGTCAAAATTAAAACAATAAGTTAAGCAGAATTTATCAATAAAAAGCTATAGATAATGGAGAATTTAGAAGTGTTACCCTGCCTCTTCAAAATTTTAGCTTCTAAGCAAACAATTTTACGATTTTTCCACTGCATGCAGCTGGCCTCTTCTCTAGCTTTCATTTTTTTTTTTATCGATTGAAGAGAATGAAGAAAAGATGAACACTAATGTGGCTTTGTTTTATTATAATTCATATTAATAAGCCAATTACCAAATTAACCTTTGTAATTTAATAACAAAACCTTTTAATGGTGGTCCATTACCGTCCACTTACCTATATAGTGGCCAAATATCATTTTAAGGACTTATTAATTAATAAGCCATAGCAAATTAGTATTTTAACAAATAGAAAGTTATTTTTACATTTTATGCGATTAAGTCCTTTTTATCAAATTAAACAACCAATCGGTAAAAAATAATAATAATTCACGAAATCTTACACACGTATTCTAACATATTGTGAACACATAAAATAATATTAAAATAATTTTACTACCTCAAATTTATGGTTCTAAAATCACTGTTCCGACTAAGGTCTAAACCGGGCTATTACACGATCACACTATCAATCAGAATATTTGATATAGCTAGATTTATCATTTTGAGTATGGCATGTATAGGGACTTTGTCTTTTTGCTAAGTGTCATATTGTTTTAGCCAAATATGTTGGCTTGTCATGAAGGTTGAGTCATTTTGTATAAGGTCATGGATGATGGCTAATATTTATTATTGCTAAATGCATTTGATAAGGATTTCCATGGATGTGGTTATTGCATGGTTTGTATTGATAAGTCGGAGATGTTGTATGTGCTAGAAAATAGCTTAGAATCGATGTGTGGATGTTTGGTTGTGGCTGTCTTGGTTACGTGTTTATGCTTGGATTGAAGATGTTTGATGTGGTGTAGGTTGGTGCAAGTAAGGGTGGCAAAAAGGCTTGGTAAATAGCCTTTTTTTTGTCCACACGGGCGTGTGTCTAGGCCGTGTGTGACACATGGTCTGTCCCATGGGCGTGTAGTCAGGCCGTGTGCCCCCTGTACCTAAATTTGACAAAACAGAATACTCAGTAGTAACCACACGGACGGAAACAAGGTCGTGTGTCTCAATCGTATGAAAGACACGACCATAGCACATAGGCATGTGCCTAGGCCGTGTGAAGTCTGTACCTTAAATGCGAAATTAAATTTGTCACATGGCCTAGCACACCGGCGTGTGCCTTGGCCGTGTGCCCCTAAACGGTTGATGACGTTAGAAACAGAATGTCAAGGTTTTAATACACGGGCTAAGACACAAACGGGTCATGGCCGTGTAAGGGACACGGGCCATGGACACGGGTGTGTGCCAGGCCGTGTGAAAACCCCTGTAGGTTCGAATTGAGAATTAAATCTACATGGGCCTTCAACATGGCCAAGTTAAGAGGACACACGGGCGTGTGCCCCTGTTTGTATTGAAATTTTTCAAAGTTTTCTAAAGTGTTTGGTTTATTTCCAAATCATTTCCAAAGCGTGTTTTAGGCCTCGTACGTTCATATTAGGGACGTTAAGAGGAAATTTGAAAGTTTTAAATTTGAGCGAAATTTTATGACCCGAAAATGTTTGTATGCATGTGTTTAAGTCCAGTAACGCCTCGTACCTTGTCCCGACGTAGGAATACGGGTAAGAGGTGTCACAATGTGACTCACAAGATGCAATTTTTGTTGCTAAAAGCCAAGCTTAGAATGGTAAGAATAGGTATATTCGAATAAGACATGAATCTGTGAGACATTTAATAAAAAATAGAGTACTTGCTTTAGAATACGTGAGGCCTAAAAGGAACCTAGCTAATCCACTAACCAAATGGTTAAGTAGGAAAATGGTACTTGATTCATCAAGGGAGATGGTTCTTAAGCCCAATAGTTGAGGAATTCAAGGTGGATACCCAACTTAGTTTTCTAAGTTCAATGTGGTCAAACGAAACCATGGAAAGACTCGTAGTGTACATTTTACCTATCCCTATGTCAAACGATGTACATGCATAAAGTTGAGTTCTTACTCTTAATGAATTCATATCCTAGGGTTTGGGTGGTCCTGTTGAGACGAACTTGATGAATTCACCAACATGTGAGGTTGAGTTTCTTACTCTTAATGAGTTCATATCAAAAAGTTTGGGTGGTCCTATTAAGACAAACTTGATGAACTCACTGAATTTAAATTTGTAAGGATCAGCTTAATAAGAGCTATTAATGATTTCATAGTCCTAATTCGGGTAGTCTACATTAAGATAAGTTTGATGAAATCACCTACGTAAGTGTGAAGAACTAGCCCTCTTCTATAAAAGACGTTGGGCAGTCTTTCTAAAGCACTTACCAGCGCCCCGAGGTGTATTAGCTAAAATTTGTTGATTTATTGCAGAACATCAATTGGATTTGAGATTAGTAATGTGTCATTAGTTAACCCCCTATCTTAACAAATTTCAATTGTTAAAGAAAAGAATCAATCATTTCACTACGTATTAGTTCGAATCCACAAGATACTAGTGCTTAAGCGACTAATTTCACTGTTTCTCTTCTCACATTTTATCTTTTCTCATGTTTACAAAAGTTTCCAATTCTTTTGCATTAGTAGGGGAATGTTGGTAATGCAAAATGGGTAATCTTACATTGGTTGAGAAAATACTTCTAAAAGAGTTTAAATATAGCATTGTTGCTTACCCTCATTAAGTAACTTAGGCTAAAAAACCAATACACGCTCGTGTCGCTGCCTATCTGTGTCCGTGTCTATGACAAGTAATGCTTGTTTCTTTTTGGATAAATTTTTGGTTTTTTTCTTTCATTTAAATTATTTTTAAAATATTTTAGTTGTGGAAAATCCATTTCAGAAAATATATTTTTTAACTACTGTAGAAAATTTGAAAATATATTTTCTGTTACTACGTTTTTACCATTTTTCCCCTTTAGAAAATCCCATAAATAGTAAATTATTCTCCTCATTTTACACTACAAGGAAAACAACAATCTTTTATCCCACAGCTCACCTGTTCCTTTTTCAGTTTTTCCATTTCCTTTTTGAGAAGAGCAATACCACTTACACAACAAGGAAAACAACAATCTTTTATCCCACAGCTCACATGCTCCTTTTTCAGTTTTTTTGATTCCTTTTTTAGAAGAGCAATATCACTTGTGTTCCACCTTTTTTATTCGAGTGTACAAATATTGAAATATTGTGTTAACTTTAAAAAACGACATCTACTACACGATTACACCAATTAAGACAGATTTACTTCTAAGATAGTAATTTTTTTATAACACAATAACTATTTCTTATCAATACTAACAATTTCGTTTTATAGTAACATATTTCCAACAACATGTCATATAAGTGGCGAATGATGATAGATGGCCAGATTTTTACTTCTAGCAAGATAATAAGCTTTGGTAGGACTGAAACTTTGTTGAGTCTCTGTGAAACAAGGTGAAGTACAATATATCTTCTTCTTTTTTTGAGTAAATAGTACAATATATCTTAAGTGTATATAATCAAGCCATAATTTTTTAAAACAAAATAATTATTATTACGTGAATCATCAAGAAATTGTTGAAATAAATATTTATTATTAATAATATATTCTATCAAATAAATATCTGGTTTTATTTTTTATATAATTATGTCGATATAAAAAAAAAATCCTTTTGACCTGAGAAATGTATTCCAGCTGTAAAATAAAAAATAAATATTACAAACAAGATAAGGATTGGCAAGAGACACGGTCATTTCGGCCTCGTCCGAGTCCCAGTCAAATCTACCATCCCGAAAGCCTTAATTTGTGTATAAGCTAAGCAACCCTGGCCTGGGCTATAAATACCCACCTCTACTTCCCCACAATCTCTCACTTCTCCACCTTTTCTTGTTTGATTGATGATTATCAATTTATGATGAGCAACCTTCCAACTTCTTTAACAGACTCTTCTTTTACCCTTTTCAAGCTTGCCATTTCTTCTTCTGATCCTTGGCCTTTCTCTCTCCTTCTCTTATAACCCTCTTTATCTATATATATATTACTGTTTGTTTCATCTTTGGCCTTCTTGCTTTTTGGGGCTTTGCTTGCTGAAGATCAAAATTCAAAAATGGGGATTGGAGGAGACAAGCAGCAGCACGTGAACTTCCACCTTCATATGCCGCACCTTCATCTTCATGGGTTCCATCATCATGAGAACAAGGACCTCAAAGATATCCCAAAGGGGTGCCTGGCGGTCCTGGTGGGTCAAGGCCAAGAGCAGCAAAGGTTTGTGATCCCGCTCATCTATATCACCCACCCCTTGTTCATGCAGCTCTTGAAGGAAGCAGAGGAAGAGTATGGTTTCGATCATGAAGGCCCCATCACCATCCCTTGCCATGTCCAGGAGTTTCGCAATGTTCAAGGGATGATCGATAAAGACCACCACCACCACCATCATGGCTGGTGTTTGTTTTAGGGTTTGATTGAATTAATGGATTTAGATTCTTAAAAGGTCATGCAAATTTGTTTTTATGTTTTCTAGTAGCTTTTGCTTTCCTTACCATTGCAGAGACCTTTGAAATTTGAAAATGAATTACAGGATTATTCTTTACACATAAATTCATTTGGTTTTTTTTTGTTCTTTCTCCATTTCCATGCTAATGTGAACGTATATGGTGTAAAATTGAGGAGGAATATAAAGTTGCAAGCGTACAAGAGACGGTGGGAACATGGAACCTTTCTGGGGTTTTGACGAAAGAAAAAAACAGAAGCTCAATTGATTTTTGTTTACTTGACTCGTCATCTCCATGAAAATAATGGAAGGCTTGATTTCATGTTTGACTGACTGCCTGTCATGAGGTTGTGCTTCCCACAATCCGCGCAATTTCCAAGCATATGATATATCCTGCCTAAATTCAGTTTCATATATGTTTATAAGTTGGAGCAAAATTCAATTTAATTAGAAAAAATTAATAAAGAATTTAAATTTTAAGTTAATTAAATTAAATTATTTGAGTTATTTTAATTATTCGAGTTTTGATTTTGAGTAGAGTTAAAATTTTACAATTTAAATAATATATTAGAATAAATACTTTTTTTGATCTTTGTCAATTTTAAAAATAAAAAAATTGCTCTCTTATAAAAAATATAAAAATAATTAAAATAATTTTTAAAATCCAAAATTTATATTTTAAAAATATATAAAAAAGTTAAATTTTAAAAATTTTCTAAAATAATAATTTTGATGACATAATTTATCTTTTTCTTATTATTTTGCTTTGAATTTTTTTTAAATATATATTATTTTAAATTTATGTGCTCTAATATGGAATTAGTTATACTGTAACAATATTTTTATTTGAGATGTTTAAATTTTTTTAATTTAACTCAAATAATTTTACTTAATTCGAAAAAATTTCAAATTAAATTAGAATAATAAAATAAAAATCGTAAACTCGATTAATTAAAAAAAATTTATTCGATTTGACTCAATTCAATCGAATACTTACCCAATTTGAATATTGTAAAGAGGAATATAATATAAAGGTAATTCTAGACTGGAAATAACTGGGTGCTTCCTACGTAGCAATCCCATGTCATGTGGCCAAATTCATGAAGCAGCCAACTCACATGCCACTTTCAGGTAACCAAATTTGTATGTTAATTTTTAATAAATATATTCCGTAATACCATCCTTTTCTCTTAATTCTATCATCTTCTAATTTAATATTTCATATCATTCCGTTTTATATATATTATTTTGCGTAGGAAGTTAGAAGGCATTAGGTTCCACCCGCCTGATTAACACCACATGCTGCGAGCAACAAAGAATTTTCGTTATTAACAAAAACGGAAAATTTTAATATTCACATTGGTTGAGATCCGATTTTAATTTTTTATAATAAAATATTTTGTAATTTAAAATAAAATATCTGGCAGAAATCTATTTTAATTTAACGCCACACTTCCAATTAATAAAATTAAAACAAATTAGCTAAAATTATACTACTCCAAAATTCTTTAATCATTTCAACGCAACTATCAAAATTAGTTAAGACTTAAGAATTAAGAATTTCAATCAAATTAATTTTAATTTTATTAAAATTTGATAAAAATAAAAAAATAAATTTAAATACTAATTCAACCAATTTATATTAATAATTAATTCACAATTATCAATCCATCCAACACGTACATGTAGCAATTATATTAAAGGAGAGAATCAAAAGAGTTGGAACGCAATTGTGTTTCATAAGATATGGGGAGGTGCTCTCAATCATTTGATGCGGTGAAAGCGTGTAAACTAAGATAGTGATTTCCAGCAAATTTTTTTCTTTTTTGGAGTGCTTTATTTTTTTCCCTTGACCATTCATTTTCATTTGTTTGTCATTTTCAAACTAACTTCTATTCTGTTTTTTAATAAATGGCTTAAAAATCAATATGCCTTACTATGCTTTTATTGGCTCTACAATTTGACTTTAAATCCACTTGTTCTAATTTTTCCCCCTTTTTCTTTTTAATATCCCTCCTCGAGGAAAAGGAGAGAAATCACGGGACAAGGGTGATACAAAATATTATATTTATATTAAAAGCTTTTTTTTTATCTATTTAAACCTTTAGAAATCATTCTATAGATTTTTTCTATCATATTATTCATGATACTGCCTAATTAAAAGAAGATAAATTATCTTTGAATTGAAAATTTAATTCAAATGCACGTACATATCATGTGAAAAAAATATGATCTATCTTTTTTTAGTTGAATAGAACCATGGATGATGCGATAGAAAAAGTTCATAAAATATTTTTTTTATAAAAAATATATTTAAATTATCATATACGATTGATTTTCCTTTATAACTGACTTACTGTGAGGATATTAGATTTTCATAATCGAATGTATTTTTCAACTCTATTTTTATTTTTTAATCATTGTACTATTTCTAAATTTAAATTTTAGTCCTATCTAATTATTAAAATCATTAAAATACTTCTATTAAATTGGATTACATGATTGTAATAGGTCAATTTTGGCCTGTCCTAATTTTGATAATAAAACCTACCAAATAATAAAAGTCCAAAGCTTCAACAGTCCAATTTATACATTAAAAGGCCCAAATTAAAATCCAATTACAAACCCAAATTAACCCAGGCCCAAACCAAACCCTAGCCCACAAAACTAAACATTTTTAGCAAAACAAAAAGAAAAAGAAAACCCTAGGCGCTGCACCAGGTGCTTTCAGCCCTCTCCACCTCGCCTCTGTCGCCGTCTCCAGCCTCGCATGGCTCTGGTGCTCCTTTGACACCTGCCAAGGCCAAATTAACACGCAAATGAAACAAACAAAGAAGAAAAGGACAAAAAGCTGCAGAAAACAAAAGAAAAAAAAGAACAAAGCTGTATAATCCGACTATAAAGGCCTAAAAATTTCATCTTTATTTTTTTACGCACACGAAAAATCAAAAAAATAAACTGAAGTTTAAAAGGTGTTTGTTGGTTCCTTTCCCTTTTTTTCTTTGATTTTACTATTTGTTATTTTTTTTTCTTTACAAATCGGTTTAAGCATAAAATAAGAGGAAGAAGAGAAACTTACCCGAACCCCCGTGGTCGTGTCGTCGGAGCTCTTCTCTGTCGCCGATATTGGACCCAAAAGGGGACTGAAAGTCTCCTCCTTTCGGCGTCTTTTGGTGTTGGTAGTGTGGCCTTCAGAGGCGCTCCAAAACGGGGGCTAAACGAGCCCATTTCCCACAATGCCAGCCACTGACCATGGTGGCGGTAGGGTGGGTCTCCGGGGAACCCAACCGTCAGGGAGAATGAGGGAGACAGAGAGAGCAAAAGGCTTTTTTTTTTTTTTTAAAAAGGGCTGAAATGAAAAAAATTAAAAAAAAAATGGCTTTAATAGCCATGCAAAACGGTGACGTTTTGCAACCCCCCCAACACGCCTCACAATGGCGCCATTTAAGGGAGAAACCACGCAACCCGACTCGCACCCACGGAGGATCCGCGCATTTTGACCTAATGGTCTATTTGCGCATTGGATCCCTCTGCTTTTATAGTGCGTTTCAATGTGGTCCCGTGTTGCCTTTTTATTTTGATTTTTTCCCCATAATTTTGCCTCTGTCTCAATTTGGTCCTCAGGCCATTTGAAGAGGCATACCCTTGAAACGCTGCGCATAAGGAGTTGGGATTATTTTCCCAATCAGTCCCTCAATGTTTCAGCGCGTTTCAAATCGGTCCGCTGCTTCATTTTTTTGTCTGAATTTCTTCTTTAATTTTATTTAGATCTTGATTTAGTCCTTTTTAAATACTTGCATTTATTTTATTCGAATTTGGACCCTAAAATTTCATTTTATTTGCAATTTAACCCTCTTTCATGTAAATTTGGATTCTTTGATCCTTTATTATTATTATTTATTTTAAACTATTTTATTTATATTAAATTTCATATATTAAACTGTTTTAGATTGTTTTAGATGTATTATTCTAAATTATTTCATATACTATATACTTTAAATTGCTTTGTATATATTTCTAAACTTGTTTTTATGTATCATTGTTTTATTACTCGTTTTAAATTGTTACCTTATTTTAAACTCCTTTTATTTATTTAAAATGGTTTTATTATTATTTATTTTAGGTTTTTTTATAAATATTATTTATTTTACACTTTTATGTATATATATTATCTATTTTAAAATTATTCATATGTATCATTTTTTTATTTGCTTTGTGTAATATAGATTTTAAAATTCTTTTTCACATTATTTACTTTAAACTCATTTATTATCATTTTAAAATTTGTTCACATTTTATTTATTTTAATTTGCTTTATACTTTTTTTAAAAATTATTATTTAATTAGTTGGTCTTTATTCATTGATATTGGTATTTAAATGATAATTGTTGTATGATTATTGCCATTGTGTATATCTTAATTCGTTTATTTCGTATTTTTATATTATTGTTTTTCATTCGTATAATGTTGTGTTCATGTATCATTGTTCAAGGCTCATTGCCATATTTGTACTTCATATCATCGCCTCATGAATCAAGCATCGTTGCATTCATTCAATAAATCGTTTTAACCCAAACAAATAACGCACGTCGTTTAAATATCGAATTCGCTATTATTCAAAAATAAAAATTTCAAAATAAGGCAATGTTTCGTGTTTTGGAACATCGAGGAATTGTGCCCTAACTTACGGGGTTTCAGTTTTCTCGTTGATTCTAAATAGCCAAATATCCTTTCGAGTTTTAAAATACACGGAATTTCAATTAAAATTAAAGACAAACTCGCGCTTGGGAGTTCATGGTATTGCGTCCTAACTCACGGGATGTGATACTCCAATATCTTGGGACGAGGACATCTTTTAATAATCGTTCTGATCTAATCCAAGCGTTTTTTAATCGACGTTAATAAAAAAGGGTCGTATTTTAAATTTATTCTCGATTTTCAAATTTCGACATTAAGACATTAACTAATCAATTTGGTACCAATTTTGGGCGTGACGAGGGTGCTAATCCTTCCTCGCACGTAACCGACTCTCGAATTTGTTCTCTCAAGTTTCGTAGACCAAAAACACAGTTCAGTAAACTCAAATGCTTTATTAAAATAAAGGTGATCCGATCACACCTAATAAAGATCGGTGACGACTCCCGTTCTAATTTTCATTGTTAAACAAAATTGATCCCCGTTTTTCAAAAGAATGGTTTCGACAATGATATTTTTAAAATAATATTTTTTGTTCATATGACCAATATTACAAACGTGAAAAATTAAATAAGCGGATAAAAATGTTGAATCTAAGGTTATTAGGTTTCTGATTGCGAATATAAAATTGTATACTTCTTCAACACTCTTCCAAAAAGAATAGAGTAAAAGTGAATGCTTTTCTTTTAATTGCATAACTTCCACGCGATTTAAATTGGCCTTTGAGCTTTTTTTTAAAAGAAAATTGAATGTTCCATATTCAAATTTAATAGAAATCCTTTAAGAATGGTTACAAGGTCTAAATTATTGGAATTAAAAGTAAATAAATTAAAATTTAAATGTGCGAAGAGTATAAGAATTTGAAAATAAAATTAAACATATTTTTTGAGTAAATTATAAATTTTAATTTAAGTTTACTTTTATCATAATCAAATAATTATTAAAATATTAACAAGTATTGAGTACAATGGTAAAATACATTATATTCTCAAAAAAAAGTGTAGACTCAAACTTTGAAAATAACATTATTAAATGAGGCAACCACAAATCTCAAGCATAAATAGTAAAACAAATATGAAAAATATCACTAAAATATATGATATATACCATTGGTTTTAAAATAATCGATTTTCAATTTATCAGTATTTAAAGCATTTCCTGCCTTTTTGTAAGTTCCATCAAAGAAAAAAAAACAATTAGTAAAACGAAAAGGCATAACTAATAGCAACTAATTTCCTTTTTTTATCTCCTCTTTCTTGGTAAAAAGAAAACAGAATATGAATTATTTTCCACCAAAACTCGTGTTATAACAAAAAGCTAATATCAAAGACGGATATGTTGCCGAATATACTAAAATTTCTAATTTTTTATTTCTTTGGATTATCATATTATATATCCTTATTCAAATATATTCATTAATAGATAGTTTAAAATAAATAAATAAATATATATTTAAGATGTCCGAATAATCTAACAAAGCTGACAAAATACAAAAAAAAGTTTGCAAAATGAAAACATAAGACTTAAAAGACAACACAAACTTTCCAAGTAAAGTTCACCAAAACATTCATGTGATTTAAATTGTTAAGAGTGCACGATTTTCTGCCTAAACATTCACTTATATACCTATAACACCTTTACTCTCGATTCAAAACGGAAAGAATGCTAAATATATTTTTAGGTTAAATTTACTAAATGAAAAAGAAAAAGAATTCTGTCCCTGGCCGTCTTTAAATGCTATCGACGTCTTACATTAGAAGCACGAATTGTCACACCGTGTAAAAATTTCGTATACCCGAGGAAGCTCAGTTTTCCATCTGAAACTCTTATCCAATCTTTAAGCAAAGAATGAGCTGATGGCCCCAGATTTAGTTCCTGCAAAATAAACACCAACAATGACAAAAAATTTCGATTTCCTGAACTCAGAAGTGAACTAAGCCAATAGGAATCCCCCCATTTTGTATGAAAACAGATTATCAGAATACCAGTGCCAATTCCTCCACTGAAATGACCTTGTTTCCGTCTTGTTCGAAATACTCGAAAGCTGTGCTTGCAATACTCTCCCATTCTTCAGATGCTTCGAGCTGATATGTACTGATTGCAGCAGCGCAGAACTCTTCAAAGTCCATCTTTTTGTAATAGAGTGGTTCCATCTTGAAATAAAATTTAAAATTGTCAGCATTTTAACTACACGATAACATTTAACAATACATCCCAAAACCTGTGAGAAATCATATGTACAAAAAATTCAAATATTTATCCGTCGTGCACGGCTTTTCTATCAGTGCTTCAAAACAAAGAAAAAATAATTTCCTCTTCAGCTTCATCTTAAAATATGCAATGTATAAAATCAAAATCATATTACTCTCAGATCATGCAAAAACTTGAGTGCCGTAATTGCTCTATAAAGCTCTAATGATTAAAAATGAACATCGTTAGAACCATGCTAAGCCCTTTAACATGAACAGAGCTATTCCCTCCACAATAAACAATATATGAGCACATAAAACAATATATCTCACCACATTTATAATGTCAAAAACTCTTGACTCCTGCATGGCATCAGTTCTATTCTTCATTAAAGCCTGCAATTTTTCATAACAATGGTCACGACAAAATTACTGCAAATAGTACAGGCAAATACTAAAACAAGTTAAGAATCAATAGCAAAAAGTTTAAAACTAGTTTGTAGCTACACCAAAGCCTGAAAGTAGCCACACATCTAGTTAGAAAAGAGGTCTCAAAAAGCTTGTGAGGGTTGGAAAGAAGTAAGAAATTGATAAAACAAAGAACTAACTGTTTTAAAATTACTGAGGGACACGCATCCATCTTTTGGTTCTAAAAGCCTAAACTGTGCAGTAAGATACAGAAGTGCATCATCCGGTAAAGCTTTTGAAAGTGCCTGCAACCAACAAAACAAAACCATGACAAAATGTTGATTCAAACTCTTTTCTTTTCAGATACTATACTAATTTCCCTGTACGGTGTGTGTGTGTGTGTGCACGCGTGCAGGGTAGGAATTGGTAAGGGATTACTGATAATTTGTCCTTCTCTTAATAACAGGAACCAGTAAACTACCTTTTGTGCTGCTCGTCTGAAAGGGGTAGCCCGAATGTAAGACTTGACTAACTTGTAGATCAAAATATCCAAAGGCACAACATGATTGTCATCTTGTAACCATGGATGAGCTGACAATATAGAGGTCCTTATTAGTTTCCGAGATTATATATAATTTCGTTAGCAACTTCAAACCAACGTTGTAGAAAGAGAGGGAGAGGGAGCATAAATCCTAAAAGCTTCTTACGCATGAGGTCAAACCAAAATAAACATGACTTACCTAAAGCTTGGGCAGCAGTCATTCTTTTCCTGTGATCCTTGTTCAAAAGCCTTTTCACAAAATCCTTGGCTTCCAATGATACAGAAGGCCAAGGCGAATCATCGAAGTTAGGATCAGCTCTAAGCACAGAACGAAAAATTCCAGATTCAGTTCTAGCCCAGAAAGGTCTGCTTCCACACAACAATATGTATGTTATGACACCAATACTCCACATATCAGCTTCAACACTGTATGATCTATGCAGTACTTCCGGTGCAACATAGTATGCACTGCCAACAATATCATTCAGACGTTGATCTGCAAATGAATAAAAACTGAATGGTTCTTGTTCGAACAAATTGTTGATAAATTATATGATTCAGAGGGGAGGGGAGTTCTGTATTACATGATTCAGACAATTATGCCAATGAGAGCACATTTGACAAATGGAATGCCAAGATTAATGCAAATATAGCAAAACCCAATTAACTCTTACCTGGCCTAATAAAATCAGATAAACCAAAATCGATAATTTTCATTGGAGCATCCTCATCTCTTGTGGTAAAAAGAAAATTCTGCAAAAAGAATGATTGGTTAATAACTAGAATTGGATCCAATGTAAAAAATATTGTGCCGTATATTAACAATAAAAAGCAGCATAGAACTAAATTAAAATTTAAGTATCATATTCCTCTATGCCACACCTCGGGCTTTAGATCACGGTGCACAACCCCTTGAAGGTGACAAAAAGCTACTACACTTAAAATTTGCACAATTATATTTTTAGCATCTCCTTCGGTGTATCTACCACCTCTGCAATAAAGAACAATACGAAACATGGTTTTAGCGATGAGGTTAAGAATTGCCCTGGACGGTGCAAGAGAAGAAGGTAGTCCTTCGATACCTAGACAAAATTCTGTCAAGTAGTTCTCCACCTTCACATAATCTGACAACAAAACAACATTTCACTGTAATTACTTTGGAGGAAACTTGTTAACTCGCTGGTTTAGGATGCATGCCTAGACCAATCACAAATTGTTCCTTATGTATGATGCATATTGTTTGATATTCTGGCTAAGTTTATTTCAATCAGTTGAACTGGTGAAAAGATTAAAATTAAAGATTGAGGAAGGGCTACTACCAAGAATAAGAGATCTTAAAAATAAACTATAGCAAGTACAAACATACTCCATGACAATATAAACGTTATTGGCATCCTCAAAAGCATCATGGTACTTGATCATGTTTTTATGACCGGATAAGGCTTTCAGTATTTTGACCTCCCGCCTAACATCTTCTACTGATATTGCTGAGGTCATCTGCAAAATAATATCCACTCAGCTTCCGGTTCTTCGCAAAACCATTAATCATCTCGAGTTATGTATATTTCATCAAAAACTAAAACATAAGTTCAGAAGTACAAAAGAAAAAAGCTATCATTGCAGAAAATTTCTCCTAGTTGTTTCCTACATGAAGGGTGAGGGGAGGTTAACTCTGGAAAACTGTATCTTAATTCCCCATTGAAGATTGAACAAAATTTAAGCCAATCCCAAGTTATTGATTAGTAACCACGAATAATTTGAACTACCACCAAATCATCGATTACTAAACACGCATGCATTCAACTCTATTTGCTTAAAACTTTCCTTTTTATCTTTAGAAGTCCTAATAGCATCATCTTGTTTTCTTTGTTAAATAATAAAATCATGCAGCTATATTTGTTAACTTCGATCAACCGGTTTACAGTTCAGATCTTCATGCTATCTGCAAACTGCATTTGTTATTAACGTCAATACTTTTCTTTTTCACTTTCCACTCTTAGTAATGTATCCAAATTCCAAGTACTTCAAATATATTATACTAATGAAATCTCTGACTCAAATTGCAGTTTCAAATGAGACAATCCATCTAGCAATCAATTTTTTTTTTTTTTACTCCTAATCAATAATAACATCAACTATTAAAAGAAAAAAAAAAAAAAACAAAGCACATACCAAAAATGACACACCTTAGCTTTAGAAATGATTTTAACAGCCACCGACTTTCCCTTTAGCTCTCCTTTCTTTCCCTTGGCCCAGCAAGTATGACCAAAATGCCCTCGCCCAACCTCCTTGCCTAGCTCAAATTTAGCCCCTAAATTCTTCCCGTATCCAAAATTTTTGTCTAGCACCGCTCCTTCCCCATCCTCGGGAATTGTTCCTTCCATCGGAGCCGCCTTGTTCGACCCCTTTCGTCTCATTATTGCCGCCATGATCGGCTTGGCAGGAGAGGGAGGCGGCAAAGGCCACCTGAACTTCCTTCCCGGTGTTCTAGCTGGTGATGGAGACGGCGCCACTCCAGCGGGTAGTGGACTAGCAAATGGACTAACAGCATAAGAGTTTGTCTCAACGGATGGGGTTGCCGAGGCCGGAACCGGTCGCGGCTGAGACTGATTGACTGTGGAGGTTGCTTCATTGTTGACGGACACGTTTTTGCTACAGCAATGGCCCATGATTCTGAATGCGAGAGTTTACCGTTTCTTCTCGGTCAAATCATCTGAACTTAAGCTTCAGACTTGATTAGCAACTGCAAAACCACCACGGCGAGAAATTTGAGAGAGTAAATATTTTCTTTTTTAAATGGAAATTGAGAACAGAAGGAAGAGAAAGAGTTGAAAAAGTCGGTAATGTAGTATAAATTTGAAAGTTGATGAGAAAAGGCTAAAATCACAGGCAGCTGTGATTATTAATTGGGAAAGTACACTTTGAAAAAAAAAGTCAAAATTGTTTTTTTCAATATTAAATTCAATTATTCAATTGAACAATAAACCATTATAGTTAAAATAAAATTAAAAAAAAAAGATAATAGAACCTTTTAAAAATATATATATCGATGAATATAACAAAGAATTAAAAATTATTGTTTTAATTTTATTTTGATTGTCTAATAATATAATCAATTTGTCTTGTTGGATAATAATATAAGACTTAAAAGAAAGCAATTGAATCATGGTACAAATAAATTTATTTTATTGAAATATTTTCTTAAAATAAAAGCAAAACGTTTGCTTTGAAATAAGATAAGTTATTATAATAATTTTACTGATTATTGAATTCATTAATTTAAATATAGTACAATGCTTTAAAATGGCATGTGATTATTGATTAAGAAAATATATATATATATCATGTGATACATTAGATGATAAAATTTGGGTACAGTGTTTTGTTTTGTTTTGTTAAATAAGGATGCTTGTATTTCAAGCTTGAATGAGCCTTTCTTATAAATAAATAAATAAATAAAATATTTGAATTTTGAAATAAAAATTAATATTTATTAAGAGTGTAATTATGGTAAAGGAGACGAAGCAGGTGGACCGACGATGCCAAAATTACGTGTTTAAAGAAGAAATTTAGTAAAAGGAAGCGACTGTGATTTTTATTGGTGACAGCTAGTAAAACGAGAATAGTCAAAAGAGAAAAACGCGTTTCTTTAGTTTTGGAAATTGCATATAAATATTATCCCCCTAGAGAAAATCAAGTTAGACTTTCCCAATCGCTAACATTTAAAACAAAATAGTTTCTTTTTTTAAATCCCAATTTCTGTATATAAATTATTTTTTAAAAATTATAATTTATATGATATGTTGTATATAATTATGTTGTTCACATTTTCTACTGTATATAATTGAGTAATCAATTCGATATTAATTTGATTAAGAAAATTAGTAAAATAATCTTATATATTATAATACTTTTGTCTTTTAAAAAAAATAAAAATATATAATCATTCTACCAACATGTATAATGAAATCAACTAAAATTTTATTTTAATATTTTAATAGATTTAAATGTTATTAAATAAATTATTTTACATATCAACTAAAATTTTATTTTAATATTTTTTATAAATTTAAATGTTATTAAATAAATTATTTTATATTTTAATAACGTTTTAGGTGATTGGTAAGGAGAGGATGTGATAAAAGTAAGAAAGGACATAAATTAGCAAACAGCAGTAGAATTTGTGAGGGATAGAAGTGACTCACCTTGGGCAACTACTTTGAATGCATCGCCACGGCTTTGTTTGGACTGTACATAACAAAACAAAACTAATTACTAAATTTATTTAAACTGCAAGAAGCATATGCTTAATTTTAGATGTGTTGGAGTGAGAGCTAGAAACTAGCCTGTCTCATCTGCATCCATTTCTCCATAATTTCTCTAATTTTTTAGCATTAAAATAAATGGATTGATTGATGGAGTCAGTTAGTTATAGTAAAATATCAAATTGCAATGTGTAAGGAAATTTTATTTCTACAAATGTGTTTGAATATAAAAAAACAATTCATATTTTATATCAATTTGTATTTTAATATTATAATTAAATTAAATTATTGAAATCAAATGTTTTTCTTTTACAGTTTTATTATTTGCTAAATTAAATATATGGAAAGTTATTTTTTAAAATATATTCTTTGAAGTACTTCAACACTCACTACTGTCGAAAAGTTCATATCAATAGTCGTCCTTAAAAGGACGATTTAAAGGTATGACTAACTTGTTTTACGTAACTTTTCTCATCCTTTTGAGGTTTTATGCTAAACTTGTTTTAAGTATTTCAACACTACCAATAATCGTCATAGTACTTCGATAAGCTAGTCATACCAGATCGAAAAGGCGGCCATCGACTATGACGATTATTGCCAACGTAAGGCTCGAGATAAGTCAATTCTAGATCGAGACCTCAAAAAATGTTATACGTGCTTCTGCTCGAGATCACTAATTTCATTTAGTGACTAGTGCATATAGGGGCCCTTGGGATAACCCAGTATTAGCCATTTAGATAAAGAATGGTAGTTTACTCACCTTAAACGTGTATTCCAGATCTATAACAACCCAACAATTTTAGATTGGAAAATTTGATTTTGTGCTAGAATAAAAAACAACCAAGCCATTCTAGGAAGTTAACCGAGAGGTTTTCAATGCAAAACCCCTTACCCATGTTCCATTATGGTCCCAAATAACTTCACCACTTGTGGCCAGTTTGGAAGCTTAGTTCCGTGCTCCATCAGTGTTGACTTTGAACTAGTTCTCCGGTGGTAAAGACTATGCAACCATAAGGCATGAACGATTAGCATACAAGCTTCCACAAACTGGTGGTATTGTAAGCATTGTGAATGAAATCATGAAACAACCATTGACTTTTTTCCTAAACACCCTCAGCCTTGATAAAATTATACTTAAACAGCTATTTGTTAAGTATATACCATAACTACCCGCAAATGACATTGAATTTCAATCCTCGATCCTCGCTACCTATTGTAAAATACTCAAGTCGGGCTAAGTTGATATACACCTAACTTTTAACATCTGTTAACATAAATTCAAGGACTTTATCTGATTTTACAAGTCTGGTCCATATCGCGAAAAAAATTCTCAAAGAACATGATTGGCATCCTCCGATGTAACCTCCACAAATCATACAATGAGAATTCAATGTAAGGAGTCGATGTGACCTTTTCTTCATTTGTTTGGTGACAATGATTGGAAACAAACCATAAAAAGAACTTGATACATTGTGGCCCACAAATTTCCCAAATATGTTGCTATTTCTTATCAGTTTTGTAAGACAGTTTTGTGAGACTCAACACTATCGAAGACTTCATAGGCTAACTTGGTGCTGAATTTCTTTGCTTGGCAAAACCTTATCTAAGGAAATCATCAATATCATGCGAGGGGGTATTTTAAGGGTTGTGATCTCGATGAAGGTCTCCTTAGGTAATTAATTCTTCATTGATTCTAGGTAAACCTCAAGTTCTTGACACCATTATTATATCCTAAATTAGGATAAAATGCTCGATCAATGACGTCTTTCGTCAAAAGTCATGTAAAGCTCCATACTTGTTAGCCCAACTATCATTACAGAAGTACACATGGTGCCCACTTCTAATATTCCATAAAATCCATTTTTTTAAATGACATAAGACACAAGTTTAAGCGAAACAAGTAAGTATATACCATTATGCATTCTTTGCTTGACGAAACAAATATGAGCATAGTTTGCCAAAATACATCTGTGAGCATAGCTCATACACCACATCTGCGAGCACAGCTGACCAAAACATATCTACGAGCACAACCACTAGCACTAAGAATGTGAGTAGTGAAAAGTGTAACAGCTCAATTTTGGGCATAGTCGGAACAGTGGTTTCGGAACCACTATTCTGGGGCTGGAGAAGTTATTTTTAATTTTATTTTATGTGTTATAGTATGATTATATGAGTGCATGAAAATTTTGGTGAAATAATTTTAGCGATTTCATGCTTAATTGCGAAAAAGGACTAAATCGCATAAAGGGTAAAAGTTTTGTTTTGCTAGCTAAATATGTTAAATAGCTAAAGAACCACAATTTAGGTGTTTAAAGTGAAAATAGACCCTAAAAAAGGGTGCTTGGCCGGCCATAGATAGAAAGAAATTGAAAAGTCAAAATTAGTGGGTTAGGTGGCTTATTTGGTATTAAAATAAAACAAAAAGAAAAAAAAAGGATGTCATCTTTTCATCTTTCTTCCTTCCTCCACTGAAAATACCAGCAAAATAGGGGTTTTGAAAGCTCAAAATTTCAGCAACTTCCATCCCTTGCAAGTAAGTGATTTTGATGATCATTTTTGTTGATTTTTGTGTTTCTAGGACCCTGTAGCATGAGCTAACTAAAGGGGAGACTCTTTTGCAAAATGGTTGAAAGTCTAGGGTTTTTCCATGAGAAAAATTATGTTGTTTGCTGAATTTTTATGGAAGAAAATGAGTCTTGGTTGTGTAATAAACAACTTTTGTGAAAGAAGTTTGCATGAAAACACCTAAAAAGGACTATTTTGTAAAGTTGTAAAATAAGTTGTAAATGTGTAAAAGAATTGAAATTGTGAGTTGCTATAGTTATAAAAAGAATTCGTCTAGGCTTGGTAAAGGATGAAATTCGATAAAAATCGATTTACGAGCCTAAGGGCAAAATCGTAATTTTTGTAAAGTATAAGGGTAAAACGGTCATTTTGCCAAATTGTGAATTATAGAATGTTTTAATTAATGTAATGATTAAATGAGTGAATTTCATCATGTTAGATTAAGAAAATCGAGATTCAGGCTTAAATAAAAAAGTACAAGGTTATGGACTAAAATGGCGTAATTAGCCGAAATTTGCATTTGAGATAAGTGTGTGTGATTATAATAATGCAATGTTATAATTGAATATTAAATGCTTTGTTGTTATTATTATATAAATTTTATGATTGATTATACAAATATTCTTGATGAAGATTCGACAAGTAAGTACATAAGCAAATAATGTGATGTTGTAGCATATTTTAATGCTTTGATAATATGTGCATTTAAATGTTTTATTACTATCATGGAAGTATGAAATGTATGATGGAAGAATAAGATGGAAGAATAAATGACATTATAAGTAAGTGTGACGACATTGAGCTAGACAAGAAATCCCGTTTGAACCTCAAGAATAGTATAGGATACAAGAGATATGTCATGAGAAATAATGTGGTTTGAACTCATGAGTTATGTCTGAGTTAATGAGATAAGTGATATATGTAATGTGGGTCCGGGTGCTAACTTTGTGTACAGACTCGTGAATAGCTCAATGAGCGAGCATTACATGATAATGCTTTAGGGGCTGGGTGTTGACTTTGTGTTCAGACCCGTGTGTAGCTCAAATGCGGGCATTACGTAATATGTGGTAGCTTTAGCTACATACGTTACGCACTATGAGTTGGTTCTAGCTGCGTATATCGCACTATGTGCAAGTTTCCGTGTATCCATTAGTATTTTGAGTGTTCAACGGGTAATTCAAGGAAGGTTTTGATGATGGTCCCAATGAGGTATGTCATTGGTGAGAATGAACTTGAGTTATGTTACGAATGAGTACAAGTATGTACAGAAACTCAATTGAATATGAAATCCATGAATGGTAAGTCCATGAGTATTGTGAAAGGATGTTGTGTTAATTTGGTGGACTATGATATATGTTTATAAATGCATAGATTTTTAATTTAAAAAGAAATGAAGGTATGATGAACTTAGTTATCATCATTTTTGTACTAAAACTATTTCGAACAGCAGCCATAGTCCAACTTTGAAAATCCACCAAAAATTGTAGAAATTGAGTTAGAGGTTGAATAAAATATTAAATTAAATATTATTGAGTCTAGTTTCAAATAAAAGAAACGTTGTAAGTAAAAGAATTCCATGTTATGAGATATTTAAGTTCTTGTAGGACAGAGTCAAAATGGTTTTGAAATCCCCTGTTCTGATTTGGGAGAATTATTATAAATTTTAAAAAAATAATTATGGGGTATAATTTATGTTCTTAGAATTCTTAATGAGTTTGTTTTCAATAAAAATAGACGAGAACATCATTTGAGTCCTATATTATGGGATAATTAATTTTTAGTAAAGAGGGGTCGGAACTATCAGATAGCGAAAAATGGGTAACTTTAAGGAATAAACTGTACTAATTGGCCAAACCAAAAATTCTGAAAATTTTATGGTAAGAAGATATGTGAGTATAGTTTCAAGGAAAATTATATGTGAGTATAGTTTCAAGGAAAATTAACAGAAGTTAATTTGGAGTTCCGTAGCTCCAGATATAAATAATTTAACGACTATGACTTGAGAAAACAGCTTGACCTGAACATAAATAAAAGTGTAAATATGGTTGTATTACCTTGAGAAGCAAGTTGATAAATTGCTTATTATTTTCATACGGTCTTACTAAGCTATAAAGCTTACTCCCTTCCTTTACTTTTCTTTAGTGTTGACAGGTTAGCTCGAGGTTGGAGATCGTCGGAGGCAGCATCACACTGTCAAGCCATCGCTTCTGAAGTATTGACCCATATTTGTTAAGCGTTTCCGTGTGAGTGGAATGTATAGGGACTTAGTTTTTATGTTAGCCATTATTATGATTAGCCAAAGGTATTGGCTTACATTGAGTTACTTATATATGGCCATGATGTGTGGCTCATATTGATTATGGTTTGTGAACTTATCTATCTATGCTATGTTCAAATGCTTGTGATGTGATGATGTGATTATGCTTGTTGGCCATATATGGTTAGTGTTATGAATCAGGTGCATGATGAATGCTTTATGACCAATTGAAATGGTTATGGCCATGAATTAAATGTGTATTATGGAAATAAGATGATGATTATGAAAATTTGGTAAAAATGGTCATTAAATGACAAGGTTAATAAATAGGTATTGTTGTATCTTGACTTGATATTATATGAGTGTGACAGCCCTAATTTGACCCTAATTGGAAAGTGGTTTTGGGACCATAAAATCGAGTCACAAAAATAATTAAATGTTATATTATATGTCTATTATATGTGAAATTGCATGTGTGAAAATTTCATGCTTTGATTTTGTCATTTGGATGTGGAATTGTTAAAAAGGACTTGTGTGATAACACTTTAAAAATGTGATAGGTAGAATTTAGAGGGTCGAATAATGCATGGTATATTACAAGGAGGACTTGCATGTCAAATGGACCACTATTAAATTAGTGGACAACAATGATGATAGATGATAGATATGTATTTTGTATTAGTAAAATAATAACTTAGTGGATATTATATGCATTCCATATTAGTATTATAATATTTAATGATTTTATAAGAGGAAATATATAAATTAATAAAAGTAAATAGGTGATGAAAACAAAGTTTTCATCCATTCTTTCTTTCATTTGCCGAAATCTAAAGAACAAGGTAAAAATAAAAGGCTCTTTGATATTCGGCCTTGGTGAATCTAATTGGAGGTATTTTTGATTTTATTTCTTGATAATTTATGTGAAATTGAGTTAATTGCTAAGCTCCATTCATAGCTCATGACTCAATTTTTGTTATTGGTTTGAAGTGATGCATTCGGCTATGGGTTGTTTGAGTGTCTTTGAAAGTGTTTGATGTTTTTGGTATTAAATGTGATGATAGATGAGTTGAACTTGATGAATAAGGATAGTTGTGGTTAGATAGATAGATGGTAATCGACTATTAGAGTATAATGCAAGAATCGTACATGGTAGTTTAAAATAAGGCTTGAATGGGAGATATAATTGCCGAATGATCAAATAGTCAATGAATTGAATAAGTGTTTAAAATGTTATTCGGGTATTGGTGTTAAGTTGTAAAAATTCTTGTTAATTGTTGTAAGTATGTGTTTATTTGTTAAATTAGCTTATTCCATGGTCGAATGTAATATTTGGTCAAGGAATGGTTTAATTGAATAAATAAAAGATGAGAGCATTCGGTCATGGTGTTATGTGCTAGCATAAAATGTATATGTATGAGAGTTTTAATAGGAATTTCGTGTATTATGAAAGATGATGTATATATTTAATCATAGGAACTTTGATGATATACATATTCGGTCATTAGGGTTATATGTACTTTGGCTATGTGGGTTATGTGTTAAGGTAAGTTACTTACTTGATATGTGTATTCGGTCATAAAAGTGTACATGAGGAAATGTTAAAATAAATTGTATTAAATTGCTAAATGTGATTAAAAATGTGTATGACCATTTTGTATTTGAGCTAAAAGTAGCTATATGACCTATTAAATTTCTTGTCATACTCGGCCATAAGCTAGCATGATGAGACTTTAATAAGTTAAATTTTTGTTTGAATTAGCTCAAGAGCATAGAGAACCAAGGTTGGACAGGGGAAAAGAGAAAATAGTTGAATAGCCGATTCGAGACTGTTCGAAAATATATTCGAGGTAAGTTTTAAGTAGTTAAATATAAATAATATTCGATAAGGACATGACATATTATGAGAATTAAGTATTACTTAAAATATATGTATATGGCCGAATGGAAAATATAATGGAAGTAAAATGTGATATGTTTTTATGATCAAATGATAAGTGTGAATGATGAAATGAAATAAAAGTGAATAAAATGTAGGATGATATATTCGAATGATGCTTGTACCTAATTTGGTGTGATTGTGCTATATGAAATTTGTTGATTTGAATATCGTATAGTACTATTCGGGCCTTTGAGCTTAGCAGGCTATAATGCCAGTGAGATACTATTTGGGCCTTTGAGCCTAGCAGGCTATAATGCCAGTGAGATGCTATTCGGGCCTTTGAGCCTAGCAGGCTATAATGCCGGTGAAATGGTATCGGGCTTCGAGCCTAGCAAGCGAAATGTCGGTGGATGAATTCGAGCTTAAAACCTAGCAGGCTAAATGCCGGTGATTTGATAAAAGTCTAAGACTAAGATACCTCTTGTTAGAACGATAAATGAATACATTCAATACGTTAAGTTGGCCAGGTACGTATTATGTACTTATATGTGAGTTTGATTTGAATTGAATCATAAGTGTACAATGTGATACATATGTGAATAAAAGTTATAACTATATCTATGATCATGATACATTCGGTTAAAGTGTGAAAGTATGTGAAAGTATTTGATTTATTTATGATATATGAATTCAGATTAAGGGAATGAGAATGCTAAATCTACATTATGTGCTTGTGTATATTCGGCCAAATGACAATATATCTAGAAAATGGCCTCTTGAGAAATTGAATGATCGAATTATAATTGAGTTTATTTGTTTGCATTGCTTGAAACTTAATAAGCTTATGAGAGCTTACTCTGTTTGTTACGTTTCTTTATTTTATAGATTGTTGACTCCAGTCACCTGCTCGGGAGGGGATCGTCAGCAACTCATCACACTATCTATCATTTTGGTACTACTATGTTTTAGAGCTAGTATGGCATGTATAAAATAGACTTAAGTGAATGAAATTTTGAGATGTTGTTGTATATAAGCCATGTGAATATGGCAACTTTTGAATGTTGGTATAAGTCTAAATTTCTATCTTTGATTGTGTTTGGCTATGCATATAATTGCTAATGAACTTATGTAAATATGAATGTATAAATGTAGTGTTTTGCATTAGTAACTCTTCATAACCCACTCCAGCGACGGATATGGATTATAGGGGTGTTACAATGAGAATGTGAAATGTATGAACAATAATATGTTAATGTCATGAATGTGTCTTAATATAGGATGCTAAATCATTAAAATGATGTCATGATACGTGTCCTTGGTGGGTATAAAGATGTGAAGGATTAAGAGTAACATAAAGGCTTGGAAAATAGCCTAAGTGTTAGCACACGGGCTGAGACACGGCCGTGTGTCTCAACCGTGTGGGGGAGCACGACCTTAGCACATGGACGTGTGGTTTGGCCGTGTGGTTCAAATTATTTGCTGATGTCATAGTCAGAGAGTTACACAGCCTGAGGACACAGGCGTGTTCTGGGCACACGGGCATGTGACCTTGTGTCATGGAAAATTTTTCTAAGTTTTCCCAAAATTTTCTAAAGTTCTAGGTTTAGTCCCTAACTACTTTCAATGCATGTTTAAGGCTTCGTAGGCCCGTGTATGAGGTGTTATGCATGTGTATGAAAAGTTTTGATTAAAAGAAATTTTATGGCCCGATTTTTGCACGTATGTGTATGTTTAAGTCCGATAATGCCTCATACCTTGTCCTAGCGTCGGACACGGGTAAGGGGTGTTACAAAAATTGATCCAAGGCATCATCATACAAAAGAAACAATTGCACAACCAAGGCAATGTTTTTTTTTCCAATCCTACCCAACAACAAACAATCATATATTTATTACCCTAAATAAATTGCAATCTTGGCGAACTCGATGAATCTGATGAACCTAACAAATTAACCAACCTGGCGATCATAACAAATTGACTAACCTCGCTCTAATACCAACAACGTAACACCCCATACGTAGTCTGATCGATAGACCTGAGCTATGAAACGCCATATTAGCCACCTAAGTGACTATTTGGTCGAACACTAACCGAACCTCCAACACACCATAGAAGACATGTTCAGATTTGAGAAAACACAAGCTCACGAACTTATATCGCTTCCTTCATGGTATGCAGTAGTAGTAATATGTGAACCTATATCATTTGCAAAAGCTTATCTTTTGATTCCCTTGCGTAAATCGTGCATTTTTAGTCTATCAAGTCCAATTGGGGAGATGCCTTATCTTGGGTATCAAAGCGGATGACTCCTAGAAGATAGAGATATAGATGTAACTAATTAGACTGAAATTACATCTAACAAGACCCAGGTATAATAGATCCTGAATCTGTTTATGGAGTTATTCACTTGGTTATGTTTATAGTGTAGCATACCTAAATCATGTGTGGATGGCAGACTATGTATGTGTGTGTATGTGTGACTCGTACACTTTGAAGTAAGTAAAAGCCTGAGTTGAAATAGATAAGGATCTGAAAGCTAGTGCGCTGGGTGTGCGACTTCTGTAGTATGTAGTGTCATTCACAACAGTGGAATTCATAGCCTAAAATATGGGAAAATGATATCCTCTCATTGGTATTACATGGTTGATGAAAAGTAAATATAGTCACAGGTCGTTCGTCTTTATGATAAATGATTTGGTCACTATTTAATAGTGATTGATTTTTAATGAATAAAGATTTAATAATTACCATGAGATAAAATATGATCATACTGGGAGAACGGATATTATCCTAAAGAGATCAAAGATATCCTATGAGGGTAACACACTTATTACAAGGTCATTGGACGAGCACCGAGTAGTTGCTTTAGTAATGGCATGTCGTTGAGGAGAGCTAAGTCACGATACTATAGTGGAATGACTTTGTGACTAAATAAGTTTATAATTAAAAAGCGAGAAGCCAAAACTTAATTATAAAACATTTGAGCCTCAACCACATATGTTCAATTGTCCCTCCGCTAGCTCGTTGAAACTAGAAATGAATTGTGTGTTTGAATAGAAATGAATAGAATGAATAGAAAAAGAGAAATGAGAAACATTCAGGAATGGTTATGGTTTTCTCCGAAATGGAAAACTAGAATCATTTGGAAATAAATACAGGTTTCCAAAAATGGAAATATAAATGAAAATGAAAGCTGACAATCTCATATAGGATTACTTAAAAAATGATGGAAGAATGAGTGTTTTTGGACTGTTTTGAAGCCTGAAAATTAAAATAAGCCATTCGGTCATAGCGAACATGTTGATTTGTGACATATTGAACGGATTTTCTCAAAATTTTACCAGGGTAAAATTGTTAAGAATTTTACTAGGTAAATTTGGGATGAGAAAATTATTTAATATGTAAATATTAAAGTTTATTTTGGGAAATAAAAAAATTGAATCGAGTTAGATCACATTACAAAGTATTAGGTCAAAAAGGCTCAAGAAGTACTTGTAATAGGACCTAATGTGAGAGAGGTCCAAAACCCCTCATGTAAGGAAGTGGGGCGATAAAACCTTAGTATCACTAACTAGGGTTGCCGCCCCCGATATCCTAGTTATCTTTTTTCTAGTGGAAATAAATTTTTACAACTCTATAAGGGTTCTATCTTCTTTTCCTATAAATAGATGGCACCGATAGAGCTATTGACACAACTTTTGAGAGATTGTTATTCTGCTAAAAAATAAAGAGGATTTATTATCAAATTATATACATATTTTTTAGAATAAAAATTTTACCAGTTTCCATTAAAGAAGAGATAGTTTTTGTTTTCACCTCTAAAGAAAAACTTATTCAAGTTTTGTGTTTTTTATTCAATTGGTTCGAGCCCACACTCAAAGCAGTTCATGGTACAAGAATAGCGGAGAAGATCGTTTGGTTGAAAGCTGAAAAATATCAAGGATCTGCTTATCCAAAAATAAATATACAAATTCGGTTAAGGTTTATTTTTATTATCACAAATCGGGTCGATTTTTTAATTTTTAATTTTTTTTCAATGCAAGAAAACCATTTTCAAACCGGATTTTTTCGAACAGAGAAGACTTACTCTCGAAACTTAGGATAAAGCCCTAAGCTCTTGATTAACATTATGGTCCGCACATACAAGTGGCGAGCCTTGAACACTCACCAGTTCGCTAAAAGCTTTAAATAAGCTTCACCTTTCCCTTGTCTTTGCTTGTAAATGATTTTGTCAAGTTCGCGATTTCTCAAACATACACAAGTCACTAACAGCACATTAAGACTCATACATAAACACAGGCAAACCTAGGTTCACATATGCTAGCCTTTTGGCGAACCTAGTTTCCTTTGTTGTGAACTTTCTTAATTACTTCTAAACATCTTAACCCAATAGAGAAATAGAGTTTTACCTTAAATCCTAAGAGCTAAGTTCCAAGTGCTTACTTTTATAAAAACTTGACAAAAAGAGAAAGAAATAATCAATAAAGAAATTTGAGAGAGATTTTTCATTCAAAATAATGTGAAATTTCAATGAAAAGAGTTTAATTTATAGGCACTAAGTGTTTTGATGTTCTTAGGATGCCCTAATAGAAGTAGGAAAGAGTTATGTGCATGAGTGGTGTTGTTAAGAGGAAAATAAGTTGACTTCCTAATTTGATATAATTGTCCTTTGGTTACACTTAATTTTAATTCTCGACCCAAACCAACGGTTAAAACTCACTAGACCCACTGGCGACCCCAACTCGTTAGGCCCACTGGCAACCTTAGCTCCCTAGGTCCACTAGCTACCCCAGCTTGCCAGGCCCTCTGACGACCCCAGCTCGTCAGGCCTTAAACTTCTAAGCCCTATTTCAAGATGTTATAAGATTGGTTTTGGTGTTGCATGTTCTTAGAACCCAAGCCTCATTTGGTCACTAGTAGGCAAACATCTTCCCATTTAACCAAAGCCAAACCCCTTTTCTTTTAGGTCAAGCCCTATACAAAACTGTAAATGATTTTCTATATCCAAGCAAATGCTCTTAGGAATGTAAGTATACTGCATCAAATAAAGTGGAATGGGTTTTCCAACACTGACTTAGTAAGTGTAACTCTACCAGCAAGTGAGAGTGCATGGGTTTTCCATCAAGATAGTTTTAGTCACATCCTTTGAATCAAATAATGAAAGGTTTCATTCGTCACATAATTATAAAGTAGAGGCACCCCCAAGTATTTTCCCAAGTCCTCTATAGTAAAGAAACGAAGCCCACGACTAATAGACTCATGAAGAGGAGGAATATTCCTAGATAAATAGATTAGTGTTTTCTATAAGCTTACCCGATGACCAAAGGCTTTGCAAAAGGTACCAATGACTATCTTAATGTCTTTTATTTAGTCAAGAGATGCCTCTATGAATAGAACCAATCTACAAAGAATAAATAAGATATTTGAGGGCTACCTCACCCTATTTTAATCGGCTTCCAATTCCCAATTTCCACTCCATGAGAAATAGTGTGCACTAGATGTCCTATGCATAAAACAAATAAATAAAGTGAGAATAGATCACCTTGTCTAATCCTTCTAGTGGGTACATAGAAATCAATCATACTTTCATTCCACAAATTTTGTATAAACATAGAAGAAAATGGTGCATAATTAAATTTCTGAGCTCATCGGGAATGCTAGTTTTCTATAGAGTATCATTGATAAAGTCCCAATTAAAACAATCATTGGCCTTCTTTAGGTCAATCTTAATAGCCATCTAAAATTTACTCCTAGATTTCTTCCTCATGGAATGGATGATCTCTTGTGCAACAATAATATTATTACTGATGCTTCTGCATAGAACAAAGCTCAACTGGTTAGGATGTTCCTATCTAGTGATAAAAGGCTTCAATTTGTTCATAATGGTCTTAGTAACAGTCTTATAGAGGACTGTACAAAGACTTATATGAAAAAGAGTTGCGTTAATTCAAAGTTCTCTTTTTTCAAGATAAAGAACAAAATAGTACGATTTAGAAGCCCATGAAACTGATTTTTTTCTATGGACAAATTCATAGACATTTTGCCCCACATCTTAATTCTTTAGTATGCAAGAATCCCATAAGCCCCTAGTGCTTTAAGTAGTTGCGTCTAAAACACAAACCATTTACCACATTATCAATCACAATATTCATAAAGGCTCTTATATTCAATAGCATCAAGTCTACGAAAACAACCCTGAAATTGGTACTGGGGTGAAAGAGAATAATCTTTAGAGAAAAGTTGTTTGTAGAATATCATAACCGCAAGATAAAAAATCTTGATTAATCACACTGTTCCCCAATATCAAGCTTAAAAGCATTGATAAAACGTATAATGGCACTCAGATGAAACAATTTTGTATTATTTCCACCTTTCAAGAACCACTAGCTTCTCGATTTTTGTTGCCACAAGCTTTCCTCTTGTGCCGATACTTCTTCCAAATCAACTCTTAGGTCTTTCCCCAATTTAAATAAATAATTAGTGTTCTTGGCCTTTAACACTTTATCAATCCCCCCAATACGAGTTATTAATCACTTTTTTCAATAGGCAATATGTTTAAAGACTTTATTATTCCTTACCTTTTCCTTATCAATGAAGCAACTCAAATTTGTCGACACTTCCATGTTAAGGGTCCATGTGTTTCTAACAAAATCCATAAACTATGGATGTTGCCAAACTGCAGCAAGTCTAAAAAGCCTCAATCTAAGAAAATTGATACTAGAATTAATGTTAAGGAACATCGACCTATGATTTGACTCAAAGTGTTGAAGGTGGGATACTTTAGTGTCAGTAAATAAAGTCAGCCAATGATCATTGCAAAGGAAATGATTTAAGCATTAAAAAAAATTACTCCTCAACCACGTAAACATAGGATCATTAAATTTTAAATTTATGAGCTCATATTAAAAAAAAAGTCATTAAAGGGATGATTGCAACCATTTTTGAAACCAACTCCCATTTACCTTTCTTCGAATCATAGAAAATTGTTAAACTTGCCTCTCAATAACCACAGTAAAAACACGTCATGGTGTAAGTGGCCGAGCTAACTCCAAAGACTACTATGTTTAGTTGCATCCGAGTTAGCATACACAATCGTCACAAGAAAAGGAACACTTGATTTTGAGCATCCACATTTCACATGTACAAACTAGTTGTCCACGTTAATAACATCAACCATAATATCATTACTCTAAAGTAGCCAAATCCCACTAGAAACCTTTGTGCTTCAACTTGAAAGAATGACAATATCTCAAACTATTGACCACAACATCTTCATGCTGTTAGAAAAAACCTGGTTTGAAAACGGTTTTCTCATATTGTAATGCTCGAAATTTTTGGGCCTCGAAGTATTGGGCCTTATACATGGTAGCCGCTAGAAGACTGAACATAAAAGTTTATGTGTGCAAGAAATATCCCAATTGATTGTCTACTGCAGTGGTTAAGTGATTAGGAGTGTTTGGGAGTGTTGGAGAAGTCCTGGGTTCAAACTTGGGCTTTAGCAAAAATTTCTGTTTTTCTCTTAAAGGAGCCTTGATGTTACTGGGTAGGCTTTAAGAATATTTTTGATGAATTTATATCACAAGGGGCAATGTGGTCTAGTGGAAGTGGCGTTACAAGTGAACTAGTGGTCTGAGGTTTGAATCCCCGTTTGTGCAAATAGAGATTATTTGTACTGATGGTCATGAAAAGAGGTGGAGTTGGACTGAGACTCTGTGGATGACTTGGTCATGAGTGTTTCAAGGAAATTTGAATTGAAGGTTGAGTGATTTAGGGGAGTGTTTCAAGGGAAGAAGATTTGGATGAAGGAGTTTGATTGTAATTCAAACTCGGTTTGTGGCTTAATTCAAGGAGAAAATTAGGGAATTTGAAATGGGAAGGGTTGGTTGCCGAAATTTGAACTCCCCATTGTGCAAATTCGGTCATAGGACCTTTTTTCCCAGATTGTCGAATTCTTTTGTGCCATTTCAGGTTTTCTTTGTTTTCAGTTTGTTTTTCCTTATTTCTCTGTATTGCTGTGCATATTCTAGAATTTTACCATTCGTGCAACCTTTCTACCTCTTTGCCATTTTAGTATAGAATTGAAAGGCCAAATATAGGAGTTGTTTTTACGTGTTTGTGACTATTCTTTTCTTTTATTTCTGAACCAAACTTCTCCACCCTCTCCCTCTCTCATTTGTTTTGCGTGACCGAATAGCTTTTAGTCTATTCTCCTCTTTTCTTCCTTCTCTCAATTGCGTTTTCCTTTTTTGTGGTTTAGCCGAATAGCACTTGCCTCCTCTCCCTTGCCACTCATTCGATTTTTATTGGCTGGCCAATTGTTTTTCTGTTTAGAGCCGAATCCCTCTACACTTGAGTAAGGTAATTGATTTTGTTTGGGTTCATGGCTACTCTTCTCCCTTTTTCTCTCTTTGTCGATATAAGCTTCCTCCTTAACACTATGTTTATCCACCGTTTCTGATAGGAGTGTGGCTGTTTTTCATGGGACTCAATCCTAGAGTGTACCTTAGGAGGCCGAATACTCCTAAGTAGTGGTAAGTTATTGTTCTTTTGGTTCTAATCTTTGTCATTCACGGTTTTAGTTAACAAGGTGGTAATGCTATACAGATTTTGTCAAGTTTTGGATGGCGACTTTGATCGGTGGTTAAAGAGAGGAACTGGTTGCTATTCAAGGTAGGTAGACAGTACCATTTTGGAATTAGGTGCTATGTAAGGGTGTTAATTTTAACGATTAAAGGACTAATGTAGGGTTATGATTGAATCTAGGTTTAGCGTCATGGGATTTGCTCACTTATCACAAACAGGTGTGTATCCGTACTCTGTAAGCGGTAATAGGCGTAAGGCCGTAAATATGTGTGTAACTTTGTGCCCTGTTGATGATCGGCTGAAAAGCTGAACGTGTGGGTATTTTGCATTGAGTAGACTGTAGATCGACAAAATGCCGAAAAATTGAAAATATGGCGTATGATGCCACATGAGCGTGCGATCGCACGTGTGGTGAATCGAGCCCACGAACATGGGCGTTAGACTGTAGAGGCCACCACGAGCGCTCTCGTGGTCTTGGGCTGTTCTGGGTCTCGTTGGGCTGGAATGGGCTTGTGGGCCTGGTGGGCTTATGGGCCCACACGGATAAAATGTATGTGATGTGGTAAGTGTTGTTTGGACTGTGACGTTTGCATAGCTGTGGCTGTTTCTGGACAGAATAGGGCACACGAGTGTGTGGCCCCACTTGGGCCTAGTATGGGCCTTAGGCCCATTTACACCGTTAGGTCTGTTTAGGTTATTTAAGTCGCTCGAGATGACGGTGGACCTTCTGTTGGGTCGTTAAGACCTCGGACTATAAAATTACAAAAATACCCTTGTAGTGTAAAATTACCAAAATACCCTTGTAGGGTAAAATGACTATTTTGCCCTTGTGGGTAAATGACCGACTTAAACTATGAATTTGACTAATTTGACTGTGATTGTATGACTGTGTCTTAACTAACTTGACTGTGGTTGTAAAACTGATATGCTTTTAATATATGTTTAAATAACTGTTACGGAGCATGGCCATTTTGCATACACGTGTGATGATTGAGCATGACATACATGACATATTGCATGGGGTTGAGACATTGATATGGAGGATGTACTATTCTGATAAGGTCGCACGGGTCGCATGAGATGACTGTGGATCCAGTATTGATCAGTTAAGGTCGCACAGGTCACACGAGAGGACTGTGGACCGACGGATGGCTTAATGCTGCTTAATCTGATTATGGCTCTGTGCCAACCAAAATATGGCTTTGTGCCATCTTGATTATGGCTTTGTACTAATCGTATTTACCTATGGCTATGTGCCATCATATTTATTAATGACTCTGTGTCGACCATATTTACTCATGGCTGTGTGCCGGTTCTATTATCGTCGCTGATATCTACGTGCCAAACTTATTACAGTTACCGATGGCTTTCTTCCAATTACAATACCGCTACTGAGGGCTTAAAGTCATATATATATAGCAGCTTTACTGCGATTTCGGTTAGGGCTGCAACCGATGCTAACAATATAAGTGTAAGGATGGCGTGGGTGAGTTATTCCCCACAAGTAGTGCAAGGTTGGACAGAGGCAAGTGCAGGGTTGGATGGGTTAGCATGCATACATGCATTCATACATTCTATTTGGGCTGGGACTCGGATGTTAATGTATTAGGCTTTGGCCTACTTATGCTTTGAACTGACTATATCATTATCAAGTAAAGGGCTCGCCCGCATCAAGCTTCGCTTTCAGATCTTCGTTACTCTAGTAAGGGGATTACACACTGATTTTTCATAAACTCACCCCGTCTATTAACTGTGCAGGTAATCCCCAGCGTTAGGTGGATCGGTGTCACAGAGGGACTCGGAGACGACCACACAACTACACATGTTTTTCTATTTTGTTTATTTAGTTAAGCACTTTGGTTTTTGATTTGGGTTGTAATAAGGCCTCTTTATTTTCTTAACTTTTTATTTGGGAAATTTATTTAGTATGTTTAATATATGTTAGAAGTAGGACACGATTTTCTAAAACAATAACTATTTTCAAACACTACGTATCCGTAACATTTTCGAAATGGTTTAGCGACTAAAGTTTTAAACATCACGTTTTCGTAAATCGGTTACTTTTAAAATTAGCTTCCGCAACACAAAAAAGGAATTTTGGGAATAAAACTAATAATTTTTCAATGTACCACGTTTTAAAAATAAACTAACGTAACTGAGATTTTACTCAAGATTCTTTTTAAATATGAAGAATAAAAACATGGTTTTTCAAAAACACTTCAATGTGACACGTCAGATTCGGGCTTAACTTCTGGGCCGGGTTTGGGGTGTTACACGTAGAGTAGAAAATTAAAAATTTGAAAACTGACCCAATTTGTGATATTTATAGCAATAAACCTTAATCGAATTTGTACCTTTGTTTTTAGATAAGCACATCCTTGATGTTTTCTAGATTTCAACCAAATGATCTTCTCTACTATTTTCATACCACGAACTGCTTCGAGTTTGGGCTCAAACCTATTGAATCAAAACACAAAACTAGAAAAAAAGTTTTCTTTTTGGGTGAAAACAAAAATTCTCTCTTTTTTAATAGAAAACAGTAAAATTTTTATTCTGAAAAATATGTTTATAAGTTGAGAATAAATTCTCTCTATTTTTTGACAGAATAACAATTTTGAAGAGTTGTGTAAATAGCTCTATTAGTGTTATCTATTTATAGGAAGCGAAGGTAGAAGTCTTGTATAGTTGCAAAAGCTTATTTCCACTAGAAAAATGATATCCTAATTGAACTAGGATATAGTGGGCGACAACCCTAGTTAATGATATTAGGGTTTTGTCATCCCACCTCATTACATGAGGGGTTTTAGGCCTCTTTCACATCAGGTCCAATTATGAGTACTTCTTGAGCCTTTTTGACCCAGTACTCTGTAATATGATTCAACCCGATTAAGCTTTTCTATTTCCCAAAATAAAATTTAAAATTTACATGTTAAATAATTTTATCATCCCAAATTTACACTAGTAAAATTTTTAACAATTTTACCCCCGGTAAAATTTTGACGATATTCCCTTATAAAATTTTGAGAAAATTCGTTTAATATGTCACAAATAAACATGTTCACTATGATCAATTGATTTATTTTATTTATTAGGCTTCAAAATAGTCCAAAAACATAAACTTATTCTTCCATTATTTTTTAAATAGTCCTATATAGAATTGCAAATTGTGTGTAACAGCCCTTACTCATATTCAACGCCAGAATAGGGAATGAGGCATTACTAGACTTACAACACAAGCAAACGTACAATTTTGAGTCATAAATTTTCATCCAAATTAAAATCATTTGCATTCAAACATAAAGTCCCTAATACGAGCCTACAAGGCCAAAAACATGCTTTGGAAGTGGTTCGGGACTAAACCAACAACTCGAGAAATTTTTACAAAACTTAGAAAATTTTTGCTATAAACAGGGGTCACATGCTCGTGTGGTTTTGGGACATGCCCGTGTAGGCAGGCCGTGTGGTCACACACACCAATGTCCCTAACCCGTGTAACTCTCTAACTTGCAAGTCATGAACAAATTGAGATCACAAGGCCAAGTCACACGCCCATGTGCTAGGACGTGTGGTTAATTTAATTTTTAATAAAATAGGTGCAAACTTCACACGGTCAAGACACACGCCCGTGCCTGAGGCCTTGTGTCTACCCGTGTGGACAAAATAAAGGCTATTTAACAAAACAATTTGCCACCCTCATTTACACCTATACTTACACCAATTTAATAGCACAATTCATGGCATACTTAGGCAATCAAAACATCCACAATCATGGCTAGAGCATATCATTTCATTGTCAACACTCAACATACTTACAACATCATATTCCACCAAATCAAATCACACTAATCTCATAACAACAAGTATCAACACCAATACCTTTTTCAAGCAAAGTTTTGTTTGAGCACTCTAACATATCAAAATACCAACTTAACCATTCCACAACAAAACCAAAGAGCCACATTCAACCATTTACCAAGCATTGAAAAACCATATCACTAACAAGGCATTGACACATACATGCATATATATAACATATAAGCCTACGACCAATTCAACCAAAATGAGCCAAGTTACATCGCTAAGTGCCACATCAAACCTTTGACAATTACAAGCCAATACATATGGTCAAATTCATAATGACATATATAAAAAAATAACCAAGTCCCTATACATGCCATATACTCAAAATGCTAAATTTCATCAATACCCAAAATGATAGTTTTGATAGTGTGAGGTGAATCTTTGATGATCCCCAATCTAAGCTAGCTTGGCGGCACTATAAAACATGGAAAATAAATGGAGTAAGCTATATAGCTTAGTAAGCTCGTATGTAAGAAATAAGCGAACCTTACCATACATTTAGCATTCAAATAAATTAATATAGCACAATGTAATTTACCATAATTTCATAATCATAATTCATTCCATCACAAACTTACCTCAGATTCATCATTTCACGAATTTAATAGTCGAAAGTTTTAAGCACATACCTGAACCATCTCGTCATAGTTTCATATTCAATTATCATCTTTGGCATACCCAATGAACCACTCGGAATGATAAATTCGAATACTTGGGAAACCTTGCACACAAGGTGCCACATGTGTAGTCATTGCTACCTCTATCTCATATCACATACATGCTTGCTTTCGAGCCAACAATGGGCCTGTTCACACAAGCTGTCAGTCGAGAAGTAGCTATACGGTGCTGCTCACACAAGCTATCAAGTAACTGCAACATATGCCAGTATACTCAGCCACCGGTAGGACGTATAGGACCAGCACTCGAAATTACATAACATAATACCCTAGTGACATGTCACTGGTATCCTAACCTATTCCTAAGGTTCGATTAGGATTTCTTGCTTACCAAGACGTCGTCAAACGTGACTGTAGAATTAAACTCATCCAAAAAATCAATCATACAGTTCATGCAATATTAAAGCATTTAAATACAATTATATTAAAGCTTATTTAACATATAAACTTACCTTGGTTACAAAAGGGCTATTAGTTCGATTTAGTCCACAACCTTGTTCTTTCCCTAGTCTATACTTGAACTTCGTTTTTCTTGATCTATAATATCAAATTTAACTTATTTAATCATCACATTATTCAATTCAACCCAAAAATACACTATGGAAAATATTACAATTTTGCCCCTCAACTTTTAACATTTTACATTTTAGTCCCTAGGCTCGTAAAATGATTTTCATCCAATTTATTCATTACCCGAGCCCAGCCAAACCTTTTTCATGTTTATGACAGCCCACATTTTCCATTTATTCACATTTTACCACATTTTACCACACATTTTACAACATTTTACAATTAGGTCCTTTTTTCACATTTTCATTAAAAATCACTTTGTAAATGTTGTTTAACTAACAACAAACATGCATTTTCTACCATTAAATATCAAAATACAAGCTTATTCAACATTGGTAAAATTTTAGACTTCGATTTTCTTTCAAATTAGTCCTTAGATTAGCTAGATCAAGTTATAACATTCACAAAAACGTAAAAATCATTAAAAAATGGGACAAAGACGGACTTACAATCGAGCTTGGAAGCTTGGCCAAACCCTACCTATGTCTTCTCTTGCAATTTTCAGCTATGAGGGACTAAATAGAAGAAGATGGACACTTTTATTTGTTAATTTTGTCTTTATTTACTAGATTACCAAAATGCCCTTCACTTAAACTTTGAAACTTTTCCCTAATCATGTCCATTTTTGTCCATACCATAGTATAATGGTCTAATTACCATTTAAGGACCTCTAATTTAGACTTTCATAACAATTTACTACCTTCACCTATAGAACTCAAATTTTATACCTATTGCAATTTAGTCCTTTTAGTCAAATTGAGCACTCAATTGATAAATTTTCTTAACAAAATTTCCACACAATTGTTCTATCATGCTGTAGACCTTAAAGAAACAATAAAATAAATATTTCTGCTTCGGATTTGTGGTCTTGTATCCGTTTGTTCCGATTTAACCCAAAAATGGGTTTTTACATTGTGCATTTTCATTTTCATTTTTGGAAACCAACATTCATTTCCAAATGATTCCATTTTTTCATTTCGGAAAAAACCATAATAATTCCTGAATGTTTCCCATTTCTCTTTTTCTATTTATTCTATTTATTTATATTCAAACACACAATTCATTTCTAGTTTCAACGAGCTAGCAGAGGGACGATCGAACATATGTGGTTGAGGGTCAAATGTATTATAATTAAGTTTCGGCTTTTCACCTATTAATTATAAGTTTATTTAGTCAGAAAGTCATTTCACTATAGTATCATGACTAAGCTATCCCTAACGACATACCATTACAAAAGCAACTACTCAGGGTAACAGCCCTAACTCATATTCGTTGTCGGAACAGGGTTACGGAGCATTAGCGAAACTTTCAGAATATTTTTCAGATAATTCATGTCAATCACTGTTCATTTTTCAAAATTATTCATAATGTCCCTTAAATGGACCCTCAATACCCAATACGAGCATTAGCATCAAGTTGGGACTTAATCAGAAACTTTAAGATATTTTCGTGAATTTTCAAAAATTTTCCAAGGTACAGGGCTTACAGGCCCGTATGGTCCAAGGGACAAGCCCGTGTGACCTTAGGACACGCCCATGCTACAAGTCGTGTTCGACCCCGTGTAACTTTCTGACTTGTGCACACAGCCATGCCACACGCCCGTGTGCTAAGCCGTTTGGTTAATTAAATTCTTTGAATTTAGGTGCAAGTTTCACATGGCTAAGACAGACGCCAGTGTTCTAAGCCGTGTAGCACACACGGCTGAGACACACGCCCGCATCTCTGCCCATGTGCTCAATTCAGAGCATCCTATTTCTCAAAATTTAAGGTGCAGGGGAAACACGGCCTAACCACACGCCCATGTACCAAGCCGTGTGTCACACACGGTCTAAACACATGCCCGTGTGAACAAAATAAAGTCATTTCTAGCTTCATTTCTCACCCAAATTCACACCAATGACCTACATTTAAACTCATCCAAATACCAACCATTTCAAGCATTCAAATTAAGCAATTCTATCATTCAACATGGCATATCATTACATGTATACATGTTTATAATCTTACCTTGGTATATTTCATATGATAGGCATAATTTGAACAACCATTTAACATGTATATAGCTACCATAGTATGACATTACAAGTATATCAAAAACAACCATTACTAGCCATTCCAATGGCTAGATTACAAACCACATATTTAAGCTATCTATGGCCAAGTTAGCCTATACATGCCATTATACCAAAATGATTTTACTATATATATACCCAAAATAAGCTAGTGGATAATGTGATGACGCTCCAATGATCTCCAACCTTCGCGAGCTTTCGAGCACTATAAAATAGGGGAAAATAAAATAGAGTAAGCATTTTATGCTTAGTAAGTTCGTATAACAGAAACTAAACTTACTAATCCCCGTTTATTAAATTTAAGCATACAATATCATGTTTTCCATCCATTTGACAAAATTGCCTAAACATGCGCATTCAATCAAACATGTTAGTAAAAAAATCTTCACATCAATCAAGTAAACATAGATGAGCTCATCATGCAATATTCTTTCAAGACATTATCATTTCATCTCATAATTCTCTCATCATGCCAGGAGTTTTGTTTGTTGAATCATTGAAATTCCGATAGATACTCAAGTAGTACACTCGAGGTGTACGATTCAATAACCCGTCAATTCTTATTCAAGAGTACCCATAGGGCACTTAATCAAGGACCCTGCTCTTGAGCCATATATCGTATTAGAGGATTACCAGTCTAGGCTAAATCCATTATGTAACGTATGTTCAGAAGAGCTCAATTAGGATTACCAGTCCAGGCTAAATCCTAATTGTAACATATTCTTGAGAGGGATTATATTAGGATTACTCGTCTGGGCTAAATCCTTTCTATAATAAGATCAATAGGATTACTCATCTAAGCTAAATCCCATCAGCAACAAATGCAGGACCTAATTTTATAAGGCAATCACATTTATCCATCGAAATTCAATATTCAAACGAGACTTTACCCATTTTTCCATCATTTTCGAACATATAATCATTCACACATTTATGATATTCACATAAATATAAATCATAACATTCAAGTTAACCTATTTACATGCTCGATTAAGTTACACGAACTTATCTCGACACTGGTTCACGTATAAAATCTACTAATCTGAAACCTTTTCTTTTACTCGATCTAACCTCGAATTTGTGTTGTCCAGATCTACATAAATAACTTTAATAATCAATTTCACACATTTCATATTCATTTGGAGTCAATTTACGTCCTAGGTAAAATCACCATTTTGCCCCTAAATTTTCCATAAATTCCAATTTCGTCCCTAGGCTTGGAAAATGAAATTCATGAAATTTACTCCCTCTTCCAAGCGTAACCGAAATTTTGATATAAAATTTATATAACATATTTTCTATAAATTTTAGAATTTTTCATCAATTTTCACAACTTTACATTTTAGTCCCTAAATCATGTTTTCATCAAAAAATCACTTTGTAAAAGCTATTTATCTATCAACAACCTTTTATTTTCTACCATAAATTTTAAATTTTCAATATATTCATCCATGACCTAATTTCCATACCTTGATAACTTTTCAAATTGATCCCCCAAATAGATAGATTAAGCTATCCTGATTTTAAAAATATCAAATTTACTAAAAATGGGACAAGGAAACTTACCCAATTAAGCCATGAAAGTTTCTTCTCTCTCTCCTAGGGTTTTTATGTATTTTTGGGGAAGATGATGAGAAAATAAGATGATTTTTTCTTTTCATCTTTTAATTAATTAAATTATTTCAAATTCCAATTTAATCATTGCCCCTTTTCTAAATTTTCATGGATGAGTCACCAAAATATCTACATACTTTTCTTTAATGATCTAATTACCATATAAGGACCTCTAATTTTGAATTTCATAGCTATTTAATCCTTGTAGTTACTAGAATTCAATTTTTGCATTTTATGTGATTTAGTCCTTCTCGTAATTAAACAATTAACCGATAAAATTTTCTAATCGAGATTTTCACATGACATTTCTAACATGATACAGACCATGTAATAAAATAAAAATAATTTTTTTTGGATCGGATTTGTGGTCCCGAAACCACTGTTCCGATTTCTCTGAAAAATGGGTTGTTACACTCAATGTTCGTCCAATGGCATTATCATAAGTGTGTTACCCGCATAGGATATCCTTGATCTCTTTGGGATAATATTCGTTCTCCCAATGTTATCCTATTTTATCTCATGGTAACCATTATATCTTTCTTCATGAAAAGTCAATCACTATCAAATAGTGATCAAGTTATCCATCATAAAGACGGATGACCAGTGGCCATATTTACTTTTCATAAACCATGTAATGCCAATGAGAGAATATCATTTACCCATATTTTAGGCTATGAGTTTCATTGTTGTGAATGACACTATATACTACAGAAGTCATACACCTAAGGCATCATTTTTTGATTCTTTATCTATTTGAACTCAGGCTTTTACTTACATTAAAGTGTACGAGTCACACATACATAGTTCACCATCCACACAGGATTTAGGTATGCTACATTATGAACATCACAAATGAATAAAACCACAAACAGATTTAGGATCAATTATATTTGGGTCCTGTCTAGTGTACTGTTAGTCCAATCACATTTATGTCCCTATCTTCTGGGAGTCATTCGCTCTGATGCCCAAGACAAGGCATTTCCCCAATTGGACTTGATAGATGACATATTAGTTTTTCAATCGGTTTGCTCATTTTCGATTAGACTAAGGATATGTTTAGGTTCATCTACCAATACAAGTTGTCTTTCTATACTATGACCCGACCACGTAATATCGCTTAGAATTAGTTAAACATTTAGACAACCAATGAGCAACATTTGTTTCCATTTTGCTTTGCGTGTAAAAATCATGTGAGGAAAATTATACAAAGTATATTATTATAATTAATGAATTTATTTTATTAACCAATCTGTTTAAAAAAATTACAAGTGTTTATTGATAAAAATAATACACTTAGGACACTATATCCAACACTTTCTTCTTATGAATTATAGTTTCCATGAGTGAGAAAAGGTAAGGTGATGAAGTTTGGTAATGATTCCTCAAGATTCTTCAAAATCTAAGGATAGTTGTACCTTAGAATTTCGACATAAATAATTTAACCATGATTAAAAAAATGAGAAAAAAGGGAGAACTAGCATCTGAATAGAAAAGGGACTCCTATTGCATAACAGTTGGATCCAAATCATTAACACCTTCATCGTTAGCTTCACATCATCCTAAACTAGGAACGATTCATCAATTTCTTGAGACAATTACTCTACCGAGTCTTCTAGGATAATCTTTGATAAGAGTTTCAATGTATTTCTCTTTTAAACTTTAAATATCTTTTTGGTAATTTCCTTTATTTAAATACCCTTGTTTTTTTCTATGTGATTAATCCTACACATGAAGATGCATTCCATGCAACATTCCTCTACTTGCTTTTCAAAATAGGCCTATTCCAATATAACCATTGCCTTATGGGCACCTCGATTTAAACTGGTTTCACATATTATAATTTTCGACCTTTGTTCCACCTCATATGATATATCCACCTTGCCACGTAGGTTCTAAACAATCAAAGATGACACATCTCCTTCATTATTAGGTTTATATGTATTTGGGCTTATAACGCTATTGGGCTTCTTTAATGGCTCGCCCACAATTAGTTTCTTTCATTTAATTTATTTTTTTTGCTTGACCTCCATTTACCCTAAAATTTTTCTCATAACTTTAGGAGCATTAAGCAACTCTACAACTTTCATAATCCTCGAGGGTTACATTTAGGTCTCCTTGAATCTCCTTATTTTCCTTATCATCCAAGTTAGCAGTAATCTCAAGTTGAGATTTTTAGGAATTATCTTTAACATATATGGGTTCCTTTCTTTTCTTGGCTTCATTTCCATCTTTGTTGGGCCTCTTTGTTTAAGTGGGTGCCTACATCTATGATCCAAAAATTGACATATCTTTTTTCACTTCCAAGATGGTACTGTCAATGTTATTTGCCAACTTTTCCCTTCTTTTACTTCATGTTCATTCAATCTGTAAAGGCGTGCTTATTTAGTGCACCAAAACAACTGCAAGAGTAACAAATAATCGAGAAGCCCTCATATTTTATAGATTGAGTGATACCATTAATTCCAACATAGGACGATAATGGCTTATTCAAGTCCACCACAACTTCTATTCTAGCAAACCTAACTTGTTTACCAACATCTGTATTAATCAATCCTTACTACATCCCCTAATGTTGTAGCAATAGATCTCATGATGCTCTTAGCATAGTACCTATATGGAAGACCAAAAGTTTTCATCCAAACAACCACTTTTAACAATTGTTGCTATTTTGTTGTAAAGCCCTTACTTCATGGTTGCATCAATAAGTAATGTCCAAAGACCAACCATGGACTTTCAGTTAAAGCCTTCTTATAATCATATGTCAAATTGAACTTGACTAAGAAATATTCATTAGCAAGGTTTGTAACACCTTTTTGCCCAACCCTATCGCCGGTTCAAGCTATAGGATATTACATGCGTTGTTGGATCAACGACAGTCAATTATGCACCATACAACCATTTGCACATGTAAATAGGTACATTATGCAATCATACTATGCTACATAATCATTTCTAGGTCCCATATGAGCTTAAGAAAGTTCTTTTGCTAACTCAAGGTCAAATTAGGACCAAATTGTACAGTTTTTAAAATTTCGAGTCGATGTCACAACATCATGGTTTCAACATTGTGACGTCATCAATCAATGATTTATGTCACGACTTTAGGCATCTCAATATTGTGACATCACAGCACCACTCATTTTTTATCTGTGTCACGACGACGGGGACTCATGGTCACGATGGTGCCTTTGTTTTTACAATGAACACATTGGTACATTTTTCATGCTTTCAATCAAAAACCTACATACTTTCATACATCTTTCCACAATTAAAACACCATCATTCCACTCCAATCTACCAATTCAAGCCTATAAACATTTGAAATCAAACATGTAATATAGTACAAAACAAATATTCATAATTTAGGCCTAGTCAACCATTTATCAAACTAGCCATACCAAATTGTTTCATTTTCCAATTCAAACATATATACTTATGAAATTTGGGAACTAAGCACTTGAATGACCTTAACATGAATCAAATAAAGCATGCCTTAGCTATATTTCATACTTAACATTCAAACATATCATTTCCAAACCATTCATCAACTTATCTATTTCAACTACTTCACTTTGCAACCTTTAACATGCCAAAGACATGCAAGTTTAAGATCATCACACATGCTAGTTTAAACATGACTAAGATCATGCATCAAATAAGTCATATGTCAAGCTTACTATACAAGTTCAACCATAGCCACAATTGCCACATAACTATCCACTCAAAGCTGACCATTTACACAATAAGGTCCCTTTATATACATGCCAAAATATTTAAACTCAAAACAAATATATTTCTACCATCTTGTTGATAGTGTGTGTTTCACGTTAATCTGGCTTGAAAACTTCCACTTTACAATTATATATAGGTAGAGAAAACAACTAAAGTAAGCATATAAATTCTTAGTAATTTCAAATTTAAAAAAAAAATACTATGCTTACCTTATTCATACACAAGCATGTTAGCTACTTTAGTTTTGGCATTATTTTGGCTAGGACATGACACTTGAAATAACAACAAGGTGAGCATAAGTATTGATGATCATTAGACATCATAAACAAGCTAAAAAATTACCAATTTATTACTTTCACATAACTTATCTCAATGCCAAATTCTGTCACTAATCTATAAGAACATACCAATTTCACATAGATCATTTCAATGTTATATTTAATTATCAATCTATAAGACTTTACCAATTTCATATCATTCACTTCAATATTATATCAAATTAATTTATCGAATCCATTTCATTACATTTTTAAGTTTCAAATTTCAATTATAAAGTTTTTCCCAATGGAACCCTAGTAAAACAAACTCGGATACATAGGTGAACTACACCATATCAGGTAGCTCGTAAGAGCTTAAACTACACCACACCAGGGTACTGAAGTGAAAAGCCCATAGACATCAATTGCATATTCATATGCTAATACATCCCTCCACCACACTAGAGTCTCCGTAGAGACATATAATACTGCTGATCCGCAACAGTTGTTGGATCTCGATATAACTTGTAATATTCTTTATACAATCATATATCCCACAAAAGCGCACATATGATCCTATTGGCATGCCAATAGTATTCTAACCTTTTACGAAGTTCACATTAGCATCAATCATACATATTTCATTATCATCCCTGTAATCAATCATTTTCACATGTTTATATCTTGTGATGATTCATATTTATATATCATATCATGTAATCAGTTTTGTTTGCATTTACACATCCTATAATCATTCATTTTCATATCTTGTACCAATTCATATAAATCAACAATTCTTGATTCATTTCAATTTCATTCGAGTCCAATTCATTATCTAACCATATATGCTAATTTAATTAACATTCAAAGTCATGTTCAAAAATAATTATAATGAAACAAAATATAAACACATATATAACAAAAAGATAGGTAGTAAGTTCCATATGAACTTACCTATTCAAAACACAAAACGAGTGGATTCTTCAGGGATTAATCTGCAATTTTAGCTTTTCCCCTATTAGCTTCATTTTGATACAATTCTTGATCTATATGATTATTTTATATACCAAATCAATACCAAACATTTTCACACAATGTCATGAAATGTATAATCCTATATAAATTGATTTTTTGATTTCTCTTATATTTTACATTTTATTCAATTTAGTCCCTAAACTTGGGATAAGCATAGCTTTCAATTCCTAGGTTTGGATTAAAATTTGATTTCACGTATTTTCATTAGAGACCTTATATTTTCTATTCCTAACATTATTTCATGATAGGTTTTACATTTATTCAATTTATTTTCTAATGTAACAAAATTAACAAAAAAGCTAAATTAACTTTACAATCTAGTCCTTTTTATAATCTAAGTTTAACACCTATCAATTTCAAGCCTAATTCATCAGTTAATCAACAATGGAAACTTTCTAAAACTTTAACAGTTTATCAAATTGATACATGGGATAACTAAATCAAGTTCCCATAACCCCAAATCTTTAAAACTTACAAGAAAATGACTTGATTTCATTACCTAATTGTTGGCCAAAAGATAGGAAAGATTTTTTAAGTTTTCTCCAAAGCTTTTCTATGGTAAACGGTTGATGAAAGAATAAAGATGATGAATTCCAGTATCTTTACCTATTTATACCTTAATTATATGTTAATTAACTTAGTTTAATTAATTAATCATGGTTTAATTAATATAATTTAACTTTTAGTCACATTTAGTGGGATTACCATCAACATTCACTACCACTAATTTAAAAATGATTTAATTACTATTTTGGACCTTCAATTAATTACTATTCAAGTCCTCAAGTCTTTTGTCAATTAAAATTCTATATCAATTAGATTTTTACAATTTAGTCCTTGAGCCTTAATTAACTATTTAATTGGCAAAATTGCTTGACAAATCTTCAATATATTTTTATATTAACTTCATAAATATTCTTATTTTATATTTTTATTAACTTCATAAAATATTCTTATTTTATATTTTATAGTTAGAATCCTTCAATTGGCTTTCGCAGGCTCTATATCCTATTGAGAAGAACTTTGTATCCAATAGATCATCCAAGCAACTTGACAATGACTAAGAGAGCAATACCTTAACAATATGCTCATGCCATCCATAGAGATCACCACATCCTCAACATTCAGATCAAAATCAATCTCATCCTCATCCATTTCAAATTCACTTTTGACCCTCTACATTCTCTAAAAGCCTATATTTGAATGAGACCTTTTATTGTCCCACTCCACTCCAAATCTGGTATCTAGAATCACCCTGTGTGCCACCTTTATTTTTCACCTTCTTAGTGGCTCATTTTTCCTTGAAAGGCAGTCGAGAACCAGGTTGCTTTAAGCCTAGCTTTGAGATGATATTCATACCTTCCAACATCATCCAATTGCTTCAACTAGCTTATTTATTTCTAAGCTTTATATTTTAGTCCCTTTGATTGAAATTTTCTTTTTATAAAAAAAAATTAAAATTTCAAAAAAGTTTAAAACTTATAAAATCTAAAATTTTCAAGAAAGAAATTTAGTAAGATAGGATATTAAAATTGATTTGAAACTAAAATTCATTCAATTTTGGCATAATGTCAAAAATAGCCCCTAATGTTTGACTATTTGGTCACTTTGGTCTTTATCATTTTTTGGAGCATTTTAACCCCTAAGATTTATTTTTTTTCAAATTGAACTATTATTAATAGACATGCTGACGTCCACCATTAGTTGACTAACGATCAATATTAACTGTTGACGTGGTGGTCCAAATGTAATTAAATGCTGATGTCGCACTATTTAGTCTTATATTCCACGTCAGCAAATGATTTTAAAATTATTATATTATTTTTTTGTAATATAAAATTATCAAATGCATATAATTTCCAATTTCCACAGTTTCTTCTTCACCATTTTTTATTTCCATCGTTCACCATCATCATCGTTGTCTTTGTTCATCGTCACCATTGTCCAACGCCGTTTGTAATATCCCGAATTAGGGCCTAATCGGAATAGTGGTTTCGTGACCACAAATTCGAGATAGAAATAATTATTTTATAATTATTTTGAGGTTTATGATATGATTTCATGATTGTGTGAAAATTTTGTGAAGAAATTCTATGCATAAAATGCTTAATTTGAAGTTAGGGGCTAAATCGAATAAGTTGCAAAACTTGCATTCTAGAAGTTTTTAGTATGAAATTGCTTTGAAATATTAATTAGGAGGTCTTAAATAGCAATTTGACCAATTTCTAAAATTTTGGACAAAAATGGGCTTGTATATGAAAATTTTCAAAGAAAGGTATTAAGGGCATTTTGGTCATTTGGATAATTAATGAAATAAAATGGGAAAAATGACACAAAATAGTCATCTTCCCCATTTAGTTGCTGCCGAACGCTCTATCTCACCATAGCTAGGTTTCTTCAACTTTCAAGCTTCATAGTAAGTGATTCTAAGCCCCGTTTTTAATGATTTTTACGTTTTTGAGATCCCTGAGCTTCGATTAAGCTTATGTTAGCAATAATTTAACCTAGGGTTTATATTTGGAAAAATACCCATAGGTGAAATTTGTGTATTTTGATGTTTTATGATAGAATATGAGGTTTTAAATTATGTTAGACAACTTGCACCACTCGATTTTAAGCAAAAACGAGTAAAAGGGCTTAATCGGTAAAAATACCTAATAGTCACAAGTACATGTTAGAGTGAGAATTTGATGTTGCCATAGAAGGGAAAAGTGATCAGCATGTTGTAAAACATAAGAATAAGGAATAAAGTTTAATCCCGAGCCTAGGGGCAAAAATGTAAATATGCAAAAGTTTAAGGGTAAAATTGTAATTTTGCCAAAATTTGAATTAAGGATTAATTTGATAATGTGAGTATTAAATAAGCTAAATGTGTTATTTTAGATCAAGAAAGACGTGGAAACGACCCCAATTGAGGAAAAGAAAAGATTGTGGACTAAATTGCAAAATCTTTGTATTTTTGTACCAAGGTAAGTTCATGTGTAAATAATGTAGCATAATTGTTATTTTTAAGTCATTAATATTAATTATGTGATATGCTGATTTTTATCATGAAATATATGCTTTGTGGTTAATTTCGAATAAAATGCAAATTACGTGAATTACTTGTTAAACATAATTGTTACCGAGTATTGGTTCCGGCATTCTACGGAAGACGGCAAGGATATGTGTTCGAGGAAAATCCCATTTGAACCTTAGGAATAGATTAGGATACAAGTGACATGTCACTAGGATGGTTGAGCATCCGAACTCGTTGAGTTGAGTCCGAGTTCACTTATGGATGCAAATGTCCGAACTCATTGAGTTGAGTCCGAGTTCGTGAGATGTAACTAGGCATCCGAGCTCGTTGAGTTGAGTCCGAGTTCACTTATGGATGTGAACGCCCGAGCTCGTTGAGTTGAGTCCGAGTTCGCTTATGGGCGGGTTACATAGTAGCTTGGCTACATATGTGGCACTTATGTGCAAAGTTTCCATGTATCCGAATTATATTCCGATGTGTTCAACGGGTAAAGTTTTACTCAAATGGAGGAAGACTCGAGATGTAAAGAGACGTATTGGTAAGTGATGAGAAATGGATATTCTGTACAGGTATGTATTTAACCCTCGGGTTGAGTATCGATACAACCACGATAAGATAATAAGATGATGAAAAATGATTAGAAATGTGATATGTGTTTTGGTGATGCATGCTAATGTTGATTGGTATGATTGTTTGTTATGTTACTTATTGTTTGCATATGAACTTACTAAGCATTTATGCTTACTCCTCCTTCTTACTCATTGTAGTTTTGGACAAGCCAGCTCGAGAGTCGGGATAGGTCGAAGGATCACCACACTATCCTAAGAACTTTTCGATAATGGCTTGTAAATTTAAGTATGGCATGTATAGCAATATACCTATTTTGTGTAAATGATCTTATGATATGGTGATGGAATGGTTGAGGAAATGCTTGATAATGATAAATTAAGGAAATGGTTAGTTTAGATTATGTTTGATGTTATGGAAAATTAATAAGTTATCTAATTCATGAAAACTCATAAAAAGGATGAAATTGCCATAAACAGAATATTGCAGCAACACTGATGTGAGTTTTAAAATTTACTAAAAATCATAGAAATTGAATTTGGTGATGGCTTACATATCAAATTGAAGCTTATTATGTCTAGTTTCACATGAAACAAATGAAACAGGTAAAGGAATTATATGTTAGAAGATATTTGAATTTTAGTGAAATAGGGTCAGAGCAGTTTCTGGATCCCCTATTTCAACTTTATAAATTCAGCATAAATTTTAAAGATATAATTAGGTGGTGTATTTTATATTCTAAGAATCCTTATGGAGTCTAGTTTGAGGAGAAACAAACCTCATAATCATATGAATTTTGTACAGAGAGAAATGTGGTTCGTAGTAAACAGAGGTCAGTCCAGTCAAGTCCTGTAACAGGGGTAACTTTAACTAATAAACTGTACTAATTGGCCCAACCAAAAATTCTAGAAAAAAAATTAGTAGATAGGTACATGAGTCTAGATTCAGGGAAAATTCACGGATCTTGATATCGAGTTTCGTAACTCGAGATATGATTTTTCTTGTGACTGTAACGCAAGTAGCTTAAAAGCTGTGAATGTAGAAACAAATAATCCAAAATTCTAAAAATGTTAAATTAAGCTTAGTAACACCTCATACTCGACTCCGGCGACGGTCTCGGGCGTGGGGCGTTACATTTAGTGGTATCGAGCAGGTTCTGCGGTTCTCTCGGACTACGTGTTGTATGTACGGATTTTGCTATACATGCCATATGTATAAATTGTGATAGTATGACGACTTCCGACCTTTTAAATGATTTTTTTATAGTAAATGGATCCCGATCCAGTTGTGGCGAGATGAAGTAGAGAGTAACGCGCCACTCCGGTGAAGGAGCAACGCCGATCAAAAATCCACCTCCTACTGTTGGTCGGGGAGGAGGAGAAAGGGGTCGGAAGCCTTTCTCCAAATGATGAGTGCATGGTACACCGAGTTCGTTAAATGCGAACCCAAATGTACAACCTCCCCAATTCCTCAACCTGTACCCCGGATGCCTCAAGGTATGGATCTGATGAAATTTCATAGAAATCCAGTTGATGAGAATCGCAAGCAAGGGGCTGAAGAATTTAAAGCAAATATTGATGATGATGCCGAGAAAGCGAGTTTTTTGGCTTGAAAATTCTATCCGGTATTCGATGAATTATCTTGTACACTGAAGAATGTTTGAAATGCGCTATATCTTTGTTGAGGGATTCACTTATAATTGGTGGAAGACTTTGATTTCTGGTGGTGATGAAAAGAGAGAATAACTTGGGAATTCTTTCAAGAAGAGTTTCGAAGAAATATATTAGTGAAAGATTTATTGATCGAAGCATAAAGAATTTCTTGAGCTGAAGCAAGGTAATATGATGGTTACAGAATATGAAAGAGAGTTTCTTCGATTAAGTAAATATGCCAGAGAGTACGTTCCTACAGAGGCCAAGATGTGCCGACGATTTGAAGATGGGCTCAACGAAGATATCAAGGTATTTGTTGGAATTCTTGAATTAAAAGAAATGGTAGTATTGGTTGATCGAGCTTGCAAGGTGAAGAACTACTTAAAGAGAGAAAAAAGGCGGAGATCGAGACTAGAAACTGGAAGAAAAGACCGATGAGCAGTTCATTTTCACAACAACCTGGAAAATCAAGAAATATGAATCCTTGTTCCCAAACTTCAGCTGGGCAATCATATGGGAATTATAAGAAGCAAAATGTGGGTCCTAAGTCCCAGACTACTTCGGCAGCCAGTGTAGGGAATTCGAGATTTGTTAAACCTGAGTGCCAGCGATGTGGTAGGAATCATTTTGGTCCGTGTAGAGCAAATGAATGTTTTCGATGTGGTTCTCCGAATCATTTTATTAGAGACTGCCCAGAGAGAGCTGAAAAAGAAAAATTTCAGAATACAAAAACAAGTGGGGCGGATTCGAGAGGAAGATATCCAAGAAAAGTTGGAAGTGAAACAAGCAGTAAGAATGTAGCCAGGGATGCACCAGTTAGACCTGAAGGAAGGGCTCCGGCTAGAACTTATGCTATTAAAGCACGCGAAGATGCTTCCTCACCCGATGTGATTACCGGTACATTTTCTCTCTATAATGTTAATGTTATTGCTTTGATTGATCCTGGTTCTACTCATTCATATGTGTGCATGAAATTGGTGTCTGATATGAATATACCTGTTGAGAACACAGAATTTATGATTAGAGTGTCGAATCCGTTAGGCAAATGTGTGATTGTTGATAAAGTATGTAAGAAATGTCCTTTAATGATTCGGGTCATTACTTTCCTACTGACTTGATGTTGTTGCCGTTTGATGAGTTTGATGTTATTTTGGGTATGGATTGGTTGACATTGCATGATGCTAAAATAAATTGCAAAGAAAAGGTTATAGAATTAAAGTGTGAAAATGGTGAAACTCTGCGGGTTGAATCAGATAAATCAGAGGCATTGCCTAGTGTGATTTCTTCAATGTCGGCTCAAAGATATTTGAGAAAGGGTTATGAAGCTTATTTGGCGTATGTAATTAATACAAAAGAAGTTGAAAAGAAAGTTGAATCGAAGTCTTGGTTGTGTGTGAATTTGCGGACGTATTTCCAGAAGAATTGCCGGGTTTGCCTCCAGTCAGGGAAGTAGAATTTGGTATTGATTTGATACCGGGAACAACTCCGATTTCGATTGCTCCATATAGAATGGCACCAGCAGAGTTGAAAAAATTAAAGTCGCAGTTGCAAGAGTTGACTGATAAAGGCTTTGTGAGACTGAGTTTTTCACCTTGGGGTGCTCTCGTGTTATTTGTGAAAAAGAAGGATGGTTCTATGAGGTTGTGTGTTGATTATCGGCAGTTAAACAAGGTGACAATCAAAAACAAGTATCCGTTGCCAAGAATTGATGATTTGTTTGATCAGCTAAAAGGAGCGACATGGTTTTCAAAGATTGACTTGAGATCTGGGTATTATCAACTACGGGTAAAAGAGTCGGATGTGCCTAAAACTGCTTTTAGAACAAGGTACGGTCATTATGAACTTTTAGTTATGCCATTCGGGTTGACAAATGCTCCTGCTGTGTTTATGGATTTAATGAATCGCATATTCCAACCATACTTGGACAAATTTGTTGTAGTGTTTATAGATGATATTTTAATTTATTCAAAAGATGAGACAGAGCATGCTGAGTATTTGAGGATAGTTTTGCAAACTTTGAGAGATAAGCGCTTGTATGCTAAGTTTAGTAAAAGTGAATTTTGGCTCCGGAAGTCGGATTTTTGGGTCATATTGTTTGGTGATGGTATACGGGTTGATCCTAGTAAAATTTCAGCCATTGTTGATTGGAAACCACCAAAATGTGTAACGAAGTTAGAAGTTTCTTGGGGCTAGCTGGGTATTATCGGCGGTTTGTAAATGGATTTTCTATGATTGCTGCTCCTATAACTAGACTACTCCGAAAGGATGTTAAATTTGAATGGACGGAAGAATGTCAACAGAGCTTTGAAGAATTGAAAAAGTTATTAACAGAGGCACCAAGTGTTAGTACAAATTAATCGTAAAAGAATTTGTGGTGTATAGTGATGCTTCATTAAATGGTTTGGGGTGTGTGCTCATGCAAGAAGGAAAAGTGGTGGCTTATGCTTCGAGGCAGTTAAAACCTCATGAGAGGAATTATCCTACTCACGATTTGGAATTGGCTGCGGTGGTGTTTGTTTTGAAGATTTGGCGACATTATTTGTATGGTGAAAAGTGCCGGGTATATACCGACCATAAAAGTCTTAAGTACTTGATGTCACAAAAAGACTTGAATTTAAAACAGCGAAGATGGTTGGAGTTATTGAAAGATTACGAGCTTGTTATTGATTATCATCCGGGAAAAGCGAATGTGGTTGCCGATGCTTTAAGCAGAAAGTTGTTGTTTGCTTTGAGAGTTATGAACACTCAGTTGAAAATGTCAGATGATGGTTCGATTCTAGAAGAGTTAAGAGCAAAACCGATGTTTTTACAAGAAATTTCTGAAGCTCAGAAAGATGATCAAGATTTACAAGCCAAGAGAAAGCAGTGTGAAGTTGATACAGAGTCAGATTTCAGAATCAGTTCTGATGGATGCTTAATGTTTAAAAATCAGATTTGTGTACCGAAGAATGAGGAATTGATTCAAAAGATCCTACAGAAAGCACATAGTAGTTGTTTCTCAATTCATCCGGTAGTACGAAAAATGTATAATGACTTGAAGAAAATGTATTGGTGGAATGGAATGAAAAGAGATATATCGAGTTTGTGTCCAAATGCTTAATTTGTCAACAGTGAAAGTTTGAACACCAAGTGCCTTCTGGATTACTTCACCTATTATGGTTCTGAATGGAAATGGGATCGGATTACTATGGATTTTGTATCGATTGCCATTGACTCGGGAAAGAAAGATGCCATCCGGGTAATAGTTGACAGACTAACTAAGTCGGCTCATTTTATCCCGGTACGTATGGATTATTCTCTTAACAAGTTGGCTGAACTGTATGTTAAAGAAATTGTTGGACTACATGGAATACCATTGTCGATTATTTCAGATAGAGATCCAAGATTTACCTCGCGATTTTGGCAAAAATTGCAAGACGCGTTAGGTACAAAGTTAAATTTCAGTACTGCTTTTCATCCACAAACTGATGGACAATCAGAGAGAGTAATTCAGATTCTTGAAGATATGCTCAGATGTTGTGTATTGGAATTTCAAGGAAGTTGGGAAAAATATTTACCGTTGGTAGAATTTGCTTACAATAATAGTTATCAGACGAGCTTGAAAATGGCACCTTATGAAGCATTGTATGGTCGTAAGTGTCGAACGCCTCTGTATTGGACTGAACTCAAGGAAAATCAGATTTATGGAGTTGATCTAATAAAAGAAACTGAAGAAAAAGTGAAGGTAATTCGAGATTGTTTGAAAGTTGCTTCAGATAGACAGAAATCTTATGCAGATTTAAAACGAAAGGACATTGAATTTCAAGTTGGTGATAAAGTATTTTTAAAGGTGTCTCCGTGGAAGAAAGTCCTTAGATTTGGACGGAAGGGCAAATTAAGTCCGCGTTTTATTGGGCCGTATGAAATAATTGAAAAAGTTGGACCGGTAGCATATCAGCTAGCTTTACCACCTGAATTGGAGAAGATTCATGATGTGTTCCACGTATCTATGTTACGTCGGTATCGTTCGGATCCTTCACATGTGGTTTCACCGACAGAAATTGAACTACAACCAGATATGACCTACGAAGAAGAACCGATTAAGATTTTAGCTCGAGAGGTCAAACAACTATGGAATAAAAAGATTGCACTTGTGAAAGTGTTGTGGCAAAGGCATGGAGTAGAAGAAGCTACATGGGAATCCGAAGAAACTATGAGAAATCAATACCCACATCTGTTTACCGGTAAGATTTTCGAGGACGAAAATCCTTAAAGGGGGGAGAGTTGTAATATCTCGAATTAGGGCCTAATCAGAATAGTGGTTTCGTGACCACAAATTCGAGATAGAAATAATTATTTTATAATTATTTTGAGGTTTATGATATGATTGCATGATTGTGTGAAAATTTTGTGAAGAAATTCTATGCATAAAATGCTTAATTTGAAGTTAGGGACTAAATCGAATAAGTTGCAAAACTTGCATTCTAGAAGTTTTTAGTATGAAATTGCTTTGAAATATTAATTAGGAGGTCTTAAATAGCAATTTGACCAATTTCTAAAATTTTGGACAAAAATGGGCTTGTATATGAAAATTTTCAAAGAAAGGTATTAAGGGCATTTTGGTCATTTGGATAATTAATGAAATAAAATGGGAAAAATGACACAAAATAGTCATCTTCCCCATTTAGTTGCTGCCGAATGCTCTATCTCACCATAGCTAGGGTTTCTTCAACTTTCAAGCTTCATAGTAAGTGATTCTAAGCCCCGCTTTTAATGATTTTTACGTTTTTGAGATCCCTGGTGAGCTCGATTAAACTTATGTCGCAATAATTTAACCTAGGGTTTATATTTGGAAAAATACCCATAGGTGAAATTTGTGTATTTTGATGTTTTATGATAGAATATGAGGTTTTAAATTATGTTAGACAACTTGCACTACTCGATTTTAAGCAAAAACGAGTAAAAGGGCTTAATCGGTAAAAATACCTAATAGTCACAAGTACATGTTAGAGTGAGAATTTGATGTTGCCATAGAAGGGAAAAGTAATCAGCATGTTGTAAAACATAAGAATAAGGAATAACTAAATGTGTTATTTTAGATCAAGAAAGACGTGGAAACGACCCCAATCGAGGAAAAGAAAAGATTGTGGACTAAATTGCAAAATCTTTGTATTTTGGTACCAAGGTAAGTTCATGTGTAAATAATGTAGCATAATTGTTATTTTTAAGTCATTAATGTTAATTATGTGATATGCTGATTTTTATCATGAAATATATGCTTTGTGGTTAATTTCGAATAAAATGCAAATTATGTGAATTACTTGTTAAACATAATTGTTACCGAGTATTGGTTCTGGCATTCTACGGAAGACGGCAAGGATATGTGTTCGAGGAAAATCCCGTTTGAACCTTAGGAATAGATTAGGATACAAGTGACATGTCACTAGGATGGTTGAGCATCCGAACTCGTTGAGTTGAGTCCGAGTTCACTTATGGATGCAAATGTCCGAACTCGTTGAGTTGAGTCCGAGTTCGTGAGATGTAACTAGGCATCCGAGCTCGTTGAGTTGAGTCCGAGTTCACTTATGGATGCGAACGCCTGAGCTCGTTGAGTTGAGTCCGAGTTCGCTTATGGGCGGGTTACATAGTAGCTTGGCTACATATGTGGCACTTATGTGCAAAGTTTCCATGTATCCGAATTATATTCCGATGTGTTCAACGGGTAAAGTTTTACTCAAATGGAGGAAGACTCGAGATGTAAAGAGACGTATTGGTAAGCGATGAGAAATGGATATTTTGTACAGGTATGTATTTAACCCTCGGGTTGAGTATCGATACAACCACGATAAGATAATAAGATGATGAAAAATGATTAGAAATGTGATATGTGTTTTGGTGATGCATGCTAATGTTGATTGGTATGATTGTTTGTTATGTTACTTATTGTTTGCATATGAACTTACTAAGCATTTATGCTTACTCCCTCTTTCTTACTCATTGTAGTTTTGGACAAGCCAGCTCAGGAGTCGGGATAGGTCGAAGGATCAGTCACACTATCCGGAAGAACTTTTCGGTAATGGCTTGTAAATTTAAGTATGGCATGTATAGCAATATACCTATTTTGTGTAAATGATCTTATGATATGGTGATGGAATGGTTGAGGAAATGCTTGATAATGATAAATTAAGGAAATGGTTAGTTTAGATTATGTTTGATGTTATGGAAAATTAATAAGTTATCTAATTCATGAAAACTCATAAAAAGGATGAAATTGCCATAAACAGAATATTGCAGCAACACTGATGTGAGTTTTAAAATTTACTAAAAATCATAGAAATTGAATTTGGTGATGGATTAAATATCAAATTGAAGCTTATTATGTCTAGTTTCACATGAAACAAATGAAACAGGTAAAGGAATTATATGTTAGAAGATATTTGAATTTTAGTGAAACAGGGTCAGAGCAGTTTCTGGATCCCCTGTTTCAACTTTATAAATTCACCATAAATTTTAAAGATATAATTAGGTGGTGTATTTTATATTCTCAGAATTCTTATGGAGTCTAGTTTTAGGAGAAACAAACCTCATAATCATATGAATTTTGTACAGAGAGAAATGTGGTTCGTAGTAAACAGAGGTCAGTCCAGCCAAGTCCTGTAACAGGGGTAACTTTAACTAATAAACTGTACTAATTGGCCCAACCAAAAATTCTAAAAAAAAATTAATAGATAGGTATATTAGTCTAGATTCAGGGAAAATTCACGGATCTTGATTTCGAGTTTCGTAACTCGAGATATGATTTTTCTTGTGACTGTAACGCAAGTAGCTTAAAAGCTGTGAATGTAGAAACAAATAATCCAAAGTTCTAAAAATGTTAAATTAAGCTTAGTAACACCTCACACTCGACTCCGGCGACGGTCTCGGGCGTGGGGGCGTTACACCATTAAAGCCGCCTTGCTCCAAAATACTCTCATCTTTCCCTTCTTTCAAGTTCTCCAATTTATTTTCTAAAAAAAAACTCTTTGAAAACCTCAAAATCCATCATTGAGCCTTGACCTTCCTTGTCTTAGATCTTCTTATCTGTTCATCAGATAGCCTCTAATTTTTAGTATGTATTTCCTCTCACTAAGCTCTTTCTTCTTACCATTCAAATTGTCAAACAGACACCTGAAAACCCTCTAAAAATATAGCCTTGGTCATTTGTTGGGTTTAAGACTCATCTTTTTTTGTTTCTAGTTTTATTGTCTTGTTCTATTTAGTTATTGCATTGTGGGGATTTTGGGCGTGGTGGTTCAACGATGGGAAAGTGGGTTCTATTAGGGATAGGAGGCGATGGTAGATGCGTATGGTGGTTCTGTTAGGGGAGAATGGGTTTGGTGGGAGGCCATATGATGAAAATGAATTAGAGATAACAGTGATGAAAATGATCTTTTATGAGGCAATAGGGGGCGATAGTAGTGATGAAAATGAATCAGAGATTTAGTTGAAAAATTGAGGCCATTTGACGAACAGAAAAGAAGATCAAAGACAAGAAAGGTCGAGGCTCAATGATAGATTTTGAGATTTTCATAGAAACAATGGGGAAGAAGATCGAAAATGGTGACGATGACGGTGAACAGTGGAAAGTAACAGTGGGGAAGAAGAAACTGTGGAAATTGTAAATTATATGTATTTCATAATTTTAATAATTTTAATAATTTTAAAATTATTTATTGATGTGACATATAAGACAAAATAGTGCCATATTAGCATTTAATTATATTTGGACCGCCACATTAGCGATTAATGTTGATTGTTAGTCAACTAACGACCATGTCAGCGTGTTTGTTAAAAATAGATCAATTTGACAAAAAATAAACGTGAGGGGCTAAAGTGCTTGAAAAAAAAGGATAAAGGACCAAAGTGACCAAACAGTCAAATTTTAGGGGTTATTTTTGGTATTACGCCTTCAATTTTAAACTTATAAAAAAATTTTAAAATTTAAAATTTAAAAAAAAAAAATTTAAAAGTCAAAGTGCACATCCCTATTTATCAATACTACATTTAAGTTATTGATGGAGTTGGTGTCACAAGTCAATTGAGTACCAACTCAATTGGAAAATAACTAAAATACATTTTTATATACAAAGTAATTATATTATTGTGATAGTATTTTTTTATTTTTGGACAAAGTTCCACTTACATCAGTGTAAAACTTGAATGGTTTTACCCCTTTTTGTAACTTTCTATATCATTAATATTTTAACAATCCAATCATCATATTTCATGCCCTATTTATGTAGATCATGCATGTCAAGTTTGTCATGTAACACCCTATACCTGGTCCAATCGTCAAGCTCGAGTAATAGGATGCCACACCATATGTCACAACATCACACATTATACACTGTCTCATTTGCATACAAACATCGTCACATTCAATCAATTATAGGAGTTTTAAGTCTAAAATACCCTATACGACATTAAAACTTACTAAGAATACGTTAAACGACCTTGTATCAAGTTAAAAATACGCTTAAAGACCACTTAGTAAAAATCTCTAACAAGTCACGTAGGTATCGATACACACTCACTAGTATCGATATTTCACATAATGGGTATTGATAATATTTAGAAAATCGATACCTTTTTAGCATTATGCTTTCTGCAAAATTTAAAATCCAGAATTTACCGATTCAATCCACAAGTATCTATATTTTTACACCGAGTATCGAGACTTGAAAATTGATATCGATATTAAAATAAGCTACTATTTTCTTTCACATTCGTTTTAACATTGAGGTATCAATACATATGCCCCAATTATCGATACCTCTATATAATCTAGTAAAATAGGGTATTGAACACATCCAAACATATGCCACTTCAACATGCATCTATAACCTCAATATTCAACATAAAAAATATCCATAATTTCAATTCAAAGCATCATCAATAATTTTGACCAAGCAACCAATAAACTAGTAACAAACATCTATAAATCCTAAGAGTATTAAAATCAAACAATGATTAAAACATCATGATGATAATCAACCAACAAATCTACCACATTGCATTATTCTTACAGTTCCACATAATAGCAATAATATCACCTACTCAATCACTACGCCTAACTTGGATTACTTCCTTAGAATTTTGCACCGCCCACGCTGGACACTAACTATATGTAATGTTTAAAAAGAGTGGGTGAGCTTAAATAAGCTCAGTGAATGATCGGAAATACCACTAAATAAACATGATGTCATGCATTAAATGAAAACATCAAAAAACACAATTACATACATGTTTAACTAAAGTAACATAATAAAATATTCATGCATCAATTACCAACTCTTCTAACTTTGTAATTACATAATAAATAGGCATATATCACATTTCATAATATTACATTCAACGATAAATTGACACTTAAGGCTATGAAACATTAAAGTGGGTTCTATCACCACACATTGGATACACGGATTTCCAACACACAAATGACTCGATGAGTCGAACATATCCCAAAAGCATAGAATTTACCTAACACTCTCCAACACACCAACATATCCCAATGAATGGAGCTTAACTCACATTCCCTTATCTCTCCAAACTCTCTCGGGCCTCAATGCTCCAAATCACAACACAAAGGTGAGTACTCATATAATCCTATGGCATGCCAACTATATCCAACGGTCTCAAAAGGTCACAAGTCCAAAATATCTATAATAAAATAGATATATACTTACCGTTTTCTACACACTTTCACTGCACATTTACTTCATTAACACAACATCATCACTATCATTCGGCGTGTTTAACATGCCCATAATTAACATATTCCACAATAGCCATCTCAAGCATATATCTAATTGTAACACCTAGGAAAATACCATATTGGCAAAGCATGGGAGAGACTTAAGCTATATAAAAGGGTAGCAATACTTAAGTGGTAGGAGACTTTTTGGGAGGGTGTGAGCGCTCCCAAGAACAAAGTCATGATGGCCATGTATGCCCAAAGCAGACAATATCTTACCAAGCTGGGTGTTAGCTATGACATTTATTAGTATCAGAGCTACTCGTAATGCCTTTTGAGCGATGGTGGGGCAAACCTTAGCGAGGACACTGAGCCTCTAAAGGGGTGAATGTAACACCTTAGACAAATCCCACATCGGCAAGGCATGTTAGAGACTTGAGTTATATACCCTAGACAAATCCCACACCGGCAAAGCATGGTAGAGACCTGAGTTATATAAAAGGGTAGCAATACTTAAGTGGTAAGAGGCCTTTGGGGGGTGTATGGGTGTTCCCATGAACAAAGTCATAAGGGCTTTGTGCGCCCAAAGTGGACAATATCTTACCGAGCTGGGTGTTGGCAATGACATTTATCAATAAATGTGCATATTATAGAAGCCCACATTATATTATTTATTTATTTATTTTATATCCGTTCACAAGCATTACAAAACCATATACAAATATATATTACATATATAACATACTTATTTAATGGCCTTTGTCTTGTCAAATTTTAGCATGCATTAAAAGTCTCATATACATTTATGTATATATTAGATAATATAAAACCTAGAAACACACATATTGTAACGCCCTAAATTTTGAACAATTGTTTAATAAATTTTGTCAGGAATTAAATATATGCATCTGTGGCTATGTGTTCTGCTTATGTGTTAGAGGTCAGGGATTCAAATCTCACTTTTGGGAATTTTTTTTGTTTGATTTGACTTTTATCTTTGAACGTTGGAATTAAGTTTATTTCTGTGTGAATTTGTGTTAAGAATGAGCCCGCTGATTCAATGGTTTAGTTTCTGTATATCTTCTGGTCCTGTGTTCGAGTATCTGCACATGTCTCGAGGAAATATTTTGTCACTTAGTAATAAATTACTTAATTTTTTTAGATAATTGTTTTGTTTAAAACTTAAATTTTTTTGTTCCTCTTTTCCTTTACCGTTCTTCTTCTTCCTTTTTGTTTTTATTTTTCTCTTCTTTCCTTATTTCTTTTTCCTTCTTGCTTTCATTGCTCCTGTAAGTTTGCTACTAGGTTTAATTGGGCATTAAGTGAGATTTGTTGCGTCGATTGCTACGATATTGCATAAGTATTGTTGTTATTTTTTGTTTATTTTTGCTAGACTTTGTTTATTTTGTTGGAGTTAGATATTCTTGCCAATTGTTGTGAAATTCTCGTTAACAGTTCAAATGGACCTTCTACTAGGCAAAGGCTTCGAGAGTGATGCTTCTCCACGGGTTTAGATTCAAATTGTTATTGTTCGCTTTTCGGTAAGTGAAAATTCCATTTTGGATAGTTGCGTCAAAGTTTTTAATGTATGTTGGTTTTGAGTGCTAATTTTTGTGTTTGGAGTTTGATTTAGTCATTTAATTAGTTAACTAATTGTCATTTTAGGTTTTAGATTCTTCTGTGTTGCTTCTACATCAAAACTATGTTAGGTGTGTAACGAAAACTTGATTTTCTACGAATTGCGAATGCCGAAAAACATAGCTTTCGGCGCTATACGGCCGTGTGGTAGGCCATGTAACTCACTGTTTTAGAATTTAAGGCACGCGGGCTAGGGACACAGCCATGTATTTAGGCCGTGTAACTTACTCTTTGTATTTTGAGACACACGGGCTAGGGACACGAGTGTGTGTCCAGGCCGTATAACTCACTGTTTTGGATTTAGTGTCACACAAGTTAGGGATACGGGCGTGTGAGGGTTTGTGAGACACACGGGCATGTGCTTGGCCGTGTGCCAGACTGTGTAACTTACTATTTTGAGCCACATAACTGTGTGCTAGGCCGTGTTGACCACACAGGCCAGACACCCAGGCTGTGTGAATCCATACGAGCGTATGGGACAAAATCCTGAAATTTTCTCTAGGCCGTAAACGTTGTTTGAATTGAACATAGGCCTTCTGTAGGGTCTATATAATCTGGATTAGATTGTATAACTTGATATTCAATATTCTGAGGCTGAATAATCGATATTCTGTACATATAATTGATACGATAACTATTAAATGATAATGATCTATATTATTTGATTATGAATTGTAATTGAATAATTGTACGTGCATCTTTGATATCTGATATCTATAATCTGCATCTACATTGGGCGGGAATGGTATAAAGAAGGAAGTACTGGCAGTTTAATGATCTATAGAATTGAGTGGCTAAGCCACAACTCGGTATCTGATTTTGGCGATTTATCGCATACTGATATGGCAACTAATCTATGATCATTTTGAAATGTGTCATACCGACACTAATTGGTGTGTAGGGCTGGATGAGTGCTTGATACCCTATATGGCTTGTTGGGATGGTTGGAGATGATGTGTAATGGATGGGGGTAAGAAACTACATCTGTATTTGGCCTGTTCTGCATCTGTATCTGATCTGTTTTCCATCTTATCTGAATTCTTATGATATCATCTATTTCTGATTCTTTATCTGAATTTGGGCAATTATTGTTATATTTATATTATTGTTTGCCTATACATCAGTTACACACGGTGAGTATTAAACTCATTTTGTCTATGAACTACATTGTAGGTAATCCATAGACTTAAGAGGCTCGACGTATCGAGAGCTCGGTGATCTATCCTTATTAGATATTTATTGTTGTTTAAACTTGAATTAATGCATGTTTTATTTCAAACTATGGTTTGTAAACTTAGTGTTTTCTAAATGACAAATTTTAAATTACCTTAAGGTTGGTTTTCCTTAAACATTATAATGTAGCCTCCAGACTTGCTCTTAACGTCTAGGCCGAGAATAGGGTGTTACATATATATTATATATAATAAAACCCACACATATATATTATACATATAACACCCATGCACCCAATATATATTATATATAACATCCACTCATATATATTATATATATAACACTAAAACCCATATATATTATATATAAATAACAAAACTCCTTGTAACGCCCCGTACCCGAGTCTGTTGCCGGAGTCGAACACGAGGTGTTAACAGACTTAATTCATTGCTTAAACAGCTCAAACAATTTAATTTTAGAAATTCCAAACAAGCTGGCTAACTGCGTCACAGTCGCTTAAAAATTCATATCTCAAGTTCTGAAACTCAAAATCCAATTCCGTAAATTTTTCCTGAAACTAGACTCATATATTTATTTACTAATTTTTTTATAGAATTTTTGTATGGGCCAATTAGTACAGTTTATTAGTTAAAGTCTCCCCTGTTTCAGGGTTCGACTGCTCTGACCTCTGTGTATTACGAATCAGATATCTCTCTATACAGAATTTCAATGACTATGAAGTTTGTTTCTATTAAAACTAGACTCAATAATAAATCTGTACATATAAATTATGACTTCTAATTATTTTTATACAATTTATGGTGAATTTCCAAAGTCAGAACAGGGGATCCAGAAATCGTTCTGGACCTGTTTCACAAAAATTTAAACATCTCATAAAATATAACTCATATGCCTGTTTCGTTTCTTCCATATGAAAATAGACTGATAATTATTCAATTCCATATTTTATTCATCATCTAATTATATCTCTACTATTTTTAATGATTTTTCAAATTCACGTCACTACTGCTGTCTGAATCTATTTTATGGTGAATTTTACCTATTTAATGGTTTCCATGGATTAACTAGCAATTTGACATACATAACACCAAATATGATCATAATTAGCCATTCCAATGGCTAATCATTACCAAGCATTTTTGTACTACTCAATAACCATATTATAAGACCATATGTACAAAATGATTATAATGCTATACATGCCATACTCAAAATATACAAGCCATTATGCCAACATGGTATACGGATAGTGTGAGCGTGCCTCCGACCGTTCCCGATTTCCGAGCTACCTTGTCAACACTACAAGGAATGAAAAGGAGGGAGTAAGTATAAATGCTTAGTAAGTTCACATGCAAATAGCAAGTAACATAACCATATAAACAAACATAAAACATCATTTGCATAATCATCACCAAGACATTCATATCATATTTTCATTTATCATCTTACCATATTGTTGTTATATCGATTTTTCAACCCGAGGGTTAAGTACATACCTGTTCAAAGTATCCATTTCACAACACTTACCAATACGTCCCTTTCATCTTGAGTATTCCTCTATTTGAGTAGAACTTTACCCGTTGAACACATCGGAATATAATTCGGATACATGGAAAGTTTGCACATAAGTGTCACATATGTAGCCAAGCTACTATGTAACCCGCCCATAAGCGAACTCGGACTCAACTCAGTGAGCTCGGGCGTTCGCATCCATAAGTGAACTCGGACTCAACTCAACGAGCTCGGATGCCTAGTTACATCTCACGAACTAAGACTCAACTCAACGAGTTCAGACATTTGCATCCATAAGTGAACTCGGACTCAACTCAACGAGCTTGGATGCCCAAATATCCCAGTGACATGTCACTTGTATCCTAATCCATTCCTAAGGTTCAACGGGACCTTTTTCCCAATCATGTGTCTCAACCATCTTCTACGGAATACCGATACCAATACTCGGTAGTATTTCACATTTTCCAAGTATATCACATAATTTGACATATTATCAAACAATTATCACGAGTATAATATTTCATAATAATTATCATATCATTTAAATAACATAAAAACATTTAAAATAATAACTATGTTACCAACATTTACATATGAACTTACCTAGTATGCGAAAATGGCTACTTTTACCATTTCGTCCACAACTTGGTATTTTCCCCATTTTAGCCCGAATTTCAGTTTTCCTTGCTCTATCATTTAAAATATAGTCTAATTAGGACTCACATTATTCAAATTGACCCAAAATCATATTTTGGAAAAATTACAATTTTGCCCCTAAACTTTTGCATATTTACACTTTTGCCCCAAAGCTCGTAAATTAAACTTCAGCCTATTTTCTTATGTTTTATGACATGCTGATCATTTTTCCCTTCTATGGAAACATCAAATTCTCACTCTAACATGTACTTATGACTATTAGGTATTTTTACCGATTAAGCCCTTTTGCTCATTTTCACTTAAAACCGAGTAGCACAAGTTGTCTAACATAATTTAAAACCTCATATTCTATCATAAAACACCAAAATACACAAATTTCACCTATGGGTATTTTTCCAAATATGAACCCTAGGTTAAATTATTGCTAGCATAAGCTAAATCGAGCTACCGGGACTCCAAAAACGTAAAGAACTTGAAAAACGGGGCTAGAATGGACTTACAATCGAGCTTGGAAGCTTGAAAAACCCTAGCCATGGTTTCTCCTTGCTATATTCGGCCATGGGGTTGAAGATGAGCAAAATTGGCTTTTAATTTTGTATTTTAATTCATTTTACCCCTAAATGACCAAAATGCCCTTACTACTAAACTTTCCTAAAATTCCATCCATGTCCAATTTTTGTCCATAAACTTAGAAATTGGTAAAATTTCTATTTAAGACCTCCTAATTAATATTTCAAAACAATTTCATACTAGAAACTTCTAGAATGCAAGTTTTGCAAATTATTCGATTTAGTCCCTAATTTCAATTTAAGCACTTTATGCATAAAATTTCTTCACGAAAATTTCATACAATCATGAAATCATATCATAAACATCAAAATAATTATAAAATAATTATTTCTATCTCAGATTTTATGGTCACAAAGCCACCATTCCGACTAGGCCCAAAATCAGGATATTACACTCCTATACTATATATCTATTATATATATACAGCTGTCTTTCAGTACTTCAACTCACCTTTAATATTTAGCTCTCACACAAATATTAGATGCACAATTCACACACAGTTATCACGCCAACTACATGGTATGGCCTACCTATTTTATTCTTATAAATACATGAACATTTTAAATTCATGCATTTGGCTCATTAAAATCGCACAGTATGCATACCCAACACCCAACAATATTGCAATGGTTTGCACCAGGAGAAATCAAGGTTCACATATGTTACCTTAGCCTGTGTACTAGAGTTTAAATGTAGTATATCAAACCACTCACATTAGTCAATACCTCTTGCATAATAATGTCAAACAAGCTTTTCTTTCCCTTTCATATTGCTTGTGAAACCTCCCGATGAATCCAAAACTTTTCATACACATTAAATACAATATAAAATCATTATTGATAGACTTAAACTAAAAAAAAAAAAAAAAAATCACCACTCTAAGCTCACTTTTCTTACATCGAAAATTTAACTAGTTTTGCCAAAATAGGTGTTTAACCATTCAAACTTCATATCTAAGCCTTAATTTTGATCCTAGTATTCCTAAATATCATTTAATTTCACTTTTAAACCTTTAATTCTTTCTAATCTCATGAATTTAAAGTTCCCAGAAATGTAACGCCACTTACCCATATTCAACGCCGGAACAGGGTACGAGGCATTACCAGATTTAAACACAATTAAACATACACAAATTGTGATCATAAAACTTCATTCAAAATTAAATATTATTCAAACACATGATTAAAATCCCTTATATAGACCTACGAGGCCTAAAATATTCGTTAGAGATAATCCGGGACCAAACTGAAAACTTTTAGAGTTCTGAGATAACTTAAAAAAAAATTATCTTGAAATTGGGCCACACGCCCGTGTGAATAGGGACACGCCCGTGTGAATAGGCTGTGTGGTCACACACGCCCGTGTCCCAAGCCCGTGGAGCTCTCTAACTTACATTCAAAAAGAAACTTGAGTCACACAGCCTGAGTACACACCCGTGTTGCTAGGCCATGTGGTAATTTAATTTCACAATTAAGGTGCATACTTCACACGGCCATATTAAAGTCCATGTGCCTAAAATTGGACATTCTGTTTCTCATTTTTAAGTTGCATGGGACACACGGCCGGACTACACGCCCATGGGATAGACCGTGTGTCACACGGGGCCTAGACACACGCCCGTGTGTCTACAAATGCCAACCAATACTAAAATGAGCATAATTTATATAATCAAATCAGCCATAATAGATATTCATTCAACCATGAAAATGCATCTTTTATAAACTCAAAATAAATGTTAGCCATCATTCAAGGCTTAATACAAATCGTGGGATTTATTCCAAGCCAACACATTTGGCCAACTTCTCAAAGACACAAAATAATGAAGTCTAAGCCCTATACATGCCATATTAAAAAATATAAATCTAACTATACCGAAGGCTTCAGTTGATAGCGTGATCGATATCTCTGACTTTCGGTGATCCTTGAGCTAGTTAGGCGGCACTATAAGAAAAATAGAAAGAAACGGGAGTAAGCATAAAAGCTTAGTAAGTTGCATATAAATAAATATACAACAACAAATTCATCAATGATCATCATGCTCATAACACAAAGGTAGGCATAAGCACACTTACTCATTACCATCCGTACAAGTCACATATACTATATTGAGCTCATTTCTCCTACGTACCAATTAGGTACTTATACCACTCACAACACGGTTATACTTTCCTATTTAACTCACAATCATAATTTTCATCGTTGAACCATTCGAAACTCTATCGGATATTTCAAAAGCCTCAAACATGGGGTAAGGTGCCGATGCCATGTCCCAGACATGGTCTTACACTAGCTCTGGCATATCCATGTCGATGCCATGTCCCAAACATGGTCTTACACTAACACATCTCGTAGCCGATGCATGTCCCAGACATGTCTTACACTGGCTTACGTCCCGAGGCCGATGCATGTCCTAGACATGTCTTACACTGGCTTACGTCCCAAGCCCGATGCATGTTCCAGACATGTCTTACACTGGCACTCGTCTCAATGCCGATGCATGTCCCAAACAAGTCTTACACTGGCCCACAATAACCCATATGTCATGGCATGAATATCCGATTTACTTCCTAAGGTTCCAACAGAAATTCTACTATCTCATTTATCGTTACACATTCTCAATTCCAAAATCAAGCAATTCATGCTATAATATTTCAAGCACATGTAATAACAATATAGTTGTACTATTTACATACAACTTACCTCAGATTACAAAACGTACACGACTAGTCGGTTTAGTCGATTTGTTTGGCCTTCCCCTGGTCTAGGTTTGGATTCGATAAATCTTGATTTGCAAGAGGGATAAGTGGTTGAAATTTTGAAACTTTCAAACCCCCACAATGGCTGATATTTTTGGTGGTAGTGAACAAGATGAAAATGTGATATCATCTTTTTCTTATTTTTATTTCTATTTTAGTCAAATTAGCCACCAAACCCACCAAACTTTTGACTTTTTGACCAATTTGCTCCCTATGGCTGGCCAAGCTCTTAGGAAAGGGTCTAATTTCCCTTGAAAGACCCCCAATTTTTTTTCTCTAGCTATTTGACAATTTTTGCTATCAATTTAGGACTTTTTCATTTTATGCGATTTAGTCGTTTTCCGCAATTAAGCTCACAAACGCTAAAATTACTTCACCAAATTTTTCATGCACTCTTAAAAAAAAACATACTATAACGTCTAAATAATAATAAAATAATTTTCCTGATATCAAATTTGTGGTCTCGAGGCCACTATTCCAACTAGGCCCTAAATCGGGCTATTACAAGAAAAATCAAGCTTATATGAACACACAAGAGGGAGGAATTTGACATTCATTATCGATCGATCAAATTGAGTTCAAATACATTCTATTTAGTTAAAAATAGATTAGAAATCAATAAAAAAAACAATATGTTTACTCATTATTTCAAATTTCACCATTGTTAAACCGAAATTTGATTAAAAATATTTAAATATTAAAAACTCTCAACACACTAGGTTAAATTCTGAATTAGAAAAACAATAGCCTTAATCTAATCATAATAAGTCAAGACATTACCTCAATTTGAAGAAAACAACCTGTTGTTGATCTAATTCGAAGTTGAATATGAGAAGAACAATGACGAATTTGATGAGGATTTAATGATTTTTCTTTAAAATTGGAAGGTGTTGAGGTGTTTGGATAGTTAGGAAATCACCAAGGATGAGTTAATTTTGAGAGAAAATATCATATTTGAATTTGGAAAATTTTTTGAATGTGAAACTAAATGGGAGGGTATAGGACGTGGGGGTTTTAAAAGAGGAAGAATACGAGTAGTTTTTTTTTAAAAAAATTAAAGGGAAATTGCCTTTTAAAAACTCACAGTTTTCCTTTGTTTTTCAAATCAGTCATTAATTTAATTAAAACACATTTTTCTCAATTATTTTCAAACTCGATTTTATTTTTAAAATTCGTTTTGAGTTATTTAATAATCGACCACCTAATCCAAATTTTCACCACCCAATTTTAGACCCAATAATTATTTTAATATTTTATTATTACCATTTTTATTTAATTAATCATTTTATCCTATTTTAATTTATATGATATTAAACCCAATTTTTCGCTCGAGCCTATAATCTAATACCCAACTCTACTAATCTGGTTTTTGGGATGTGGCACTCATATTATATTAACATATCATAATACACAATTTATATCACATATCACACAAAAGTAACGAGAGTAATAAGAAAGCTTACACTCGGAACTTAGGATAGAGGTTTAGGCTACTCCTAAGCTCTCATTTAACACTATGAATCGTTTCTACAAGCAGCAATTCCAAAAACTCACTGTTCGCGCTTTTGCCTAGCCACCGAAAGCCTAAACTAGCTTTTCTTTTCCTTTTTCCTTACTCGTCGAAGGCTCCAACGATTCTGATTCTTCACCAAAATAAATCATATATCAAATACAATTAGTATTCAACGATAGACTCACCTAAAGCAACCAAAAATGCAGGCCTAAGCTTGTTCTTCTTGGAATTGAAATTTTCGACTAGCCTAGCCAAAACGCAAGAATCTCAATTCCTACTCATTCCCTTCGCTTAAAATTGATTTCGATAATCTAATTACTTACCTAAGAATGATTCTCAACCTTCAAACCTGTAACACCCTAATTTCGAATATGAAGAACTCGAATACTAAGGCACTACATCACGTCACCGGAGTAACATAGCAAAATTTTCAAATAATTTTAAAACATTGAAATACATTTTATATAAGAGAAAATACCATACATACTAATACTGAAAATAGTAATAAAAGTAGTTATACAAAATATGTAGAGCTCTAATATCATCGTATATCAAAATAGTCAAAATAAAAAAAAATGATAAATGAGTTACAGACCTACAAAAAAATACAAGTAAGGCTTTAGGAATACAATGCCCACTAATAGATAAGTTACTATACTCTGAATACGTGATGTTAGGAGTCTCTCATCGATGATGTTCCTCAGACACTAACAAAAGTCTACAAATCTGAACATTAAGACAATTCAAAGGCTGAGCTTTACAGGCTCAGTGGTACGCAACAAATCTACCATACTTCAAGCAATTCATAAATAAAAGCATGCAAATCAAATGTATACATAGAAACATGACATGAGTATCGAATAATTAAATCATGAGTCATTAAATCTACATAATCAAATCGCTTGCATATCAAACTTGTCAAACTTGTTAGATTGCACATATTGCTCAAATAATCGGGTATCCGGATAGTCCCGCACCACTCATGGCTGTTAGTCAAGTAATCCCGGGTGTCTGTAGGGTTATCTCGAGCACCACTTATGGCCGCTAGTTAGGTTAGAGCCCGAAGGCTGAGCGCAAACAAAACATCAAACATTTAATCACAAAAATACAACCATGACATTCAAGTCTCATACTCGTTTCAACTTGCTTATCATTCTAGCTAAAATATTAACTAATGAGATGTGACAGTCTGCTACCTTGACATTTTGACCTTTGCTCATTCAAAAATTAATAAATCTTAATATATAACTCTAAATTGAGCACCGTTTGTTTTAAACAAAACTAGAATTTTGTACGATTATAGAGATATAAGGTTCACTTCCTATTTTATCTTGTGAAATTTTTGGTGATTTTTCAAAGTCACAGTTAAATCTATTTTATAAGAATTCTGCTGCCAAATTTTTATGAACTTTCAACACTAAAAAATTCATATATTTTAAGAAACAAATCAAAATTGATCTCTATTTGTTTTAAACGAAACTAGACTAACTAACGGTTACAACAATGTATAGATCACTTCTTAATTATTTTTATAGAATTTATGGTGAATTTTCGAACTTATTGTTCATGTAATAATTTGTTTCTAGCAGATTTCACAACTAAGGTTTTAGCTTCATTTTAAATCATCCAAACAAGATTGCCACCCCAAGACATATAACATGCATGTATTATCACACAAGCATCATATTTATGACTTATTAAGAAGTATAGGAGAGTTAGAGGGTACCACCTTGATGGAAGAACACCAACAAAGTTTCTTGCCTAGCTCTCTACCACTTTGCCTTTACCCATAGCTTTAGAAGATTCACCACCCTCTTTAACTAATAACCATGTAACACACAAGATTTCCCATAAAAAAATAAGAGTTGATACGATGTAAAAATAAATACTTTAAATAAATAAATAAAATACAAGAAGATGGGTAGAGACTTCCTCAAACTCTAACCCTTCCAGACACCTAAAAACCTCCACTTTCATCCTTGATGAACATAGATATTTTTTTTCTTCCGTGGAAATTTTTAAAATTATATATATCAAGACCCTTACCTTCTTTGAGAATTGGAAGATGAAAAAAAAAATGGTGAGAACTCACTCAAATCTCTCTCCCTCTACATGACTTGCTAAGGAAAAATAGATGGAGAAAAGAACGAAAAAAATGAAGAAATGTAAAAAGAAAAAAAAATAGGGTGATTATAATATAGGGAAAAATAGGGATAAATCTACTTTATCCCACACCTCAATCTACCAAACCATATTTTCTCATTAATTGGGAGAATATTTTTATTCAAAAATGGTAAAATCACCATATTAGTCATCCATCTTCTCCCTACTTCACACAAGCTTCCTAGCATCCTTAATTTCTTACAAAAAGGTCCAAAATTCACCCAAATTAATTCTAACAAAACCCAATTCCAAAATAAATTTATCCATCGCCAATCTAAGTCAACAATCAAACATTGACTCAAGAATTTGGGGCCGTTACAAAACCACTTCAAACTACTCAGAAACTTGGTTTTGAAATTTTGACACATAATGGCCATTTTTCATGAAAACTTAACAAAACCTCAAAAACTTTTAACGAAACTTTAAGGAGAGTTTAGAAATATTCTAATCACATTAAAGCGAGTCGAATAACACTTTAAAACATTGATTTCAATCAAAATATCGGTTTTCACCATTAACGACCCAAATTCTAACATTTACACAAAACCTTCAATTTAATAACTTAAAACTCAATTTAAATAGTTAGATTACATTAAAAACTAATAGGAAAGCGAAACATTACCTTATTTGGGGAGAAAATGAACGTTTGGTGCAAATCCAAGAAAACTTACAAGTTGCACAATAATAAAATCAATGGTGTTTTTACACTTTTTATGGAATTTTAGGGAGGTTTAATGCTTGAAAGATGATGAAAATCAAGAGAATTGAAGTTTGGAAAATCAATTTGAGTGAATGGTGTTTGGGAAATTCAATGGACGACAACAAGAGATGGGGGGATAGTTTTTGTGAGTTTACTGTAGGGGAAAATAGGATAATTTTTAAAACTTTGGGATTTTACCTTTGTGGTACTCCTAACTTTGACCCAAATTTCAAAACAGTCCACTTTTTAAATTAAAGGTCTTTTCTATATTATTTTCAAAAATTGATTTAATTTCCTAAAAGCCATAGTCGAATATATTTTCGGGTTACCATACTTCTAAATTTCCAGTGTAACACCCCAAATGCGGCCTAGGTGTTAAGGACAAGTCCAAAGGGTTACATTAACGTTGCTAGGAAACCAACTTATATAAACACAATTAAAGATCGTCTGACAGGTGATAACAATTATAAACCCAGTCAAAAATCCACAATCTTTCAAAGTCATAATACGAAGAAATATTGAAATTATTAATAATGTAATTAAAGGGTTGACAAAGTAGATTGTAACAACCTGATTTTGGGGCTAGTCAGAACAGTGGTTTTGGAACCACTAATCCGAGGCCGAAGAAATTATTTTTAATATTATTTTATGTGTTAAAGCATGATTATATGAGTGCATGAAAATTTTGGTGAACTAATTTTAGCAATTGCTTGCTTAATTTCGAAAAGGACTAAATCGCATAAAGTGCGAAAGATTTGTTTTACTATCTGAAAGTGTTAAATGGCTATGAAACATTAAATTAGAGGTCCTTAGTGAGTAAATAGACCACAAATTTATTAGTGGTTGGACATGGAGCCTTAATTCATGAAATGGTCAAATGTTAGGTGACTTAATTGATAATAAAATATTAACCTAAAAGGCTAGCTATCATTTTTTTCATTTTCCTTTCTCCTCCACCGAAAATTTCAGCAAATAGGGGAGTTTTGAGAGCTCAAAATTTTTGCAAATTCTATCCCTTGCAAGTAAGTGATTTTGATGGTCATTTTTGTTGATTTTTGTGTTTTTGGAACCCTTATAGCTTAATCTAGCTAATGGGGGACTATTTTGCAAAATGGTTGATAGCCTAGAGATTTAATATGAGAGGATTTGTGATGTTTATTGAGTATTTATGGAAGAAAATGAACCATAGTTGTTAAATAAACAACTTTAGTGAAAGGGGTTTTCATGAAAACACATTAAAGGACCATTTTGTGAAGTTTATAAGATAGGCTGTAAATGTGTGAAATAATTGAAAATTTTGAGTTGCTATAAGAGTAATAAAGGTTTGGCTAGGCTTGGAAAAGGAGGAAATTTGATTAAAATCATTTTACGAGCCTAAAGGCAAAACGATCATTTTGCCAAAATAGGAATTTTGGAATGTCTTGATTAATGTGATGATTGAATAAATAAAATTTGTCATTATAGATCAAGAAATAGAGAATTTGGACTTAGACCGGGGAAAACCAAGCTAGTGGACTAAATTAAACTAGTCGTCCATATTTTGCATACAGAGGTAATTTCATGTGTAAATAATGTACTTTATATTATGCAATTAGTAATTGATGTTGAATGAGTTGTTTAATTAATGTTACAAATATGTCCAAAGAGACTTGATGTAGTAAAAACTCCCAGTTGAGCTTTAGGAATAGATTGGATATCCATGCCATGACAATTGGATGATATGTATGCTAGTGTAAGACCATGTTTGGGACATGGCATCGACCACATTATGAGAGCCAGTGTAAGACCATGTCTAGGACATGGCATCGGCCAAATTATGAGAGCCAGTGTAAGACCATGTCTGGGACATGGCATCGGCCACATTATGGGAGCCGATGTAAGACCATGTCTGAGATATGGCATCGACATTGAGATGAGAGCTGGTGTAAGACCATGTTTGAGACATGGTATCAGCCTCGACATGTGAGCCAGTGTAAGACCATGTCTAAGACATGGCATCAGCAATTTACCCTCTTGTGTGAGGCTTATCAGGTATCCTATAGTATTTCAAATGGTTCCACGGGTTATTTTAAGCTTATGATGAAGATATGAAATGATATAATCATGTTGTGAGTGGTACAGGTTCTTACTCAAAACTCATGAGATATGAGCTTAGTTATGATGCCTTAATGGTAAGGATGAAATTAAGTAAGTTCTATCTATGAGAATGATTGTGGGGATGATCTTGAAATCTTTGGCTTATACTTGTGATGTGTAAATATGTAGTAAATCTACCATTGTTAAATCAAGAATGTTGTGCTGGTTTATAATATGCTATGTGTTTAAGATGCATGGTTGATGTTGTTACTTATTTGCATGCAACTTACTAAGTTTTATGCTTACTCCCTTTCCTTTCCATTTTCTTATAGCATCGCCAAGCCAACTCGAGGATTAAAGGACGTCGGAGGCTCGATTACACTATCAATCAAACTATTTCGTATAGTTAGATTTATCATTTTGAGTATGGCATGTATAAGGACTTGGTCTTTTTGCCAAGTGTCATATTGTTTTAGCCAAATATGTTGGCTTGTCATGAAGGTTGATTCATTTTGTATAAATCATGTATGATGGCTAATATTTATTATTGCGAAATACATTTGATGAGGATTTCCATGGATGTGGTTATTGCATGGCTGGTATTGACAAGTAGGAGATGTTGTATATGATAGAAAATAACTTAGAATAGATGTGTAGATGTTTGGTTGTGGCTGTTTTGGTTATGTGTTTATGCTTGGATTGAAGATGTTTGATGTTGTGTAGGTTGGTACAAGTAAGGGTGGCAAAAAGGCTTCGTAGATAGCCTTGTTTTTGTCCACACAAGTAGACACTTGGGCATGTCTAGGTCGTGTGTGGCACACAGTTTGCCCCATGGGCGTTTTGTCAGGCCACCTACACCTAAATTTGGCCAAACAGAATGCCTAGTAGTAACCACACAAGCAGAGACATGGCCGTTTGTCTTAACTGTATGGAGGACACGGCCATAGTAGATGAGCTTGTGCCCAGGCCGTGTGAAGTCTGCATCTTAAATGCGAAATTAAATTTTCCACACGGCCTAGCACACGTGCGTATACCTTGGTCGTGTGCCCCTAAATGGTTGATGATGTCAGAAACAGAATGTCAAGGTTTTAATATATGGGCTAAGACACGGGCGTGTCATGGCTGTGTGAGGGACACGGGCCATGTACACGGGTGTGTGCTAGGCTGTGTGAAAACCCCTGTAGGTTCGAGTTGAGAAATAAATCCACACGGGATAGGAACACGGGCGTGTCCTGATATGTTCAGGTCGTGTGAGCTACACGGGCCTTCAACATGGCCATGTTAAGAGGACACATGGGCGTGTCGCCCTTCCACACGGGTGTGTGCCCCTGTTTGCATTGAAATTTTTCAAAGTTTTCTAAAGTGTTTAGAGCTATGGTTTAGTCGATTCTTGTACTAACCTAGCATGAGTACGAGTCTAGCTATACATTCCATATATGTGATATGATAGTGTAACGACTCCTAACAAATTTAAATTATATTTTCATATAGTAAATGGATCCCGACGGAGCATTGGCAGATGATGTAGAGAGTACTACGTCGGCTCCCGCTGAGGGGACCACGCTAGTCGAGAGTGAGCCCGTGATATAGAGTCAGGGCGAAGGGGCTAGAGAAGCCTACCTTCATATGATAGATGCTTGGTATTCGAAGTTTGTTCGTGCAAATCTGAACACTCCACCTCTTCCACCCCCTCCAATCCCCCAGTTTGCCTTGTAGCTCCCCAAGTGGTGGAGATGTTAAGAAGGGAAAAACCTCCAGTTGACAGAATTTGAAGGTAGGGGCCAAGAAATTTAGAGCGAATATAGATGATGATCCAAATAGGGCAGAGTTCTGGCTACAAAATACTATTAGGGTATTTGGTGAATTGTCTTGCACTTCTGCGAGACTCAGCCTACCAATGGTAGAACACCCTTGTGTCGGTTGTACAAATGGAAAGGATTACATGAGAGTTTTTCCAAGAGGAATTCCGAAAGAAGTATATTAGTCAGAGTTTTATAGACCAGAAGAGGAAAGAATTTCTAGAATTGAAGCAGGGCTAAATGACAGTAACAAAGTATGAGCGTGAGTTCATGAGGCTCAGCAAATACGCTAGGAATGCGTATCTACCAAAGCCATCATATGCAAGAGATTTAAGGATTGATTGAACGAAGACATTCGATTATTAGTTGGAATCTTAGAGTTAAGGGAGTTTGTGGTGCTTGTTGAGAGAGCTTGTAAGGTAGAAGAGTTGGTCAAGGAGAAGAGAAAAGCTAATAACGAGTCTCATGACTCAAAGAAAATACAAATGGGAAGATCATTTCAAACCTCATCCAAGAGATTGAGAGAGTTTCCTACTCGATCAAATGCGTTAGTAGGATTCTCGAGCAGAAATAAGAATAAGCAGTATATAGTGTCCAAAGCTCAAAACACTTCTATCACGATTGTTGGTAGTGCTCGACCGAATAAACCAGAATGTTCTCAGTGCGGTAGACATCATTTCGGTGAGTGTCGAGGAAATAAAAGAGGCTGTTTCAAATATGGGTCGCTAGACCATTTTATTCGTAGTTGTCCCAAGATAGTCGAGAAAGATAGAGATCAAGGTGTGAGATTGGGTAACGCTCCTTCTAGGAGTAAACCACAAAAGAACCCGTGAAATGGGGCTAGTAGTAGAGGTGCGCCTAGAGATTCCACCATTAGGTCCGAGGGCTGTGCGCCTGCAAGGACTTATGTCATTCGCGCTCGCGAAGAGGCATCGTCATCGGATGTGATTACGGGTACTTTTTCTCTTCAAGATATTTCTGTTGTTGCTTTGATTGATCTGGGGTCTACCCATTCATATGCTTATGTGAAATTGGTGTCTAGCATGAATATGTCTGTTGAGTCTACAGAATTTGTGATAAAAGTGTCAAACTCGTTAGGCAAGCATGTGATAGTTGACAAAGTGTGTAGAAATTGTCCCTTAATGATTAGAGGTCATTATTTTCCGGCTAACCTCATGCTACTACTGTTTGATGAATTTGACCTAATTCTTGGCATGGATTGGTTGACTATTCATAACGTGTTAGTAAACTGTGGTAGTAAGTTTATTGAACTGAAATGTGAAAATGGGTATATTATTCAGGTTGAATTAGGTGAACCGAATAGCTTACCTATACTGATTTCTTCTATGACTGTTGATAAATACATGAAAAAAGGGTATGAGTCCTATCTTACATTTGTGTTGAATACCCAAGAGTCGAAAATAAAGATTGAGTCAGTGCGTTGTAGGAAAGCCAGTGCCCCCAAGGCACAGCAGAAAAATAAAATTTCGGCAATCCAAACCTTGGATCCATGTGCGAGGAACGAATCAGGAAAAAAACTATGATAATGGTTTCGAAATTACCAAAACTTCAATCTAAGTAGACAGTGATGCCTCGAAAATGAGAATCCAGAACCACTATCGAACCAAGTCGTAACTTTTCAGATGCCGACCTCTACGTAGTCCACCCAATTGACAATAACCGAAAGAAATCCCCAAAATTATTTTTGAGAGATTGTTTGCTTGACGGTTGCTAGATCATAAAACTAGGTTTTCGGGGTTTTATTTATATCTATAACTCCCCTTTTAATTGGTATATTTAAAATAAATAAATATAATAATGTTTTAACCGAAAATTATAATTACATTAATTATAATAAAGATTTTGGTAAACTATATTTATTTAAATTTATATACGAACCAAATTCATATATTAATAGAATTATGTTCTCATTATGTGTACAACATTCTTGTACATATAATATGATCAATATTTGATTGCCCAATTAAATTAATTCTATAATTAATTTAATTCATGTGACAACCAAACACAATACCAACTATGTTTTATTCCGATCATCTCAACCATATTGTGTGACCTTGTAGGCTCTTGTAACGTTAGCAGTAATAATAGAACGATTCTAATGTTACATATAATGAGTGGCATCTAGCAATTCATCATTGCTACCTAAGTTACAAGAAGTCATGATTCGACATAACCTTTTGTGATTTACCTTTCATGCATTAATCCTTAAGTCCTTTATCTCTAGAATGAACACAAGTCATGGAATAGTCACACTTGCATAGTCCATCTCATGTTTATTGATATCTTGAGTAGACTATGATGTACAAATAGGTATGATATCTCATATCAACTTATTTGAGCATGGCCATGCATTTCTAGTCTCACTTAATCAAGTGGCCTAAAATATTACTCCCATTATGTAGGAGGGACTTATTCTATATTAATCAACCATATCCCTCTACATAGATTGTGGTATATACAACATCAGCCTTTATAGAACAACCAGTTACGGTGTACATTTGACTGTATCAAAATATACAACTCACGATGTTGGGATAATGATGATCTCAAGTCTGAGGATCATATACATATTAATCACTATGAGTAATGTCGTGACAATTACATAATAATCCAAGAAACATACTCATAGTGGGTCAGTCCAATATGTTGTTCTCTAACACACATATTCATGCATTGATTTTGACACTCCATATCAATGACAACTCTTTATCATCAATCAACTACATGTTAGTCTTAATGCATTATTGTTGTCCTAGTCAACAATAATACTTGACTAAGGATCTTTTAAGAACAATCATATTATTCTCAGGACATTATTATAAAACAGTTTATTCATACACACAGAAAAGAAACTGAAATAATAATGGAAATGCCTTATATTAATAAACATGGTAAATCAAGTATGCTATTACAACCATCTCATGATTGATCTTTAGGCATACTCTTACATGCCTATGGTATGTGAGTACCTGGATATGTTTCCGGAAGAGTTTCCTAGATTACCTCTAACTAGGGAAGTCGAGTTTGGTATTGAGTTGGTCCCTGGTACGACACCTATTTCAGTTACCCCGTATAGGATGGCACCGTTGGAGTTAAAAGAGTTGAAGGTTCAACTACAAGAGTTAATGGATAAGGGTTTTGCGAGACCGAGCTATTCTCCGTGGGGTGCTCCGGTACTTTTTGTGAAGAAGAAAGACGGGTCGATGAGGTTATGTATAGATTACAGACAGCTCAACAAGGTGACTGTGAAGAACAAGTATCCTTTGCCAAGGATCGACGATCTGTTTGACCAATTGAAAGGAGCCACAGTGTTTTCTAAGATAGACTTAAGGTCCGATTATTACCAGCAAAGAGTTAAGGAGCAAAATGTATCGAAAACTGCATTTCAGATGAGGTACGGGCACTATGAGTTCCTTGTCATGCCCTTTGGCTTAACAATTGCTCCCGTTGTGTTTATGGATTTAATGAATCATATTTTTCGGCCGTACTTCGATAAGTTCATTGTTGTTTTTATCGATGATATTTATTCTCGTGATGAGATTGAGCACGTGGAGCATTTGAGAACTGTTTTGCAGACTTTAAGAGATAAGAAATTGTATGCCAAGTTTAGAAAAAATGAGTTTTGGCTCCGAGAGGTCAGATTCTTAGGACACATCGTGTCGAGTGATGGTCGAGTAAGATCTCAACTATTGTTGAGTGGAAACCACCGAGGAATGTATTAGAGATTAGAAGCTTTCTAGGCTTAACGAGTTACTACAGATGATTCGTTAAAGGATTCTCCATGATTGCTACTCTGATGACGAGGTTGCTACAGAAAGATGTCAAGTTCGAATGGGCGGAAAAATGCCAATAGAGTTTCGAGAAACTGAATGCGTTATTGACTGAATATCCAATTTTTGTGCAACTGGAACCAGGAAAAGAATTCGTAGTGTATAGCGACGCATCCTTGAATGGATTGGGATGCGTGCTCATGCAAGAAGGCAAGGTAATAGCATATGCCTCGAGACAACTGAAGATGCATGAGAAAAACTATCCGACTCACGACTTAGAGTTAGCCACCATAGTGTTCACACTAAGATTTGGAGACACCATTTGTATGGCAAGGTAATAGCATATGCCTTAAGACAACTGAAGTCGCATGAGAAAAACTATCCGACTCACGACTTAGAGTTAGCCGCTATAGTGTTCACACTGAAGATTTGGAGACACCATTTGCATGGCGAGAGATGTCGAGTATTCACTGACCATAAAAGTCTAAAGTATTTGATGACTCAAAAGGAATTGAACCTTCGCCAACAGAGATGGCTAGAGCTCATAAAAGACTACAAACTGGTGATCGACTATCAGCCAGGGAAGGTGAACATGGTCACCGATGCTTTGAGTAGGAAGTCATTGTTTGCCTTGAGGGCTATGAACACTCAGTTGTTAGTAATTGATGATGGTTCGATTTTAGCCGAGTTGAGAGCGAAGTTAATGTTTTTGCGAGAGATCTACGAAGCTCAGAAAGGTGATAAAGAATTGTAAGCTAAGATAACTCAGTGGGAGACGGGTATAGAATCAAACTTTTAGATTGGTTTAGATGGTTGTCTAATGTTTCGAGATAGAATTTGTGTACCCAAAGACGGTGAGCTTATTCGGAAAATTTTGCATGAGGCACATAGCAGTTGTATGTCTATCCATCCAGGTAGTGTGAAAATGTACAACGACTTGAAGAAAATGTATTGGTGGTCGGGAATGAAGAGGGATGTTTCAGAGTTTGTCTCTAAGTGCCTAATTTCTCAGTAAGTGAAAGCCGAACACCAAGTACTTTCGGGTTTACTTCAGCTTGTGATGGTTCCCAAATGGAAATGGGACCGTATTACTATAGATTTCGTGTCCAGGTTGCGTTGGACGCTAAGGAAGAAAGATGCCGTATGGGTTGTGGTTTATAAACTAACAAAGTCAGCTCATTTTATATCGATGTGTATGGATTATCCGCCTGAAAAATTGGCTAATTTATATGTATCTAAAATTGTGAGACTCCACGGAGTGCCCTTGTCGATTATTTCGAATAGAGATCCGAGGTTTACCTTGCAATTTTGGAAAAAGTTACGAGAAGCTTTGGGGACAAAGTTGAATTTTAGCATGGGTTTCCATCAGCAAACTGACGGCCAGTCAGAGAGAGTAATTTAGATTCTTGAAGACATGTTGCGATGTTGTGTCCTTGAATCCCAAGGCAGTTGGGAAAGTATTTACCGTTGGTAGAGTTTGCCTACAACAATAGCTATCAGTCGAGTTTGAAAATGGCGCCTTATGTGGCTTTGTATGGGCGTAAGTGCTGAACGCCCTTGTATTGGACCAAACTCAGAGAAAATCAGATTCATGGGGTTGACTTAGTCAAAGCGACTGAAGAGAAAGTAAAGGTAATTCGTGACTGTTTGAAGGCCACTTCAGATAGACAGAAATCCTACGCGAATTTGAAATGAAAAGAAATTGAGTTTCAAGTCGGTGATAGGGTATTTTTGAAGGTATCCCCGTGGAAGAAAGTCCTTAGATTCGGTAAGAAAGGAAAATTAAGTCCACGTTTCATTGGACCTTATGAGGTGACTGGGAGAATTGGACCGGTAGCTTATCGACTAGCCTTGACATCCGAGTTAGAGAAGATCCACAATGTTTTCCATGTGTCGATGTTGCACTGTTACTATTCTGACCCTTTGCATGTTCTTTCACCCACAAAGGTTGAGATTCAATCAGAGATGACTTATGGCGAAGAGCCGATTAAAATCTTGGCCCGAGAGGTCAAGCAATTGAGAAATAAAAGTATAGCACTTGTGAAAGTACTATGGCATAGACATGGGGTTGAAGAGGCCACATGGGAGCCCGAAGAGACTATGAGAGATCAATACCCAAACCTTTTCACTGTTAAAATTTTCGGGTATGAAAATTCGTAAGGGGAGAGAATTATAACAGCTCAATTTTGGGGCTAGTCAGAACAGTGGTTTCGGAACCACTAATCTAAGGCTGGAGAAATTATTTTTAATATTATTTTATGTGTTAAAGCATGATTATATGAGTGCATGAAAATTTTGGTGAACTAATTTTAGCAATTGTTTGCTTAATTTCGAAAAAGGACTAAATCGCATAAAGTGCGAAAGATTTGTTTTACTAGCTGAAAGTGTTAAATGGCTATGAAACATTAAATTAGAGGTCCTTAGTGAGTAAATAGACCACAAATTTATTAGTGGCTGGACATGGAGCCTTAATTCATAGAATGGTCAAATGTTAGGTGACTTAATTGATAATAAAATATTAACCTAAAAGGCTAACTATCATCTTTTTCATTTTCCTTTCTCCTCCACTGAAAATTTTAGCAAAGAGGGGAGTTTTGAGAGCTCAAAATTTCAGCAACTTCTATCCCTTGCAAGTAAGTGATTTTGATGGTCATTTTTGTTGATTTTTGTGCTTTTGGAATCCTTATAGCTTAATCTAGTTAATGAGGGGACTATTTTGCAAAATGGTTGATAGTCTAGAGATTTACCATGAGAGGATTTGTGATGTTTGCTGAGTATTTATGGAAGAAAATGAATCATGGTTGTTAAATAAACAACTTTAGTGAAAGGGGTTTTCATGAAAACATCTAAAAGGACCATTTTGTGAAGTTTATAAAATAGGTTGTAAATGTGTGAAATAATTGAAAATTTTGAGTTGCTATAAGAGTAATAAAGGTTCGGCTAGGCTTGTTAAAAGATAAAATTTTATTAAAATCGTTTTACGAGCCTAGGGGCAAAATCGTAACTTTGTGAAAGTCTAGGGGCAAAACGGTTATTTTACCAAAGTAGGAATTTTGGAATGTCTTGATTAACGTGATGATTGAATAAATAAATTTTGTCATTATAGATCATGAAATACGGAATTTGAACTTATACTTGGGGAAAACCAAGCTAGTGGACTAAATCAAACTAGTCGCCCATATTTGGCAACCCAGGTAAGTTCGTGTGTAAATAATGTACTTTATATTATGCCATTAATAATCGATGTTGAATGAGTTGTTTAATTAATGTTACAAATATGTCCAAAGAGACTTGATGTAGTAAAAACTTCCAGTTGAACCTTAGGAATAGATTGGATATCCATGCCATGATAATTGGGTGATATGTGTGCTAGTGTAAGACCATGTCTAGGACATGGCATCGACCATATTATGAGAGCTAGTGCAAGACCATGTCTGGGACATGGCATCGACATTGATATATGTGTTAGTGTAAGACCATGTCTGGGACATGACATTGGCCACATTATGAGAGCCAGTGTAAGACCATGCTTGGAACATGGCATCGACGTTGATATGTCTACTAGTGTAAGACCATGTCTGGGACATGGCATCGGCATTGAGACGAGAGCTAGTGTAAGACCATGTCTGAGATATGGCATCGACAATTTACCCTCTTGTGTGAGGCTTATTGGGTATCCTTTAGTATTCCAAATGGTTCCACGAGTTATTTTAAGCTTTTGATAAAGATATGAAAGGATATAATCATGTTGTGAGTGGTACATGTTCTTACTCAAAACTCATGAGATATGAGCTTAGTTATGATGCCTTAATGGTAAGGATGAAATTGAGTAAGTTCTATCTATGAGAATGATTGTGGGGATGATCTTGAAATCTTTGGCTTATACTTGTGATGTGTAAATATGTAGTAAATCTACCATTGTTAAATCAAAAATGTTGTGCTGGTTTATAATATGCTATGTGTTTAAAAATGCATGGTTGATGTTGTTACTTATTTGCATGTAACTTACTAAGTTTTATGCTTACTCCCTTTCCTTTCCATTTTCTTATAGCATCACCAAGCCAACTCGGGGATTAAAAGAAGTTGGAGGCTCGATCACACTAGCACTCAAAATATTTGGTATAGTTAGATTTATCATTTTGAGTATGGCATGTACAGGGACTTGGTCTTTCTGCTAAGTGTCATATTGTTTTAGCCAAATATGTTGGCTTGTCATGAAGGTTGATTCATTTTGTATAAAGTCATAGATGATGGCTAATATTTATTATTGCTAAATGCATTTGATGAGGATTTCCATGGATGTGGTTATTGCATGGCTCATATTGACAAGTAGGAGATGTTGTATGTGATAGAAAATAGCTTAGAATAGATGTGTGGATGTTTGGTTGTAGCTATTTTGGTTATGTGTTTATGCTTGGATTAAAGATGTTTGATCTTGTGTAGGTTGGTGCAAGTAAGGGTGGCAAAAAGGCTTGGTAGATAGCCTTGTTTTTGTCCACACGGGTAGACACATGGGCGTGTTTAGGCCGTGTATGACACACGATTTGCCCCATAGGCGTGTAGTTAGGCCGTGTGTACCCTGCACCTAAATTTGGCAAAACAGAATGCCAAGTAGTAACCTTACAGGCGGAGACATGGTCGTGTGTCTCAACTGTGTAGAGGACACAGCCATAGTACATGGGCATGTGCCCAGGCCATGTGAAGTCTGCACCTTAAATGCGAAATTAAATTCGCCACACCACCTAGCACATGGGCGTGTGCCTTGGCCGTGTGCCCCTAAATGGTTGATGACGTCTGAAATAGAATGTTAAGGTTTTAATACACAGGCTAAGACACGGGCGTGTCATGGCCGTGTGAGGGATACGAGCCATGGACACGGGCATGTGCCAGGCTGTGTGAAAACCCCTGTAGGTTCGAATTGAGAAATAAATCCACACGGGATAGGGACACGGGCGTGTCCCGATAGGTTCTGGCTGTGTGAATTACACGGGCATTCAACATGGCCATGTTAAGAGGATACACGGGCGTGTAGCCCTTCCACACGGGCGTGTGCCCCTGTTTGCATTGAAATTTTTCAAAGTTTTCTAAAGTGTTCAGTTTATTCCCGAACCGTTTCCAAAGCGTGTTTTAGGCCTTATAGGTCCATGTTAGGGACGTTAAGAGGAAGTTTGAAAGTTTTAAATTTGAACGAAATTTTATGACCCGAAAATGTTTGAATGCATGTGTTAAGCCCAGTAACGCCTTGTACCCTATCCTGGCATAGGATACGGGTAAAGGGTCTTACACAGATTGACCGAGCTTCCGCCATACTGACCCAATCGAGACTATGTGTTACCTAAAATTCAGTCAGCAAAAAATTGAGTTGAGAACTCAATGTGTAACCGAAATAGGTTCAACTGAAAGCACAATCATAATAATGAATTCTTGAATCTTATATGTCAGTTAGAATCAAAGAATATCCAGCACCGATTTAACGTATCAGTTATGTGTTAAAACAATTTCAGTTCATATACAGTACAGATAAAAAAATATAGTTATTTCTACCCCCATCCGCTACACACCATCTCCGACCATCCTAGCACACCTTTAAGGGCATTTAGTACCCATCCCGCCCTACACACCAAATAGTGTCGGTCCAACGCGTTCAATGAGATGCAAACTAGCTGCCCAATCGAGATGCAATAAAACTCAAAATTCAAATATAATCTTGGCTTAGCCACTCAATCAGAACAGATCACTTTCTTCTTTACAAAATTCTCATTCCATCCCATGCAAATGCAGATTACAGATATCAAGAATGTATACACAGTCATTCAGATTCAATTTACATCGATATACTCAATACCTCAGTCTCATATCATCAGACAACATTCATATGGTCAAATTAAGATCATAAGTACACTACAGAAAGCCTAAGTTTGCATTAGACAACACTTACAGCCTCAGAGATAAGTTTCAAATCTAACCCACATGCCCGTGGGGTTCCACACGGCTTGGCACACGCCCATGTGGCTACCCGTGTGCTGCATACGGCCTAACACACGCCAATGTCTCTGGCCTATATGGTCTCCAAATCGCAAACAGTAAATCACACAACTTGGACACACTTTCGTGTCTCTAACCCATGTGGTTTCTAATTCACAAATAGTGAGTCACATGGCCTAGACACACACATGTGTCTCTTGCTCGTGTGATCCTTAACTTGTAATCAATGAGTTACATGGCCTGGATACATGCCCGTGTAAACCTTGCACTAACATGCCCACACACGGCTTGGACACACGCTCGTGTCCTATGCCCGTGTGGCTCGTATTTGATAGATATGTGGTACATGGCCTAACACACAGCCTGTCACACTGCCTACCATATGGCCTAGTATACGGCCATGTGGTGTCGACAGCCATGTTTTTCGTCATCTGAAATTCGCAAAAATTGAGGTTTTTGGTCCACAGCTGAAGTAATTTTAAAGCAGGAATGACATAAAAGATTTCTAAAGCCTAAAATGACTATCGAAACACTCAATCAACCAATTTTATCAACAATAATGCACAATTATATGCAAAATACTTATGTTGAAAGTTTCGATAGGAAACCTTCAACAAAATCAACACTTACCGAAGGTTCATCAACGATTAATCAAATTAACGTGCTGAGGTTTGCGACTTCCAACACCTATTCCTAAATAAGGAAAGCAAAATCGTTTAACTAAGAGAATTCACCATTAGCACGAAATTATCTCGACAACGCAAAACCATTGTTTCTTAGAATTTTCGACAGAATTACGCAATTAACTTTCAATTGATATAACAGAAAACATACTTACCCGACCTGAACAACAAATCAGAACAAGAAACCCAACGATTGATAAAAGAAAAGGAAAAGAAACATGAAAAATGAAGAAAAAGAAAAAAAGAAGAAGAAGAAGACAATATACAGAAGCTTAACCGGTAAACCAGCAAGCTCATTCTTGTCATAGATTTACACAGAATTAGATTTAAGTCAACGATCTAAGAGCAGGGACTACTTAAAAATTGAATTAACAAAACTTCTAAAAACGCAACTCGAACTCCCGACCTCGAACACATAAGCAAAGTAAAGAACCATAGATATTAGAACTTAATTACACTAAAACCCAACACTTAAATACTTAAATTTTGTGGGCATTACATCCAAACTTATTCTGAGCCAAAATCCCTAAATTACCCTCGAAACTTCTAAGCCCAATTTTGGGGTGTGACATGTCATAAATTAAAAAAAATTAATTATTTATTGTACATAGAAAACTTTCAATCGCTAAATATATACTAATATAAACAATATTTTAGATTGATATTGTAAATATTGGATTTATTCAAAATTTTACATGTATGTCAAGTACAAATATCTTATTAAATTCAAAGGTTGGATTATTAATGTAACACCCCTTACCCATACCCAAGACTGGGATAAAGTACGAGGCATTACCAGACACATACTCAGACATTTCAGAAATTACAGGTTATAAAATTTCACTCTAATTTAAAACCAATCAAACAACATCATAGTGTCCCTATTATGGACCTATAAGGTCCAAAACATACATTAAATCGATCTGGGACTAAATCAAAATTTATAGAAAATTTTAGTAAAGTTCCTAGGGTTATGCCTCACACGCCCATGTGGAGGCAAGCACACGCTCGTGTGCTTGGTAACACGCCTGTGTCCCTCACCCATGTTGAATTATTGGATTTATTTTTCATTTCGAACCTACAGAGGTTTTCACACGGCCAAGCACACGCCCGTGTCTCTAGCCCGTGTCCTTCACATGGCCTAGACACGTCCGTGTCATCGCCCGTGTCTAAAAACTTAGACATTCTGTTTATGATGCCATCATTCATTTTGAGGCACACTGCCAAGGCACACGCCCGTGTGCTAGGCCGTGTCCTCCACACGGTTGATACACATGGCTATGTCTCTGCCCGTGTGTTTACTACCATGCAATCTGACCTAAAATTTTAGGTGTAGGGGACACACGACCAGGCAACACGCCCATGGGGGCTGACCATGTGTCACACACGACATAGACACATGCCCGTGTGTCTACCCATGTGGACCTTTTTAGGGCTGTTTTCCAAGCCTTTGGTCACCCTCTAACATCCATACACACTTATAGACTTTAATGGTATTTAAACAACCTTGGCATAACTCATTGCATGTTAGCCTCATCTCATCGAATTAGTACATGCTAAATTTATCCTTTCCATATGAGGGATTAACATCGTACATTTTACATTTAGGCCATATTATAATCATATACCATTACATGCTATGTCCACTTTCAAATTATTAGACCCCATTTCAAGCATCTATCCATGATAAACCTCATCATCATATCTCATGAAATATTTAAAACATAAACATGCATCATTAGTAGGTTTACAACCTACATCAATATGAGCCATATCTCATGGCCATATACAAAAGAATAGGTATACCATTTAAGCCCTTACATTGGCTAGCCAAATTACACATACAACAAAATAACCAAAAACCTTATACATGCCATTAAACAAAATAAAAGTATCTATATACCAAAGCGAAACAAGTCGATAGTGTGTTGATTCTCCAACTGTCTTCCAATCTTCACGAGGCCGTGAGCTCCGTAAGATAGGGAAAATGGAAGGGGGTAAGCATTTACATGCTTAGTAAGTTTGGATAACGGGAAGGTAAACTTACCAGTTATTTAGCATACAACCATATTAGTCATACATTCTAACAAGTACATGATAGTTTCCTATCACATGCACTCAAATCATCAAGTTAGTCTCATGTCAAAATATTACAATGTTAATCTAGATGAGCTCATCAATTCAAGAATTTCCATTCTCATTTCTCATTTTAATCCTGTTGAATTTCTCAAAAATCTCGATGGATAGCCCGTTTACCGTCAAATCACACAAGTGATCATTTTCAAGCACGCACTCCTGCGAACCTCACATCTTACGACGGGATTAACAGTTCAGGCTAAATGCCCCATAGTATAAACTCATGGAGTGATGTCAAGATTACCAGTCCAGGCTAAATCCCTTGTAATGACAAATACTCTTAATGAGCTCGGATCTGAATTACCAGACCAGGCTAAATTCACACCCTAAACGGATTACCCGTCCGGGCTAAATCCTTAATGCACCCATATTCTTCGAGAGGCTAGATCACTTTAGGAACACCTGTCCAGGCTAGATCCTTTCTATACCGAGATCAACGGATTACCCGTCTGGGCTAAATCATTTTTTACAACACATGCAAGATCTTGTATCATGTAAGAATAGCATATCTATCAAATAACCCTTTTTATTCAACCGAGACATTTTACCATATCATCAATTTTCATGAATTATTTACATTGTAAATCACCATTTAAAATCATACAGGAATATACACTTTTAATATATTTAAATAGTCTACATTCGAGTTATATGAACTTACCTAATAGTCGTTTCAGATTTGTATTTTGGTTATTTTGAAACATTTTGTTTTCCACGGTCGACCTCCGGAATTGGTTCCTCGGAGTCTATATCAACAAAAATAAATCATTAATACCTTACATTATTCAATTTCGGCTAAAACTCACCCTAGGATAAAATGACCATTTTGCCCTTAACCTTTCACATTTTTACATATTAATCCTTAGGCTTGTATGATGAAATGCATGAAAGTCCTTGGATACCCAAGCCTAGTCGAATATTTTTGATACTTATAGCAGCCCACAATTTTCCCTCATTTCACATTTTTCTACCCATTTTTACAACTTCTACAAAATGGTCCTTTAAGCCATTTCCATGAAAACTACTTAGTAAAAGTTGTTTACCATCCTTTAAACTTTCATATTCCTCCAAAAATCATCAAAACAGAAGCATCTCATGTATGAGTAATTTTCTAAACATGAACCCTAGCTTGAGATATGGGTAGAAATAGAAAGAGTATACTTCAAAGATCTCAAAAATATAAAGATCATTAAAAATGGGGCTAGGATTGACTAACTATCAAGCTTGAAATATTGAAAACCCTAGCTATGGAGAACATGCAAATTTCGGCAGCTATGGAGAAGAAAATGGCTGATTTTTGCTTGATTTTTCCCTTTTTATTACATTAATTAACCAAATGACCAAAATGTCCTTCCTTACTAACCTTTCTAAATTTTCCATGCATGCCCATTTTTGTCCAAAAATTTAGAAATTGGGAAAATTCTCTTTAAGGACCTCTAATTACTAATTTAAAGCAATTTCATACAAATTTCTTCAAGAACCCAAGTTTTGCAATTTATTCAATTTGGTCCCTAATTTCTAATTGGGCACTTTACACATAGAATTTCTTCATGAAACTTTAACACATGCTTATTTTCATATCCTAGACCTCATAAAAATCATAAAATAAATATTTTAAAGTCAAATTTGTGGTTTCGAAACCACTATTCTGACTAGACCCTATATCAGGATGTTACAATTAAAATATTAATTATATAAAAAGTTATTGAAAAGTGTAAAACCACTTAAGTTTTACACCGATGTAAGTGAATCCCTCCCATTTATCTTTATATATTTTATATAAAATCAATGAAAACTTACACAAAATGAGATTTAAATTTAAGACTTAACAAATTTTAAATCTTAAATTCCATCATTTCAACTAAAACTTTATTTATAATTTATAAAAACTTTAGATAAACTCCTTTTTTTAATAAAAAAAAACCTAATTGTTTAACTTTTCAAGTTAAATCTTTGTTTTATCAATGCTGACCTTTGGACTAGTTGCTAGTGCGACTTCTTCAACATTATTCATTGATTTTTTTTTTAAATTTCAGATTGTGGTGTTTGCTTACACTTTCATGGTTTTCGTTTTGTTTACTCTATTTTTTTAAAAAAGAGTAATATACAAAAATAGTCACTTTTGTTTGCCTCAGGTTACATTTTAGTCACTTATGTTTGAAATGTTACGTTTTAGTCACTTATGTTATTATTTTGTTACGAAGTGATTACTCTACCGTTAAGTTCTGTTATCTCTCTAACGGTAATCCTACGTGATAGTCCAACTAGATTTTAAGTGCCAACTTAGATTTCTAAATGGGATGAAAATAGATTTTTAATTAAAAAATTTAATTAATTAAAAATTTTAAACCTAAACCTTAATTAAAAAAACTGTTCATATTCTCTTTTTAATTTTTCTTCCATCTCTTCTTTTTTTCAATGGGTTTTTTTTTTCTCATTTGACTGGAAAAACTATTATTAAGATCAAAATAGTTGAAACCAAATTGACTGCTTCATAAAGATAGATTCAATGGGGGGTTCAGACATGTCTTCTTTGTATTCCTCTATCTCTTTTATTAAATACTAAAAACAAAAGATTAGATTTTTTATTGTTTAATGAAAACCCTAAATTAAAATTCTTGATATTTTCTTCTACTTTTTGAAATTATTTGTAAACATGTATTTTATTTTGCATCAGTAAACATCCCATAAAATGCAACTAGAAACATGTTTTCATGAACATGTTTCATTCAAGCTAATTTTAAAATTTTCAGAAAAGAGCTGTTACTTTCACTGTTCTTGTTCCTAATTATTATATTCTCTAGTTCTTTTACAGTTCTTGAATAATTGGTTTCTCAATCAAATTTTTTCTGGTCTGAATCAACTTGTATGTTCACAATCTCTTTGTGGGTATTCCAGATTATTCTTTCTTATTGTTGATTTCAACTATTTTGATCTTAATAATAGTTTTTTCAATCAAATGAAAAAAAAACTCATTGAAAAAAATAAGAGACAGAAGAAAAATTAAAAAGAGGAGATGAACAGTTTTTTTAGTTAAGTTTTAGGTTTGAAAATTTTAATTAATTAAAATTTTTTAATTAAAAATTTATTTTCATCCAATTTAGAAATCCAAGTTAGCACCTAAAATCTAGTTGGACTGCCACCTAGGATTATCGTTAGAGAGATAACAGAACTTAATGGTAGGATGATCACTTCGTAACAAAATAATAACATAAGTGACTAAAATGTAACATTTTAAATATAAGTGACTAAAATATAACCTGAGGCAGATAAAAGTGACTATTTTTGTAAATTACCCTTTAAAAAAAGTAGTAACAATTTTAGTTTTTAATTGGCTTTATTCATGTTTTAGCTTTCCAAACTTTCTCATTTTCTCATATAGGTACCTAATTTTATTTTTCCCATATAAATACTTGAACTTTAACTAAATTTTTTTAGTCCAAATGGTTAACCCCGTTTAGAAAATAATTCTCAAACCAATTTGACTTTGGCACGGGCGCTATACAGGTGAAAACGAAATAAAATTAAGTAATATTGTTAAAATGATAGAAATAAAATGAAATTAATAAAAAAAATAGTAGCACTCAATAACAACAATATCCTGAAAAACTTTTGTTCCTGTTTTATCAAAATTTTTGTTCTTGGATGATACCATCATGGCGAGGCTAGGATTTCATTTTCAATAGTTTGATAAATGTAATGCCTCTCTTATTTATTTTTGATTTATTTTTAAATTATTCTAATGTTGCAATATTGTTAAATTGTATTTATCTATTTTAGGAATTTTTGCAAATGTCTTATTTGTCATGTATGCTATGTATTATGTTTATATATTCTTATTACTAGTGATTCCTATTAATAGTATTTTCTTAAAATATTTTTATAAAATTTTAATAAATATATTTATTATATAAATTTTTTTATTCATATTTTAGGCATTATTTGACAACTTATTGAAAAAAAATAAATCAATTGAGAATTAATATTTTCAGTGATTTTAATTTTTAAACACATTTGATAATCTATAATAAAAAGCGACTAATAGAATTTATTGAAACTACTTATCACTTAATATAATTTTTTTTAATTTAATTTAATTTCTTTTAACACCATCCTTTAAATATTTCACATATAAATTTTAAAAATTACGTTAATCAATCAATTTATTCATATTCAATACTTAATTTTTAAAAAATATATCAAACAAATTTTATAATTTAAATTTAATATTTAAAATTTCAACACTTAAGTTATGTTTGATAAACTGAAAAATTAAGTGCTGAAGAAATAAGTGTGGAAAAAATAATTACTGAAAAATTAAGTGTCGAATTTAAGTTATAAAATTTATTTGGTATATTATGTAAAGTTAAAGATGGAATATAATTAGATTGTTTGATAAATGATAATATAATCTTAAATGAAATAAAATACAATAAAATAAAATAGAAACAATTGAATTTATTATCTATTAAGTGATAAGAATGTCCCTACCTACTTATCAGTTTTTTACACTTTTCTATAGAACAAATTCTATCTAATAATTTTTACATGTTTAAAAAATTAAGTTCCTGAAAATATTAATTTTCAGTTGATTCAATTTTTTTAACACTTTATTAAACAAGGTCTTAATCTTTTTAGTTTACCAAACAACATTTACCTTCATCTATAATATATATATAAGTACGAGTTTGGAAAAACTTTTGTACCGATAAGAATTCTCTTTATTTTCATCATATTACTAAATTGACATTTAAAGAAATGAAAAAAATATGTCATAGTAGTTATATTAAAATAAAGGTTGCGATAATCATATAAATTTAAATTTATTATTTAAAAAAATATATATTTTAATAAAAAATTTGTGATACTGCGAGCTTATTTGACTTTTTAGTTTAATTTTGAAGGCTAAATTAATTAAATTAGTTTTGTGCATGTGTGTTGGTTTGTTATTATTATTGTTATAGTTTATTTAGAATAGGATTTTACGTTATTAAATTTTATTAGGATAGTTATTAAAATAGGATGATTATTATTAGTATTATTTTATATAAATATTTTTATTATTTTATTATTACTTTTTAGGATAATTTAGATTAATTTTAGATAAATAGTTTTTATTTTATTTTTTTTTATTTTATCTTATAGTTTGGTTAAATCATTAAGTTCTCTTAAGGTTTTCTACTGGGAAGTTAATTTGCATGAGAAATGGGCAAAAAGAAAAAGAAAACACAGAAAATCCTATTCAAAACTGGAGGTCCTTAACTCACAATTTTCCCTTTTCTCTTTTTCCATCATTTTTTGTTGTTGTTGTTATTGTTTTGTCTTAAATTTTTCTTTTTTAGCTAACTATTATCCAATAATCTTTTGAAGTTTTCGTCGCAAGCAATCGAAGTGCTTTAAGTTCTTTGATGAAGGAAAATGCTAATATAAAAAAATAATAATTCAAATGTCTTTTTTTTTTCAATTTAATTGAACTTTGAAAATTCAATTTAAATATGAGCTTCTCATTTTAATTCTTCTTTACTTTTTAAAATATCAATTTTAATCCTTCAAATTTTTTTGAAACTCTAAAAATTTTCAAATTGTAAAAGTGCTCACCATATCACTTTGTTTCCCATATTGTGGTTAATTTTAAGATTTCATATTTTATATATCTTGGTAAAATCAATTTTATTTCCAATTTTTTATTGATGTATGTATATAATGTATATCGCTTTCTATGAATGTAAGATTGGTAGGATTAATATGTATAGTATAAATATGGTTTATTTATAATTGTCAATTTATAAAATGTATTTGATGTATTAAATTTATGTACGATATATAACTCTTATTTATGTAATGCATGATATATATATATATATATATATATATATATATATATAGATATACAACAATTATTTATAATGGTAAGTTCCTCTTTTGGATAATAAGCATGATAATTTCATGTATATTTTTACGAATGTCTTGAGGTTAATATTATTTTATGTATATTTTAATATACATTTATGCAACACCTTGTGTATATTCTTATGTATTATTTTATAACATTATTTGTATATTGTCATATGTATTTTTATGTACATTTTTCATGTATATAATTATGTATATTTTTCACTTATAAATTTGTGTATATAATTTCATTTGTAATTTGTGTATAATTTTTATCAAAAATTATAAAAATTATTTAAAAACTAAAAGAAACTATTATTTGTATATATTTTTATGTATAATTTCATTTGTAATTTAAATTTTTTTGGGTAAGATGTTTATATTGTATGAAACAAACACTCTTAAAACCGTTTTTTTTTTAAATTGTAGATATTTTTCGTATATATCATCAACTATTATTAAATTTATTGCATGTTGCTTTACATTTTTTTTATTTTTTTCAAATTAACATTATAGTTTACTTTCTTTTTTTTATTTAGTTTGCTTATTATTTTAAAACTAAAAGAAACTATCATTATGTTTGAATGATGAAAATTTTTTATTAGTATGATATTTGAATTACTAAAATAATTAATATATTTTAAATAATGATTATATGAAATAATGAAAATTTTTAAATATTATTAAAAATTTACCGATGTGTATGGTATTTGGAATTTTTTATTATATTTAAATTGTTAATATATAATAATTAGAATATTAAATAAAAAAATTGAATTAACAGTAATTAAAAAAAGAAGTAAGCATGATAGTGAATTGATTGAGGGTGTGGTCATCATTCACGGCTGATGAGGTGACCCAAATTTTATATATAATGTTTTGAGAAAGTAAAAACTAAGAAATTCAATCAATCCAATGAAGTGTAGGTAACCAAACAGAATAATCACGGCAGACCATTTGTTCATATGTCTAACTCCAATTTGGTACTTCATTTTTATTTTACGCTCTTTGACTTTGAATTTCAATATTTCACATGCCCTTTTAATTTATTAAATATTTAACTAAAGAAAATCAGACGCTGGAAATGTTTATTATGACCAATACAAACTAATTACTTTATTTTAATAAACTAGTGTAATTAAATCCCATGCTAACAATTTAACTGGTTTTTCTGCTACCTTAGCATGATATTGTTTGTCGCCTCTGGCATGAGTTATTAGGTCTTCTTGTTTTTGTCTAGTTTTGTTCCTTTTTGTTTATCAGTTTGCATTCGGCGCCTTAAGCTCTTTTACTCCTACAATTTGGAGAGAATTGATATCGTTTTCTGGCCATCAAACCTGCAATCAGGGAAGCCGAATTATCCCAATTGACACTTAATGAATAAGAAGAAGAAATTTTGCAGATCCAGGTAGATCCGAGCACGGAAAGAGAAGTGGGGGAGTTTCAACTAGTAGGATTCTTCGTAACAGCCAGTATAATCCACTTTCCAGCCATGAGAAGTACTATGGCAAACCTGTGGCATCCTGTTCGTGGGGTTCAAATTTCAAGATCTGGGAGAAAAAAGGTATCTTTTTCAGTTCTTTCATAATATGGACATGGAAAGGGTTTTGAAGGTTTCACCATGGACTTTTACTAATCATTTATTGGTGCTATACAAATTAAAAATGGGGGATGATCCATTAAGAGTACCATTAATTCTTACTCCTTTCTGGGTACAAATTCACGATATCCCAATTGGGTTGTTTTCTGAAAATGTAGCAACACAACTGGAAAATTTTATAGGGTTTTTTTAGAATATTATGGATCAAATTTGGGGAAAGAAAATCACAATTACATGAGAATAAGAGTACAGATTGATATTCGGCGCCCTTTGAAAAGAAAGAAACAGGTTATGTGTTGTGGGAGATGTTCGTATGTCAAATTTAAGTATGAACGTTTATCACTTTTCTGTTTCTATTGTGGACATTTGGGGCATAGCGACTCTTTTTGTGAGGCAAAAATGATGCTAGGGGTGGAAAGTGCTGAAATGGGGTGGGATTTATCATTAAGAGCACAATCTCGAAGAGCTGCATCAATGAATAGCATATGGCTACGAGAAGAAGATGTAGGAAAAAAGGAAGGCAGCTGGCAGGATAATAGGATTTTGGGATGTAGATCATGGGAGGGGACAAATAAAGAAAGAAGTGGGCAATTTATTGATCCACATTTGGGATTTAACATAGAAGGGGGAACGTCATCTCTTGATGAAAGGAGGGAGAAATATTGGCTGGATCAGAAGCAAACTGCCATGGAGCATGATTTAGAAGATGATATTTTAATAAGGGAGGAGGGGAAAAAGCATAATCGGGGGGAGATGGAAGATTCGATAAGAAATGAAGAAAGTGATAATGCAACAGCAAGGAGTAGAAGAACGTTTGATTTTAATCTTTTATCATCGGCGGCTGCCACAAGGCAAGCCGACCGGGCGCAATGAAAATCATAAGCTGGAATGTTCATGGTTTGGGGAGCCCACCAATGTTTCATAGACTTCGGCATTTTCTGAAGTCACATCATCCCCAAATTGTCTTCTTTATGGAGACAAAGCTTTGTAAAAGACAGATGGAATGAGTACGTAGAAGTTGTGGTTTTGTGAATGGTATTGAAGTTGATTCAGATGGTACGAGAGGCGGGCTGTGTTTAGCTTGGAGGAATGATGTTAATATTACACTCCAAAATTTTTCTAAAAGACATATTGATGTGGTAATTGAAGACAAAGAATTAGGAACCAATTGGAGATTTACAGGATTTTATGGATCCCCATACGCACAAGATTGGATCGATTCATGGGTTGTTTTGAAAAGTTTGATTTCTGATGTGGATATCCCTTGGTTGATTTGCGGAGACTTTAATGAAATTATGTATAGATTTGAGAAAAAAATTAGGGCTACCTAGAGATGAAAGAAGGATGGATTTGTTTCAAAAAACTTTGTAGGAATGTCAAATGAATGACATGGGTTTTTTTTTTGGAAATTGGTTCACTTGGGAGAGAGGTAATTTACCGGAGACAAATATAAAAGAACGATTGGATAGAGGTGCTGCTAACGTAGCATGGATTATTTTGTTCTCGATGGTGAAAGTTCAACACCTGGTACACTCTTTTTCAAACCACTGCCCTCTCTTAATTAATACAAGAATGAACGAAGGAAGGTTGAGGAATTGTACTTTCAAATTTGAAACTTGGTGGGCTTTGGAGGATTCTTTCCTTAATGAAGTTAAGGTTCTGTGGGAGAAATCTTCAGGGGATCTGTTACAGAAGATGGAGAATTTTAAAAAAAGGGTTGAAACAGTGGGCTGGGCAAATTCAAGCAAATAGGAAAATGAAAAAATAGGTTCTACTGGAAAAATTAGTTGAGCTAGCTGAAGCTGATAGAGATGATAAAAATTTAGCTGAATTGATTGACACAAAAATTCATTTAGATTTTGAGATTGAAAAAGATGAACGTTATTGGGAGTAGAGGGCCAGACAAAATTGGTTGAAATTTGGGGATAAAAATACAATATTTTTTCACAGTCAAGCGTCGCAGCGCCGAAGGACAAATTTTATTCATAGGTTGCAAAATGAATATGGGAGAGAAATGGAGGCCTTACAGGGAATTGAGGAGGCTACACGATCTTATTTTTTAAATTTGTTTTCTGCAGTGGAGAGGGGAAACTATGACCATTTGCTAACAAGAATTGATCTGTGTGTGCTTAAGGAAGACAATCGATAGCTTACAGCACCATACACAAAAGAGGAGATTCAAGAAGCAGTGTTTCCCATGGGACCTACAAAGGCACCAAGGGAAGATGGATTACCAGGCCTTTTTTATCAGAAATGCTGGCACATTATTGGAGAGGAAGTCACCTCCTTTTGTTTACAACTTTTGAATGGGGACATGGAGGTGAGTTCAATTAATTCTACTAATATAGCGCTCATTCTGAAAGTTTTCAATCCTTCTAATATGACGCAGTTTAGGCCAATTAGTTTATGCAATGTACTTTACAAAATTTTGGCTAAGGTAATCGCAAATCGGTTTAGAGGAGTTATTGAGAAATGTATTGATGGCGCACAGAGTGCCTTTGTGCTAGGACGATTAATATCAGACAATGTCTTATTAGCCTATGAAATATTGCATATGCTAAAACATAAGATATTGGGGAAGAGAGGATATATGATAGTTAAACTCGACATGAGTAAAGCATATGATAGGATCGAATTGAATTTCATAAGGGAGATAATGATACGAATGGGAATTGATCAAAAATGGATTGATGCTCTTATGAAATGTGTAACTACTGTTTCTTATTCAGTGATCATTAATGGGCAAATTGGAGAAAAGTTTCTACCTACAAGAGGTTTCAGACAGAGCGATCCTCTAAGCCCGTTCCTATTTCTTTTATGTGGAGAGGGTCTTTCGAGCTTATTAAGACTTGCAACAAATGAGAGGTTTTTCAAAGGTGTTAAGGTTAGTAGAAGCGGTCCATCGATTTCCCACCTTCTATTTGTCGATGATTGCATTTTATTTGAGGAGGCTACAACCGAAGGAGCAAACTTATTCAAGGACATCTTATGTGAATATAGATCGTGTTCGGGTCAATGCGTGAAATTCGACAAATCAACAGTATTTTTTAGTAGGAATACTACGGAGGAAGATAGAAGATTAGTTGTCAACTTACTGGGGGTTCGCAGCTCGAATGAACCAGAATGATACTAGGGTTGCCGAATATGGTGGGTCAGAGGAAAAAGGAATCTTTTCAAAATCTGAAGGATCGACTCAAAAAGCGGATTGATAATTGGAGTAATAGGTTCTTATCTCAGGGCGGAAAAGAAATTTTTATAAAGGCCATTCTTCAAGCTATACCTACTTATACGATGGCTTGTTTTTTTATTACCTAAACTTTATGTGATGAACTTGAAAGTATCATTGTGAGGTTCTGGTGGCAGAAGGGACATGGAAAAAAAAGTATTCATTGGTGCATTTGGAAAAACCTTTGTTTTTTGAAAGAAAATAGTGGATTAGGTTTTCTAAATTATGGTCAATTCAATATTGCGTTATTAGACAAACAAGGATGGCGTCTTATTAATTATCCAAATTCATTATTGGCCAGAGTTTTAAAAGCAAAATACTATCTGCGATCAAATTTTCTAAATGCAGAGTTGGGAAATTTACCTTCACTTACCTGGAAGAGTATTTAGGCTACAAAGGGACTTTTCCAAAGAGGGCTGTGCTGGAGAGTGGGCAGAGGGGATAACATTTCAATTTGGGACGATATTTGGGTTCAGGGGATCGAAAAAGTTGAAGGAAACATCAAACCAGAAAATGAGGAGTTACAGTCAGTTTCGAATCTCATTGACATTTCAAACAAAAAGTGAAAGACGGATTTGTTTTACAATACCTTTTCAGCAGAAATTGTGAAGAAAATTTTACAGGTCCCACTTGCAGAGATGGACCATGAAGATATTCAAGTCTGGAAAGGAGAACCGTCTAAAGAATTTTCAGTTCGCAGTGCCTAAAAACTATTACAATGGGCTAATCTGGATCCTAGTAATTTCTTAATACAAACCGAAACTACAGATTTCTACAAAAAATATGGGATTTACAGCTTCCTTCAGAAATCACTATAAGTATATGGAGAATCTCTTCGGATTTTATCCCTCATCTAGTTAATCTCAGATATAGAAGAGTTTTTGCAAGTGACAGATGTCCCCGTTGCCATTCTTGGGTTGAAGACAGTCCTCATATCTTTCATCAATGCCCTTTAACAATAGAAGTGTGGCATTTTTTACATCTATCTTGGGTCATGAACAATATGAATCAAACTATATGGAAGTGGCTAACCTGGGTTTTCAAGAGAGGAACTGCAGAATAATGTCGCCTTTTCTATATTGCTTTATGGCTAATCTGGTTTTCTAGAAATCAGCTCATTCACGAGAGGAAAAAAACGACAGGTAGAGAACTTGCTCAATGAATACAGGGGTATATGGCAGAAAATAAAGGGGTGAGAGACACTCAGAATCCTTTTAACACAAACAAGAATCACAGATGTCAGGAAGACATACCGAGAATAACGATCCAGTTCGATACGGCGTTTGACATTCGAAACTTCAAATCAGTAACAGGTCTGGTGGTTTGAGGCTTGATGGGTGAGCTCCTGGTCTTAAAGTCGACCCTTCACAACAATGTTTTTTCCCCGTTAGCAGTAGAAGCATTTGCATGTTTGGAAGGTATAAAGTTAGGGATATCAATGGGTATACAATCGATTAAAATCATGGGAAATTCTAGAACAATAATTAAAAAATGTCAAACATCTTCAACAGATAAATCAGAGATCAGAGCGATCATAAAAGACATTCAGAACAAGAAAGTTTATTTTCAAGAGATTATCTTTTAGCATATTCATAGATCAGGGAACTCGCAAGCACACAGATTCACAAATAATACTCCAGATAGAGGAGAGATCTCTTGCCTGGTGGGAGAGGAGTTGAATCGGCATCCTTTTGACTCGGAGGGAAGATGGTCAAGAAGTCCAGATTGAAGAAGAAGATGAGGAATCTGATTTCAAAAGGGATAGCAAATAAAAGCTTTATTCTTGGAAATAGCTATCGTTAGAACGGATGGGTGCTTTGAAATGACAAATCAATGAATGGTAGTGGAAGCCAGCCGTTTGAATTGACTGGGTAGATATTTAATTTCTTGTTTTCTGTCAAAATCATTTAATGCTTTTTGTTTCCTTTAAGTTATGTTTATTTTACAGTTTTTTAGGAGGGCCCCATTAATATAGAAGTTAATGTGGTCGGATTTGAATTTAGGGTTGATATAATAGGACTAGGCCATGGGTCTTTATTGGGTCTTTTTGTTATTTTTTCTTTTCTTTTCTAATAATATACCCGGTCTATTGATTTCAAAAAAAAATCCCACGCTGCATTCCAAATATTTGATTCAAAAAAAGTCTAGATAAAATTATATATGTAATGTGAGATTTATGACGAATAATGTCATTAGCAAAGCAAGAGAAGTATCTATCAACACCAAGATTTAACTACAAACCAAAAGAAAAATAAAGTTCACTAAATCATCAATTATTAGAAAACACAAGCAAAACAAGTGCATCAGCCAACCAAAAACCAATGAAGAACCTAACAGCTGGTCCCCCCGACCCAAATTCGACAGATTCAACAATGCAGCTTTATTTCTCCCCTTTTTTTAGGCAAAAATTCCATAGGAGCATCAAAGTCCACGGGCAATGATGTCAACCTTACATCAAACTATTCGACTTCTTTGCATTGTGAGAAGTTTGATTTATATGTTCAATGAGCTCAACTGCTTGCCAATACATGCTATCTTAACATCAAGATGCCCGATTAATCTTGCTACCCTGAGTTTAAATGAGAGGAATATTTGCTACTAGGTCTGACTTAGACTTAAATCCTCTATCTTCTTCATTGGAACTAGAACCTGATGCATCATGTTTTCCCTTGTTCCACTTGAATATTTTAAATCTAGTTCAAGTCTAGAGGTGTCATATTCATTTATGAGATCAATGAGGGAAATGATAGGATATGTTTTTTTTTTGTTTTTTTTTTTGGTCTTTGCATGCTCCACAATCTCATCAAAGACTAGTTTCCCTTAATAAAATGTGATAGAGGAAGCTATTTTAGAGAGAAGTAAAATCATCCTTTGGTTGACACACATGCTTTGTTTTGATGGTATCCAGTTTCTTGTTGTCATGGTTTGCAATGCTTCATAAGTGGGTTGCAACTTAGAAATTCTTATGTCCTATCCTTCAGGCCATGTCTTTCTCAGACCTTTAGTCAATGTCTCAGCCTGATAATCATAATGAGTAAAGTCATCTTGGTCCTCCCCTGTATGCTTAAAAAATATGTTGATGATAGTTGAGATAAATGTAAAGTAGTGTCTTTGTACATAAACTTGCTTGAAGTGCCTGTGATTCTCATCATTGATGGACTTTTGTAAATTTGCATAGAATTCCATCATTACATTCTTCAAATAAGGCTTGAAATAAGAAAGAAAATACATCAATTCATTCCCTTCCAAGAACACTTCAAATCCATGCTCAACGAAACATAATTCCTAAATGTTTCTTTCTTTTGTAAACCTTTTTTTATGCCATTAGCTACATTCTCTTTGCGCAAGTTGTGTAGATAAACTTTAGCTTCTTGGGTTTTGGTGTGGCAATATTAGCTTCCTTGACCATTTTGTAGACTTCTAATTTTGTCTAGACATTTTAATCTCGAGTTAATTGGGCTAATTTCAGAATTAAATTAAATTTTGGTTTAGTTTTAAAATTAAAATTAAAAAAAAGTTAATTTTAAATTAGGAGTTAATTGAATTTCCTTCATAATTTGCACGGGCTTGAATTGAATTTTTTTTTTGTCAAATTGACTTGAATATTCAATCATTCATTTTAAATTAGAATTCATTTGTTTTTGTTGTCAATTAATTTTAAGATTAATTCTGATTTAAGTTGGTACGGGAGTAGTGAATATTTAAATATCCATGGTCTTTGGCTGGAAAAAGTAAAGGAAAATAAAAATTAGAAATTGATTTTTAAATAAAATCATATTTTCAAATATTTTTTTTAAAATTATTATTGTGGCCCAACATGTAAACCCATATTAAAAATCAAATCCAAGCTCGAGTCAAGGATAAGTTGAAGGCTTAGTTTGTTTTTTTTATCCAAAATAAAGCATCTTCTAAAGTCTAAATTGAGTTCAAAGTCCAAGTCTGAATAAAGCTTAATATGTTTAGCCCAATCTTATTTCAAAACAGAAAGAAAAATTAGGGTAAATTACCAATAAAAGCCCCCTTTTTTTTAAATTTATTGAAATGGGCCAGGTCAAAAATTATTTACCGGAATGGGCCAGTTTTTACAAAACGCATCCACGTCAGCGCGTTGTCAGGGGAAAAAGAAGGAAAACGCTTCTTCAAGGAAGCGCTTTGCCTACGTGGACAGAAAATGCTTCCTTGAGGGCGCGCTTTCTATCCACGTAGGCAAAGGCTTCCTTGAGGAAGCATTTTCTCCGTGTTTTTATTAGGGTTTTCTGTAATTAGGGTTAGAGTTTTGGGAATTTTGGGTTTTTAAATTTTAGGGTTTTAAGAAAAAAATTAAATAAATTAGGGTTTAGTGTTTGTTAATTAAATTAATTACTAATTTTAAAAAATTAGATTATGGTTTAGTATTTATGGTTTTTAAGGAAAAAATCAAATAAATTAGGGTTTAGGGTTACTTGAGTAAATTAATTATAAATTTTAAAAAAATTAGATTAAGATTTTAGGGTTTAGGGTTTAGGGTTTTAGGGTATTTAAAAAAAAAATCAAATAAATTAGGGTTTGGGGTTTAGGGTAACTTAATTAAATTATTTGTTAATCTAAAAAAGCTTCTACGTGGATGCTCTTTTGCTACAGTAGTCTCTGAAAAAATAAATTTGAGAAGACGTGTCTGCGCAAATAGTGTCAAAAACGCTTCAAGTAGGATGTATTGTCAACAAAAGTACTGAAAGAAGCTCTCACGTGGACGCTCTTTTGCTACAGTCGTATCTGGAAAATAATTTTGAGAAGACGCGTCTGTGCAAATAGTGTAAAAAACGCTTCAAGCAGGATGCATTGTCAGTAAAAGTACTGAAAGAAGCTTCCACGTGGACGCTCTTTTGCTACAGTAGTCTCTGAAAAAATAATTTTGAGAAGACGTGTCTGCGCAAATAGTGGTAAAAACGCTTCAAGTAGGATGCATTTTCAGCAAAATTACTGGAAGAAGCTCCCACGTGGATGCTCTTTGCTACAGTGGTCTCTAAAAAAATAATTTTGAGAAGACGTGTCTGCATAAATAGTGTCAAAAACGCTTCAAGCAGGATGCATTTTCAGCAAAAGTACTGAAAGAAGCTCCCACGTGGACGCTCTTTTGCTACAGTGGTTTATGAAATAACTTGGGCTATAAATGAGCGAAATTTTGTTCTCAGGTTGCATAACTTACAGCAAAAAAAAAAAATAGAGAGGCTAAGAAGGATAAAAATTAAAGATGAGTGAACGCATTAGTGTTATTATTTACTATGATGGTGAGGTTGGTCACACCGAGAACGGTGTTGTTTTTTCGGAGAATACAATACGACTGGTTTTTAACCAGAACATAGATTTGACAGAACTTCGTAAAAGGATTAGGCGTAAAATATTCAGAACGACGCCAATGAAAGTGTTGTCTATTAGGTATCAATTTTGTGCTTCTATTGATCTAGTAACATATGACTCGTTCGACATCAAATGTGGTCGTAGCTTAGAGGCAATGGTGCAGACTCATCTAGCTAGTGGAGCACCATATATTGAGTTATATGTACAATTTGCATCGCCAAGTGATACATTTGCGGCTGTTGTTCGAGAGGAATACACAACCCCTGCTGACACTCCGTTAGTGGGTTACATAACACGGAATCCCCGATTTTTGGTAGCGGTATGGAATACACAACCCCTACACAACACTCTGTTAGTGGATAGGACATGCACCTAGGTGGGTCGATGTTTGATGTTGGAAATACGTACTGAGGAACGACATCAACTTATAGTGCTTGGCAATTTACATCAAATTGGGGACGTTATGAAACGCCTAGAAGAAGGGATGATGTACTCCCCATAACGTCCATCGGTGAGGGGACCTCATACGTCGCAGGTGATGGTGGGTTAGATGATGAGTCCGATGTGGATCCACCTCGAGAGCCCGGCCGTGATGGTACAGAAGTTGGATTATTTTCTGAATTGGAGCCTATTCCAACTGAACCTGAAGATGTTGAAGGGGGTTAAGATGAAAAATAAGATCCACGATTCAGGGCATACTCGCCTCCAGCCTACATGCATAATGTTGATCTATCTGTAGATGATGCATTGGAGTTTCCAGATCTACCACACAGAACGCGTGATCATACAAGTTCGTTATTGGATTTGAGTGAATTTGAAGTTGGTAAGGAGTTTTCCAATAAGGATAGTTTTCTTGGTGCATTGAAACAACATAGCATCAATAACGGTGTTAACTACCATGTGGTTAAATCTAAATCCGATAAGCTTGAGGCGAAGTGTGCAGTGCAAGACGGAAGTTGTTCATGGAAAATCTACGCCTCGTTGAGCAAAAGGACAGGGTTGTGGGAGATAAAAAAGTATAAATGTCCACATACATGTGCTGCAGGTACAGTATTTAAGGTTTTTGAATAATACTGTTATTATGTAATGTTACATTATTTAACGTACTTCGTTGATGAGTATTTTCACAAGATCATCCCAAGATGGATTCAGCTATGTTAGCTAGCTTAATACTACCCACGGTGAAGGCGAGATCCTAGGACTTGATGCGGTCTTAATTGCCAATATTCGTAACCAAATGGGGTACACGCCCTCTTACTGCAAGGCTTGGATAGCTAAGCAGAAGGCTTTGGAGAATATGCATAGTAGGTGGGACGCTTTATATAATAAAATATGGCAGTGGTATCAAGTGCTAGAGAGATACGTCCCAGGCTGCATAACAGACCTTCAAACAAAACCTGCATACTACAATGACTGATTGCTCCGTGGATGCCAAGTATTTAAGTGTCTTTTCTGGAGCTTTAAGCAATGCCGAGACGCATTTGCATATTGTAAGCCATTGGTACAAATTGATGGTACCTTCATGTACGGTAGATATACCCATCAGCTATTGCTAGCAGTCGCACAGGATGGTAGTGGAAGAATCCTTCCAATTGCGTTTGCAATAACACCGGGGGAGTCAGCTGATGACTGGGATTTCTTTCTTTCTAGGTTAAGGATGCATGTTTGCCCCCAACCTGATATATGCGTTATATCGGATCGAGGCACTGGGATACTAGCTGCAATTGAGCGATAGGGAAGCCTATGGCATCGCACACACCATCGGTATTGCCTAAGGCACATTGCTTCCAACTACTACAGGCAATATCCATCTAAAACTGAACGACGGCAAGTGGCCAACATGGGTATTTAACTTTATCTCTATTAATATAATTTCGTTTGGAATATTGAATTTATTTTAAATGGAAAAGTGGTATGTAATTTTCGCTATCAACTTATATTGGCAGGGTATGAGATAAGTAAGGACCGTTTTCATGAGATGTTGGCAGTTTTCCATTCAGTTAACGAAGAGGGCCATGACTACTTATGTAATATACCTTTCGAACAGTGGACACAAGCATACGACGACGGCTTACGATATGGTCACATGACCTTAAACCTGGCTGAATGTATAAATTCTGTTCTAAAAGGAACACGTTATTTACCGATAACATCAGTTGTGCGAGAGACATATTTTCGTTTAGCGGCACTATTTCCGAAATGAGCAGCGAGTTATGCAAGCCAAATGCAGGGAGGCCATGTATGGTGCGCAAAGGTATTGCAAGAAATTAACAAGGCGAAGGCACGGGCGAACACTATGCACACAGTGTGTCACGATCGAGACAACTTATGATTTCGTGTGACAGAGTTTGACAAACCGCACCAAGGTATTACTGGGGGGCAATATCGTGTACACTTAAGAAATAGGACTTGCGATTGTGGGAGGTTTGACGCACTTCATTATCCATGCGCTCATGTAATTGCAGCTTGTCAAAATCTTCGTCTGGATCCCACGAGCTATGTCGACGACATGTACAAATTGGAATACATGTACAACGTGTGGAGACACATATTCCCACCGGTCCCAGATGAGCGTAAGTGGCCCTCTGTATCGCTTGCTCCGTTTAAGCTGTTACCGGATAGAGAGTTGTGGTATAAACCAAAGGGTCGACCTTGCTCGACTAGAATACGCAACAATATGGAAATCTGAGAAACAACCAATCAACAGAAGTTATGTGGATGGTGCAGGAACCCAGGCCATACAAGTAGATCATGTCCAAATCGCAATAGTTGATAGTTGTTGTAATTGTCAATATGTTGTATTATTTATATTTTATTACATGAAATAATATAAAAATATTCAAAATATTGCTTTATTTAAAATAATTTTCATTTTATTAAAAATATAAAAGTAAATTACAATTACTTTATTTAAAACAACCTTTTATATTATCACATGAAATAATATAAAAATATTCAAAATGTTGCCTTATTTAAAATAACAATTACTTTATTTAAAACAACCTTTTATCTAATTACATGAAATAATATAAAAATATTCAAAATGTTGCCTTATTTAAAATAATTTCCATTTTATTAAAAATATAAAAGTAAATTACAATTACTTTATTTAAAATAACCTTTTATCTAATTACATGAAATAATATAAAAAGGTTCAAAATGTTTGTACAAATATATTAAAATAAAAATCAATGTCCGTACAGGTCGGATTCAGTGCCACATGGAGGTCGTCGACGGTTACGCATTGGATTCCTCCTTTGTCTAGCTTCCGGCGAGGGTTGTGCTTGTTCTAGCGAGGATTCTGGTTGTGGGTGTTGGGAGGATGACCCACCTTGATAGAATAGTAACTGTGGAGGTGTTTGCATCATTAATGGCGGAGGTGTTTGAAACCCATAAGGTGATGGGGATTGGTAAAAAGAAGAGCTCCCCGACGGCCCCTCCTGCGATCCCTCGTGCGACGGCTGCCTATAGATCAGCGGTCCACTCGAAGTAATCAGAAATGGAGATGAACCGGGCCATGCATTCCAACCTGCCATAGGACTAGAAAAAGGAAACATATAAGGGCTAGGATACATAAAAGGGCTAGGATACGTACCTGGCATCATCTGAAGAGGCTGTGCTGTGGGTGTCGACGGTTGAACTATTGGGCCCGGTGACTGTGTAGGTCCTGTTGCTGGGCCGGGTGATTGTGTGGGCACTGTTGATGGGCCTGTGTCGTCGTCCCTTCTTCTAGGATTTAAAGGGCCACGTCGTTCCCTTTGGGCAAGCAATTGCCGCTGCCTCTCCTCTTCTGACAGTAAATATGGCTTGCCATGGATCCTAAACCATGGCATGTATTCCGACACGCACGCCAACTTTGGAACGATGATCGATTCCCGAGTAGGTATATAATCATACCGATCTTCCCACATTTGGATATAGTGTGACCAGAATCTCGACCAATCCGTATGCAATTGCCGTAAGTCAATTTTGTGATGATCATCCAACACCTTAGGTGCCACAGGAATCGGTTGTCAGAATCCAAATTGCCGTAATACTCTGTCTGATTGGTACATCTCCACAATAGCAAAGTTGACCAATGGGACCTTCACATGCCAAGCGTTCGGATTTTGCAAGTATTCATCTGGAATTACTGCCCGAATTGCCGGATCCTCGTATGGTGTCCATTAAAACTATATAAAAATGATGGGAATATTAGTTAAATAAAAAATACTAAATACTAAATACTAAATACTAAATACGAATCCACTATTTTATTATGTATGTATATATATTTTTAATACTTCCTTGTGCTTCCGACCGTTGCTCTAATAGAAGCCGTATATCTTCAAGACAGGTAGGTAATCGAGCATAACTTGCCGAATGGTTCCACCTAATTAAATAAAATTTTAGCATACGATTATATTTTAAATCTACGTAATAATTGTAAAATCTAATATAAAATTTATCTCGTTATGAGTGGGAATGTATATGGGTGGTCCACTCGAGGACGTAAAAATGGAAAGCGAAACCGTGCCCATGATTGCAGTAGTGATAGGCAACCTCCGATTTTCGCTTTATTCGGTCGCGTAGCCCCGCACATCTCCCGGTACAGTGTTGCCAACACGGAAGACCCCCAACTAAATTCACCAGCTGCACTAAAATCAACGAGTTTCAGCAGCCATCTCAGATGTACAAGGTTTCGTGACAAGTTCGGCATCAGATAACCTCCAATTATCTGAAGAATGTATGCTCGAGCATATCGAATTTTTTCTAGTTTAGTAGAATCATCATCCGGCTCCGGAAATGTGTCTCGTAACTAGCCCATCTCGATCCGACCTCCGTTAATATTATCCGAAATAGCACCCAAAAGCTCGTAGCATACCGCTCCCCAATTAGTAGAATGAACGGACCCAGTGACTGCGTCCCCGTCCACCGGCAATCCTAATTGCAAATGCACTTCTTCCAAAGTGATAGTGCACTCTCCACATGGAAGATGAAATGTGTGCATCTCGGGTCTCCACCTTTCTATCAACGCGCTAATAATTTTTGGGTCCAACTTGCACCCCCGGCCTATCATCGCCACGTTCCAAAAATCCTCTTCCCGTAGGTAATCCTCTATCAACGGTGATGGAGGACCAGTCATGTTACGGATATAGCATTGCAATATCCGATCTACAGACTTTTATAAGAAATAATAAAATAAAAATTATTTAAATTTGCATAAATGACAGAAATCTTAAATAATATTTAAATATTAAATTTAACACTTACCATTTGCATTTGTTCGACGGATATGTGTTTATCATCGAAGCGAATTAATTCTCCTACCATTGCTAACACGATCAAATTTTTTATTTTAAAAATAAATTTAGAAAAAAATAAAATTAGAGCTTTTTTGAAAATATTAACGAGAGTTTTGAGAGGAATTTAAGAGAAATTTGAGAGAATGTTGAAAGATTGAAGATTGAAAGGATTTAAGTGTGAAAAAAATGAAAGGGGTAGGGGGTTTTATAGTTTTTTTTTTGGACTGTTGGGGGGGTTACCAACGGTCAAAAAAGTAGTCGTTGCTACTATTCAAACACGGGGAAAATGCTTCCTCAAGGAAGCGCTTTGCCTCGTGTGGACAGCAAGCGCGCCCTCAAGAGGCGTTTTCTGTCCACGTAGGCAAAGCGCTTCCTTGAGGAAGCGTTTTCCTGCTTTTTCCCCTGACAACGCGCTGACGTGGACGCGTTTTGTAAAAACTGGCCCATTCCGGTAAATAATTTCTAACCTGGCCCATTTCGGTAAATTTAAAAAAAAGGGGCTTTTATTGGTAATTTGCCTGAAAAATTGCTTAGCCAAATTGCATAACTGATTCCTTCCTCACTCGGTTGTTAAAAGAGGAAAGGAAGATGGTCATTACAAAGTTAGTTGGCCAAATGACAGTTATGGTTGTTACCCTCCTAAACTCATCGTTTTATTAAACTATGCTCACCGTTTCATTGCCATAACCTACCCCCGAAACGCAATGTTTAATTAATTACATTTTTTATTTACAATTTTGCCCCATAACAATTACCCCTTGCTTCAAAATATCCTTGTCCTCAACGATCAAATGTGGGAATTTTGCTACGTAGCTATTCTAATGGTTCCCACGTGACATCTTCTAGGAAGGTGTTAGTCCATTCCACCAATACTTCAGTGATTGTGTAACAATTCATTTTTTTAGTGGTGTTAGAAACAGTAGTTTCGGGGCTACTAAATTTGACGAGTAAATTCGTAAATATTATTATTTAATATTTATGAGTCAAATATAGTTTTTAAAAGGTTTTTGCTTTGATAATTTATGTTATATAAACGATTTATTAAGTTAAAGTGGTATGACCCTAAAGTCAAGTGGTTTTAGAAAATGAGGTATCGGGACCTTGTTTCTATAAAAATATTTATGGAGTTTCATTAAGGTTTTATTAAAGTTTCATTAAGAAATTTTAATGTTTCGATAGTTAATTAAGCAAAAAGGACTAAATCGTAAAAGTTGAAAAAATTAATTGCTATTAGGTTAAAGGTGTTAACTGATTAAAAAATTATAATTGGTTGGCCTTAATGGATAAATAAACCATCCTTAAAATAGTGGGACGGTGGATGCTTTAATTTCTTTTAATTTTATAAGTTTTATAAGTTATTTTATTATTAAAATAATGAATAAAGGTTATAATAATGTTGAAATAAGAAAACATAAGGTTTTCTTCTTCATTGTGGTTTTTTCACCACCGAATTCACCATTGGCAAGCTTCAAGCTTCGATTCTTCTTTGGATGATGCATGGTAAGCTATTTTTCATCTATTTCTAATAATTTTTATATTTTTGAGATCGTTACAACCAGGTCTAGCTAAATCGTACCTTTGATTTTGAAATTGTTAAAGATTTTGAATGTTTCCATTGATGAACCTTGTGATCTTAGATATTAAATGATGAATTGGAGATATTAGTTGTTATTTAAAAGTATTTTATTAAGTGATTTTTGATGAATTTATCGATTAGGGACTAAATTGTTAAAATATTTAAAGTATAAGGATTTGATGTGAAAATTTAATAAATATGGGCTATATTGTGAGCTATGAACATTCGACTAAGCTCACATTTGGGTAAAAATGACTAATTTGCATGTTGTAGACTCAAAGACTAAATTGAATAAAAGTAAAATGTTAGCGGTAATTTTGTAAAATGCCAAAATTGAATAAATTGCATAAAATGAAGTGATTTTGTTGTCTAAATTAATGAATTGAATGAAATTATTAATTTAGATCAAGATTGAGTGGAAAATCGATGAGAGTAGAAAATTACCAAATAGCCCCTATACTTTGACATTTCTACAATTTAGCCAAGTAAGTTTGTACGGTTTAGAATTTAACATCAATATGAATTATTGAGTAGATTAACATGGTACAACTTATATCTTCATTTTTAATTGTTGATAATGAATGGTAATTTGAGATATAATGTTGAATTTGATGCTCGGTTTGGATTGAATGCGAGATAGAGTACAATCCTGATTTGGTGTGTTTTGGGGGTTTGGAGTGGAAATGGTATAGGAGGGAGATATCTGTATATTACTCGAGTAAATTGAGGTTCATCATTTGTTGAACTCTCGTGTTGTACTCTCTGTCTGGTGTGTTTCGGTTGGATTAGCTCTTATGAGCTTCTGTCTGGCGTGTTTAGGTTGGATTAGCTCCTATGAGCTTCTTTCTAGTGTGTTCGGTTGATCTGATGATATACTATTATCTGTAAGTTGTTAATCTAATTGTAAATCTCAGTAAGGTAATTTGTTTAGTGATTTTGAAGAAATTGTCTTGTATTTGTGTTTGAATTGAATATTTCAATTCACCTGATGACATTATGGATGACAGGAATACATAAGGTAAATTTTATGTTTATATTTTATACTATGCAAACGAAATGAGTAAGAAAAGGAAAGGAACGATAAGTACTCAAATGACTTATATCATGGAAACCATGAAAAAGGAACGAAAAGAAAATGTTAATTAAAGGTATGTCTATGTTCATGAAATTGATGATTTCAAGTGAGGTATTTCATGTTTAATGACTTATCTTATGTAATACAAGTGGATTATGAGTTGATGCATTAACATGTATTATTGATGATGCTTAGGCTTGTGCCAAGCTATTGGTTGGATTGTATTATGTTAGCTTTAAGGATATGCACTAAAATGGTATGTAACCAAATGGGAATATGCTTATGTTCATGAAAGAGTGGTAAGAATCAATATATGTAATTTCTCATGAAATGGTTTAATGTGTAGTTGATTCTAAAAGAGTTATGCTTAAATGCACTAGTTTGTGGTTATGGTTAATGTTATGTTAAGTCTTGTATGTTATGAAAATGGAATGGTAATAATGCTAAATGAAATGGTTTATCGTTTTAAGGAAAGGCTGATAATTATGTAAGCCAACCTATGAGACTTTATTATGTTATGAGTGAAAGGTGTATGTGATGTTTATAAATATGCTTAAATGTGAGTTGAATGGTGTTCAGTAGGTTTATAACAAGTTTAAAGTATTAGTGTTAATCTATGTCTTATAGTATTGAAGTGATAAATTATGTTTCATGTTCTACGAGCTTACTAAGCATTCATTTCTTACATGGTATTTTTCTCTTACTTTATAGATTATCGGAAGCTCAGTTGGGTTGGAAGCTAGTCGGAGATCCATCACACTATCCATTGATTTTATCTGTAGATTTTGATGCTTTGGTCATGGTTATATTGGCATGTATAGGTGGACTTATGTATAATGTTTTGTTAATGATATTGGCATGTAATGTTGCTTTGAAATTGTGAAACTTATGTTATTCTGATGCCTTGATGGTTGGTGTGCTTTTGGCACTTTGATGCTAAATAGTTGGTGTTTATATGATCAAATTGATGCATGGTTTTATGGTCAAAGTGGTAAGTGTTGGCATGGTTGCAAAGTGATCATTTAAGGCATGTTTTGACATGGAATTTACTCAAGTATGTTTGGTTGAATTATGACCATTTGGACATAAATTTAGGTGTGTTTGATAGTGGTGGTTGAGGTGCCTTATTAGCATATTGGTTGTATGGTTAAATGGTGTAATGACTTGGACATCTTTGTGCATGTTTTGGTAGGTTATGATGCTTTGTTTAGGTGTGCAAATAAATTGTAAGTTCAATTATGAAAGGGTGAAAGAAATGACTTGATTTTTTGGCCATTTTCTTGTCCACATGGCCTAAGACATGGGCGTGTGTCCCCTATAGGCTTTAAAGGTTGCATTTTGAGTGTTACACGGCCTAGCACACGGGCGTGTGGCTTGGTCGTGTAACCCAAGTTAGTGAGTTACACGGGCACGGGCACGGGCTTAGACACAGTCGTGTGTCCCTACTTCGAATGTCCACACAGCCTGAGACACGGACGTGTGTTTCAGCCGTGTGAAATTTTCTATCTTTTTCCATAAAGTTTTAAATTTTTCCAATTTAGTCCCAGATTATTTTTAAAGTGTTTCTAAGGCCTCGAGGGCTCAAATAAGGGACGATTTGCATGTGTTTGAATGAACTATGAGTTGATTTATAAAATGTTTAAAAATGAATGACTATAGTTACAGTTTTATAGTAATACTCCGTAACCCTATTTCGGTGACAGATACGGGTTAGAGGTGTTACAGACTGCATGATTGCCTTTCTTGACCATACGTCGTTCTAAAACTCGTACAAGTTCTTTGACCATGGCTCTGTTGGTGTCTAACACTGGTAAAACATGTTGAGTTGGAATTGTTCCAACATGCTTCTTGAGCTAAGATGCATGGAAGGTAGGATAAATTTGAGAACCTGGAGGCAATTGTAACCAGTAAGCAACTTATCCCATCTTGGCTTCTAAGGAAAAAGGCCCAAAATACTTGGGAGATAAATTTTGGTTCAACACCCTTCTGACAGAGTGTTGTCAATTAGGCTATAGCCTGAGATAGACAAACTCTCCTACCTGGAACTCCCTATCACTCATTTGTCTATCTTCCATTTGCTTCATTTTGTCCTGAGCTCATTTCAAGAGAAATTGAAGGAGCTTCCTAGCAGCTTCTCGATGCTGCAGGCTCCTGTCCACGCTTTCAATTGAAGAAGTTCCAATAGGTATGGTAGACATTAAGGAGGGGGCTGGCTGTTAGATTTAGTTCCCTAAGTGTAGCATTTTCGTGTAAGTACACATGTAATTTTTCGAATAGGTTGGTTACTAAAATTATTCATGAATTACATTAATACTTTTTATATTGTCCTCACATAGTTTTTGCACACAAAGCAAAATGGAAGCAAATGTTACTCACTGGTTGTCTAATATTTAACTTAAGTGGTATTACGTGGTCGGATCGTAATACAGAAATACAACTTATATTAGTAAACGAGCCTAAACATGTCCTTAGTCTAATCGGAAATGAGTAAATTGAGTAAAAGACTAATATGCCGTCTATCAAGTCCAATTGGGAAGATACTTTGTCTTGGGCATCGGAGTGGATGACTACTAGAAGATAGAGACATAGATATGACTGATTAGACTGGCAGTACATCGGATATGACCGAAGAATAATATATCCTAAATCTATTTATGGATTTATTCACTTGTGACGTTCATAGTGTGACATACCTAAATCCTGAGTGGATGAAGAACTATGTATGCGTGACTAAAACACTTTGATGCATGTAAAAGCCTGAATTTGAATAGATAAGGAATCGAAAGTTGGTGCATTGGGTGTATGATTTCTTCAGTATGTAGCGTCATTCACAACAGTGAAATTTATAGCCTTAGACATGGGTAAATGATATCCTCTCATTGGCATTACATGGTTGATGAAAAGTAAACGTGGTCACGGGTCGTTCGTCTTTGTGATAAATGACTTGATTACAATTTGAAGTAATCGACCTTTCATGAAGGAAGATGTAATGGTTACCATGAGATAAAAAATGATCATGTTGGGAGGACAGATATTATTCCAGAGAGATTAAGTGTAACACCCCTTACCAGAGACCATCGCCGGAGTCGAGCACGAGGCGTTATCGGACTTAGTTTATAAATTCGGGGCATAAAAATTTGCTTTTAAAATTAATTTAGTTTCATTCATTAAATATGTCCTTAAAAGGGGTCCTCAAGACCCTAAAACATGAAATTGAAACGGTTCGGGAACAAACCGAAATCAATAAAAATTTTCCGACGACTTAAACAAATCAAAATAATTTATTTCATCTTTCATAAATAAACTGTCCATCTGCATCATAGTCACTAAATAAATCATAACTCAAGTTAAAAAACTAGAAATTCAAATCCGTAAATTTTATCTGAAACTAGACTCATATATCTTCTTACTAATTTTTTAAAAAAAATTTTGGTCTATCCAAATGGTACAGATTATAAGTTAAACTTTCCCCCTACTTCAGTGTTTGGCTGCCCTGACCTCTGATCACTACGAACTAATTTTATCCCTGTACAGAATTCAAATAACCATGCCGTTTATTTCTCTTAAAATTATACTCAATAATTAATCTATACATATAAAGTATAACTCTTAATTATTTTTTTACAATTTTTAGTGAATTTCTAAAGTCAGAACAGGGGTTTCAGAAATCACTCTGACCCTGTCTCACCAAAATTTAATTATCTCATAAAATACAACTCCTTTATTTACTATGTTTATTTCATATGAAAATAGACTCAATAAAATTTAATTATATATCTCATTCACTATCTAAATTCATTTATACTATTTTTAGTGATTTTTCAAATTCACATCATTACTACTTCCGATACTGTTTTAAAGCTAATTTCACCTTTTTCATGATTTTCATGGAATAACTAGCATTTAGGCATACATAACACCAAACATGTCCTTTATTAGCCATTCCAATAGCTAATCATTATCAAGAATTTACATACCATTCATTAGCCATATCATAAGATCATACATACAAAATGGCTACGATGCTATACATGCCATACTCAAAATGAAACGTCTAGCTATACCAAAATAATCCTTGTGATAGTGTGCCCGGACCTCCGACGTACTTTACGATCCCCGAGTTAGCTTGAAAAAACTATAAAAAGAAGGAAAATAAAGGGGGTAAATATTAAGCTTAGTAAGTTTGCATGCAAATAAATAACAACATTCATAAGAATTATCTTACTACTTGGCGTGATAATACTTAATGCAACTTCATTAATTGTCATAGACTTATTTTAAACTTCTTCAATTACTCACTTACTTAAATACTTACTTACTTAATCAAATTTATTAATACATTTTACTTACCTTTTTCCTTATCAAACATACATGAACATTATATACTTACCTTTGCTCTTCTAGCATGAACTTGTCTTACCTTTTTACTATAACTCGTCTTACCTTACCTTACCTTGATATTCTCTTTAAGTTTTCCCATTGAGCCACTTGGAATGCTAAGGATACACGGGTACCTTACCATTGCCATGACTTGTCATGGTCTTATGTGGTATCCTTGCCTTATGAACTCACCAATGCCATGCCTTGGCATGGTCTTACATGGGACCTTTACCTTATACTAACTTATCAATGCCATGTCTTGACATGGTCTTACATGATTTCCTTGCCTTAGAAACCTTACCAATTGCCATGCCTTGGCATGGTCTTACATGGTATCCTTAAACCCTAATGTCATGACATTCGTATCCTACACATTCCTAAGGTTCAACCGAGACTTTCTGAAATTACTTCTCCGTCAATTCATGCTTGAGTCTTCTTTGAATAATTCCATAAAATAAATATACACATGCTGGAAATTAAGAACATTAACATAAAATAATAGAATATTGCATTTATTTACCGTAAACTTACCTCGAAACAAAATACGATCAACTATATCGATTTAGTCCACTATCTTTTTCTTTCTCAGGTTTAACTCCGGATTTCATTCTTCTTGATCTATAATAACAAATTTAGCTTATTTAATACTCACATTTATTAAAACAGTCCTTGACTCAAACTTTGGCATAATTACACTTTTGCCCTTAGACTTTTACATATTTACACTTTTGTCCCAAGGCTCAAAAATTACACTTCATCCTATTTTCTTATGTTTTATGAAATGCTGAACATTTTTCCCCTCTATGGGAACATCAAATTCTCACTCTAACATGTACTTATGAACATTAGGTATTTTTACCGATTATGTCGTTTTACTCGTTTTCACGTAAAATCGCTTAGCAAAGGTTGTTTAACACAATTTAAAGCTTCATATTCTACCATAAAACATCAAAATAAACACATTTTACCTATGGGTATTTTTCCAAATATAAACCCTAGGTTAAATTATTACTAGAATAAGCTTAATCAAGTTACCGGGACTCCAAAAACATAAAGAACATTAAAAACGGGGCTTGGAATCACTTACTATGGAGCTTGGAAGCTTGAAATAAACCCTAGCTATGGAGAACCCTTGAAATTTCGGCCTAATAAAGAAGATGAACACATTTTTTCCATCTTTTTCCCTTTTTAATTCTTTTATTTACAAAATAACTAAAATACCCTTCATTAAAACTTTAGTTATTTTTACCTATGTATGTCCATTTTTGTCCATGAAAACCTAATGGTCTGATTACCATTTAAGGACCTTTACTTCAATTATGCTCTTCAATTAATCTTTTAGCATCTAAAACTCATATTTATCAACTTTTGCAATTAAGCCCTAGTTGGCAAATTAAACATGCTATCTATAAAATTTTCCATCGATACTCTAACACATGCATCTAATCACTCGGTAAATTATAAAATTAATCGTAATAAACTTTTCTATCTCGAATTTATGGTTTCACAACCACTGTTCCATTTAGGCCCTATTTCGGGATGTTACATTTCTCCCCCCTTTAGGGATTTTAGTCCCCGAAAATCTTACTTGTGAAGGGATTTGGGTACTGTTTTCGCATAGCCTCTTCGAGCTCCCATGTAGCCTCGTCTACCCCATGTCTATTCCATAATACTTTCACAAGTGCAATACTTTTGTTCCTTAATTGCTTTACCTCTCGAGCTAGAATCTTTATCGGTTCTTCACCGTAAGTCATATCTGGCTGAATCTCAACCTCTGTCTGAGAAATCACATGTGACGAATCTAAATGATAACGACGTAGCATAGACACATGAAATATATCATGAATCTTCTCTAACTCAATTGGAAAAGCTAATTGATATGCTAATGGTCCGACTCTCTCAATCACTTCAAACAGTCCAATAAAACATGGACTTAGTTTGCCTTTCTTGCCAAATCTAAGAACTTTCTTCCAGGAGGATGCTTTCAAAAACACTTTGTCACCAACTTGATACTCAATCTCTTTTCTCCTCAAATCTGCATACGACTTCTGTCTGTCTGAAGCTGCTTTCAAGCAATCTCTAATAACTTTTACTTTCTATTTTGTTTCTTTAACTAGATCAACCTCGTAAATCTAACCTTAAGCTCTGTCCAATACAAAGGTGTGCGACATTTACGTCCATACAAAGCTTTATAAGGTGCCATCTTCAAACTCTGATAACTATTATTATAGGTAAACTCTACTAATGGTAAGTACTTTTCCCAACTGCCTTGAAATTCCAGTACACAGCATCTAAGCATATCTTCAAGTACCTGAATAACTCTCTCTGACTGACCATTGGTCTGAGGATGGAAAGTTGTACTAAAACTCAACTTTGTGCCTAAAGCTTCCTGTAACTTCTTCCAAAACCATGAAGTAAATATCAGATCTCTGTCTGAAATGATCGATAATGGTACCCCATGTAGTCTGACTATCTCTGAAATATACAACTTGGCCAACTTGTCAAGCGAATAATCCATACAAACTGGGATACAATGAGCCGACTTCGTTAACTTATCAATCACAACCCATATCGCATCTTTCTCTCTCGGTGTCAACGACAATCTGTCACAAAATCCATAGTAACTCGGTCCCATTTCCACTCAGGGACTAGCACAAGCTACAATAAACCTGAAGGTACCTAATGTTTAGCTTTTACCTGCTGACAGATCAAGCATCTAGAAACAAACTCTGAAATGTCCCTTTTCATTCCTACCCACTAGTACATTTTCTTCAAATCATTATACATCTTTGTACTACCTGGATGAATAGACAAAGAACTACTATGTGCTTCTTGTAAGATCTTTCGAATAAGCTCATCATTCTTTGGTACACATACCCTGTCTCTGAACATCAAACAACAGTCAGAACTGATCTGAAAATCTGACTCTATATCTGACTCACACTGAGCTATTTTGGCTAGCAACTCACTGTCATTTTTCTGAGCTTCACAAATTTCTTCAAGAAACATCAGTTTAGCTCTCAACTCACCTAAGATAAAACCATCATCTGATAAGGCTAGACTAGTGTTCAAAACTCTTAATGCAAACAAAGATTTCCTACTCAAAGTATTAGCAACAACGTTTGCCTTACCTGGGTGATAATCGATCACTAGCTCATAATCTTTAATCAACTCTAGCCATCTTTTTTGCCTCAAGTTCAAATCCTTTTGAGTCATCAAATATTTCAAACTTTTGTGATCAGTGAATATTCAGCACTTCTCACTGTACAAATGATGTCTCCAGATGTTCAGTGCAAAAACAATGGCAGTTAGCTCTAAATCATGTGTCAGATAGTTCTTCTCATGTAGCTTTAGCTGTCTAGAGGCATAAGCAATTACCTTTCCTTCCTGCATAAGTACACAACCAAGTCCATTCAAGGACGCATCACTGTAAACCACAAACTCCTTACCTGTTTCTGGTTGTACTAAAACAGGAGCTTCAGTCAATAATGCCTTTAACTTGTTAAAACTCTGTTGACACTTCTCATTCCATTCAAACTTGACATCCTTTCGCAGCAATTTTGTCAACGGGGTAGCGATCATGGAAAATCCCTCTACAAATCATCTATAATATCTGAAAAGACCAAGAAAACTTCTGACTTCTGATAAATTTCTAGGAGGCTTCCAATCAACAATGGCTGAAATCTTGCTCGGATCATCCCTGATACCTTCACATGGGACAATATGTCCAAGAAAACCAACTTCTCGTAACCAGAACTCACTTTTTCTGAACTTGGCATACAACTGATTATCTTTCAGAATCTGTAAAACTATTCTCAAATGCTCTGCATGCTCAGTCTCATCATGAGAATAAATCAAGATATCATTAATGAACTCAACTATAAACTTATCCAAGTACGGTCTAAAAATTCGATTCATTAAGTCCATAAAAATGGCAAGAGCATTAGTTAAGCCAAATGGCATCACAAGGAACTCATAATTACCATACCTAGTCCGAAAAGCAGTCTTCGAAACATCTGGCTCTTTAACTCGCAACTGATAGTATCCGGATCTCAAATCTATCTTGGAGAACACAGTGGCTCCCTTTAATTGATCAAACAAATCATCAATTCTAGGCAGTGGATACTTGTTCTTTACTGTTACCTTGTTAAGCTACCGATAATCTATACATAATCTCATCGATCCGTCTTTCTTTTTCACAAATAGCACTGGTGCACCCCATGGTGAACTACTAGGTCTTGCAAAGCCTTTATCTGTTAATTCCTGCAATTGAGCTTTCAATTCTTTCAATTCCAACGGGGCCAATCTATAAGGAGCAATAGAAATGGGTGTGGCACCTGGAATCAACTCAATACCAAACTCAACTTCTCTAACAGGAGGCAAACCTGGTAGTTTTTCTGGAAACACATCGGGAAACTCACAGACCACATGCACTGATTCAATTTTCAATTCTAGATCTTTAGTTTTCAACACAAAAGCAAGATAAGCTTCATACCCTTTTCTCAAACATTTCTGAGCAGACATAACAGAAATCATGGCAAATGAACTATTTGACTCTTCTGAATTAACCCGAAGAATTTCACCATTTTCACATTTCAACTCAATGAATTTCTTTCCATAATTCACTATCACATCATGTGTAGTCAACCAATCCATACCAAGAATCACATCAAACTCATCAAATGGAAATAGCATGAGATCGGCCAGAAAACAGTAACCTCTAATCATGAAAGGACAATTTCTACACACTTTATCCACTAATACATGCTTGCCTAATGGATTTGATACTTTAATCACAAATTCTATAGATTCTATAGGCATACTCATACTAGGCATCAAATTCATGCAAACATATGAATGGGTCGAACCCGGATCAATCAAAGCAATAACTCTAGTATCATGGAGAGAAAATGTACCTGTAATCACATCAGGAGAGGATGCCTCTTCGCAAGTACGGATAGCATAGGTCCTCGCAGGTGCTTTAACATCTGGCCTCACTGCTGAATCTCTAGATGCACCTCTATTACTTGCCCCAGCTCTTGGATTTCTCAGTAGTCTGCCTCTGACAGGAGCGTTGCCTGATCTTACACTCGGTATTTCTTCTCTTTTAATCATCTCGGGACACTCTCGAATAAAATGGTCTGCCGCACCACATCAAAAACAACCTGTCTTAGTTGCTCGACACTGACCTGGGTGACGTCGACCATATCGGGGACACTTTGGTCTATCAGGCTGAACACTGCCAACACTTGCAATCGAAGTGGTCTGAGCTTTCGGACTCATAAATCTTCTGCCTCTGTTTCGGCTAGAATATCCAGCTGAAAATTTAGATTTAGTGGAGAACTCTTTAGGCCTCTTGGATGTAGACTGAAATGACTTGCTCATTGGTCTTTTCTTCGTGTCTTACATCTCAATTTCAACTTTGCCCTTTCTTTTTAACAGCTCCTCTACCTTACAGGCTCTCTCAACTAGGACAACAAACTCTTTTATTTCTAGGACACCAACCGACAATCGGATATCATCATTAAACCCATCCTCAAATCTTTTGCACATAATAGCCTTTGTAGACACACACTCTCGAGCATAATTGCTGAGTCTAACAAACTCGCGCTCATATTCAATCACTATCATATTGCCCTATTTCAACTCTAGAAACTCTTTTCTTTTCTAGTCAATAAACCTCTGACTGATGTACTTTTTACAGAATTCCTCTTGAAAGAAATCCCAAGTGACTCTCTCTTTCGGTACAACTGATACAAGTGTCTTCCACCAATGGTAGGCCGAATCTCTAAGAAGTGATACAACACATTTCATACATTCCCCAGGTATGCAATATAACTCATCAAAGGCTCTGATAGTATTCTCGAGCCAAAATTCTACATTTCTGCATCATCATCTTTTGTAGCTCGAAACTCTTCGGCTCCTTATTTTCTGATTTTATCAACTGGTGGCTTTTCTTTTATAACCATACCTGTGACTGGGGGAGCTACATGGGTGGTCTGAGGATCATGAGGGGGTGGAGGTCTAACAGCCGGATTCGTATGAACAAACTCGGCAAACCATTCATTCATAGCTTGGAGGAAGGCTTCTCGAGCCCCTCCTCCCTGACTAACTATGGCCTTTCACTATTATCTGGTGGCACCATCCCATCTGCGAGAGCGGGCGCGTTACTCTCTACATCATCTGTACCAGCTTGTTCAGGATCCATAACTATAAAAGAAAATATTTTAAAATCGTCAAAAGTCGTCACACTATCAACATATAAGTATGGCATGTATAGCTAGACTCTTACTCATACTAAATATTCTGGGAACTGACTAAACTTTTGCTCTGATACCAATAAATGTAACACCCCTTACCTGAGACCGTCGCCGGAGTCGAGCATGAGGCGTTACCGGACTTAGCTTACTAATTCGGGGCATAAAAATTTGCTTTTAAAATCAATTTAGTTTCATTCATTCAATATGTCCTTAAAAGGGGTCCTCGAGACCCTAAAACATGAAATTGAAACAGTTCAGGAACAAACCGAAATCAGTAAAAATTTTCGATCACTTAAACAAATCAAAACAAATTATTTCATCTTTCATAAATAAACTGTCCATCTGCGTCATAGTCACTAAATAAATCATAACTCGAGTTACAAAACTCGAAATTCAAATCCGTAAATTTTCTCTAAAACTAGACTCATATATATTTTTACTAAATTTGTTTCAGAATTTTTTGGTCTAACCAAATAGTACAGTTTATTAGTTAAATTTTCCCATGTTTCAGTGTTCAAATGCTCTAACCTCTGTTCACTAGGAATTAGTTTTCTCCCTGTACAGAATTTAAATAACCATGACGTTTATTTCTCTTAAAAGCAGACTCAATAAAAAATCTATACATATAAATTATAACTCCTAATTATTTTTTTACAATTTTTAGTGAATTTCTAAAGTCAGAATAGGGGATTTAGAAATTACTCTGACCCTGTCTCACCAAAATTTAAATATCTCATAAAATACAACTTTTTTATTTACTATGTTTATTTCATATGAAAATAGACTCAATAAAATTTAATTCTATATCTTATTCACTATCTAAATCCATTTCTACTATTTTTAGTGATTTTTCAAATTCACATCATTACTACTTCCGATACTATTTTAAAGCTAATTTCACTTTTTTCATGATTTCTATGGAATAACTAGCATTTAGGCATACATAACACCAAACATGTCCTTGATTAGTCATTCCAATAGCTAATCATTATCAAGCATTTACATACCATTCATTATCCATATCATAAGATCATACACACAAAATGGCTACGATTCTATACATGACATACTCAAAATGAAACGTCTAGCTATACCAAAATAATCCTTGTGATAGTGTGCTCGGACCTCCGACGTACTTTACGATTCCCGAGTTAGCTTGAAAAAACTATAAAAAGAAGGAAAATAAAGGGGGTAATCATTAAGCTTAGTAAGTTTGCATGCAAATAAATAACAACAATTATAAGAATTATCTTATTACTTGGCATGATACTACTTAATGCAACTTTATTAATTGTCATAGACATATTTTAAACTTCTTCACTTACTCACTTACTTAAATACTTACTTACTTAATCAAATTTATTAATACATTTTACTTACCTTTTTTCCTTATCAAGTATAGTTGAACATTATATACTTACATTTGCTCTTCTAGCATGAACTTGTCTTACCTTTTTAATATAACTCATCTTACCTTACCTTACATTGATATTTTCTTTAAATTTTCCCGTTGAACCACTTGGAATGCTAAGTATACACGGTTACCTTACCATTTCCATGACTTGTCATGGTCTTATGTGGTATCCTTGCCTTATGAACTCACCAATGCCATGCCTTGGCATGGTCTTACATGGGACCTTTACCTTATAGTAACTTATCAATGCCATGTCTTGACATGGTCTTACATGACTTCCTTGCCTTAGAAACCTTACCAATTTCCATGCCTTGGCATGGTCTTACATGGTATCCTTAAACCCTAATGTCATGACATTCGTATCCTACACATTCCTAAGGTTCAACCGAGACTTTCTGAAATTACTTCTCCGTCAATTCATGCTTGAGTCTTCTTTGAATAATTTCATAAAATAAATATACACATGCTGGAAATTAAGAACATTAACATAAAATAATAGAATATTGCATTTATTTACTGCAAACTTACCTCGAAACAAAATACGATCAACTATATCGATTTAGTCCACTATCTTTTTCTTTCTCAGGTTTAACTCCAGATTTCGTTCTTCTTGATCTATAATAAGAAATTTAGCTTATTTAATACTCACATTTATTAAAACAGTCCTTGACTCAAACTTTGGCATAATTACACTTTTGCCCTTAGACTTTTACATATTTACACTTTTGTCCCAAGGCTCAAAAATTACACTTCATCCTATTTTCTTATGTTTTATGAAATGCTGATCATTTTTTCCCTCTATGGAAACATCAAATTCTCACTCTAACATGTATTTATGAACATTAGGTATTTTTACCGATTATGTCGTTTTACTCATTTTCACGTAAAATCGCTTAGCAAAGGTTGTTTAACACAATTTCAAGCTTCATATTATACCATAAAACATCAAAATAAACACATTTCACCTATGGATATTTTTCCAAATATAAACCCTATGTTAAATTATTGCTAGAATAAGCTTATTCAAGTTACCAGGACTCCAAAAACGTAAAGAACATTAAAAACGGGGCTTGGAATCACTTACTATGGAGCTTGGAAGCTTGAAACAAACCCTAGCTATGAAGAACCTCTGAAATTTCGGCCTAATGAAGAAGATGAGCACATTTTTTCCATCTTTTTCCCTTTTTAATTCTTTTATTTACAAAATAACTTAAATACCCTTTATTAAAACTTTAGTTATTTTTACCTATGTATGTCCATATTTGTCCATGAAAACCTAATGGTATAATTACCATTTAAGGACATCTCCTTCAATTATGCTCTTCAATTAATCCTTTAGCATCTAAAACTCATATTTATCAACTTTTGCAATTAAGCCCTAGTAGGCAAATTAAACATGCTATCTATAAATTTTTCCATCGATACTCTACACATGCATCTAATCACTCGGTAAATCATAAAATTAATCGCAATAAACTTTTCTATCTTGGATTCGTGGTTTCACAACCACTGTTCCGTTTAGGCTCTATTTCGGGATGTTATATTAAGGATATCTTATGAGGATAACAAACTTATGACAAGGTCATTCGATGAGCACTAATCGAGTTACTTTCGTAATGGCATGTCATTAGGGAGAGCTTAGTCACGATATTATAGTAGAATGACTTCATAACTAAATGAGTTTATAATTAATTCGCGAAAAGCTAGAACTCAATTATAAATCATTTGAGCCTCAATTACATGTGCCCAATCAGTCTCTATGCTAGCTCATTGAAACCAAAAATAAATTGTATAATGAATAGAAATAAAGAAATAGAAAGCATTCAGAAATGATTATGATTTTCTCCAAAATGGAGAAATGGAATCATTTGGAAATAAATATAATTTTTTCAAAATGGAAATGGAAATGAAAATGAGAAATAATTCATTTGCAAATGAATATGAATTTCTCAAAAACGGTCGAAAGAATAAGTTTATGAATTTTTTTTAATGGCAACTTGATTTAACTTTCAAAATTGAAAATTCTAATACATAAGCTAGGTAAATCATGTTTCATAGATGAGAAATTCATAAAAATTGTAAGTGTAAAACCAGTGTACCGATTAATAGCAAACGGGAATGGTGGAAAGTCAAGCTTTTTTTTCTTCTTCTAGCTATAGTTTAGGAAGAAAAATTGATAAAAATGATGTTGATTCATCTTTCTTTCCACTACCTTATATGTTAGAATTAAATAACCTGAATCCTTATTTAAATAAAATACTGTGGTAAAAAAATAAAAGTAAAATCCATATAGAACTACACTTCTTTTATTTTATTTTAGAATAAGGTTTTCTAAACCTTGTTAAACTCCATCTATTTTATATTGATTAGAATAAGGTGTTTTAGTATTACTATAATATGGCTTTACAAGCCTATAAATAGACATAATCTATTTCTCTTGTAATTTATTCGAATTTGACATAGTGAATTTTCTTCTTCTCTACCCATGGTTTTTTCCCAAAATGGTTTCCACGTAAAATCTGTGTGTGTTTTTTTTTATTTCTCTCTTCTTTGCGATATATTATCCCTACCGACTTTCTATTTTTTACAAATTGGTATCCGATCTTTCGGGTTGTTCATCTCGATCACGGTAATAGCGTCTTTGAAGTATGAAATTCCACTTTTGGATCACAACACCAGATTTGCGTTGTGGCAGATAAAGTTGCAAGCAGTTCCTACACAGATAGACTTAAAGGAAGCCCTGCTAGAGGTAGATAAGATGCATTCGACATTGACAGAGGAAAAGAAGAAGCTCAAGGATCGAAAGGCGTTAACACAATTACATCTGTATTTTTCTAACGAAATTTTACAGGATGTGATGAAGGAGAAGACCGCCGCTGGATTATGGAAGAGGTTAGAACAAATATGTATGTCGAAAACTCTAACCAACAAGTTGCATATAAAGTAGCGTCTTTATTCTCATCGTTTGGAGGAAGGTGCATGTAACGCCCCCACGCCCGAGACCATCGCCGGAGTCGAGTATGAGGTGTTACTAAACTTAATTTAACATTTTTAGAACTTTGAATTATTTGTTTCTACATTCACAGCTTTCAAGCTACTTGCATCACAGTTACAAGAAAAATCATATCTCAAGTTACAAAACTTGAAATCAAGATCCGTAAATTTTCCCTGAATCTAAACTCATATACCCATCTACTAATTTTTTTTCTAGAATTTTTGGTTGGGCCAATTAGTACAGTTTATTAGTTAAAGTTACCCCTGTTACAGGACTTGACTAGACTGACCTCTGTTTACTACGAACCACATTAATCTCTGTACAAAATTCATATGATTATGAGGTTTGTTTCTCCTGAAACTAGACTCAATAAGAATTCTGATAATATAAAATACACCACCTAATTATATCTGTACAATTTATGGTGAATTTTTAAAGTTGGAGCAGGGGATCTAGAAATCACTCTGGCCCTGTTTCACTAAAATTCAAATATCTTCTAACATATAATTCCTTTACCTGTTTCATTTGTTTTATGTGAAACTAGACATGTTAAGCTTCAATTTCATATTTAATCCATCACCTAATTTGATTTCTATGATGTTTAGTAAATTTTCAAACTCACATCAGTGTTGCTGCAATGTTCTATTTATGGCAAATTTCATCCCTTTTTATGAGTTTTCATGCACTAAGTATCTTAATAACTTTCCATAACATCAAACATAATCTAAACTAACCATTTCCATAACTTATCATTATCAAACATTTTCTCAACCATTCCATCACCATATCATAAGATCATTTACACAAAATAAGTATATTGCTATACATGCCATACTTAAATTTACAAGCCATTTACCAAAAAGTCTTCCGGATAGTGTGACTGAGCCTTCGACCTATCCCGACTCCTGAGCTGGCTTTTCCAAAACTACAATAAGTAAGAAGGAGGGAGTAAGCATAAATGCTTAGTAAGTTCATATGCAAATAATAAGTAACATAACAAACAATCAAACCAATCAACATTAGCATATATCACCAAAACACATATCACATTTCTAATCATTTTTCATCATCTCATTACCTTATCGTGGCTGTATCAATACTCAACCCGAGGGTTAAATACATACTTGTCCAAAATATCTATTTCACATCACTTACCAATACGTCTCTTTACATCTCGAGTTTTCCTTCATTTGAGTAGAACTTTACCCGTTGAACACATTGGAATATAATTCGGATACATGGATAACTTGCACATAAGTGCCACATATGCAATCAAGCAATCATGTAACCCGCCCATAAGTGAACTCGGACTCAACTCAACGAGCTCGGGTGTTCGCATCCATAAGTGAACTCAGACTCAACTCAACGAGCTCGGATGCATAGTTACATCTCACGAACTCGGACTCAACTCAACGAGTTCGGACATTCGCATCCATAAGTGAACTCGGACTCAACTCAACGAGTTCGGATGCTTAACCATCCTAGTGACATGTCACTTGTATCCTAATCTATTCCTAAGGTTCAAATGGGATTTTCCTCGAATACATATCCTTGCCGTCTTCCGTAGAATGCCGAAATCAATACTCGGTAATAATTATATTTAGCAAGTAGCACACATGATTTGCATTTTGTTTGAAAATAACCACAAAGCATATATTTCATGATAAAAATCAGCATATCACATAATTGACATCAATGACTTAAAAATAACAATTATGCTACATTATTTACACATGAACTTACCTTGGTACCAAAATACAAAGATTTTGCAATTTAGTCCACAATCTTTTCTTTTCCTCGATTGGGGTCGATTCCACGTCTTTCTTGATTATGAAGCTTGAAAGTTGAAGAAACCCTAGCTATGGTGAGAGTGAATTTCGGCAGCAACTAAATGAGGAAGATGACTATATTGTGTTATTTTTCCCATTTTATTTCATTAAATATCCAAATGACCAAAATGCCCTTAATACCTTTCTTTGAAAATTTTCATGTACAAGCCCATTTTTGTCCAAAATTTTAGAAATTGGTCAAATTGCTATTTAAGACCTCCTAATTAATATTTCAAAGCAATTTCATATTAAAAACTTCTAGAATGCAAGTTTTGCAACTTATTCGATTTAGTCCCTAACTTCAAATTAAGCATTTTATGCATAGAGTTTTTTCACAAAATTTTCACACAATCATGCAATCATATCATAAACCTCAAAATAATTATAAAATAATTATTTCTATCTCGGATTTGTGGTCACGAAACCACTATTCCGATTAGGCCCTAATTCGGGATATTACAACTCTCCCCCCTTTAAGGATTTTCGTCCTCGAAAATCTTACCGGTAAACAGATGTGGGTATTGATTTCTCATATTTTCTTCGGATTCCCATGTAGCTTCTTCTACTCCATGCTTTTGCCACAACACCTTCACAAGTGCAATCTTTTTATTCCTTAGTTGTTTGACCTCTCGAGTCAAAATCTTAATCGGTTCTTCTTCATAGGTCATATCTGGTTGTAGTTCAATTTCTGTCGGTGAAACTACATGTGAAGGATCCGAACGATACCGGCGTAACATAGATACATGGAACACATCATGAATCTTCTCTAATTCAGGTGGTAATGCTAGCCGATATGCTACCGGTCCAACTTTTTCAATTATTTCATACGGCCCAATAAAACGCGAACTTAATTTGCCCTTCCGTCCAAATCTGAGAACTTTTTTCCACGGAGACACCTTTAAAAATACTTTATCACCAACTTGAAATTCAATGTCTTTTCGTTTCAAATCGCATAAGATTTACATCTATCTGAAGCAATTTCAAACAATTTCAATTACCTTCACTTTTTCTTCTTCGTTTCTTTTATTAGATCAACTCCATAAATCTGATTTTCCTTGAGTTCAGTCCAATACAAAGGCGTTCGACACTTACGACCATACAATGCTTCATAAGGTGCCATTTTCAAGCTCGTCGATAACTACTATTGTAAGCAAATTCTACCAACGGTAAATATTTTTCCCAACTTCCTTGAAATTCCAATACACAACATCCGAGCATATCTTCAAGAATCGAATTACTCTCTCGATTGTCCATCGGTTTGTGGATGAAAAGCAATCTCGAAATTTAACTTTGTACCTAACGCGTCTTTGCAACTTTTGCCAAAACGCGAGGTAAACCTTGGATCTCTATCTCAAATAATCGACAATGGTATTCCATGTAGTCTAACAATTTCTCTAATATACAGTTCAGCCAATTTTTTAAGAGAATAATCCGTACGTACCTGGATAAAATGAGCCGACTTAGTTAATCTGTCAACTATTACCCAGATGGGATCTTTCTTTCCTGGAGTCAATGGTAATCCTGATACAAAATCCATAGTAATCCGATCCCATTTCCATTCAGGAACCATAATAGGCTGAAGTAATCCCGAAGGCACTTGGTGTTCAGCTTTCACCTGTTGACAAATTAAGCATTTGGACACAAACTCTGATATATCTTTTTTTCATACCATTCCACCAATACATTTGCTTCAAGTCATTATACATTTTCGTACTACCCGGATGGATTGAGAAACAACCACTATGTGCTTCCTGTAGGATCTTCTGAATCAATTCCTCATTCTTCGGTACACAAATTCGATCTTTAAACATTAAGCACCCATCAGAACCGATTCTGAAATCTGACTCTGTATCAACTTCACACTGCTTTCTTTTGGCTTGCAAATCTTGATCATCTTTCTGAGCTTCAGAAATCTCTTGTAAAAACATCGATTTTGCTCTTAACTCTGCTAGAATCGAACCATCATCTAACATTTTCAACTAAGTGTTCATAACTCTCAATGCAAACAACAACTTTCTGCTCAAAGCATCGGCAACTACATTCGCTTTTCCCGGATGATAATCAATAACAAGCTCGTAATCTTTCAATAACTCCAACCATCTTCGTTGTCTTAAATTCAAGTCTTTTTGTGACATCAAGTACTTAAAACTTTTATGGTCGGTATATACCCGGCACTTTTCACCTGAAACAATATGACCCAAAAATCCAACTTCCTGGAGCCAAAATTCACTTTTACTAAACTTAGCATACAGCTGCTTATCTCTCAAAGTTTGCAAAACTATCCTCAAATGCTCAGCATGCTCTGTCTCATCTTTTGAATAAATTAAAATATCATCTATAAACACCACAACAAATTTGTCCAAGTATGGTCGAATATGCGATTCATTAAATCCATAAACACAAAGAGAGCATTTGTCAACCCGAATGGCATAATTAAAAATTCATAATGACCATACCTTGTTCTAAAAGCGCTTTAGGCACATCCGACTCTTTTACCCGATTGATAATACCTGATCTCAAGTCAATCTTTGAAAACCATGTCGCTTCTTTTAGCTGATCAAACAAATCATCAATTCTTGCCAACGGATACTTGTTCTTGATTGTTACCTTGTTTAATTGCCGATAATCAACACACAACCTCATAGAACCATCCTTCTTTTTCACAAATAACATGGGAGCACCCCAAGGTGAAAAACTTGGTCTCACAAAGCCTTTATCAGTCAACTCTTGCAACTGCGACTTTAATTCTTTCAACTCTGCTGGTGCCATTCTATACGGAGCAATCGAGATCGGAGTTGTTCCCGGTATCAAATCAATACCAAATTCTACTTCCCTGACTGGAGGCAAACCCGACAATTCTTTTGGAAATACGTCCGCAAATTCACACACAACCGGCACTGATTCAACTTTCTTTTCAACTTCTTTTGTATTAATTACATATGTCAAATAAGCTTCAGAACCCTTTCTCAGATATCTTTGAGCCGACATTGAAGAAATCACACTAGGTAATGCCTCTGATTTATCTGATTCAACCCGCAGAGTTTTACCATTTTCACACTTTAATTCTATAACCTTTTCTTTGCAATTTATTTTAGCATCATGCAATGTCAACCAATCCATACCCAAAATAACATCAAACTCATCAAACGGCAACAACATCAAGTCGGTAGAAAGTAATGATCCCGAATCATTAAAGGACATTTCTTACATACTTTATCAACAATCACACATTTGCCTAACGGATTCGACACTCTAATCATAAATTCTGTGTTCTCAACAGGTATATTCATACTAGACACCAATTTCATGCACACATATGAATGAGTAGAACCGGGATCAATCAAAGCAATAACATTAACATTATAGAGAGAAAATGTACCGGTAATCACATCAGGTGAGGAAGCATCTTCGCGCGCTTTAATGGCATAAGTCCTAGCCGAAACCCTTCCTTCAGGTCTAATTGGTGCATCCCTGGCTACATTGTTACTGCTTGCTTCGCTTCCAGCTTTTCTTGGATATCTTCCTCTCGAATCCGCCCCACTTGTTTTTGTATTCTAAAATTTTTCTTTTTCAGCTCTCTCTGGGCAGTCTCTAATAAAATGATCCAGAGAACCACATCGAAAACATTCATTTGCTCTGCACGGACCAAAATGATTCCTACCACACCGCTGGCACTCAGGTTTAATAAATCTCGAATTCCCTACACCGGTCGCCAAGTAGTCCGGGACTTAGGACCCACATTTTGCTTCTTATAATTCCCATATGATTGCCCAGCTGAAGCTTGGGAACGAGGATTCATATTTCTTGACTTTCCAGGTTGCTGTGAAAATGAACTGCTCGTAGGTCTTTTCTTCCAATTTTTAGTCTCAGCTTCTACCTTTTTCTTCTCTTTAAGTAGTTCTTCAGCCTTGCAAGCTCGATCAACCAATACTACCATTTCTTTTAATTCAAGAATTCCAACAAATACCTTGATGTCTTCGTTGAGCCCATCTTCAAATCGTCGGCACATCTTGGCCTCTGTAGGAACATACTCTCTGGCATACTTACTTAATCGAACAAACTCTCTTTCATATTCTATAACCGTCATATTACCTTGCTTCAACTCAAGAAATTCTTTACGCTTCTGATCAATAAATCTTTCACTAATATATTTCTTCCGAAACTCTTCCTGAAAAAATTCCCAAGTTATTCTCTCTTTCGGCACCACCGAAATCAAAGTTTTCCACCAATTATAGGCTGAATTCCTCAACAAAGATAGCGCATTTCAAACATTCTTCAGGTGTAAAAGATAATTCATCAAACACCCGGATAGAATTTTCAAGCCAGAACTCTACTTTCTCGGCATCATTATCAATATTTGCTTTAAATTCTTCGGCCCCTTGCTTGCGGATTCTATCAACTGGAGTTCTATGAAATTTCATCAGATCCATACCTTGAGGCATCGAGTGCAGGTTGAGGAATTGGGGAGGTGGGGAGATTGTACATTTGGGTTCGTGCATGCGAGCGAACTCAGTGTACCATGCACTCATCATTTGGAGAAAGGCTTCCCGACCCCTTTCTCCTCCTCCCTGACCAACAGTAGGAGGTGGATTTTTAGTCGGCGCTACTCCTTCAGTCGGAGCTGGCGCGTTACTCTCTACTTCATCTGCCATAGCTGGATCGGGATCCATTTACTATTAAAAAAATCATTTAAAAAGGTCAGAAGTCGTCACACTATCACAATTTATACATATGGCATGTATAGCAAAATCCGTACATACAACACGTAGTCCGAGAACTGACTAAACCTGCTCTGATACCACTAAATGTAACACCCCCACGCCCGAGACCATCGCCGGAGTCAAGTATGAGGTGTTACTAAACTTAATTTAACATTTTTAGAACTTTGAATTATTTGTTTCTACATTCACAGCTTTCAAGCTACTTGCATCATAGTCACAGGAAAAATCATATCTCGAGTTACGAAACTCAAAATCAAGATCCGTAAATTTTCCCTGAATCTAGACTCATATACCCATATACTAATTTTTTTTCTAGAATTTTTGGTTGGGTCAATTAGTACAGTTTATTAGTTAAAGTTACCCCTATTACAGGACTTGATTGGACTGACCTCTGTTTACTACAAACCACATTCATCTCTGTAAAAAATTCATATGATTATGCGGTTTGTTTCTCCTGAAACTAGACTCAATAAGGATTCTGAGAATATAAAATGCACCACCTAATTATATCTGTACAATTTATGGTGAATTTTTAAACTTGGAGCAGGGGATCTAGAAATCACTCTGGCCCTGTTTCACTAAAATTCAAATATCTTCTAACATATAATTCCTTTACCTGTTTCATTTATTTTATGTGAAACTATACATGTTAAGCTTCAATTTCATATTTAATTCATCACCTAATTCGATTTCTATGATTTTTAGTAAATTTTAAAACTCACATCAGTGTTGTTACAATGTTCTATTTATGGCAAATTTCATCCCTTTTTATGAGTTTTCATGCACTAAGTATCTTAATAACTTTCCATAACATCAAACATAATCTAAACTAACCATTTCCATAACTTATCATTATCAAACATTTTCTCGACCATTCCATCACCATATCATAAGATCATTTACACAAAATAAGTATATTGCTATACATGCCATACTTAAATTTACAAGCCATTTACCAAAAAGTCTTCCGGATAGTGTGACTGAGCCTTCGACCTATCCCGACTCCTGAGCTGGCTTTTCCAAAACTACAATGAGTAAGAAGGAGGGAGTAAGCATAAATGCTTAGTAAGTTCATATGCAAATAATAAGTAACATAACAAACAACCAAACCAATCAACATTAGCATATATCACCAAAACACATATCACATTTCTAATCATTTTTCATCATCTCATTACCTTATCGTGGCTGTATCAATACTCAACCCGAGGGTTAAATACATACCTGTCCAAAATATTCATTTCACATCACTTACCAATACGTCTCTTTACATCTTGAGTTTTCCTTCATTTGAGTAGAACTTTACCCGTTGAACACATCAGAATATAATTCGGATACATGGATAACTTGCACATAAGTGCCACATATGCAATCAAGCAATCATGTAACCCACCCATAAGCGAACTCGGACTCAACTCAACGAGCTCAGGCGTTCGCATCCATAAGTGAACTCGGACTCAACTCAACGAGCTCGGATGCATAGTTACATCTCACGAACTCGAACTCAACTCAACGAGTTCGGACATTCGCATCCATAAGTGAACTCGGACTCAACTCAACGAGTTCAGATGCTTAACCATCCTAGTGACATGTCACTTGTATCCTAATCTATTCCTAAGGTTCAAACAGGATTTTCCTCGAATACATATCCTTGCCGTCTTCCGTAGAATGCCGAAATCAATACTCGGTAATAATTATATTTAACAAGTAGCACACATGATTTGCATTTTGTTTGAAAATAACCACAAAGCATATATTTCATGATAAAAATCAGCATATCACATAATTGACATCAATGACTTAAAAATAACAATTATGCTACATTATTTACACATGAACTTACCTTGGTACCAAAATACAAAGATTTTGCAATTTAGTCCACAATCTTTTCTTTTCCTCGATTGGGGTCGATTCCACGTCTTTCTTGATTATGAAGCTTGAAAGTTGAAGAAACCCTAGCTATGGTGAGAGTGAATTTCGGCAGCAACTAAATGAGGAAGATGACTATATTGTGTTATTTTTCCCATTTTATTTCATTAAATATCCAAATGACCAAAATGCCCTTAATACCTTTCTTTGAAAATTTTCATGTACAAGCCCATTTTTGTCCAAAATTTTAGAAATTGGTCAAATTGCTATTTAAGACCTCCTAATTAATATTTCAAAGCAATTTCATATTAAAAACTTCTAGAATGCAAGTTTTGCAACTTATTCGATTTAGTCCCTAACTTCAAATTAAGCATTTTATGCATAGAGTTTCTTCACAAAATTTTCACACAATCATGCAATCATATCATAAACCTCAAAATAATTATAAAATAATTATTTCTATCTCAGATTTGTGGTCACGAAACCACTATTCCGATTAGGCCCTAATTCGGGATATTACAGTGCATCTGTGCACGAACACTTAACAATGTTTAAAGAAATTCTCTCAAACTAGGAGGCCATGAAGTTTTAGTATGATAAGGAAGATTTAGGGTTGATTCTACTTTGTTCGTTGCCCCCGTCTTATTCAAACTTTAGAGACACGATTTTAGATAGCCGCGAGTCTCTTATAGTTGATGAGGTTTATGATTCTTTGACCTTGTATGATAAGATGAAGCATCTTGTGGTTAAAACTGACTCTCAAGGTGAGGGTTTCATTATTCGTGGAAGACAAGATCAGAATATTGATGATAATCGTGGAAGGACACAGGAACAGAATCCTTGCGGTAAATCTAAGGATAGATCGAAGTCTTCAAACAGAGGTAAAACTTCTAACTTCTGCAAGAAGAAATGACACATTAAATCTGAGTGCTATAAGCTACAGAATAAGATCAAAAGGGAAAACAATCAAAAAATTCCGGTGAAGCTGATGTTGTAAAAGACTACAACAATCGTGAACTTCTAGTCGCTTCTGTAAAAATTTATAAAGTGAGCGATGAATGGATCCTTGATTCGGGCTGCATCTTCTATATGAGTCCCAATCGGAATTGGTTTACAACTTACGAAACAGTGTCTGAAAGTGTTGTTTTGATGGAAAATAATACTTCGTGTAAAATTACATGTGTTGGAACAACTAAAGTTAATATGTTTGACAGAATTGTCAGAACACTTAGTGACGTGCGACATGTTCCAGAGTTGAAGAGAAATTTAATTTTGTTGAGTACTCTTCATTCAAAAGGGTACAGATACATAGTTGAAAGTGGGGTTTTGAAGATTTTCAAAGGTCCCCTTGTTGTGATGAAAGGGCAAAAAAAAAAAAACTACTAAGTTATATGTTTTGCAAGGTTCTACTGTTACTGGTGATGTAGCTGTCGCTTCTTCTTCCTTGTCAGATGATGATATTACTAAACTTTGGCATATGCGCCTAGGGCATATGAGTGAGAATGACATGGCAGAATTGAGCAGAAGAGGACTTCTTGATGGGAAAGGAATTTGCAAACTGAATTTTTGTGAGCACTGTGTTTTTGGGAAGCAAAAGAGAGTTAGATTCATCAGAGGAATCCATAACACGAAGGGAACGTTGGAGTATATTCATTCTGATCTGTGGGGGGTCATCTAGAGTGTCTTCGAGAGGTGGGGATAATTATATGCTAACCTTTATTGATGATTTTTCCAGAAAATTTGGGCATTCTACCTGAAGCAAAAAAGCAATGTGTTTTCTACATTCAAGTCTTGGAAAATTATGATTGAAAAATAGACGGGAAAACAAATAAAATACCTCCTCACAGAAAATGGCTTAGAGTTATGTTCTGATGAGTTTAATAGACTGTGCAAGTCAGAAGGGATCGCGAGACACTTGATAGTTCATCATACTCCATAGCAAAACAACATTACAGAACGAATGAACAGAACGATCATGGAGAAGGTTCGATGTATGTTGTCAAATGCAAACTTATCGAAGTCGATTTGGGTAGAAGCAGCCTCTACTGCATGTTTTTTGATCAACCGATCTCCATCCATTGCCATTGAGAAAAAGACTCCATAAGAGGTATGGTCTGGTAATCTTGCTAATTATTCTAACTTAAAGATCTTTGGGTGTCCTACGTATGCTCACGTTGATAATGGAAAATTGGAACCGAGATCCATTAAATGTGTTTTTCTTGGTTATAAAGCCAGTGTAAAAGGGTATAAGTTATGGTGTCCTGAAAATAGAAAAGTTGTGATTAGCAGAGATGACATTTTTGATGAAACTGCTATGCTACCTAATTTATCTCTTTAAGACTCTTCCAATAAAGAAAATCAAAAGCAGGTGGAGCATCAGATTAATACAGAGTCGACTCCTCAAGCCAGTTCAAAAATTGAGAATAGAGTTACTTCTTCACCACAATACTCTATTGCCAAAAATAGAACTAGAAGAGAAATTAAACCTCCAAAGAAGTATGACGAGGCTGATCTAGTTGCTTATGCTTTAAATGTGGTTGAAGATATAGATGCAAACTGAGAGCCATCTAATTATTCTGAGGCAGTTAGCTGTGAAGACTCAGAAAAGTGGATGTTTGCTATGCAAGAGGAGATGAAATCACTACACAAAAATAGAACATGGGTACTTGTGAAACTTCCTAAAGGTAAAAAGGTTGTTCGTTGTAAATGGGTGTTTAAAAAGAAAGAAGGGACTCTAGGAGTTGAAGAACCCAGATATAAAGCAAGGCTTGTTGCAAAGGGTTACAGTTAAATTCCAGGAGTGGACTTCACAGATGTGTTCTCCCCAGTTGTGAAGCATAGTTCGATTCAAGCTTTGCTTGGTATTGTGGCCATGCATGATTTGGAGCTTGAGTAGTTAGATGTAAAAACTGCATTTTTGCATGAAGAACTTGAAGAGGACATTTACATGCAACAACCAAAAGGTTTTATAGTCTCAGAAAAAGAGGACTATGCTTGTTTGCTGAAAAAGTCCCTTTACGATTTGAAACAGTCACCAAGACAGTGGTACAAGAGGTTTGATTCCTTTATGACTTCTCATGATTTCAAAAGAAGTAGTTTTGACAGTTGTGTTTACTTTAAGAAAAACAATGATGGTTCTTGCGTGTATCTACTTCTTTATGTTGATGACATGTTGATAGCAACAAAAGATAAAAGAGAGATAAGAAAGGTCAAAGCCCAAATAAGTGAATAATTTGAGATGAAAGATTTGAGACCAGCAAAGAAGATACTTGGTATGGAGATTCACAGAGATAGAAAAACAAGTAAATTGTACCTAAGTCAGAAGGGGTACATTGAGAAAGTTCTTTGCAGGTTCAATATGAAGAGTGCTAAGCCTGGTAGTACTCCTTTAGCAGCCCATTTCAAACTTTCATCGGCTTTGTCTCCACAATCAGATGATGAGATTGAGTACATGTCACATGTTCCATACTCTAGTGCAGTGGGATCTCTCATGTATGCTATGGTTTGGTCACGTCCAGATTTATCATATACAGTAAGTGCAGTTAGCAGATATATGGCGAATCCCAATAAAGAACACTGGAAAGTAGTTCAGTGGATTTTAAGATACTTACGAGGTATTACTAATGTCTGCTTACAGTTTAGAAGAACTAGAGATGGAGTCATTGGGTATGTTGATGCTGATTTTGCTGGAGACCTCAATAGAAGAAGATCTCACACAGGTTATGTCTTTACAATCGGAGGTTGTGCATTCAGTTGGAAAGCCACTTTGCAAACTACAGTCGCTTTGTCTACCACTGAAGCTGAGTACATGGCGATTACTGAGGCTTGTAAAGAAGCTATTTGGTTGAAGGGACTCTTTAGTAAACTCAATGAAGACCTTTAAATCAATACAGTATTTTGTGACAGTCAAAGTGCAATCTTCCTTACAAAAGATCAAATGTTTCATGAGAGAACAGAACACATTGATGTTCGGTATCATTTTGTTCGTGATATTATTGCTCGTGGTGATATTGTTGTGAGCAAAATTAGTACTCATGAAAATCCTGCAGATATGATGACTAAGTCACTTCCTATAACCAAGTTTGAGCGTTGCTTAGACTTGGATGGTGTTCATTGTTGAAGTTAAACCCTTAAGGGGTTTTATGGAAGAGGTGGAGAATTTGTTCGTTGAGAGTTTGCGATGAAGAACTTGTTCATTGAGAATTAGTGTCAAGGTGGAAATTGTTAGAATTAAATGACCCGAATCCTTATTTAAATAAAATACAGTGGTCAAATAAAATAAAAGTAAAATCCATATAGAACTACACTTCTTTTATTTTATTTTAGAATAAGGTTTTTTAAACCTTATTAAACTCCATCTATTTTATATTGATTAGAATAAGGTGTTTCAGTCTTACTAGAATATGGCTTTACAAGCCTATAAATAGACATAGTCTATTCCTCTTGTAATTAATTCGAATTTGACATAGTGAATTTTCTTCTTCTCTACTCGTGGTTTTTTTCCCGAAAGGGTTTCCACGTAAAATTTGTGTTTTTATTTTTATTTCTCTTTTCTTTGCGATATATTGTCATTACCGACGTTCTATTTTTTACATTATACATTTACTAATAATTAGTTTTAATTAACTTATTAATTATTAAATCTATGGCTATAATCATTTCTTACTTAAGAAAATGGAAATGGATGGCATGGATGACGATAGGCAATTAATTAAGTTTTTATCATGGATAAATTTTCATTAAATCCTTGGTTTAATAGTCATTCAAGTCCTCAAGCATTTTCTAAATTAAAACTTAATAGTAATTGAACTTTTACAATTTAGTTCATGTACTATAATTAATGATTTTCTTGATTTAATTACTTGATCAATCACTAATATATTTTTATACTAAATATATAAATTTTTTTATATATAATTTCACTGATTCGGTTTACGAAATTAAGTTCCAAAATTGCATTTTTCAACACTAGCTAACATCGATTCATTACATATTAATTGACATTATTGAAATGATACTTTTGTGTTCAATAAGGGTTAAATGTTTAAGTGATTTGAAATCATATATATCATATATAATATAAAGTAAAGAGATTAACATTTTAGGAAACTTTGAGTTTTAAGTTGTTCATTAAGTTCTAAAATACTTTCTTAAGTATTATCCAATAAATTTTTTATTTAATTAATAATCAATAAATTATTCTAAATTTTCTCCTTACTTTTTATACTTTATTAATATATCTTAATAAATATATCTAACTGTTATCCTTAATTAATAATTTAATGTATTTAACTATATATATTTAATTTAATGCCTATATCATATATATATATATAATATAAAACAAGGTACTGGAACACGTAAGTTTGAGTTTCAAATTATGATAATAATAGTGGTAAAAGAAATAAAATATCTTTAAAAAAAGTAATTTGGTTTGGCTTTTAAAAGTGGTAACAAGAAATTCAAATAAAGTTACATGACATTAATTAATTTATATTTTTTTTGCATATAAGAATATCAATAAAATGACATTAATTATTTTCATTTTATATTTAATTACAGCATCATAATACAATTATAAAAAATAACCATAAATAATTTTGTTCCACCAATTTGCAAGCAGTATCTCAAAAAATTTACTAAAATATAATTAATGGAATTCGATGGACTAAAATTTAATGCTCAATTAAAATCTATAACATTGATACAATTAACACTGATATATTCGTGGAACAAATTTATTACCCTATAAGTATTTAATTTTTCATTCCCTTCCAATAAATTATATTTTACCATATATATACTAATGCACAGTTTAATAGTAAAATTGGCAACAAGCTTTGTTGGCATAATTTTACAAAATCCTGACAATCTCCGGTCTTTCTTTTTTATTGTGCCTCCCTTCCAAGCTAAAATGTATCCTCTTTATTTTTGTTTTTGTTGATGTTGTTGAAACCTAGCCACCTAAGGGATGTACGACTATTGTCGTTGCCTTCTCTAGCACAAAGAATGGCATCGAAATGTAGTTCTCTCATTCCTCTTTCACGTTATCGAGTCAAGGTTCCCTAAAAGAATCCTAAAAATATAGAGATCTTCAAATTAGATGCAAAGAAATGTTGTTCCAATCAACTGTCTTTGCCATCCAATGAAGTTGGTTTCGAACTATCTTTATTTTCTCTTTTATTAATTTTTAAATCTTATTTTTCTTCTTACAGGTTCAAGTTTGTTTGGGGGTTAAGGTACAGGTCTTGAATGATTTTATTTTCGAGTACTATTTTAGATTAGATGGGGGTTGCTATTGGCTATGGGTGAAGGGTTCAGTTGGGTTTGTTGATTGGCGTTTAAGGGTAGGTTTATTGTTAAATGGTTAGAAGTTAAAATAGTGGGATTGATTTAGCGATGCAAATTTTACTAAAGAAGTTATGTGGTTGACATTATAGTGAAGAAAAGATGTTGGAAATGGGAGATGGGTAATAAAAGTGGATGTATTGACTAGGTAGTGTGTAATACCCTATACCCGACTTGATTTACTAAATCCGGATATAGGATGCCACAATACTTAAAAAAAGTTTTACAGTTGACGAAAAACATGCTGAACATACTTCTTATTTATTTATTTTTTTATCTAAGTCAAAAGATTTTAAAAGAGATGTTATTAATTACAACGAGTTCTCAAAAGCAGTATAAGACATTACAACTTAAATATTTGTTAAAGCAGACTTAATCATGGCGTAGAATACTACTTGCCATATATCCAAAAATGCCCTTCTGTATGCATAATATCGCTCTTCGAACAGCCACCCTAATGCATTCCTAGTTTGGTCCCTTCTGGTGTACTGGTTCAATTCCAAGAACCTGCATTACAAATAGACACATGTAAGTTCAACGGAACTTAGTGAGTCTCAACCAATATTAACTTTAAACGTTGTTGTTTAATTACTCGACTTGAAGATTTTGGACTTCTTTTCAGACTCTGGTGAATACTTTTTTGGTTCCTAGCAGATAACTTTACGCCTATCTCTGCACTTGACCCCCTTATGCACATTCCACTTGATTGGTAGATCCCAGACTTCACACCTTATTGAGGATCCTAATTCACAATCTCCTTGAAGAGAGAAATTGGATACACTCCTCATAATGATATAAATACGAATACTACTCTTGGCAGATTCTTATACTGGCTCTGGCGGGCTATCAGTTCTTCAAATCGATCTAGACAATGAATTTGGTTCGATGAATGCACTATTTTAGATCATCCAATAGAAACTTAGATGACTTTGATACATAATGTGAAAATTTTCAGGTTTGGTGAACACTTACACCACCCATAATTACAGATATGCCAACTCTCTGTCCTAACGAGTTACTATGGCGGATTCATCAGTTTGGTACCATTGTCGAGAACTCTTTCAAATAATTCTTAAAAAATATACCCAGATTTTGCCACAAAGGCAGACTAACAACTCGCCACTTAGGCGTTACAAAATTAACCATAGAGGTTCTTTAGATGACTTGCAGCAAAGGCTTTCTAGATAACTTCGCCACTAAGGCTTCCCAAATAATATGCCACCATAGGCTTTTCAGATAACTCGCCACAAAGGCTTTCCAGATAATATGCCATATAGGCCTCTTAGATAACTCACCACAAAAGCTTTCCAAATAATACGTCACATAGGCCTCTTAGATAACTTGCCACAAATGCTTTCTAGATAATATGCCACATAGGCCTCTTAGAGAACTCGCCACAAAGGCTTTGTTTGGTTTGCCACCAAGGCACCACATAAATTGTCGTGTTTGATGATATGGATTTGCCTAAACTCAACATCGCATGGATTTGCCTAAACTCAACATCGTCTAAAGTTTGCCTATCACTGCCCCCAGGACATGTAGAAACCTTAGTAGACAAATGCGGCTCATCCTCCATTTCCAGAATGTGCCATGGCCATGGTCTTTCCACATATCTAGCAAACTGGTATTTTCTCGTGTTTACTGTCTCGTCGGACGTCATCAAAGCACCACCGCAAGGTCTATTTGTTAGAGTATGCCCAAAGACCAATCATGAGTGATTGTAATTACATACTCGTTTTACCTTGTTTGTTAATATAAGACATTACCATTGCTATTTTAATTTCTTTTTCTATGTGTATAAATAAATTGATTAATAACAAAGTCCTGAGAATGATATGATTATTCTTAAAACGTCCACAGTCAAGTATTATTGTGGGTTTGGACAGCAATAATGCATTAAGACTAATGTGTAGTTGATTGATGACAAAGTGTTGTCATTGGCATAGGGATGTAAAAATCAATACATGAGTATGTGTTAGATAACAACATATTAGACTGACCCGCCATGAGTATGTTTCTTAAATTATTATGCAATAGTCACAAACATTACTCATAGTGGTAACTATGTATATGATCCTTAGACTTGAGATCATCATTGTCTAAACATCGTGAGTTGTATATTTTGATATAGTCAAACGTCGACCATAATAGGTTGTACTGTAACACCCCTCGCCCGTATCTGACGCTAGGACAGGGTTCAAGGTGTTACCTTTCTTGACTCAACCAACTATACAAAATCGAGCCATAAAAAAATTTCAAACAATTTAAAAACTTCTCTTTTCACATGCAATCTATCTCATATACGGACTTCGGGGCCCAAATCATGCATTTGGGGTGGTTCAGAACCCAACCAAGAACTCATGAAAAACTTAGAAAAGTTTCATGCATCAAGACTCCACACGCCCCGTGTGGATATAGAACACACGGCTGTATGCTAGGGACATGCCCATATCCCGAACCCATGTCTGAAAACCTGTGCATTCTGTCAAAACCAAACGGCCCAAGCACACACCCATGCCCTATAACTGTGTCCTTCACACGGATGAGACACACAGTCGTATCTCTTGCTCGTGTACCACTATCATGCATACTGACTTTATGGCATGGCCTGGGCACATGCCCATGTCACTTGCCCGTGTACTAAAATGACTTTAAAGTTTTAAGTGTAGGGGACGGACAGCCACAACACACCCCCATGGGCGTGAGCCATGTGTCACACACGGCTTAGACACACGCCCGTGTGTCTTACCCATGTGGACAAACTAGGCTATCTTCCAAGCCATTTTGTCACCCATTTTGCACAACCTACACAGGATCATTTCAGTATAAAAATTTAATCATAATGGAAACCAATTCATCCATAGAAAGAACATTGTATACACTCATTAAAGTGAATAATAGCCATTATTCCAGGCTTGATACAAAATGAAGGGCTTTTGACTTGAGCCAAAATACATAAATAATTCTCTTAATCCAACATCCTAGCCTAGCCCTATACATGCCACCCTCAAAAATATAAATCAAGCTATACCGAGTATTGCGGCTGATAGTATGATTGATATCTCTGACTTTAAGGGATCCTTAAGCTAGCTTGGTGACACTGAAAGAAAAAGGAAAGGAAAGGGAGTAAGCATAAAGCTTAGTAAGTTGCATATAAATAACTATACAACAATCTCACCATTTACCATCATGCTTATAACTCAAAGGTAAACATAACTTAACTTACTCATTATCATCTACTCGAGTCTTATTTTCTAAATTTAAGCTTGTTACTCATGCTTATCATATAGGTATCTGTAACACTCACAACATGATCATCATTTCTTTATCAAAATTGAACTATAACTTTCACCATTGAACCGTTGGAATACTACTGGATATTCCATGAACCTTCAACATTGGATATATTGCCGATGCCAAGTCCTAGACATGGTCTTATGCTGGCTATCATATATGCGTGCTGATGCATGTCCCAAACATGTCTTAAACTAGCACAACTCCTAGCTGATGCGAGTCCCAGACACGTCTTACACTGGCTATCTTTGTCAAGGCCGATGCATGTCCAAGACATGTCTTACTCTAGCGCTCATCTCTGTGCCGATGCCATGTCCCAGACATGGTCTTACACTGGCTCTCATAATGTGGCCGAAGCATGTCCCAGACATGTCTTACACTGGCGCACAAATCACCCAATGTCTTGGCACAAATATCCAGTTCATATCCTAAGGTTTCAACGGGTATTTATACTATCTCAATATTACAAGGCATTCTCAATTTATAACTTAACAACTCGTACAATATCAATTCAATGACAATATGAATACAAGTATTAACAGTGTAGTTGTATTATTTACATACAACTTACCTTGGCTTACAAAAAGTACTTGACTAGCCGGCTTAGTCGGATTGCTTGGCTTTTCCTTGATCTAGGCTCGGTTTTGGAAAATATTGATCTATAATAACAATATACTTCCATTTAGTCACTAAATACCATTAGGCATTCATAAATTCACAACTTTTATAAAATGACCATTTTGCCCTAGGCCTTGGCAAAATGACCATTTTACCCCTATGCCTGAAAATCAATTTTTATCGAATTTCATCTTATTTCAAGCCTAGATAAACTCTTTTTACTACTAGATAAATCCCAAATTCTCACTATTTCACACACTTACCACCTATTTTGCAACTTATGCAAAATAGTCCTTTTAGGTGTTTTCATGCTAACAACTTTCACAAAAGTTGTTTATAACACAACTAGGACTCATATTATTCCATAAAAATTCAGCATATATCACAAGTACATCCATGTAAAAACCCTAAACTCTCGACCATTTTGTAAGATATCACACTCATTTGAAAGCTCATGCTTCAAGGGTCTAAAAAATATAAAAATCTTCAAGAAAAAGCATTAAAATCACTTACTTTCAAGGAAGTTTCTTTGCTGAAAATTCAAAGCTTCAAAACCCTTTTCTTTGCTGGTATTTTTTATCAAAGAAGAAGAAGAAAATGAAAAAGTTGAAGCTAATTCCTTAGGGTACCATTTTATCACCTAAGATGACATCACCTTACCAAATACATTGACCATTTGAAATTTCTTGTCCCATGGCTGACCAAGCCATATTTAGGGGTCTAATTTCACTTTAAAGGCTCCCAATTTTAATACTCTAGCTATTAGACACATTTTGGGTACTAAAATGCAACTTTTGCCTTTTATGCGATTTAGTCCTTTATCGCAATCGGGCTTGAAAACATTAAAATTAACTCACCAAATTTTTCATGCACTAATATAATAGTACCATAACCTCATAAAAATAATAAAAATAATTTTTCTATCTTCGGATTTGTGGTCCCGAGACCACTATTCTGACTAGGTCCTAAATCGGGTTATTACATTTCACCCCCTTAGGGATTTTCGTCCTCGAAAATCTTACCGGTGAATAAGTTTGGATCCTGCTCTCTCAGAGACTCCTCAGGTTACCATGTGGCTTCCTCGACCCCATGTCTATGCCACAAAACCTTCACAAGTGGTATACTCTTATTTCTTAACTGTTTGACCTCTCGAGCTAATATCTTGACCGGTTTCTCTCCATATGTCATATCTGGGAGAATCTCAACTTCAGTTGGTGCAATTATATGCGAAGGGTCTGATCTGTATCGACGTATCATGGATACGTGAAATACATCGTGAATCTTTTCTAACTCTGGCGACAAACTCAAACGGTAGGCAACATGTGATATCCCGAATTAGGGCCTAATCAGAATAGTGGTTTTGAGACCACAAATTTGAGAGAGAAATAATTATTTTATGATTATTTTGAGGTCTATGATATGATTGCATGATTGTGTGAAAATTTCGTGAAAAAATTTCTATGCATAAAGTGATTAATTTGAAATTAGGGACTAAATTGAATAAGTTGCAAAACTTTCATTCTAGAAGTTTTTAGTATGAAATTGCTTTGGAATATTAATTAGGTCTTAAATATAAATTTTATCAATTTCTAAGTTTCGAACAAAAATTGGACATGGATGGAAATTTTGAAAGTTTAGTAATGAAGGGTATGTTAGTCATTTGGTAATTAAAAGATTAAAAAAGGAAAAAGATGGCAAAATATGTCCATCTTCTTCATTAGAACTAAATTTAAAGGGTTCTCCATAGCTAGGGATTGTTTCAAGCTTCCAAGCTCCATAGTAAGTGATTCCAAGCCCCGTTTTTAATGTTCTTTACGTTTTTGGAGTCCCGGTAACTTGATTTAGCTTATTCTAGTAATAATTTAACCTAGGGTTTATATTTGGAAAAATACCCACAGGTGAAATATGTTTATTTTGATGTTTTATGGTAGAATATGAAGCTTGAAATTGTGTTAAACAACTTTTGCTAAGCGATTTTACGTGAAAACGAGTAAAATGACAAAATCGGTAAAAATACCTAATGTTCATAAATACATGATAGAGTGTGAATTTGATGTTGCTATAGAAGAGAAAAATGATCAGCATGTCATAAAACATAAGAAAATAGGATGAAGTTTAATTTCCGAGCTTTGGGGAAAAAGTGTAAATATGCAAAAGTTTAGGGGCAAAAATGTAAATTTGCCAAAGTTTGAGTCAAGGACTGTTTTAATAAATGTGAGTATTAAATAAGCTAAATTTGTTATTATAGATTAAGAGAAACGAGATTCAAGTCGTGATCGAGGGAAAAATAAAGTTTTCGAGGAATAGGCTTGATTTCTAACATATTGTACCGAGGTAAGTTCATATGTAAATATTGTAACATAACTGTTATTTTAAATCATTTAATGCTATTTATATGATATTATGATTGTTATTATGTGATTCTATGCTTTGTGGTAATTGTTGGACAACATGTAAAAATTTTATGAATTATGTGAAAAATGTGAAAGACTACCGAAGTATCGTCACTGGTATTCCAAGGAGAATGGTAAAGGAGTACGAACGAGGAAAGTCCCGTTGAACCTTAGAAATAGATTAGGATACTTGGGCATCCGAGCTCGTTGAGTCGATTCCAAGTTCACTTATGGATGCAAATGTCCGAACTCGTTGACTTGAGTCCGAGTTCGTGAGATGTAACTAGGCATCCGAGCTCGTTGAGTTGAGTCCGAGTTCACTTATGGATGTGAACGCCTGAGCTCGTTGAGTTGAGTCCGAGTTCGCTTATGGGCGGGTTACATGGTAGCTTGGCTACATATGTTGCACTTATGTACAAACTTTCCATGTATCCGAATTATATTCCGATGTGTTCAACGGGTAAAATTCTAGTAAAATGGAAGAATACTCAAGATACAAATGACGTATTGGTAAGTGCTGTGGAATGGGCACTTTGGACAGGTATGTACTTAACCCTCAGGTTGAGACTTGATACGACAAAAATAATATGGTAAGATGATGAATGATGAATAGAAACATGAAATATGTTTTGGTGATATTGTGCTAATGTTGGTTGGTATAGTTGCTTTGTTAAGTTATTTGTTATTTGCATATGGACTTACTAAGCATCTATGCTTACTCCCTCCTTTTCATTCTTTGTAGTTTTGACAAGTCAATTTGGAGATCGGGATGGTCGGAGGCACGCTCACACTATCACTGGACAATTGCGGTATAATGACTTGTAATTTTTGGAAATATGGCATGTATAGCATTCCAATAATTTTGTGTGTATAATCTTACGATATGGCCCATGGATGGAATGGAAATGTTTGAGAATTATTAGCTATTGGAATGGCTAATCAATTTTATATATGATAACATGTATGCTTTATGTCTTAACTAAACCATGAAAATCCTTGGAAAGGTAAAATTGGCCACAAAACAAAATCAGTCAGCAGCAGTGACGTGAGTTTGAAAAATAACTAAAAATAGTAGAGATAGAATTATATGATTAATAAAATATGGAATTTAAGCTTAATGAATCTATTTTCATTTGGAAGAAACAAAATAAGTAAAAGAGTTTTATTTTATGAGATATATATGTTTTGGTGAAACAGGGTCAGAGCGATTTCTGAATCCCCTGTTCTGACTTTAGAAATTCAGTATAAATTGTAAAAAAACAATTAGGAGTTTTAATTTACATTTATGAAATTCTTATTGAGTTTAGTTTTATGAGAAATAAACGGTATAGTCATTGAAACTCTGTACAGGGAGATATCTGATTCGTAATACACAGGGGTCAGAGTAGCTGAACCCTGAAACAGGGGAGACTTTAACTAATAAACTGTACTAATTGACTCAACCAAAAATTCTAGAAAAAAATTAGTAGATAGATATATGTGTCTATTTTCAAGAAAAATTTATGGAACTTAATTTTGAGTTTCGAAACTTGAGATATGAATTTTTAACTGACTGTGACGCAGTTAGCCAACTTGTCTGGAATTTCTAAAATAAATTGTTTGAGTTGTTTAATTAATGAATTAAGCCCGTTAACACCTCGTGCTCGACTCCGGCAACGGTCTCGGGTACGGGGGCGTTACACAATGGACCCTACTCTCTCGGTAACCTCATAAGGTCCTATAAAATGAGGACTCAACTTGCCTTTTCTACCAAATCTGAGGACTTTCCTCCACGGGGAAACTTTCAAAAATACCTTATCCCCGACTTCAAACTCAATCTCCCTTCGTTTCAAGTCCGCATGGGATTTTTGTCTATCCGAGGCGGCTTTCAAATAGTCACAAATCACCTTAAATTTTTCCTCATCCTCTTTAATCAAATCAACCCCGTGAATCTGACTCTCTCTCAACTCAGTCCAGAATAGGGGCGTTCAGCACTTTCGCCTGTACAAAGCCTCATAAGGCGCCATTTTTAGACTCGACTGATAGCTATTGTTGTAGGAAAATTCAACCAATGGTAAGTGTTTTTCCTAACTTCCTTGGAACTCGAGAACACAGCACCTCAACATGTCCACTAAGATTTGTATTACTCTTTCACACTGTCCGTCAGTTTGCGGATGAAATGCCGTACTGAAACTCAACTTGGTTCCTAAAGCTTCTTGCAACTTCTCTCAAAACTTCGAGGTGAACCTTAGGTCTTGGTTAGATACAATCGATAATGGCACACCATGAAGCCTCACAATCTCAGAAACATACAAGTCGGCCAACTTTTCAAGGGAGTAGTCGGCATGCACCGGTATGAAGTGTGTTGACTTAGTGAGTCTATCAACAATAGCCAATACTGCATCTTTCTTTTTTTGGTTAGAGGCAAACTGGTCATGAAATTCGTGGTGATACGATCCCATTTCCACTAGGGAATCATAATAAGTTGAAGTAAACCCGAAGGCACTTGATGTTCAGCCTTTACTTGTTGCATACTAGGCACTTGGATACGAACTCAGAAATGTCTCTTTTCATACCCGACCACCAATACATTTTCTTAAGGTCGTTGTACATTTTCACGCTACCCAGGTGAATTGACGAACAACCACTGTGTGCCTCTCACAAAATCTTCTAAATGAGCTTACTATCTTTGGGTACACAAACTCTATCTTTGAACATTATACACCCATCAGTACTAACACGAAAATCTGACTCAATCTCTGATTCACATTGAGTTCTCTTAGCTTGTAGTTTCTCGTCATCTTTCTGAGCTTCACAAATTTCGTGAAGAAAAGTTGGTTTGGCTCTTAACTCTGCTAAGATCGATCCATCACTAGATATAGTCAACTGAGTGTTTAAGACTTTCATAGCAAACAACGACTTTCTACTCCAAGCGTCGACGACTACGTTCGCCTTTCCTGGATGGTAGTCCATGATCAACTCATAATCTTTTATTAGCTCTAACCATCTCCGTTGCCTCAAATTAAATTCTTTTTGAGTTATTAAATACTTTAGACTCTTGTGATCGGTAAATACTCTACATTTTTCCCCATACAAATGGTGTCGCCAAATCTTCAAGGTGAAGACTATAGCTACTAGCTCTAAGTCATGGGTTGGATAATTTCTCTCGTGAGGTTTTAGCTGTCTCGAGGCATAGGCTATAACTTTGCCTTCTTGTATGAGTACACACCCCAAACCATTTAGGGAGGCATCACTATAAATTACAAATTCTTTACCCGACTGGGTTGCACTAAAATTGGGGCTTCTGGTCAACAAAGCCTTTAACTTCTCGAAGCTCATTGGCACTCTTACGTCCCATTCGAACTTGACATCTTTCATCAAGAGCCTCGTTATCGGTTGTAGCTATCATGGAGAATCCATTTACAAATCGCCTATAGTATTCTCGCTAGCCCTGAAAAACTACAAACCTCATTACATTCCTTGGCGGTTTCCATTCCACAATAGCTGAGATCTTACTTGGGTCAACTCTGATCCCGTCACTCGACACAATAAGTCCTAGAAACCCGACCTCTTTGAGCCAAAACTCACTTTTACTAAACTTGGCATAAAGTTGCTTATCCCTTAAGATCTGCAACACAGTTCTCAAATGATCCTCGTGCTCATTCTCATTATGCGAATAAACCAAGATGTCATCAATAAAAATGACGACGAACCTATCCAAATACGGTCGGAAAATACGGTTCATCAAGTCCATAAATACCGCTGGGGCATTTGTCAATCCAAAAGGCATAACACGAAACTCATAATGCCCATATCTTGTTCGAAAAGCAGTCTTCGATACATCATGTTCCTTGACTCTTAACTGGTAGTAGCCTGATCTTAAGTCTATCTTAGAGAACACAGTGGCTCCTCTCAATTGATCGAAGAGATCATCGATCCTCAGCAAGGGATACTTGTTCTTCACTGTCACCTTGTTAAGCTGTCTGTAATCGATACATAACCTCATCGACCCGTCCTTCTTTTTCATAAAAAGCACTGGAGCATCCCATGGTGAATAACTCGGTCTAGCAAAACCTTTGTCTGTTAACTCTTGCAACTACACTTTCAACTCTTTTAACTCGGTAGGGGCAATCCTATAAGGTGTAATCAAGATTGGTGTCGTACCAAGAGCCAACTCGATACCAAACTCAACCTCTCTCTCTGGGGGTAACCCTGGTAACTCCTCCAAAAAGACGTCTATAAACTCACAAACCACTGATACTGACTCAATCTTCGACTCGGACACTTGGATATTCAGCACAAAAGCTAGATAAGCTTAATAACCTTTTCTCAAATATCTTTCGGCTGCTAAAGACGATACTATCATAGACAAGTTATCCGACTTATCTGGTCCAACTCGAAGAACATTTTCATCCTCACATCTTAACTGAATTACTTTTCTCCCACAGTTTACTACAACGCCATGGGAGGTCAACCAATCCATCCCAAGAATTACATCGAATTCATCAAACGGCAACAACATCAAGTTGGCCGGAAAACAATGGCCTCTAATCACCAAAGGACAATTTCTACATACTCAGTCCACTAATACATGCTTGCCTAACGGGTTAGACACTTTTATTACAAACTTAGTGGACTCTACTAGCATGTTTATACGAGGTATTAATTCCATACATATGTAAGAGTGGGTAGATTCCGGGTCAATTAAAGCGACAACAATTATATCGTGAATAGAAAAGGTACCCGTGATCACGTCTGGAGACTCTGCCTCTTCTCGGGCTCATATAGCATAGGTCTTTGCTGGTGCTTTGCCTTCAGATCTTATCGCGACCTCTCTTAGTGCACCTCTACTACTATTCCCACTCCCGAGGTTCCTTTGAGGCCTACCCCTCAATGGAGCACTGCTTGCTTTCACCTCTTGTTTTCTCTCTCTCTGGTCCATCTCAGGGCACTCGCGGATAAAGTGGTCAAGTGACCCACACTTGAAACAGCCCCTCTCGCTTATTCCGCATTCGCCCAAGTGACATCTTCCACATTGTGAACACTCCGGCCTATTTGGCCGAGCACTACCAACACTTGCCACTAAGGTAGATTCGGCTTTAGATGCCATGTTCTGTCGATTATTTTTTCTCTTCGAATATCCAACCGAAGTATTCGATTAGGTAGTAAACTCTTTTGACCTCTTGGAGGAGGACTGAGTCTTCCCCGTCCGTCTTCTCTTTAAATCTCGCGACTAAATAACTGCCTTCCTTCTCTCCTTTACCAGCTCTTCTACTTTACATGCTCTCTCAACGAGCATCACAAATTCTCTTAGCTCTAGGATGCCCACAAATAGTCGAATGTCTTTATTGAGGCCATCCTCAAACCTCTTACACATAGTAGCTTCAGTGGATACGCATTCTACCACATATTTGTCGTGTTTTACAAACTCCTACTCATACTCTGTCACAGTCTTATCACATTGCTTCAACTCTAGAAATTCCTTTCTTTTTTTGTCCATAAACCTCTGGCTAATATACTTCTTTCGAAACTCTTCTTGGAAGAATTCCCAAGTCACTCTTTCTCTTAGTACTACAGACACGAGAGTGTTCCACCACTGATAAGTCGAGTCTCGTAGAAGTGACATGGCACACTTCACGCACTCTTCAGGCGTGCACGACAGCTCATCGAATACCCTCATGGAATTTTCTAGCCAAAACTTCGCTCTCTCCGGGTTATCATCTACACTAGCCCGAAATTCCTCGACCCCTTGCTTCCGAATCTTGTCTACCGGAGGCTTCTCTTGTCTGAACACATCCGCACCTTGCGAAGCCATCGGGGCGTATTGAGGAATCGGAGGAGGTGGGGGTGGTGGGGTGTTCGGGTTCGCACGAACGAACTCTGTATACCAAGCATCCATCATTCGGAGGTAGGCTTCCCTATCCCCTCTGCCTTGGCCCATACTTACGGACTCACTCTCTATTGGTGTGGTCCTTTCTGCGGGAGTCAGCACATTACTTTTCACGTCATCCGCCGTGGTTCTATAAGGATCCATTACTATAATAAACATAATTTATAATCGTCAGGAATCGTCACACTATCAATATGCATATACGTGGCATGTATAGCTAGACTCGTACTCTAGCTAGTTCAGTCTTAGAATTGACTAAACTATGCTCTGATACCACTAAATGTAACACCCCTCGCCAGTACCCGACGCCGGGACAGGGTTCAAGGTGTTACCTTTCTTGACTCAACCAACTATACAAAATCGGGCCATAAAAAATTTCAAACAATTTAAAAGCTTCTCTTTACACATGCAATCTATCTCATATACGGACTTACGGGGTACAAATCATACATCTGGGGTGGTTCAGAACCCAACCGAGAACTCATGAAAAACTTAGAAAAGTTTCATGCATCAAGACTCCACACGCCCGTGTGGATATAGAACACACGACCGTGTGCTAGGGACACGCCTATATCTCGAACTCGTGTCTGAAAACTTGGGCATTCTGTCAGAACCACACGGCCTAAGCACACACCCGTGTCCTATAATCGTGTCCTTCACACGGCTGAGACACACAGCTGTGTCTTTTGCCCGTGTACTACTAGCATGCATACTGACTTTATGGCATGGCCTGGGCACACGCCTGTGTGCCTTGACCGTGTACTAAAATGACTTTAAAGTTTTAAGTGCAGAGGACGCACAGCCACAACACACCCCCATGGATGTGAGCCCTGTGTTACACACGCCCATGTGTCTTACCCGTGTGGACAAACTAGGCTATCTTCCAAGCCATTTTGTCACCCATTTTGCACAACCTACACAAGATCATTTCAATATAAAAATTTCATCATAACGGACACCAATTCATCCATAAAAAGAACATTGTATACATTCATCAAAGTGAATAATAGCCATTATTCCAGGCTTGATACAAAATGAAGGGCTTTTGACTTGAGCCAAAATACATAAATAATACTTTTAATCCAACATCCTAGTCTAGCACTATAAATGCCACCTTCAAAAATATAAATCAAGCTATACCGAGTATTGCGGCTGATAGTGTGATTGATATCTCTGACTTTAAGGGATCCTTAAGCTAGCTTGGTGACACTGAAAGAAAAAGGAAAAGAAAGGGAGTAAGCATAAAGCTTAGTAAGTTGCATATAAATAACTATACAACAATCTCACCATTTACCATCATGCTTATAGCTCAAAGGTAAACATAACTTAAACTACTCATTATCATCTACTCGAGTCTCATTTTCTAAATTTAAGCTCGTTACTCGTGCTTATCATATAGGTACCTGTAACACTCACAACATGATCATCCTTTCTTTATCAAAATTGAACTATAACTTTCACCATTGAACCGTTGGAATACTACTGGATATTCCCTGAACCTTCAACATGGGATATTTTGTCGATGCCAAGTCCCAAACATGGTCTTCCACTGGCTCTCATATATGCGTGCTGATGCATGTCCCAGACATGTCTTACACTAGCACAACTTCTAGCCGATGCGAGTCCCAGACACGTCTTACACTGGCTATCTCTGTCGAGGCCGATGCATGTCCAAGACATATCTTACTCTAGCACTCATTTCTATGCCGATGCCATGTCCCAGACTTGGTCTTACACTGGCTCTCATAATGTGGCTGAAGCATGTCCAAGATATGTCTTACACTGGCACACAAATCACCCAATGTCTTGGCACAAATATCCAGTCCATATCCTAAGGTTTCAACAGGATATTTATACTATCTCAATATTACAAGGCATTCTCAATTTATAACTTAACAACTCGTACAATATCAATTCAATGACAATATGAATATAAGTATTAACAATATAGTTGTATTATTTGCATACAACTTACCTTGGTTTACAAAAAATAATTGACTAGCCGGCTTAGTCGGATTGCTTGGCTTTTCCCCGATCTAGGCTCAGTTTTGGAAAATCTTGATATGTAATAACAATATACATCCATTTAGTCACTAAACACAATTAGGCATTCATAAATTCACAACTTTGATAAAATAACCATTTTGCCCATAGGCCACGGCAAAATGACCATTTTTCCCCTATGCCTGAAAATCAATTTTTATCAAATTTCCTCATATTTCAAGCCTAACTAAACTCTTTTTAATACTAGAGAAATCCCAAATTCTCACTATTTCACACACTTACCACCTATTTTGCAACTTATGCAAAATAGTCCCTTTAGGTGTTTTCATGCTAACACCTTTTGCAAAAGTTGTTTATAACACAACTAGGACTCATATTATTCCATAACAATTCAGCATATATCACAAGTACATCCATGGCGAAATCCTAAACTCTTGACGATTTTGTAAGATATCACCCTTATTTGAAAGCTCATGCTTCAAGTGTCTAAAAAATATAAAAATCTTCAAGAAAAAGCATTAAAATCACTTACTTTCAAGGAAGTTTCTTTGCTGAATGTTAAAAGCTTCAAAACCCTTTTCTTTGCTGGTATTTTTGGTCAAAGAAGAAGGAAGAAAATGAAAAAGTTGAAGCTAATTCCTTAGGGTACCATTTTATCACCTAATATGACATCACCTTACCAAATACATTGACCATTTGAAATTTCTTGTCCCATGGCCGGCCAAGCCATATTTAGGGGTCTAATTTCACTTTAAAGGCTCCCAATTTTAATACTCAAGCTATTAGACACATTTGGGTACTAAAATGCAACTTTTGTCTTTTATGCGATTTAGTCTTTTATCGTAATCGGGCTTGAAAACATTAAAATTAACGCACCAAATTTTTCATGCACTAATATAATAGTACCATAACCTTATAAAAATAATAAAAATAATTTTTCTTTCTTTGGATTTGTGGTCACGAGACCACTATTCCGACTAGGCCCTAAATCAGGTTATTACATGTACTATAAAGACTAATGTTATGTATGCCACAATCTATGTAGTGAGATATGATTGATCAAGACAAGATTTATCTCTCCTACATAATGGGAGTAATATATTGCGCCACTTGATGGAGTGAAACTAGAAATGCATAGTCATGCTCAAATAAGTTAATATGAGATATCAAACTTATTTGTTTATTATAGTATACTCAGAATATCAAGAAATATGAGATTGGACTATACAAGTGTGACTATACTATTACTTGTGTCCAATCTAGATATAAATGATAAAAGGATATAATACATAAAAAATTTATCACAGAAAGGTTATACCGAATCCTAACTTCTTCTAACTTGGGTAGCAATGACGCATGGCTAGATGCCACTAATTGTTTGTAATATTAGAAATGCTCAAGCATTACTACTAATGTTATAAGAACATACAAGGTCACACCCTATGGTTAAAGCGAACAAACTTCACACAAATATGTTGGGCGTATACCCTCTTACATATATCTTTGGTGGACGGTATCGCTTGGCGGATAGTATCACCTGGTGGATAACATTACCTAGAGAACAGTATTGCCTGGTTGACACTATTGCCTAGTGGACACTATTTGCAATTACTTTCCAGAGTTAATATTTATGGAAGTTAAGATTATTTTAGAAAGAATAGAATCTTTAATATATTTTATAATTTTCTCTAAAAATAAAAAAAAATTATTTCTTTTTAATATATGATATTAATAAAATTAATAAAATCCCTGACTGTATAAAAAAAAGTGGGTAAGAAAATCAAACTAGGTTTAACAGCCAAAAGTTTTGTATTCTCTCTGAAAAAGTTCAAAGAGTTTTGTTGTTCGTGCTTAACTGGGTGGACTATGTAGTGGCCGAGATAGTTTTTTTTTTTGCGGCTAGGATTGAGATCGCCCAAAGGAATCCGACAAACATCGTTATTTGTGTTTTCTAGTGTTTGAAAAGGCATATCTTCAACCCTATTTCAACATGACTTGTTCCTCATACATGGATCCATGGTTGATGATCACCGGAATAATTTTTCCGCTGCAGCACGAGGCGTATTGGCGATCCAACACCATTATCATGTCACATATTTTTCCCGACACTCCAGTTGATCCCCCATTTCTCCAACCATACTTTGCCACACATCATTCATTTAACATAATGGACACATTTACATAGATTTCACTCATATCCATAACAGAGTCATATTTTCCAACACATAATTTATTATGCATGCTTACCACACATCATCATATTCATGCAACACATTGTACACTTCATTTACATACTTATAGATGCTTCACAAAAAATACACACACATACGTACAACTCCTCAATCACAACTATAGGAACATTAACCATACAAAGAACCATCATAAAATAACACACAAGAGTCAGGTCTAGAGACTCACCAGAGACCCACTTTTACCTCGGCCCAAAGCTTCTGTTTCGATCGTCCCTCCCGATCCAGGAGCAGCAACTGCTTTCAATATCATGGAGTTTCTATTAAAATCCTTATTTACAAATAGTTTACTAATGTTTCAACTATATGCGGCCCCCATTTAGGGCCTTCCTCTCACACCCTACTGTTCTTACATCTTTTAACATCCTTACTCTTCAACAATTGTAACATACAGAGCCACAAGACTTACAAAAAGGTTGAGTCATCCACTGATTAAATGAAATCTTAGCTCTAGCTTAACTAAAAAAAAGAGAACATTTAGGTTAGAAAGAATGACCATAACATTGAGTAGAAAGAAAAACCATCTCGAATGTCTCCCTCCCCCTCACCCGATTTGATCGTCAAACCCGTGTTTCAGGATGCTACTACAGTTATCAAAACATTAACATGCAAATCATAACATTTAATTCAATTTAAAGCATCAAATTATTCTAAATACATGCATAGTAGGAGTTATGAACCAAACAGAGACTAAATTGAGCTTACAAACATAATTTAATAAATTCAAGCATGATTAAAGATCAGTTTGAAAATTTTCACAACTTGAAACTAGGTACCGATACAAAAGGAACCTACTGATAGCTTTATCAAAAGTATCAATACCAAAAAATAGTATCGATAACATTTTGGGATTCTGCCATTTTCGAAACATTATTCATTTGGTCAAGTATCAATACTTGGGTCCTGGGTATCGATACCTTTACCTAGACGGTCAAAATCACAAGTTTGAAAACATTTTCATAGCTGTAAGTACACATTATACACCCAGATGTAATTTCCATAACTTATTCATAGCATTTCTCCCCGAGTGAAAGGCCCTGTTCAAATGTTTGTAAGTACACATTATACATCTAGAGGTAAGTTGGTTGGGTAATGTTACTAAATAAGATGTAATTACTGAAAATTGTATGTTTTGGTTAAGTATAAGTCTGTAATAGAGTAGTAACACCCAAGATTTGAATTCGGCGAATCGGGTTGGGTTAAGGGCCTTACAAGTTTAGACATATCTTTTCTCAAATTTCTTGTAGGGCGAAAAATTAACATTTGAAATCTCTCGTCTACTTAGACAAAGAGTGAAAAAAAAGCCTGGCCACGCTTTGTTTTTTAGTGTCTCAATTGTTTAAATTGGCTCAATCTTTTTCATTTCATATCATAACCATCTCTGAGCTCACTCAGCCAATACAAAAAAATCTTTTAGCTCTAATGTCCCTACAAGCATTCTGATGCCCTCGTTCAAGTCTCATTCAACATGGATGCATATCCCAGTTTCCCAGTGTCACTAATGTCAGGGTTACCCACCACTGATACGTTTCTTCCTTCCATAACAATACTGCACATTTTAACTCAGAGTTCTTTTATTCCTTAATTAAAATTTTTGCCAGTCAAGGTCGGTTAATGTTTATCAAATTTGGGTTTTAAGGACAACAGGTGTTATAGCAGGCACAATCAAGGATAGAGGTTGTTTTAGCGATTATGGAGCTAAAGGAGTAGCTCTCAGGTATTAAGTGAATCACTAGTTTAACAACTAGGAGTAGGCATATCTCGCCTCATTCCTTAACACTTTCAAAATGAGCACTCTATAAAAATTCCTTGATCGGAATTAGGAACATCCCTATTTACTTACCAAATACAACATGATTTAATTCCACCATCATAATATATAAAAATAGAGCAATCCGGATCTGAAGACATAACACTATCATAGGTTATTGTGGCATGTATTTCTAGACTCAACACATGCTACGTTCAATCCTAGAATCGACTAAACCTATAGCTTTGATACCACTAAATGTAACACCCCTCACCCGGTCCGATCACCGGACCCAAGTTTCAGGGTGCTACTACAGTTATCAAAACATTCACATGCAAATCATAACATTTAATTCAATTTAAAGCATCAGGTTGTTCTAAATACATGCATAATAGGAGTTATGAACCAAACAGAAACTAAATCAAGCATACAAACATAATTTAATAGATTCAAGCATGATTAAAGACCAATCTGAAAATTTTCAAAACTTGAAACTAGGTATCGATACAAAAGGAACAAGTACCGATAGCTTTATCAAAGGTATTGATACCAAAAATCAATATTGATATTGTTTTGGGATTCTGCCATTTTTGAAACATTGTTCATTTGGTCAAGTATCGATGCTTTTACCTAGATGGTCAAAATCACAAGTTTGAAAATATTTTCATTTTCAAAATCAAGACACCATTCACTAAACAAAAAAATATCAATAGATCTACATAATACCATTCAAATTCATTTCTAACAATCACAACCCAAGCATACTCAATAAAAAACTAACAACCTCATAAAATATACCAAATTGTTCCATTTCCATACAACTTATTCTTACTCACTTACACATACCTTTCACATACAAGTCATATTCCAATCATTTTAACTTCAAGTGTGCTACATTTGGTACTCAAATAACATTATCATCAACGAGACAATAATTCACCTTGCACATATCAATATTCATCCTTCCCATAATGACCTATAATGCATTCAATAACTAATCTAAATACATCCTAAAACTTAACCTATTCATGAAAATTCATAACATAAACTCATTTCTAAGCATACAACCACTATGCCCTCATAGGCACAACCATAAATATTAGACACAAGCAATTATAATTCGTACTTAACCCATGATTCAATTCATAATATAAATAGACCATATGCATGTCACATTCCAAACTTTACCATAGACCAAACATCATTTTATTAAGTTAAAATATAGATATATATGTTTATAAAAAATTCAACCTAAACCAAAGCATATATATATGTCATTACTTAAGTTTGTCATTCTTATTTGCAAATATTGTAACAACCCGTTTTTAGTCATATCGGAACAATAGTTTTGAAACCACAAATATGAGGTCAAAATATTTAATTTATTATTATTTTAAAGTTTACAGCATGATGGAGTGATTTTTTTTAAAATTTCGTTAAGAAATTTTATCGTTTAACTACTTAATTTGATAAAAAGGATTAAATCGCGTAAAGTGTAAAAGTGAAGTTCTATTAGCTAAAAGTATCTAATAGCTATAGAACCTTAAATTAAAGGTCCTTATGTTGTAATTAGACCATTCATAGCATGATTGGACATATATTAAGGTGTTTTAAATGGTTTTATAATAAGTTTGATATGGTAATTTACAAAATAAAGGTTAATTAATGAAACAAAAACATAAAGATGAATTTCATTCATCTTTCTCAACCGTGTATAGCAAAGAAGAATGCCATTTTAGGGCTTGAAACATTGTCTACTTCAAGGTTCAATTGTAAGTCTGTTTTTGTTCTGTTTTTTATAATTTCTATGTTTTTGTGATCGTTGCATCTAGTACTAGCTAGCCCAGGGACTATTTTGCAAAACTGTTAAAGATTTTGAAAGTTTCCATTGATGAATAAGTATGTATTTTGAATTTTCTTGATAGATTATGAATTTTTTTTTATAGTTATACAAGTTTTGTTAAGTGTTTTTTAGTGAAAATGCAAATTAGAAGTTAAATTGTGAAATGTGTAAATGTAGTGGTTAAAAGGTGGAATAAGTGAGAAATATGGGCTGCTAGGGGTATAATGGTAATTCAGCTAGCATATGTTAGTCTTGAATTTCATGAATTTGTGATTTTGTGTAATAAGGACTAAATTGTAAAAATATGAAAGCTTAGGGGCTAATGTGTAAAATAGCTCAAATGTATATTTTGGATTGAATTGAATAAATAGAGGAATAAATAAGCTGATTTTGTTTACTTATAGATCAAGAAAATAGGAATTCAGACTTAGATCGGGGAAAAAGCAAAGTAATTGAATAGTCAGCCCGTTCCGTCATTCCGTACACGAGGTAAGTTCGTATAATTGAACTTAAATGTGCATTTAATTAATTGATAGATGGAATTGAGATTGCATTTATCCTATTAGTTAAATTTGGAGATCTTAAATTAAATGTACGGTTTAAATAAGACGGATTGTTAATTAAGACCATAGTTGGGCTATGGCAATTAAAAAATAAGACCATAACTGGGTTATGGCATGTGAATGTAAGACCACGGCAAGGCCATGAAAATATATGTGTAAGACCATAGTTGGACTATGGCATCGGAAAATTGATGTACTCGTACCGTAAGCATTTATAAGCCCAGAGTGGTTTGGTAAGAGAATTGGTGAGAAATAGATACATATCAATACAGGTATGTACGTAAAACTGTTTGAGTAACGAGTTAAAGAAGTTGAGAACTTATGAGTTAATATGTGATTAAACTTTATGTTAACTCATTGTTTGATGCTTTAAATGCAATTTATGTTATCTATTTTGTAATGCTAATGAATTATGAGATTATTTCATATTTACATACGAACTTACTAAGCTTTATAGCTTACTTTGTTTATTTTTCTATGTTTAATAGTATTTCGAAGCTAGCTAAGATCCAGGAATCATCAAGAACTTCATCGCACTATCGAACACCTATTTTGGTACTGTTGAAGTTGTGTAAATATGGTATATGGCATGTATAGGTTTGAGTCATTTTGGTTGTATGATGAGAATGTAATTTGGCCATTTGCGTTGGCTTGAGATGATGAATTTGATGATGTTTTTAAATGTGCAAATGGTTCTATTTTGAGTTTGGTAATTGACCTATATTGTGTGATTGAGTATGAATTTATAATGCTTAATGATATTAGGTGATTTGATTTCTATAAGGGTTGATAATTTGTGAAGCAATGTGATTGTGAATTGGTGTATGGAATGGTTTAGTTAATTGAATTGTATATGTGAATTAGGTATGAAATTAGATGGCAAATTGTTACATATTTGTGACTTGTATTGTTGGTAATGAAATGGTATGATTTAACATTGGTTGATGATATTTGGCTACTTATTTGTGTCTTGAAATGGAACTAATTGAACTTGTATAGGTATGTGCAAAATGGGTGGCAAAATGGCTTGGTAAATAGCCTATTTTTGTCCACACGGGCAGAGATACAGGCGTGTGTCTCAGTCGTGTGTGACACACGGTCACGTTACACGGCCATGTGTCCCCTGATGTTGAATTTGAAATCAAGTCAGTATGCTTCACACGGCCTCACACACAAGCGTGTGACTTGGCCGTGTGGCATAAGTCAATATACCTTACAGGTTTCGCATGCCTAGCACATGGCCTAACACACGGGTGTGTATGGCCATTTTTAGGGCACACAGGCCTGTAAGTTGGCCATGTGACTCAAGTTAGAGAGTTACAAAGGGTCAGACACGGGCTGGGACACGGCCATGTGCTCCCATTTCGAATGTTCACACGACATGTGACACGGGCGTGTCTAGTGGCTATGTGAGACACACGGCCTGGTCACACGGGAGTGTGTCCCCTATTTTTGAGAAAAATTTTATTGAGTTCTTAAAGTTTACAATGTTATCGGTTTAGTCCCGAACCAGTCCCAAGGCATGTTTAGGGCCTTGTAGGCTCGTAATAGGGACCATGTGATTGAAATTGATTGATGATTGCTTGAAATGTGAAACTTTATGCAAAGTTGAATATTTAATTATTTATAAGTCAGGTAATACTTTGTAACCCTATTCCGGCGTTGAATATGGGTGAGGGGTGTTACAAATATCATTCAACCTTTACCTAAGTGACCATATGCACATGTTCACATTTATCCAAGCTCAACAATGCCAAAACCCAAACATATTCATTGCATTACAATTATTTGACCATTCTATATGCAAAACATATATTCATTCAAAATTAAAACCACAATCAAGAACCAAATTACCAATATTCAATATTGACTAAAAATGAATCGCATATATACATGCCACAAAACCAAGTTTTAAGTGATAGAAAGACTACTAAATCAATACTGGGATAGTGTGGGCTTCTCAGCTATCCGTCTGACACGTTCCGCAAGTTGACACTACAGAGAAAAAAGAAACAAGGGAGTAAGCATTACAATTGCTTAGTAAGTTGACTTGTATTAAGACCAAATAACTTACCTCAAGTTATAATCATACACTACATGCTACTTAGCTTGGTAAAGATTGCCTATCATGGTAAATCACATATAAAAAAGGTGAGTTCAACATTTATCATACTATATAATAACTCAATCATTTAACATTTCAATTCACTTAATTTAACATTTCATTATCATTTATAAAACAATAAATCATTTAATCAATTCACTATCTTAATCATATCATACAATTTATTTACTCGTAATACATCCCATTTCCAATTAATGCCAAACAATATTTTTCATTTCATATTTTGAATTCTTAATCAAATTCATATTAAATCATATAAACTTTATTTCATAATACGAATTATGAATCACATTCCATCTCAACTTCCAAATTCATGAATTCATTGAACATATTCAATCAATGTTCCCAACTCATTCCACAATTTCATATTCTATTTCACATTTCACACCATTTACAATTTTAAATATCAGATATTTCATTTTTTCCATTTATTTCCCTATTAACACGACTCGAACTCAAACAGATATACAGATCCAACCAACATACCAGTTTGGCACCTAGTGTCTCATTGGATAAATTCGAAGCAAATAGTTGCACCTAGCCTATCAATAAGTTTGACACTCGGTGTCTCATCGATATAACCGAAGCAAATTGGCACCCTATGCCTGACTAATAAATCCATAATAATGAATTGCACCCTGTGCTAGTCGGTAAAACCGAAAAATAAATGTGCCCATCACTAGCCGGTATAATCAAAAAATGGGGTGCCCAACACTCTCCGACACGTAGTCGTATAGCCTTGAACTCTTTCTATCATATGACATGTCGATTATATCCGACTCTACCCGAACAGTTAATAGGATAGCGGTTTCTCAGTTTCATTACATAATTTCATCAGCTAAACAACCAATTTTTACATAATTTCATCAGCTAAACAACCAATTTTTAAATATAGTAGCACATCACATAATCATACTGATTCAATTTCACATTTATAACATTATATCATATTTTCACATATATTCAGTTTAGTCCTTATCACTATCAATCGGTCTAAATCAAATCAAATACACTCATTTCACCAAATTAACACTTCATCACACATAACATATCCTATTCTCGTTCAATTTAAGGTCAATTCCATAATTATTTCAATTTTTAATTCATCGTATTCAATTTAATCCTCTATCTCACATTTTTGTACTGAATCGTAAGCAATTAAAATTTGAATTAAACATAGTTACAATTATAATTCTAAATGCATAAAAATTTAATAATAACATATCGTATGAACTTACCTGGTCAAGATAGCAAACAAACAACTCTCTAAGGACTAATAAGTAATTTTTTCCATTTCCCTGATTTTCTTCAATTTGGTCAAATTTTCGATCTATGAAATAATTCGATTCAATTTATCAATTCCAAACATCTTATATCATCCTATTATAAGTATATATCAGTTTAATTTTATTATTTGAGTTTCCCTAAACTTTTTCATTTTATTCAATTTAGTCCTTAAAACATAAACTATTATAACTTTCATAATTGAATTTTGTTTTTAATCTCGATTTCAATTATGTCCTTTAGAAACCATATAAAACTTGAATTTATAGAAATCTCATGGTAATTTCACCAAAATTTTATTTTAGTCCCTATATACAAATTTAACAAAATTTACTTAACAAATTAATCCTTTTTCGTTTCTAAGATTCAAAATCTATCATTTTCTATCAAAAACAACTAAAATTCATCAATTACAAGTTTTGAAATCTTTAACACTTTCGAAAACAGAGATACGATTTAGCTAGACCTAGTTGCAACGATCTCAAAAATATAAAAATTACAAAAAGTAGACCTAAATAGCACTTACATGCAAATGAAATAGTTTGACTGAATGCTCCCAAGTTATCTTCAACAGTGTTTCGATTTCAAGAAGAATAAATGAGGGTGGTGATGGTTTATTTCATATTTTAAGTTTTATTAATTTTTAGGTTTTATTTATTTACCAAATTAACCTTGATTGGTTTTATAATTGTAATAATAAAATGCCTATAATCCATCCATTAGTATCAAAATGGAAAAATTTCTTAATTAATACTTAAAATTTTAATATTCAAACATTCCAACTATTAAAATTTATTACCGATTAACTTTTACAGTTTTTACGATTTAGTCCTTGTACCTTAATTAGTCATCTTTTCACTAATTTTTTTGGATCAAACTTTAATACACCTATATCAAAGCTCCATAAATATTTAATAAAAATATTCACAAGCTTGGTTTATAGAAACGAGGTCTCGATACCTCATTTTTCAAAACCATTTGAGTTTTGGTATGTGCCACTTGTACCTTGACTAACTAACCAATTAATAAAATCTATTAAATTATGACTCAAAATTATACTATATTTAACTCATAAATATTAATTTAATATATCTATGAACTCTTTCGTCAGAATTATGGTCCTGAAACCACAATTTTTGACACCATTAAAAAACGAGTTGTTACATTATATATACTCTTGGTCCCCCTAATTTCCCTACCAAATTCATGGGTATGTACAAGAAAATCTTACGAAGATTTACGTTACTATTTGACCAGTCATGGGGAGGGTCAAATCAATCCAATTGGTCCAAAAGTAGGAATTGAAAGTTATGATAACAAAGAACTAACATTAAGAAACCAAAATAAACTTTCAAGTATCTACAAACAAGATACCATGATAAACATTAATGCTTTAACATAAGGATAGGAGAATATGCAATGAAAATGATTAAAATGCATGAAAAAAATGCACCCTAGTCTTCTTGTGGTGGTGGAGGAAGAGGGAATTGAGACATAAGATATGCAATATTTTCCTCCAACCTAGACATCCTAGAGTCTAGACTACTAACATTAGTATTGACTCAATCAAATGCATCATCTACTCGAATGCAGAAACCTCTAAACTCCTCATTCAAAGGGGTAACAACACTAAATATGGTAGCAGCCAAGTCGTTGGAGTGAGCCAAAGCAAATGGTTGAGCAGATGAAGAAGTAAAATGAGGGGCCTGCTCAGCGGGAGGAATATCATCATTCTCTTCTTCAATGTCTTCATCATCAACATCTTGAGGATTAGGATGGTCATCCTTAACCTAATTTCTAGTAGGAGGATCCATTTTAAAACCAACTCGATGAAGGGCAGCAAAGTTAATAGGTTGATGCTTAATGGACAAGGGAGGATTGACATTGGTAGGGATGTTTAGGTGTGAAAAAATATATGACAAGTACGTGTCAAAATGCAATGTGAGAGTGCTATTGTAACATCCTGTTTTTAGTGGTGTCAGAAATAGTGGTTTTGGGACCACAATTTTGATGAGTGAGTAAACATTTTAATGTTTATTTATTGTTTATAGGGTTAAATTAGAGTTGTATTAAATTTTCGTTAAGAAATTTTAAAGTTTAAATGACTAATTAGGTAAAAAAAACTAAATTGAAAAAGGTGCAAAAGTTAAATTCTACTAATTAAATGGATTGAATGGCCTTGGAAATGTAAGTTGGTAGATCTATAAGGTAATTATGCCATTTATATTAGTGGTTGACAATGATGGACATGCGTTGGTTATTTTATAAGTGTTAATTAAAGGGCAAAGTAGTAAAACAATAAATAAAAGCATGTACAAGTAAAATAATGCTATCATCTTTTTCCATTTTCTTGTGTTTGCTGAAAATTATCATTGTTGAGCTTTAGAAAATTCAGCCAAATTTCCTTTGGTGTATGGTGAGGTTTTTGAACTCGTTTTTAATTATTTTTATATTTTTGAACTCGTTTTAGCTTAATCTACTTAGCTCGGGGGTTGAATTGTAAAGTTATAAAAATTTTAGGGTTTTACCATGAATGATTTAATAATATTTGTGAATTTTTTGATAGATTATTAAGTTTAATTGTTAGATACACATGTTTTGTTAAGTAATTTTTGATAAGTATAAAGTTTAAGGACTTAATGGTGAAAATAGTAAAATTCATGGTTAATGTTGTGAATTAGAGAAAGTTAGGGGCTGTTTGGAACCTTAAGAATATTTTGGTATTATGATATTTTATTTTATTGGTTAAATTATAAGATTTAGATTTAGGGGCTAAACGATAAAAAGTTAAAATGTTAGGAGCAATTTTGTAATTTCACATTAATATGGATTATAGGTTTAAATTGGATAATTGTAGTCAATTGAAATATTTAATTGAGTTAAATTATTATTTAGATCAAGAAAAGAATCAACCGGACTTGAATCGAGGAAAAGCGAAATTCTCGGATTAATTTTTGACTTTTGTTGATATAAACGTTGTGGTCAAGGTAAGTTCGTATGAATTTTATATTTATTAAATGTTATTTTGGTCTTTTTTAATGTTATATTATTTACAATTGATTCGATAATAATTCGATAATTGAATATTTCACGACAAAAGTCCCGTTTGAACCTAAAGAATGCTTAAGATACAAATGACATGTCATTAAGGATTATATGTTCGAGCCCTGGTCCTGGATGTCCTACCAATGGCTGAGGTCCTGTATTTGATACAGATTCTCCACAGCTCGTGTAAATAGCATCGTGTGTAACACCCCTAACCCGTATCCGTCACCAGACTAGGGTTAAGAGATATTACCAGACATATCGGAACACTTTATAATTAAATTCACAAACATCACAATATCATAGTCAAACATCAACATAAAGTCCCTTTCTTTGTTAACGAGACTTTAAACATGCATTAGGGAGAGGTCGGGACTAAACCGAACATATACAAAATTTTTCGAAACTAAATAATTTTTGTCTCAGTTACAAAGGTCACACGTCCGTGTGAACAGGCCGTATGCCTCACATGGCATTAGACACGCCCGTGTGTCTAGGCCGTGGCGAAATAGGGCATACATACTGACTTGTCCACACGGCCACAAGACACACCCATGTACCAAGCCGTGTGAAAATTAGGGAGGCTACTGACTTGGGTTACACGGCCAGTCACACGCTCGTGTGTCTAGCCCGTGCTCAAAATTGACTTGGCCATACGGCTTGGCACATGCCCGTGTGTGCAACCGTGTGGTCTACCCAGGATCATTTCGAAATGGCTCTCAAGCAACACGGCAGAGACACACGCTCGTGTCCTGCCCGTGTTGTAACAGTCTGATTTAGACCCTAATCAGAACGGTGGTTTCAGGACCACGAATCCGAGTAAAAAAATTTAAATATTATTTTCTGTGCTTATTATATGTGAATTTGCATGTGTGAAAGTTTCGTATGAAAATTTGATTGTTTGTGTGCTTAATTAAATAAAAGGGCTTAATCGCGTAAATTAAAAATTTGATAGTTAAAAGCATAAGGGCCAAATTGTTAATGGCTTTGTAAGTTGAAGCATTTATGTTGTAAATAAACCTTTAAATTATGTGGTTGCCGAATGTGTCCATATTAAGTATGTTTTATTATTAGTTTTAAAAGGTTAAATATGTAAAATAATAATTCATATACATGTTATCATAAAACATAAAATAAATATAAGTTTTCATTTTATTTCTTGGTAGCCGAAAAAATAAAAAGAAAAGAAAAGAAAGAAATTTTAGGTATTTCGGCAACTTTGAAGCTTGATTAAGGTATGGACTTTGCTCGGTTTTTGATAATTTTTACGTTTTTGAGATCGTTGCTTTGAGTACTACCCGACCCATGCTTGAAATTTTTATTTCGGTGAATATTGTGTGTTATGCCATTGATGAGTATTTGTGTTTTGTGATGTTTGATGATGAAATAGCAAAAATATGTTTTAGATTAACATGTTTTGTATTGGAGTTTTTGATGATTTTGAGTTATTAGGACTAAATTGCAAAAATAATAAATTGAGGGACTAAAATGTGAAATAGATGAAATATATGGACTAGTATGGTTATATGGAAAATTCGGCCCAACTACATTGTTGTGAGATTTTGTGTATTTTGTGTTTTGTGCAATTAGGACAAATTTGTAAAAGTATGAAATATTAGGGGTAAAATGGTAATTTGTCCATTTATGTGTTGTTGGATTAAATTGAATGAAATTGTGTTTAAATGAGGTTAATTTGAAATTATATAGATCAAGAACAAAGGAAATCGGACTTGGATCGGGGAAAAATAAAAAATAGTCGAATAGCCAATTTGTAACGTTCGTCGATATCTGAGGTAAGTTTTTACACAATTAAACATGGTTTATTTTGAACATAGAATGTTTTACTGTGATTATTCGAATTTTATAATCTATTAGTATAATAGCATAATATGATATATCATTGAATTAATGTGGTTGAGTTTTATTCGACTAATTTAAAACCTCTGAAAGTGTGTATGTGTTACATGGAATATTGGACGATTTGATATATGAACTATTATGAAATGATTTTATAATTGTGATATTCGGGCTTTGAGCCTAGCAAGCCTTATGCTGGTGACTTTGATCGAGCTTTGTGCCTAGCAGGCTTAGTGCCGGTGAATAAATATCAGACCTTGGGTCTAGCAAGCCTTGTGCCGGTGTGTAATTCAGGCTTATGCCTAGCAGGTTTTATGCTGGTGATTTATTTCAAGTCTATGTCTATAAGACTTTACATTGATGTGGGAATTGAGCAAGTAAGTTGATCTAAATGACTTGTATATTCGGCTGCATGTGAAGTTATATTGAACTTGAGTATCCGATTACATGTGAGCTTATATTGAACTTGTATATTCAGCTGCATGTGAGGTTATATTGAACTTGAGTATTCGATTACATGTGAGCTTATATTGAACTTGTATATTCAGTTATATGTGAAGTTATTTTGAATGTGCATATTCGTCCAAATATGATGTTCTATTGAATTTGAACTTTAGGTTACATGTGATGTTTTATTTAACTTTTATATCCGACCACATGTGATGATATAGTGAACCTTGTGTATTCGGCCATACATGTAAGTGTCTATGTGATGATATATTAGATCTTGTATAATCGGCTATATAGGTAAATATTTATGTGTGATATATATATTTGATTTTGAACATTCGGCCAAGGTAACTTATTGTGTTAAAGTATAACATTATTGATATAATTCAGTTTGTTTGAATGTTTTGATTATTCATTGAGCTATTTAATTTGCTTAAGGCTTACTAAGCTAAGTTAGCTTACTCTATGTGTTTTTTTATTCTGTTTTATAGATTTTGGTTGTAAGTTACGAGCTCTGGGATCGTTATCGAAGTCATCCACACTGTCGCCAACATTCGGTACTTTTAAAAGTCTAATTTCAAATTTATGGCATGTATAGGTTAATAAGTATTTTTGTTCAACCTTGGATATGTATAAACTTGGCCATGCGAATATGGCCTATCTTCAAAGTTTGGATGTGGTTATGTTTAGCAATGGTTTATTCCATTTTGATTTTAATATTATGTGAAATGAATGAAAGTTATATGTGATTGGTGATATATGTTTTGGAAATAGCTTGAAAATGATTATTGGACTTGGTTGTGATTGATAAATCGGTCATGGTATGTGTAAATGTGGTTAGATAATTCGATTATGGTACATGTTTAGTTAATTATAAACATGAGTTCATATATTAAGCTTGTTTAAAGTATATTTTGAAATGCATGATATAGGGTATATTTTGTATTAATAAATAGAACTTGATTCGGTTTGCATGGAAAGTATATGTGTATTTAAAGTGATTAGTTGTTTAATTATTTATTTATGATTAATAAAGTTAAATAAAAATTATCTATTGAGATGGTTTTATTTAATATAGATTGTAAGTGAGATAAAAAAATAATTTACCAAATGAATAGTGGTTTGTGTAATAGTACACTATGGGAATTATATGAATTTTAGCAAGATGTTAATTATATGTATATATATACATGTACATGTTTGTGTATTTGAATGATGCTTGCCATAATGGTTTGGTTTATAATGAAAGTATATGTGTATGTATATATTTGCTAATGAATAAATGATTTCTGGTAATATTATTTGGTTGAATATGCGCATGTTTATTGGGTTGAAAATATGATTATTTGAATGGTATGGATTCGGTTAAATTTGAGGTATGATTCATAAATACAATACGATTAATAATGTATGTTTAATATTTAATTGGAAATGTGCTTTATATATATGAATATAATTTGTTTGAATATGTGAATGTTCGGAATTATGTTTTTGTTCAGTAATGCCTCGTAACGTAGTCCGGCGACAGATATAGGTTAGGGGTGTTACAAGTGTGGGCAAAAATAGGCCATTTACAAGGCCAATATGCCACCCATTTTGGGTCCTCCCTACAAGTATCAATTGCATCATAATTTCAACCAATTTCAATCCCAAAACATACATCATTCATGTCATATTATTATCAACCTATTTCATGCTTATAATCCATACCAAATCATGCCAAATCATAAGCCAAAATCATACTAAAACATATGTTTCATAACCTCAATTTACTTCATTCAATCTCATGCCATAATCTTACCAATTCCTCAAAGAAGCACATAACAAAATCTTACAAAATTGACCAATTCTCTTTGGCCATCCATGAACACATCATATTGGCAATATTGCATCACATAGTTATACTCAAAAGTCATTCATAAACACAACCAAAACCAAGTCATATCACATGGCTAAATATTTTTAATTCAAAAACATATCTTAATTTATCTAGACTATACATGCCATACTTTAATATTTACACTTTCAAAAGGTACCTAAGATAAGTTTGATAGTGTGGTGATGATCCTCGACGATCCCCGAGCTTCCGGTAGCTTTGATATCTAAAAACAATTGAAAACACACACAAAGTAAGCTTTTGAAAGCTTAGTAAGCCATATACAAATAAACTTATCACATAACACAATTCATTCATGTAACTTATGGCAAAATATAAACACACATCCTTAAATCTCTATATAGCTCATTTGACTATAATTCACTTACATATATCATAATTCCACAATTGTACAAATACTTACCTTTCATTCTCAATCATGTTATACATTTCAAACGTACTTGAATCGGATACACATTCACATAGTTATTCGTTTCTCGGAATGCCCGTTGAACCATACGGAATCAAATAGGATACGTGGATAATTTGAAAAGCTCGTACAATGCCAATGTCCCAGACATGGTCTTACTTGTAATTAAATAACGATGCCATTGTCCCAGACAGGGTCTTACACGAAATCAAATACGATGCCGATGTCCCAGACATGGTCTTACATGTAAATCTCAAATCGATGCCAACGTCCCAGACGTGGTCTTACATGAAATCACATATCGGAAATCCTATGTCATGACATATGTATCCTAACTATTCCTATGGTTCGTACGGGGCTTTTGAACGTCGTATCATTATCAAAATTTTCTCAATTTCACATATTCAACTTCTATAATCATTCATCACAATTAAATATCATATAAACATGAATAAATCAATTCAAACACATTTATTTGTATATAGACTTACCTCGTACGAAAATGAACGGAAACGAACGACTATTCAACGACTTTCGACTTTCCCCGATCTAATTTTGTTTTCTTTGGTTCTTGATCTATATATATTCAAATTTGACTTATTCAATCTCAGATTCATTCAAATCAATCCATATACACATATTTTGGGCATTTTACAAATTAGCCCTCACATTTTCACATTTTAACACTTTAGTCCCTAATTCATAAAATCACAAAATACACATAATTTATTTTCACACATGCCTAACTGAATTTTTATTTAGCTCATATAAGCCTACATATTTCATTTATTTCACATTTTAACCCCTCAATTTCTCATTTTCACAATTTAGTCCAACATACTCAAATTCATCAAAAATTTAGACCTAAAACATATTAATCCAACACATATCTTTCATTTTTTTCATCTAATATCATCACAAAGCTTTCAAAAGCATCAATGGAATAATTCAAAATCATCATCAAATTCTAAAATTTAAGCATGGGCTTGATAAAACACAAAGCAACGATCACAAAAACGTAGAAATCATCAAAAATCGAACAAAAACGAACCTTGAATCAAGCTTGAACCATGGCCGAATATTCAAAGCTCAAGAACCCTATTTCTTTTCTAATTTTCAATGAGAAGATGATGAATAATGGCTTTCATTTCTTTTGTTTTAATTAATAATAACATATTAATCAATTTTCAATTTTACCCTTAATGCTAATTCATGAAAACTCATTTTTACATGCCAATAATGGTCCACTCAAGCTTAAAATAGTCTATTCACAATATAGGGACCTTAAAATTAAAAAACCATAGCAAATAGGCACTTTTAACAAATAGCAAGTCACTTTTGCACTTTACGCGATTAGGTCCTTTTTCTAAATTAGGCACACAAATGATCAAATTTTTATATGAAACTTTCACACATATTAATTCATATATTATAAGCACAGAAAATAATATTAAAATATTTTTTGACTCGGATTTATGGTCCTGAAACCACTATTCTAACTAGGGTCTAAATCGGGCTGTTACATCATGTAGCTAACATCCCGACCCACAGCTTGTGTGAGTAGGCCCATTTCACAGCTCATGTAAGCATTATTGACAAGGTTATGGTTATATGGAAAGGTGTTCCTGAGTATCTGATGTTATTTTATACGGTTCAACGAGTAAGTAAAGTAATAGAAAGGTTTAGATATGAAATTACAAATATCTATGGTTTTATGAAATGGTAAGATAAGCTATGAAAACGAATGAATAAGGGCATTAATCACATATGTTAAGTAATTTTAGTAAATGTAACCCATTTCATGTTGTATCCTATGTTTCATAGATGATGAATTGTTAAGTTATTTACTAATAATGTGAATAGTGGTGTTTAGGAAGGTGAAGTGCTATAAGATTTAATGAGCATGATTGAATGATTAAATATTAAGGAACAGTAAGTTTAAGTTTCTCTTATATGAACTTACTAAGCATTAAATGCTTACATAGTTGTTTTCCTCTATTTTATAGATCATCGAAAAGCTCAATTGGTTGGAATCTTATCCAAGCCTATCACACAATATTTCAATCAATTTGGTAGTTTTTCAATGTTTTGGTTACGGTTATAAATGGCATGTATAAGGCTCATATACAATAGGTGTATTTGTATATGCTTGGATACTTATTACAAATGTTATGTATTAAGCTTCGTATAAGCTTACTTGTGTATGCGCCTTTAATCCTGTTGTGAATATGTTTATATAAAGTTGTTTTGGTATTTTGATATAAACTTTATTTAAGTGTTTGAATTATGGTAGGAATGAATATGAATGAATAACAAGAAATGATAAGTTTGGTATGAGTTTTATATATGAACTTATAAATTTGAATGCAAATTAGTTGACGTGTCATGTGAATTGAGTTTGATAATTGAATTGTAGTGTCAATGAGGACACATTGATTAGACACTTAGGTTGATTGTTTTGGCATGTTTTAGGCTTGTTTAAATGTATTTTTAAAGTGTGGAAATGGTTGATTTTGATTTGACTTGGTACCTAAGTTTTGGATGAAAGTATGTCTTGTTTTTGAAGCTTTTTAAGGTGCACATGGCCTTGGCTTATCCACACGGCCATGTGTCTTATTAATTTTAAGTGCAAGATTTTTCACACGATCACAGTGAGTTACACGACCTGAGCACACGGGCGTGTAGGATAGCCACATGGGTGTGTTTGAATCCAAACGGCCAGGCCTCTTTCACACAGCGTGGTCACACAGCCCTATGACCCCTATTTCCAAAACTTTCAAATTTTTGCATATTTTTCTATTTTGATTCAAATTTATCCCTAATTATTCCCAAAATATTTTTAGGGTCCTGTAAGCTTGTTTTAAGGCCTGTAAATGTTATTTTTCTATGAATGAAATGCATATTAAAATGTTGTTATTTAAATTAATAAATGAATATATTAATGATGAAAATTGTTTTGATATGTGTTGTAATACTCAGTAACCCTAATCTGGGGACGGAGATGGGTTAGGTGTGTTACAGCTAGTAAGATTCTTGCCAATTCACTTGGTAATATCATTAAATAAAATGAGAGCAAGATCAGGACGTCTATTACTATGAAAACAATCAATCCACTAATATTCGGTAGACAAAAAATGTTGCGTTTTGAAATAGGAGGCAATATCCATGCGATACTAAGATGCAAACCACGATCTTGGACATTGAGCTCAGATGCAAAAGAGCCTCAAACATTCAAGGCCAGATTGTAAAGGCCTTTCCCATTCGACACACTGTCAGGAGGAAGTTTTAAAAATTCACCAAAGTTTTCCACAATAAGATGAATAGGAGTTTTAATAAGGAGTTAATAGCAACAATGGTCTCACCAGTTTCATCATGTTCGAGTCTATCATTGGAATAAAATGCCCGAGCAAGATTAGCAAAATTTGGTGAAAATTTTTTTTTAAAATTCAACCCAATGCCACTTGGCCAAAGTTTCAAGAAATTGGAAATTGATTTTGGCTAGGAATTTAAGATAAAAAATCCGTGAAATGTTAACTTTGCATTTTAGAAAATAATTGTCAAAAAGGTAAGAGTCATGATTATCTCTAAAACAATCATTGAAAGAAATGGGTTGACCACTAGACAAAAATGCAGGACCGGAACATGGATGTTTCTTAATAGGCATTCTAACAAATTAGACTAGAGAGGCACTATTTCACTTAAAAATTTGGTTGGGAAATTTTATCAAACAGCCTGTAGGCAAAGGGTTTAAAGAAAGATTTTAAGATTTTGACTAGGTTTAGCCTATCTCCTGCAAGAAAACACATTGTATATGTTCCAAATCAACCAAAAACGCAATTTGCAACCAATTTGACAAGAAAAATTTAACAAAATTTGAAATAAAATAAAAAAAGAAATTTTTACCTCAAAATTGCTTGAAAATGGTGAAATTTGAGAGCAAATTTGTTGAATATTTGTAGAAAAAAGGTAATATAGGTTGATTTGTGTTAAGATTTTAAGGAAAAGTTGAAAGATTTGAAGATTTTAAAAGTAAGGATTTGAGAGATTCTTCAAAATGGAAAAAGAATTTTGGGTTGTTCTTAAATCTACTAAAACACACTGCAGGAGTTTTTAGAACCCAACAAGTATCGATACTTTTTAAATGAGTATTGATATTTTTTTTTAAAATGTATCGGTAAAACTATACTAGTATCGATACCAAATGTTGAAACTGTTTTTCAAAGTGTAGAAAATTTTCCCAACTTGACTTTTAAGTTCTCAAATGTTTTAAACTAACTTAGAATGACTTTTAGGCAAATTCTAATGATTTCATATTCTTAAAAATGTCAATTTTGAGTATGATACATATAAAACATAGAGTATTATAAGGTATAAAAAATAATTAAATATTAATCATTCAACAAAGTCTAATTTAGCACAATTAAAGGCATTCAACAATAATGTAAACTAGGCCAAATGAATCAAAAATAGACTAATCATACAAAATCAACTCCCCTTAACTAATTGCATATGAGAGCCATTTAAATAAATTGTTCATGCTTTTTCAAACAATGTAGAGTCATAAAATATTTTGAAAAACAACTAAATGCATAAAATTATTTGAACACAAAATTAAGGCAAGGTAGTAATACCTAGTTCTCTCCTAAGTGTCCAAAATCTTTCTTTGTCCAATGGTTTTGTAAAAATGTCAACTAATTAATGCAAAGTATCTACCTACTCTAGAACAATATCACTTTTTTGGACATGATCCCTAATGAAATGATGTCTAATTTCAATGTGCTTATTCCTAGATGTTGGATGGGATTTTTAGTGAGAGAAATAACACTAGTATTGTCGCACTTGATAGGAATAGTATCTATATCAATTCCATAGCCCTTAAGTTTTAGTTTCATCCATAAAAATTGAGCACAACAACTACTGGTGGAAATATATTTCGTTTCAGTGGTGGACAACATATTACTATTTTGTTTCCCTAGAAACCATGAAATTAGCATGTTGCCTAGGAATTAACAAGTACTGGAGGTCCTCTTCCTATCTAGTTTGCAACCTCCAAAATCTGTATCCAAGAAAGTATGCAAGCTAAATGAAGAGTCTCTAGGATACCAAAGGCCTAAATTAGGATTGTCTCTAAGGTATCTAAATATTATCTTAATGGCTTGTAAATGTGATTCCTTAGGGCATGATTGATATCTAGAACACAAGCAAACACTAAACATAATTTACGGTCTAGTTACGGTAAGATTAAGTAAAGAACCAATCATAGACCTATAAAATTTAATGTCTATATATTTACCTTCTTCATCTTTGTCAAGCTTTGTAGAGTAGCTCATAGGTGTAGCTTGTGGTTTGAGATTGTCCATCCCAAACTTCTTGAGCATTTCCCTTGTGCACTTAGCTTGATTGATGAAGATTTCATCCTTCCTTTGCTTGATTTGAAGTCCCAAAAAGAAGTTTAGTTCTATCATCATGCTCATATCAAATTCACCTTACATTAGCTTGGATAATTCTTGACAAGGAATATCATTAGCAACACCAAAAATAATATCATTAACATATATTTGAACTACTAATAAATCTTTGTCTTTTCTTTTGATAAAAATTTTTGTTTCAACCTTCCATTTAGAAAAATATTTTTTCAATAAGAAAATTTGAAAGTCTTTCATACCAAGCTCTAAGAGCTTGTTTCAAACCATATAAAGCTTTTGATAATTTAAAAACATGGTTTGAAAATTTTGGATCTTCAAAACTGAGTGGTTGTTCAACATACACTTCTTCATTTATAAAATCATTTAAAAAAGAAATTTTCACATCTATTTGATATAATTAAAATCATTAAAGCATGTAAAAGCTAAGAGTATTTTAATAACTTCTATTCTAGTTACGGGATCATAAGTTTCATCATAGTCTATTCCTACCTCTTGAGTGTAACACTAAGCAACAAGCCTAGCCTTGTTCCTTACTATACTACCACTCTCATATAGCTTATTCCTAAAAACCAACTTAGTACCTATAGTAGATTTATCACATGGTCTTTCTACAAGGGTCCATACATTGCTTCTCTCAAATTGATTTAATTTATCTTGCATAGCAAATATCCAATATTCATCATTTAATGTTTCTTTTATATTTTAGGCTCAATGCATGAAATAAATGCAACATAATTACATGTCTTTTTAAGAGAAGATCTAGTGGTTACCCCTTTGGATTGATCTCCTAAAATCTCACCATCCTTCACATAATTGAGCTCTCTTAGATGAGTGACTTCCCTTCCTATTGTAAGCTCCTTTAAAGTATCTTGTGTTTGTTCTTGAATCTTGTCATTTGATGAGTGATCAACTTTATCATCATTGTGAACATTTTTTGCATCATCACCATCAATAAAGAATCATTTCTAGGAGGAAGGTTAGAGTCATCAAAAACAACATACAGACTCTTCTACTACTAAATTTTTTTTGTTAAACACTCAAAAGGCTTTAGAATTTAAAGAATAACCAAGAAAAAATTTCTTTCATCACTTTTTACATCAAATTTACCAAGATTGTTTTTGAATTATTTAAAACAAAACACTTGCATCCAAAAGGATGAAAATAGCTGGTGTGCTTGATAAGTTTTAAATTTATAATTGATCGTACTTGGAAACTAACTATTATCACGATAAAGGCAAGCACACCTATCGAACAGTAGTATAGCTTATAGCAAGACCGAAATGTCGAACCCACAGGAACTAAAAGTACTAGTATTAACCTTATTTTTATTATCTAGCCTAAAAATAAGGGGATTTGCTTTATCTAAACTAATTAACTAAACTAAGAATGCATAGGAAGTAAATTGGGGAAATACTTTTGGGAAAACTGATTGATTTGGACAATACCTAAGGAAAAATCCACCTAAACTTCACTTGTTATTTGACTCTGAATTAGATGATTTATTCACTTGACTCGATCCGTAGAAATCCCTAATTTTTATTATTATCTCTCTCAAGACTAAAAACATCTAACCCTAAGTTGATTAATTGAAATCTCTTTCTAATTAAAACACAAATCAAGTATTTATCATACAATTCAGAAAATAATAACAAGATTCATCTTAGGTTTCATTCCCCTTAGGTATTTAGGGGATTTAGTTCATATGTGTAAAAGAAAACATCTCAGAAGAATAATAATAACAAAACATAAAGAAACCCAAAAACCCTTGAAGGGAATTTAAGAGGGATCTTCAGTCTTGAAGGAGAATCCAGCTTCTGAGATGGATCAATCGGCTTTCTTTGAGTAATTCCTTGCCTCCTACCCCGTGTGGCTCTTTTAATCCTCCTCTAGGGTGTTTATATAGGCTTTAGAATGCCTCAGAACCCTCCAAAGTGCCCTTTTCCGAATAGAACTAGCCTTGGGCCAGACAGGGACACGGCCGTGTGCCACGCCCATGTGAGGCGGCTTAGGCCATGTTAGAGTCTGCTAAATAGACACGGGCGTGTGGTCTACCCGTGTGTGGAAGTCCAGGCCGTGTTGATTTCTCACGTTGACCCATTTTCTCTGTTTTTGGCCTGTTTCTCGCTCTTTTCACTCTCCTATGCTCTCCTAAGAATAAAATATGAAATTAAAGGGTTAGGAGCATCAAATTCCAAAAATCTAATGATAATTCATCCAAAAATGTGCTAAGCATGGGATAAAAATATGTATAAATCACGACTTATCAAATACTCCCACACTTAAGCATTTACTTATCCTCAAGCAAAATCCTCAGTTCATGATTAAGAATTCATTTTTCTCAACTTATAACTCCTATTAATAATATCTCAAAATAATCCATAAGTAATCATACATTGAGAATTCAACTAGAAGAACATCAAAGTTTCAAACATTCCAAGTTGAGCATTTTATCACGAAAACATAGGTGTCTCCCCTCATCTAAGTAATCACCTTTGATTCAAAATATCACAGAGTTTAACATCCTCACTAAAGATTCACTCAAATCACTCGAAGTGTTTAAGGACAACAAATTTAACACTCAACAGTCAATATGAAAAGTTACTACCATAGGCTTGCGTGAAAATCAAATCTCCACCACTATATATTGAGATGATACATCAATCAAAAGGTCTTTAGAGGGTTGTAACGTGGCTTTGGTTAGGGGGTGTGGTCACAAGCTGAAAGAAAAGGTTAGAATCGAGATTGAATTGAAAAATTGTCTAACTAGAAAAATACTAAAACTGACAAATTACATTCCTAATTGATGATCCTAGAATTGAGCTTTTCACCATGGATACATTACAGCAACTTTTTTTTTAAGAACAAATCAAGTAACATAGGACTTTGCTAACTATTATATATAAAACATAGCTAAGCAATTTATTCAAATCAAATCTCGACAAAAATAGGGATCAAATTAATTTAGGGGATTTCAACAATAATGGGTTATGGGTTAATATATGAATGGCTTGTTAGGCTCAAGGGGGTTCACTAAGGGTTAATTATGACAGTAGACTTTTATGGAGTGAGTGGGTTAAACCTAAGTGTCTTTATCATCTCGACATATCAAATCAATGGTGTGGTCTTGACATGCATAATCGAAGCAAGTTCTAGAATAACAATTCAATAGTGACGCACTCAAAGCAACAATAAAAGTGAGCATGAAAGAAATAATATATGCTCTAAAGGCTCAAGATCTCACAAAAATTATGGCTTTTCGATGTTAACTCTGTAAATTTCAACTTCAAGATAATACCTAAACTTGGGGAAATAACCTAAAAAATTTTAATTCTCAAAAATCAACTTATCATGTTTGATTCTCTAATTATTTAAAGTTTAAACAATCAATGCATAGATGCCTATGTTTTAATTCAAGACATATCAATAAAAATCATAAATTAATCAAAATTCATTCTAATAGTGATATGAGTGAGTCACGTGAGAATAAGACAAAATTCAGGGATTTTTCTAATAATGATATAAATAACCCCCCCCCCCACACACACACTTAAGATGTACATTGCCCTCAATGTACAAAGATAGATTTACTGAAGAATATAGATATTAGATCATAAGATAGAGAGAGAAGTGAAACTTCCTGAATGTTAAATGGAATCCTTGAATTGGAGTTATGAAAAGTAATCGACTAAGGCAAGGGTGAAGTTGGAGGAGGATACTCCGGTGGTGATATTGGAGTTATGGAAAGTAATCGACTAAGGCTTGCGTGAAAATCAAATCTCCACCACTATATATTAAGATGATACATCAATCAAAAGGTCTTCAGATGGATGTAACGTGGATTTGGTTAGGGGGTATGGTCACAAGCTAAAAGAGAAGGTTAGAATCGAGATTGAATTGAAAAATTACCTAACTAGAAAAATATTAAAACTGAAAAATTACATTCTTAATAAGATGATCCTAGAATTGAGCTTTTCATAATGGATACATTACAGCAACTTCGTTTTTTTTAAGAGCAAATCAAGTAACATAGAACTTTGCTAACTATCAGAAACAGAACATAGCTAAGCAATTTATCCAAATCAAATCTCGACAAAAATAGGGATCAAATTAATTGAGGGGATTTCAACAATAATGGGTTATGGGTTAATATTGAGGGTAAATCAATGAATGGCTTGCTAGACTCAAGGGGGTTCACTAAGGGTTAATTATGAAGGTAGATTTTTATGAAGTGAGTGAGTTAAACCTAAGTGTCTTTATCGTCTCGACATATCAAATCAGTGGTGTGGTCTTGACATGCATAATCGAAGCAAGTTCTAGAATAACAAATCAATATTGACGCATTCATAGCAACAATAAAAGTGAGCATGAAGGAAATAATATATGCTCTAAAGGCTCAAGATCTCACAAAAATTATGGCTTTTTTATGTTAACTCTGTGAATTTCAACTTCAAGATAATACATAAACTTGGAGAAATAACCTAAAAAATCAACTTAAAGTTTAAACAATCAATGCATAAATGCCTATGTTTTAATTCAAGATATATCAATAAGAATCATAAATTAATCAAAATTCATTCTAATAGTGATATGAGTGAGTCACGTGAGAATAAGACAAAATTCAGGGATTTTTTTTTATAATGATATAAATAACCCCCCCCCCCCCACACACTTAATATGTGCATTGTCTTCAATGTACAAAGATAGATTTACTGAAAAATATAGATATAAGATCATAAGATAGGGAGAGAAGTAAAACTTCCTAAATGTTAAATGGAATCCTTGAATTGGAGTTATGGAAAGTAATCAGCTAAGGCAAGGGTGAGATGGGAGGAGGATACTCCGGTGGTAGTAGAGGTTGTTAGTCCACAAGTGCTGCATCAAAAGAATATTATAACTGGTGGTAGCTATGGTCATGGTCAAGCAGGGCATGGCAGTCGTAGAGAACCTTTTCCAGTGGAGTTGCAATTTCCTATTAGTGAGCTTTGGAGCTCTTCATAACTGCGATAGAATCAATAACTCTTTAGGAAATGTAAAGTAGCATGATTACTCGTAAAGAAATGGCCGAAAACATAAATTGCTTAATATAAATTGTAAAACCTAAAGATGAAGGAAAAATGGTATCAAAGAGAAATAAAATAAAAAGATGAAAGTAAAAATAAAAATAATAAATAAAAGACTTCAAAGATAACATAAAATTAGTAAGAGAAAAGAAGATAATAGAGAGGAAAAATTAGACAAACGCAATAGTGCTTGGTAGAGGGATGAGACTGGTCGTCCAAGGAGTGGATAAGGAAGTGGCCGTCGGCGTGTGGTGGTTGTGGTTGTTTGGGGAAGAGGATTTTGGAGGGGGAAGTGAGGGATGAGGGGAACTGTGGGTTTTTATAGTGAGAAGGGGAAGAAAAAGAAAAGAGGAAAAAGGGTGGCTGAAGGAAGAAAATGATGTATAGTAAAGGGAATAGGGACGAAATTAGGCTTAGGGGTAATTTAAAAGGGGACCACGATTGTGTGAGCCTTGTTTTGGGCCACACGGTCGTGGCCTACGCTCATGTGGTAGTCTCTTAGCCCGTGTTTTTCGTGTTTTCGTATTTGGGCACGTCTGATATTCGGCCCATGCCCGTGTTCTTTGAGCGTGTTAGTGCATACGGCTATGTCGCACGATCGTGTCCTACTTCGTTTGCTTCTCCCATGTCCGTGTATATATGCGCACGTCTGTGTTATTTTGACAGTTTCAACCACGGGTGGTGGGCACGGGCATGTCGCACGCCCGTGTTAATTTCTTAGTTTCTACCACGGCTTATAGACACAGGCGTGTTGCACGCCCATGTTGATTTGGCAGGATTGCCCACGGCCATGTCGTACGGCCGTGGCAACGTATCGGATCCCGTGTTTTGGGAAAAATTTTGCTCTATTTTCACACGGCCGTGTTGCCACCCGTGGTAGGAGCACGGCCTAAGGCACACCCGTGTGCCTGGCCGTGTTGATTTGGAAAACCTGTTTTCAAGGACTCAGTTAATGATTTAGATGTTAAAAACCAAAATTTAAAGAAATCAACCCCGTTGTGCTCGGGTTGCCTCCCGAGAAGCACTTATTTATAGTCTAAGCTCGACTCTACCTTGTGGGTATATTCAGGGGAGTTCGTGGAGCAGTAGCTCCTTTCTACCATCTTTAAAATTCTCACCGTTATAAAGTTTGAGACGATGTCCATTTACCTTGAAAGTGCCTTGTGATGTGTGACTTACCTCTACTGTGCCATATGGAAAGACAGTTTGGACTATGAAAGGACCTGACCATCATGATTTATGCTTCCCAGGAAATAATTTGAGCTTCGAATTATATAACAGGACAAGATCTCCAACTTCAAATTACTTACATTGCCATAGACGAGCGTCGTGGCGGCGCTTCGTTGCTTCCTTGTATAGGCGTGAATTTTCATATGCATTGGTTTTCCACTCATCTAACTCGTTTAACTGCATCAACTTGTTTTCACCTGCAAGTTTGAGATCAAGGTTTAGAAACTTTATAGCCCAGAATGCCTTGTGTTCTAACTCAAATGGTAGATGACAACTTTTTCCATAGACAAGTCTGTAAGGGGATGTTCCCATGGGGGTCTTAAAAGCAGTTCTATAAGCTTATAAAGCATCATCCACTTTCATCACCCAATCTTTCCTGTTTGATTCTACTATCTTTTCTAAGATACGTTTAAGCTCTCGGTTTGCTACTTCGACTCATCCACTAGTTTGAGGATGGTAAGGGGTAGCTATTCTATGATGAACTCCGTATTTTTTAAGGGTCTTATCAAATTGGGAGTTACAAAAATGAGTACCCCTATCATTGATAATTGCTCTAGGTGTTCCAAATCGAGAGAAAAATTTCTTAAGGAACCACACTACTACTCTTGTATCATTAGTAGGTAAAGCTTGGGCTTCAACCCATTTTGACATATAACCAACGGCTACTAAGATGTATTTATTCCTAAATGAACTAGAGAATGGACCCATGAAGTCGATACCCCAAATGTCAAATATTTCACATGAGAGCATATATGTTTGAGGCATTTTATCACATTTGGAGATATTACCTGTTCGTTGGCATTTGTCACAAGTAGTAACATATTTGTTGGCATCTTTGAATAGAGTGGGCCAATAAAAACCTGATTCAAGCGTTTTATGTATGGTCTTAGTTCCACTGTAATGTTTTCCAGTCGGTCTTGAGTGGCAATGTTCCAAGATCTGCAATGCTTCTGACCTTGTAACGTATCTCCTAGTGACTTGATTTGCACATATACGGAAAAGAAAAGGATCTTCCCAAAAGTAATTTTTCACATTAGTAAAGAATCGCTTCTTTTGTTGATGTGTCAACCCTTTTGGGATAACGTTAGCGGTTAAAAAATTCACAATGTCTGCAAACCAAGGTACCTCAGAATCAGATATAGCAAAAAACTATTCTTCAAGGAACGAATCATTTATTTCAACTTCATCTAGCTCTTTGGTACTTGAATTTTCAAGCCTGGAGAGATGATTAGCCGCGAGATTTTCAGCTCATTTGTTATCCTGAATCTCCAAGTCAAATTCCTGCAATAACAGAATCCATCGAATGAGTCAAGGTTTTGCATACATTTTAGTTAAAAGGTAGCGAAGAGCAGAATAGTCAATATAAACAACAACTCTAGACAATATTAGATATGGCCTAAATTTATCGAATGTAAAAACCACAACTAGCAGCTCTTTCTCCGTGGTGGTGTAGTTTTCTTGTGCAGCTGTTAAAGTTTTGCTAGCATAATAAATAGGTTGAAAATGCTTGTCTCTTCGCTATCCCAAAACTACACCTACTGCAAAATCACTCGCTTCGTACATTAGTTCGAAAGGTAAATTCCAATCAGGTGCGATTATAATTGGAGCATTAATCAATTTATCTTTTAAAGTATTAAACACTTCTAAGCATTCTTGATCGAAATTAAAGGGCACATCTTTTTCTAGTAATTTGGTCAAAGGCTTAGCTATTTTAGAAAAGTCTTTAATAAATCTTCTATAAAACCCAGCATGTCCTAAAAAGCTTCTAATAGCCTTAACCGAACTAGGGGGAGGTAGTTTTTCAGTGGTTTCAATTTTAGATTTATCAACCTCGATCCCTTTACTAGAAATTTTATGTCCTAACACAATACCTTCTTGAACCATAAAGTGACATTTTCCCAGCTAAGCACAAGGTTCGTTTCCTCACATCTCATTAACACTCATTTTAAATTTTTAAGGAAGATATGGAAAGAGTTACCGAATACCGAAAAATCATCCATAAATACATCCATGTGTCTTCTACGAGTTCGTCAAAAATGGCCATCATGCAGCGCTGAAAAGTAGTAGGAGCGTTACATAATCCAAAAGGCATTCTACGATAAGCAAACGTACCATATGGACATGTAAATGTCGTCTTTTCCTAGTCTTCAGGAGCTATTGGGATTTGCAAATAACCAGAGAGTTCGTCTAAAAAGCAGTAGTACATGTGCCCTGATAATCTTTCCAACATTTGGTCAATGAATGGTAAAGGGAAGTGATCTTTTCTCGTGGCATCATTCAGCTTCCTATAATCAATGCAAACCCTCCAACCTGTGGCTGTCCTTGTTGGGATTAACTCATTCTTCTCATTAGTTACCACAGTCATGCCTCCTTTCTTAGGAACAACCTGCACTGGACTTACCCAAGAACTATCAGAAATAGGATAAATAATTCCAGCATCTAGGAGTTTAATTACCTCAGCTTTGACAACTTCTTTCATATTGGGGATCAGTCATCTTTGAGCTTGCATACATGGCTTATATTCATCTTCCATTAAAATTCTGTAGGTGCAGAAAGAAGGGTTGATCCCTTTAATGTCAGAAATTTTCCAAGCTATGGCCCTTTTATACTCTCTCAATACTTGGAGTAATTCCTCTTTCTCCTTGGGTTGCAAGTTAGAAGCAATAATCACTGGTAATGTAGAATTATTTCCAAGGAATGCATATTCTAAGTGATTTGGCAATTGTTTAAGTTCCAATTTAGGAGGTTCTTCAATAGAGGGTTTTTGCTTAAGTTCATCGTTTGCCTTAATACCCTCATATTCTGCTTGTCTTAAGAAAGGTTCATTGGATTTTAGTTGAGTTTTTACCTTACCTATCTCAGAATCACAATCATCTACCTCCTCTCCTTGGGTAAGACACAGTTCCAATGCGTCCTTATGCACGATTTCCTGAAAAAAATCTTAAGTAGCATGATCAATAGAGTCAATAAAATAACATAAGTCATCCTGTTCCCTAGAGAATCTTATGGCATCATAAATTTTAAAAATAATCTCTTTGTCACCTACTCTAAGCACAAGTTTACCATCACCTACATCAATAATCTCTAGCAGTGGCTAAAATGGACAACCTAATATTATAGGCATCTCAACATCCTCATCCATGTCAAGCACAACAAAATCGACCGGGAATATAAATTTATCTACTTTTACAAGTACGTCCTCTATAATACCCCTAGGATATTTAACAGATCTATCAGCTAGTTGAATACTCATCCTAGTGGCCTTTGGTTCCCCAAGACTAAGTTGCTTAAACATTTCATAAGGCATCAGATTAATACTAGCGCCAAAATCAGCTAGTGCCTTCTCAACATTCAAACTACCAATTAAGTAGGGAATAGTAAAACTTCCAGGATCTTTCAGTTTGGTTGGCAGTTTATTTTGGAGTATAGCCGAGCATTCCTCGTTGAGTTCCAATGTAAACAATTCTTCAAACTTCCTTTTATTCGTTAGAAGCTCCTTTAATAATTTTTGCGTATGTAGGCATCTGCGAGATAGTTTCAACGAAGGTAAGTTAATATGTAATTGTTTAAAAAGTTCAAGAAATTTACTAAATTGTGCATCCATGCAGTCTTTCTTCAACTTTTCTGGGTATGGGATTGGTGGTTTATATTCCCTCATCACCGGTTTTTCATCACTTTTAGGTTTTTCGTCTTCATCTTCTTTTCTGTCTGCTTCTGGTGGTGGCTTCTTTTCAGGTTCAGTCAACTCCTTCCCACTTCTTAATGTAACTGCTTTCACATGCTCTTTTGGATTGGGTTCAGTGTTGCTAGGTAGGCTTCCTAATGGTCTTTCAGAAATCAATTTAGTAAGCTGGCCTATCTGAGTCTCGAGTCCTTGGATTGACGCTTGATGATTCTTAAGTGCAGTTTCAGTATTCTGAAAATGAGTTTCTGCTACTGAGATAAATTTTGTCATCATCTCCTCAAGGTTTGACTTTTTCTCTGGCTGGTAATAATGTTGTTGGAAGCCTGGAGAGGGTGGTGGTCTTTGATTTCCTTGGCCTTCCCATGAAAAATTTAGGTGATTCCTCCAACCTACATTGTAAGTGATACAATAAGGATTGTTTTGAGGTCGAGGATTGTTACCCATATAGTTCATTTGCTCATTCTCCATGTTGGTGCCATAGGCTGGATAATCTAGATTGCTCATTCCAGCTCCACTTGTATCACACTGCATTACTGGATGAACCTGTGAAGAACCAAGTAAACCATCAATTTTCCTATTCAAAAGTTCTACCTGATTAGAAAACATATTAACCGAATCGACATTAAAAACATCGGCTACTTTCGTCGGCTTTGTCCTCATGACTTGCCATTGATAATTATTCAGTGACATCTCTTCTATAAATTCATAGGCCTCTTCAGGTGTCTTATTGTTAATGGTTCCACCAGCGGCTGCATCAATCATTTGTCTTGTTGAGGGGTTCAAACCGTTGTGAAAAGTTTGAACCTGCAGCCATAGAGGTAACTCATGGTGAGGGCACCTTCTCAAAAGATCCTTGTATCTCTCCCATGCATCATAAAGTGTTTATAAATCCATCTACACAAAAGAAGAGATATCATTCCTTAATTTAACCGTTTTAGCCGGTGGGAAATATTTTAATAAAAAATTTTCGGTCATTTGTTCCCAAGTAGTGATTGACCCTCGTGGTAACAAGTTTAACCAATGTTTTGCTTTGTTCCTTAATGAAAAGGGAAATAACTGAAGGCGAATGGCATCATCAGAAACGCCATTTATCTTAAAAGTGTCACAGAATTCTAGAAAATTTGCCAAATGAGTGTTTGGATCCTCGTCTTGTAAACCATCAAACTGAATAAACTGTTGTATCATTTGAATAGTGTTATGTTTCAGTTCAAAATTATTTGCAGCAATAGCAGGTCTAACTATACTCGATTCAGCTCCTGTTAAAGTAGGCTTAGCATAATCATACATAGTACGTGGAGCAGGATTCTGATTTACTAGATCCGCAACAACCACAGGAGATAGCGAATTATTCTGATTGTCAGTCATCTCCTCGGTTGTAGTGTGAATATCGTCCTCTCGCTCTTCCTATATGTATTGTAAGCTTCGTCTTATTTCTCTTCGGTTCTTGCAAGCTGTGCTTTCTATCTCACTATCAAAAAGTAATGGTCCTGACGGGTTTCTTCTAGTCATAAACTATAAAAACCTGCCAGAAATAAAGAAAGAAAAATTAGACTAAAAACAAAAAGTAAATTGCAATAAAAGTAAAAATGGCTAAAGTAATAAAAATTAAGCGTTCCTAATATTTTAGTTCCCCGGCAACGACGTCAAAAACTTGGTATGCATGATAAGTTTTAAATTTATAATTGATCGTACTTGGAAACTAACTATTATCACGATAAAGGCAAGTGCACCTATCAAACAGTAGTATAACTTATAGCAAGACCGGAATGTCGAACCCACAGGAACTAAAAGTACTAGTATTAACCTTCTTTTTATTATCTAGCCTAAAAATAAGGGGATTTGCTTTATCTAAACTAATTAACTAAACAAAGAATGCACAGGAAGTAAATTGGGGAAATACTTTTGGGAAAACTAATTGATTTTGACAATACCTAAGGAAAATTCCATCTAGACTTCACTTGTTATTTGACTTTAAATTAGACGATTTATTCACTTGACTCGATCCGTAGAAATCCCTAATTTATATTATTATCTCTCTCGAGACTAAAAACGTCTAACATTAGGTTGATTAATTGAAATCTCTTTCTAATTAAAACCCCTAGTGTTGCATTAACTCGATTTATGGATTCCCTTATTAGGTTTGACCCTAATCCGGCAGATTTATATCGCCCTATGTCTAGAGGTGCAATCAACTCCGCTTAATTATGCTAGATCTTCTCTTAGACAGGGACTTTTGCTCCTCTGAATAAGCACATCAATACTTAAATCAATATCCTGGAATATTAAAGCAATGATTAAGAACACATAATTAAGCACAAATCAAGTATTTATCATATAATTCAGAAAATAATAACAAGATCCATCTTAGGTTTTATTCCCCTTAGGTATTTAGGGGATTTAGTTCATATGTGTAAAAGAAAACATCTCAGAAGAATAATAATAACAAAACATAAAGAAACCCAAAAACCCCTGAAGGGAATTTAAGAGAGATCTTCAGTCTTGAAGGAGAATCTGGCTTCTGAGATGGATCAATCAGCTTTCTTCGAGTAATTCCTTGCCTCCTACTCCGTGTGTCTCTTTTAATCCTCCTCTAGGGTGTTTATATAGGCTTTAGAATGCCTTAGAACCCTCCAAAGTGCCCTTTTCCAAATAGAACTAGCCTTGGGCTGACAGGGACACGGCCGTGTGCCACGCCCATGTGAGGCGGCTTAGGTCGTGTTAGAGTCTGTTAAATAGACACGGGCGTGTGGTCTACTCGTGTGTGGAAGTCTAGGCCGTGTTGATTTCCCACGTTGACCCATTTTCTCCATTTTTGGCCTGTTTCTCTCTTTTTTTACTCTTCTGTGCTCGCCTAAGTATAAAATATGAAATTAAAGGGTTAGAAGCATCAAATTCCAAAAATCTAATGATAATTCATCCAAAAATGTGCTAAGCATGGGATAAAAATATGTATAAATCACGACTTATCAATAGCTAATGTTAGGCTTTTTGTTTTTGAAAAGTTCATATGGAGTTTGCTTTAAAATAGGCCTAATCATTACTCTATTAACAATATGGCAAGTGGTGTTTGTAGCTTCTAACCAAAAATATTTTGGTAAATTATTTTCACAAATCATGGTTGTAGCCATTTCTTCTAAAGTTCTATTTTTCCTCTCAACAACTCCATTTTGTTAAGGAGTTCTAAGTGCTGAAAAATTATGGCTGATTTCATTTGAATTGAAAAAAATTTCAAAACCAATATTTTGAAATTCGGTTCCATGGTCACTTCTAATACTAGTGATAAAGTAACATTTTCCATTTTGATTAATTTTTGAAAATGTGATTAATATTTCTAAAGTTTCATCTTTAGTACTTAAAAAAAGATCTCAAGTAAATTTAGAACAATCATCTACAGGTACAAAATTATATTTTTTTCCACCCAAGCTAGTAGTCCTAATTGGTCTAAAAAGACCAATGTGAATTAATTGAAGAACTCTTCTAGTAGATACATCATTGATAAGTTTAAAAAAGACTATTTTATGTTTGCCTTGAACACATCCATCACAAACTTTATCTAAGTTAAAATCAATTTTAGGTCATCCTCTTACTAAGTCATTTCTAGTTAGTTTATGTAATGTGCTCAAGCTAGCATGTCCTAGTTTTATATGTTACAATAAAGAATTATTTTCATTTTTAGCAACAAGACATATGAATGAATCATGCAAATCGTCTAAATGCACCATATAAGTATTTCATATCCTATGTCCTACAAGTATAATCTTATTAGATACAGTCAATTACTTTACATCCATTAGACTCAAAAATGACATTGAGACCTTTATCACACAATTTGTAATACCCCTAACATGTATTCGTTGCCAAAATAGGGTTACGGAGTATTACCATACAAATAGAACATTGAATCATTCAATTCATACATCAATGCAAACATAATCTAATTACATTCAATCACACTCATAACGTCCCTTAATCGAGCCCTCGAAGCCTTAAAAATACTTTAGAAACAATCTGAGACTAAATTAGAAACATTTGGAAAGTTTAAGAAAAAGTCAAAAAATTTGGACTGCAGGGTTCACATGACTGTGTGACTAGGTCATGTGACTCATATGGCTGAGACACACGCCTGTGTGTCAGCTCGTGTAATAATTGAAATAGGGACACACGGCCGTGTCCCAACCCGTGTCCTTCCCTTGTAAATCTCTGAGTTGGGTCACACAGCTAAGCCACATGCCCGTATGTCAAGTCATGTAACTCTTGAAATAGCCATGCAAGCCCGTGTGCCAGGCTGTGTGCTAGGCCGTGTAACAACCTGACTTGCATGCAATGGAACCTACATGGGACAAATGGTTGTGTCACCAGGCTGTGTGTCACACATGGTTGAGTCACGCGCCCATGTCTCAAGCGGTGTGGACCCAAAATGAACCTTAAACAACAAGTTTACCATTTGAAACTTACTTTGTAATGCCCCAAAATCCAGCCTAGAAGTTTAGATTGAATCTCAGAGGTTACATTGATCATCGAAGTGATCTGAAAACAATTTTACAAAACGAGTTGTTAAAATTTCATACTAACATAGCTTGCTAAAAACGAACGAAACCGTTAAGGATTCAAAACAAAAATTTTAAGTTGCATCAAAACATTCAGAAATGAAGGTCATTAGCTTCAATAATCTCAGTCCAAGTAGAAAATTACAAAAGCCCAAAATATAATTTGTACCACAGTTTCTCAAAAAAAATATTACAGTCCAACTGGTTTACAGATTCAGGTGTTTAAAGAATCAGTTTATTAGTCTGACTTAAAATGCATTACTCTAAGGCCTCTGATATGCCGAGTCCAGCTTCAGATTACGAGAGTACCTGAAAAGAGGAGAAAAATAAGGGGTGAGCTACATGAGCTCAGTGTGAGTCCGAAACAGACAAAAACAAAAGATGGTAGTCCAACGGATGGTTTAGAAAATGAATCATATACATACAAATCACATACGGATAACTCAAATGACAATTTGATAAACTGAGAGTTAACATTAACAAACCTAACTCATATATGTTGTCATTCCTAGCACACATGTACCCAAACAGATATGAATTAATCAGAGCATTTCATTAAGATGCTAATTAATCAAACAAATAGACATAGGCTCAGAAGTATGACTTATGCAAAAATCAAAAAACCCGCCCAACTAACCGAACACCACTTCGACCACCCAGCACACCACATATGAGCTATAATAAATACAACCAACCGAACACACCATATAGGACCTTGAAAGGTCCATCTAACCCTGCACACCACATATGTGAAACTAAGCCACTAAAGTAACAATATGCAGCTGAGCTAGCATATGTACAGTATATTACGGTAATTTGCTATACAAACATGTTACAGTTAAAACTGCCAAATCAGATCAGACTTCCTTCTCTTCACAACCAAACCCAAAATTTTATGCAAATGTATGTATGCAAACAGACCAATAACAAACTTATAGAAATAATGTAAACAATTTACAAACAGTCACACATCAGTCAAACAGGACCAGAGGTACACATATCCAATTGACAGATTCAAAATTAGTTATAATGGAACTTAATTAGTAGGTAACATCACTTTACATTTAACCAAAGCATTAAATAAGTGCAACGACTACAAATAACTCATAAGTCTAAGCCAAAACAGAGTCCCAACCACCCTTACTAAGGCCTAACCAAGGGTCGAAACACACAAGAACACAAACAAGTCAAAATCTGACACAGAACGAAGTTTTGCAAAATAGGGCCACACAATCGTGTACCCCAACCACGTGGAAGTGCCTAGGCTGCGTGGGGGTTTACACGCCCATGTGAAGGCTACACACACTCGTGTGGAGAGGGGAAACACCCGTGTGAGTAACCCGTGTAACTCACTATCCAAAAGTGCTAAAATTAAATGCAGAGTAGACACGGCCATGTGTAAATCTCATACGCCCGTGTGAAAATTGAAAAAATCCCCAAATCACAGCCACACAACCGTGTGGCACCAAAAATTGCCTAAAAACCCTAATTCCTGATTTCACACAGCAGTGCGACCCGCTTGTGTCCCGTGTGGCCACCTGTGTGGTCACGAAACCATACCAAAATAGGGTGCAAAATGTGCCTTTGATGTCAAAACAATTCCCAACCCTAAATAACTCTGACATACACCAACAACACTCAAAATTTCAAGCAATTCCACAACAATCAACACTTCGATTGGTCAATTTCAATAACACACGAAATATGTCAAATTTCACGGAAACAAATCAAAAATTCGATAATGAAAATGGAGAGTTTCTGAACACACACCTTAGACGCGATAGCAAACACCAGAATTATTTGATTCACTCCTCCAAACTGATTCAAAAACCTCAATTAACATACAAATTAATGAAAACTTTAATTCAATAACAAAATAGAAAACAAAAGAGATATTATCAAAACCCCCAAAAGCAAAACCTACCTACTTCTCTTCTGATTTACCAAACACCCGAGAACAAAACTCCCTTAACAATCAAAAACAACGATAAAATAGAGGAAGCAAAAATCAAAAGAAACCGAATATTTTCCTTTGAGGAAGAAAGAAAAACTGAAAAGTCATAGAGAACAAAATAGAAAAGAGGGGAAGAATGTGCAACTCTTTTTTTTTCTTTTTAGGATTTTTCTATTCTCCAAAATAAAAATAAATTAAAATAGCTAAAACAAATAAATATTTTAGCAACTAAAGAAAACAAATCTAAAATAAAATTACTCATTTAAACACGTTCGAAGATTTGAACCCAGAACTTAGAGGCAAACTAACACCCATCCAACCACTGAATCAGTAGGCTTATTCTGACACTAGAACGCGAAGATAAACACAATAGACCAACCTACTCACTGCCCCTAACAACAAAGCTCAGAACTTCTAGCCCTAAAATCTAGGGTGTTACATACTTGGACCCTAATTAAACCATTTATCAACCAAAATACCTATTCAAACTGAAATTAAACAAGCCAAAATACATACCAGATCAATATCCTAAGTGCCTAACCAATGTATCCTCATTGATACCATAAATATATACAATTGTACATCAAAATAAAACCTTAAATACAACTTATCAATTCATCAAATCAACACCTAACCGATGTACCTATCATAAGTACCTCAAATACACATATCATTAACACATACCATTTCTATTTGCATTGAAAAATCTACCTCATTCACATATATCTTATAATTTAACAATATGTACATAAGTCATACTTAACATTATACACATCCAAAACATTTAGAATGATATACACACCTATTACATGCCATATAAACAGAAAAGAACGTTCTGAAAACTATCGGAATTTACGGATAGTGTGACTTAAGTGCCGATCCGATCATCCAACCTTCTGAGTATCTAAAAAATCAAAGATTAACACAAGTAAGCTCAATAAATCTTAGTAAGTTTGACGTATTATAACAATTCAAGTAGTAATAATACAACCATGAGTGTTCCCTGTCATCACAATCTCAATCGATAAATTATAAATGTTCAATTCAATACTCAAATATATGATAAATCTATCGAAATTATTCAACATGTTACCTTACCGAGTTTTTCAATCTGATGAATGACTTATGGATAAGAGCACATCGACAATACACCCAAAACACACCTGATGCTCATACGAGCCAATCCCACCAAACACATCATTGCTCATAAAAGCTAATCCCTTCGAAACACACCAATGCTCATAAGAGTTAATCCCTGCGGAGCACACCAAACTAAGAGTATAACACGAGAGTTCGCAACAAATGCTGAACCTCAGTTTACTTAGAAAACATATATACATCACTCTATAACCATCTCCACTCCAATCCCCCATAAGACACCATATCACGATAGTACTCTATCCCGCGTTCAATCCACTCCGAGCATCAAATTCAATAACATTTCTCACATAATCATTCATTATGAACAATTGAATATATCTATTGTACCATGTTATACTATTCAACCATTTATATAGATGTTAAATTTTAAACAGTACAAACTTACCCAGACTAAATTGTAGTAGTTGCAAAAGTTTAGGGACTATTCCGTAATTTTTCCTTTCCCACGAGTATCTACAGGATCTTGATCTAAGATATAAAATTTCTCAATTATCAGCATACATTTTACATTCCAATCCATTTTACAATTAATACCCTTTTATTTTTCAAATTTACACAATTACCCTAAACTTTTACGATTTTACAATTTAGTCCCTTAACCCAAAATTCATCAATTAACCATTTTTCTCAAGTCAGTATTCCATCCAAATATACTAGGCCATTAAACAGTTCCTAATGAACATTAAATTTACTATCAAACCCTAAAATTTTAACATTTTCACAATTTAATCCTAAAATCAAAATCTAACAAAAATCACTTTACAAAATCATCAAACAACACAATCAAAGCTCCAAATACATGGTATTCATCAAAAAATTCAATATTCATCAATGGAAACTTCAAAAATTTCTAACAGAATAAAAAATAAAGGTACAGGCTAGTTGGACCTAGTTGCAACAATCTCAAAAAGATAAAAATTACAAGAAACGGGTGAAGAAATCACTCACATGCAAGATGTTATGTTTGGCTGATTCTCCAAGCTAATTTCTATGGTGTTTTAGCAATGGATAAAGATGAAATGAAGAAGAAAAGCTTATTTCTTCTAATTTGTTTTATCTAATTTCCATTTATTTAAAATTTTGCCATTAAGCTTATAATATTTTTATCATTTTCAACACTAATGTCGTCCAACATTAATGAATAAGGTTTATTTGCTACCTAAGTCCTCCCTCTTGTGATATTTAAACTATTAAATCACCTAAATACATTAATTAATAAGTTTTGCACCTTTTACAATTTAGTCCTTTTTTCCTTAATTAACTACCAAAACGATAAAATTTCCTAACCAAATTTTAATACAACTCAAATGACTCCGTAAATATTCTAAAAATAATATTTACGAGTCAATACAACTGTTTCATCACCATTAAAAATCGGGTTGTTACACAATTAACTAATACTTAATAGATTATGCTTAAGACCGTTGACATGCAAAACATTTTCAATAAGAATTGAAGAGTTTTTACCAATAAAGCCAATTCCTTCTATTTGTCATTTGGAGTTGTCACCAAATGTAACTACTCATCCACTTTTGGGTTTCAATTTGATAAAGACACTCTTGTCACCGGTCATGTGCCTTGAGCATCCATTATCAAGGTACCATAATTTTTTGCTTGAATTGGCCACCTTAAAGTGATGCTCCTCTTCCTACAAACATGAAATTAAATATTTGTTTTTGGTACCCAAATTCTTTTGGGTCCATAAGTTTTAGTTCCTAAAATTTTTGTCCTTTAGGAATCCATTTTCAAAGTATCTCTTTGTCTTGAGTAATACTAAGTCCTTTAGGGACCCATATACTTTTAACAAATTTTCTTCTATAAAAACTTGGAGGATATATATATTTATAGAAATTAAAGTTATTTTTAATAAAGTTTTGTTTGGAATTTTCTCCTTTTCCAAACCTTTTTGAAAAAACTTTGTTAGAGTGAGCTTTTTCACTCTTAAGCAACTTAAGTTGCATTTGATGATCAGCATGAACTTTTGAAAGCAAATTATGCAAGTCTTGATTCTTTTTATAAAATTCATTTATAATAGCTTGCATATCATGAATTTTATTTTTAAGTTCATGATTAGTTTTGGAGATTAAACTATTTTCATCCTTTAATTTTGAAATGTTTTTCTTATATTTTGAAACCATAGTTTCAAACTCCACACCCAACTCATCATAAGCATCTTATAACTTATCAAATGAATAAAAAAATGAATTATATTAGTTAGAAGTTACCTTATCAGTGGCCATCAGGCAAAGGTTGGCTACTTCTTAATCCTCATCGTCGAATGAATTCTCATCACTCCAAGTAGAACCATAAGCCTTGAGCTTTTGTTTACTTGATCCATTTTTCTTCCATTGAGGACAATCGAACTTAATATGTCCCATCTTTTTACATTCATAGCATATGATGGGATACTTCTCTTTGTTAGAATTAAGCTTGAGTCCTTCCTTCTTTTGGAATTTTCTCCTTTTATTGGACCTCATAAACTTCTTGAATCTCCTAGCAAACATGGCATCTATTTGTCTTCATCCACCTCTTCACTTGATTTACCATCTTCATTTATGATGGATTTAAGTGAAACACTAACCTTTGTATTCTTAATTTTGGCTTCTCCAACCCCTTAATTGAACCTCAACTCATGTGTAAGCAAAGAACCGATGAGCTCATCCAAAGTCAACGTTTCTAAATTATTTATGTAACAACCCGATTTAGACCATAATCAAAACAGTGGTTTCAGGACCACGAATTCGAGTCAAAAAATATTTTAAAATTGTTTTATGTGTTTATTATTTGTGAATTTATATCTGTGAAATTTTCGTAATTTAATTTTGTCATTTGAGTGTCGATTTAATAAAAAAGGCTTAATTGCGTAAAATGGAAATTTGGTGGTTAAACATGTAGGGGCCGAATTGAACTTGTCTTATTAATATGAAGCATTTAAGTTGCAAATAGACCATTGGAGTTAGTGATGGACGGTTGTATCCTTGATATATATGTTTTAGTTATTTAGTTATAAAGGTTATATTTGTAAGTTAATTAATATGTAATAATAATATAAAACATAAAATAAAACATAAAGTGTTCATACACTTTGCATGATCGAAATTAGAGAAAAGAAAAAGAAAATAAGGAGTTTAAGGGTTCAGCCATTAGCAAACTTGATTCAAGGTGAGTTTTAGCTCATTTTTTTATAATTTTTACGTTTTTGAGATCATTGCTATGTTATCTACAAATCCCATGCTTGAATTTTTTATTTTGATGAATATTTTGAGCCATTGATGTATATTTGAGTTTTGTGACGTTAGTTGATGAAATATGAAAGATATGTTTTGGATTGATATGTTTTGTATTGGAATTTTTGATGATTTTGAGTAATTAGGACTAAATTGCAAAAATAATAAATTGAGGGACTAAAATGTGAAATAAATGAAATATATGGACTTGTATGAGGAAGATGAATATTCAGCCTAGGCATGATATATTGAAATTTTGCATATTTTGTGTTTTGTGCAATAGGGACTAAATTGTAAAAAGTGTAAAATATTAGGGGTAAAATGGCAATTTGCCCATTTATGTGTATTTGGACTAAAATGAATGAAAATATGTTTGAATGAGTTTAATTTGAAAATGTTTAGATCAAGAACCAAAGAAATCAGATTTGGATCGGGGGAAAACTAAAGTTGTCAATTAACCGTCCTAACCCGATTTTCATCGTCCGAGGTAAGTTTATAAACAAGTAAATGTTGTTAATTTTGAACAAATGTAAACTTAAAATGTTGAATTGAATTTTATGAGTATTTATATATCATGACCGAATGTGTATATGCTTAGGAATTAAGTTTATGAATTGATTCGACTGAGTTATGACGTCCAAAAGCCCCGTACGAACCCTAGGATTTCGATATGTGCTTTCGTGTAAGACCACGTTTAGGACATTGGCATCGATATATGTGTTTTCGTGTAAGACCACGTTTGGAATGTTGGCATCAATATATGTGTTTTCGTGTAAGACCACGTCTGAAACGTTGGCATCAATATATGTGGTTACGTGTAAGACCATGTCTGGGACATCAGCATCGTATTTGATTCGTGTAAGACCCTGTCTGGGATAGTGGCATTGATATGAGATAGCATGTAAGACCACATCTGGGACGTTGGCATTGTTCGATATATGTGACTATTTGAGTATCCTATTTGATTCCGAATGGTTCAACAGGCAATGATAAGTTATGATCGAAGGGTAAAACGAGCTAAAACGACCAGGTATGAGTTAGTGGATTACCTATTTGAAAAAAAATAAGGTAAGTTGACCATTAGGTATGTAATGTAAATTACATAAGTTACTAATGTGAATATATGTGCCTTGTGAAGTATAATTGGCCATTGCTATGTATAAGCATTTGATATTATATTTTGATCCATAAGTATATGTATATGTGTATAAATGCACTTGGTCATATAATGATAATTAGCTTTGAAATCGAAAGATACATTGTTAATATATATATGTATTCAAATAAGTTTATATGTGAAAGTATATTATATATGTAACATCATAAGATTGAGGTTTAATATGATTGTGATAGTATAATTTGGTTAGGTTTAGATGAGTTGATTATGTCATTGAATTGTTTATTTGCTTATGACTTACTAAGCTTAAATAGCTTACTGTGTCTTATGTTTACCTCTTTTTTATAGATTTTGAGATCTAGTTACGAGCTCGGGGATTGTAAGCAAAGTCTATCACACTATCTGTTGTTTCAGTACTTTTATAAGTTGAACTCAAACTTATGACATGTATAGGCTAGGTTATATTTTGAAATGCTGAATTTTGGTTTGTGTATGTATATAAAGCCATGTGAAAATGGCTAAATATAATGTTTAAGTTTAAGTAAATTTCGGTCTTGATATATATATATATATATATGCATGAGGTGTTTGATATATATATTTGTTAATGGTTGAGTAATATGTCTAATGAATGATTTTAGTTGATCATGTCCAAAGGTAATGTGTATTTTATTGATATAAGATATGTGTACGAAATGCATGATGTTATGGATGGCTGTATTCGGCAATTAAGATTGAAAATGGATTAATATATGATATGCAGTACATGTTTTGATAAGTGATGTGATGACTTTGCTATATGGTGAATTTGGTTATTAGGTGTGTTTTAGTATTGACACAAAATTTGATATACAATTTGACTTGTAAAATTTGCTTGGAATTGGTAAATGTCATATATGCATATTCGGCTAATAGTAGTTATATTAAATACGTATGTATATAATATTTGTGTTTGGGATTTGGTTGGAAATAATGAATTATGTGTATAAGTATTTATGGCTTGTTGAATATGTGATACGGTATATGGTATAACATCCCGAAATAGGGCCTAATCAGAATAGTGGTTTCGGGGCCACAAAAATCTGACGTTAAAATATTTATTTTATTATCATTATGACGTCTAGGATATGAAAATATGCATGTGGTAAAGTTTCATGAAGAAATTTTAAGTATAAAGTGTTCAATTGGAAAATAAAGACCAAATTGAATAAGTTGCAAAACTTGGGTTCTAGAAGAAAATTGTATGAAATTGCTTTAGATTTTTAATTAGAAGGCCTTAAAGAGCAATTTGCCCAATTTCTAAGTTTTTGGACAAAAATAGGCATGTATGGATAAAATTTGAAAGAAAGGGTTTAAGGGCATTTTGGTCATTTGGCTAATTAATGAAATAAAATGGGAAAATAAGCCAAAAATCAGCTCATCTTCTCCACCTTGCTGTCAAAATTTAAGAGCTACCATAGCTAGGGTTTCTTCACTTTCCAAGCTCAATAGTAAGTGCTCCCAAGCCCCGTTTTTAATGTTCTTCGTATTTTTGAAATTCTCGTAACTTGCTCTCTTCATTTCTACTCATATTTCATGCTAGGGTTCATGTTTAGAAATTTACCCATGCATGAGTTAGTTGTATTTTAATGGTTTATGGAGGAATATGAAAGTTTAAAGGATGATGAACAATTTTTACTATGTGATTTTTCATGGAAATGGCTTTAAGGACCATTTTGTAAAAGTTGTAAAAATGGGTAGAAAGATGAGAAATAATGGAAAATGTGGGCTGCCATAAGAGGGAAAAACATTCGGCTCGGCTTGGGTAATGTAGAAATTGCATGCATTTCATCATACGAGCCTAGAGACTAAATCGTAAATATTGTGAAAGGTTAGGGGCAAAATGGTCATTTTGCCTGAGGGTGAAATTTAGGCTCGTAATGAATAATGTGAATTACTAATGACTTATTTTTACTGGTATAGACCCCGAGGAACAAATTTCGGTGGTCGGCAGAGGTAAACAGAAGGTTTCAAAATAACCGAAACACGAACCCGAAGTAATTACCAGGTAAGTTCGTGTAACTCGAAGTAAACTTTAACTATACTTAAAATACATATTCTTAAATGTATGTTAATTTGGATATTGACTGCATGACAACCCAAGAAAGATGAAAATTGTCCCAGTTGAATGAAAAAGGGAGATTCGATGGGTAAATTCTTATTTACATGACATGAGATCCTGCATGTGTTGCAGAAAGGGATTTAGCCCGAACGGATAATTCAATGATCTCAGTATAGTAAGGATCTAGCCCGGACAGGTGTTCCTTAAGTGATCGAACCTTCTGATGGATATATGTGCATTGTGGATTTAGCCCAGATGGGTAATACGATTAAGGACTGAAATTAGCCTGGACTGGCATTTCATATTCGAGCATATTGGAGTAATTGTTGTTGTCAGGGATTTAGCCTGAAATGGTAATCCCGACAATACTCTTTGAATTTATGTTATGAGGAGTTTAACTTGAACTGGTAATCCCACCATAAGAGTGAGGTTTACAGGAATGTGTATTTAAAATGGTCACTAGCATGACTTGATGGTAAACGGAATATCCATCGAGATTTCTAAGAAATTCAACGGGACTATAATAAGAAACGAGAATGGTAATGTTGAATTGATGAGCTCATCTAAGATTAATGCTATATTGTTTGAGATGAAACTAACTCGATGATTGAGTATATGTGATAGGGAATTTATACTATGCATGTTTGGCAAGAATACATTTTATGGTTGTATGTTAAATAACCAGTGAGTTTACCTTCCTGTTATCCGAACTTACTAAGCATGTTAATGCTTATTCCCTTTCCTTTCCCTATTTTACAGAGCTCATGGACTCGTGAAGACTAGAAGACGATTGGAGGAATCACACAATATCACTAGTCTTGCTTTGCCATATGAATACTTTTATTTTGTTATAATGACATGTATAGGGTAATGGTCATTTTTTGTTATATGTGTCATTTGGTTAGCCAAAGTGTTGGCTTATGGTATTGATAATTCTTTTGTATATGGCTATTGGATGTGGCCAATATTGAGATCGATTGTAACCCCTATCTATTTTGTATGCCTATGTTTACTTGCCTCATGTATTATGATGGTATGATATGCCAGGGATGAATGTGTTAAATGAGGCCAAATAATTTGAATATAGTAAAGGCATAAAATGGTATAAGGTATCAATAGGGCCCAAGTATGAAACGTGAAGTGGGATAATGAGCATCCTTAATGCAAAAAGGATAACCTAGCATGTACTAACCAATGATATGAGGTTACCATACAAATGACCATATCAAGTGGTTTAAAGATACATATAGGCCATGTTATATGCCATAGGAACTTTTGAGTGTGTATGAGTGATTTTAGGTGACCAATGGCTTGGAAAATAGCCACCAAGTGGTCCACACGGGTAGACACACGGGCATGTGTCTAGGCCGTGTGTGACACACGGTCAGTCCTATGGGCATGTCGTTTGGCCGTGTGTCCTCTACACCTTGAAATTTCAGGTAGCAAGCTTTGTAGTAAACACACGGGCGGAGACACGGCTATGTGTCTCAGCCGTGTAGAGGACACGACCTCTGGCCATGGGCGTATGCCTTGGCCGTGTGCCTTGGCTGTGTGCCTCAAATTGCATGATGACATCATAAATAGAATGCAGCCGAAAATCACACGAGTGACCACACGGGGGTGTGCCTGGCCGTGTTGAGGACACGGGCAAAGGACACAGGCGTGTACTCAGCCGTGTGAAAACCACTGCAGCTTTGAAATGAAAAATAAATCGAAATAATTCTGCACGAGCAAGGGACACGGATGTGTCCACAGCATACGAGCGTGTGGAAGGCCTCCACACAGGCGTGTGAGGCCAGGGTATGAAAGTTTTCCACAAATTTTCTTAAGTTCTCGGTTTGGTCCCGGATAGTTTTAAAGCATGTTTGGGCCTCGTAGGCCCATAATAGGGACAATATAATATAACTTGATTTAGTTTGACTTTGAAATGAAATTTTACAGCCCGTCTTTTCCTGAAATGTCCTTGTATGTTCGCGGTAATGCCTCGTACCTTGTCCCAGTTTCGAGTATTGGTGAAGGGTGTTACATATGGAATAATTACATTTATAATGTATTGAAGATATTATAAATGACCGAATAACTATTTAACTTATTGGTTATGTGTATGTGTTTTAAGTTTGGTAATTTGGCATGCAAAATGAATGTATGTATAGTTATTATTTATGCTCAAGAGAGTTTAAATTATAATGGTCTTGTGCCCATAACTTTATGATGAATTTTATAACTAGGTATATGGAATGGCTTGATTATTGGATGTACGGATTAGATGCTGTAAAATGTTTTGTGCATGTATAGTATTAGTGAAAAATAAAGTTGGCATGGAAAATAGCATATATAATTAGCATGTTTTAAATATTCAGATTCTGTATTGAAAATTTACCGTATGAATAGTAATTTTGTTATAAGATAATAAAATGGTCATATGTGAGTTTAATAAAGTTGATTTGTGCTTTGTGTATTAATGATTCAAGATTGATAAATTAAAGTTACAAACGTATATTTTTTAATATGGTTTATTAGACTATGTGAATGTGTGAGAGTTTTATCTTTTCTAGTAATGCCTCATAACCCCAGTCCAGCGACAGATACGAGTTAGGGATGTTACAATTTACTTCTTCAATTGTAGTCACCTTGGCTTCCCACAATTTAGGCAAGCTTTGAAGTATCTTCCTTACCTCCTCTTTATTTAGATATATCTTCCCGTAAGACTTCAGTCCATTGATGATGGTAGTAAATCGATCAAGAATTGCCTTGATATCTTTCCCAAGCTTCATTTTGAAGGTTTCATAATTTAAAGTAAGAATGCCAACCTTAGACTTCTTTACTTGGCTGGTACCTTCATGTGTGACTTTAAGCTTATCCCATATCTCATTAGCATTGAAACAAGATGAAACTCTACTATATTCTTTCAGGCCAAATGCATAAAATAGAGTGTGCATAGCCTTGGCATTCAACTGAATACTTCTTTTATCTTCCTCATTCCACTCTTTCTTGCTATTTGCAATAAGGAGCTCCCCTTCTTGCTTGAGAGGTATGAATGGATCATCCATGATAATGTCTCATACGAAAAGATCATTCACTAAAAACATCATTCTTGTCTTCCAATAGGAGTAGTTGATACCGTTGAAGTAAGGAGGCTTGAAGATGGATTGTGATTTTTCAAGAAAAATTGAATTGAATGTAGATGTTATCTTTTATGTATTGATTGGCTGCATGTTAAGCTGCCTCAAGGATCTCCTCTTTGGTTGTTAAATCGTCTAAAATAGACTAGCTCTAATACCAATTGTTAACTTAAATAATCAAACCGAAATTGCCGAAAGGGGGTGAATTGGCTTTTAAAAATTTTGTGAAAGCTAGAGAGAAAGGATAGAAAAATTGAACAGAAGAATTTTTAATGGTTCGACCCCAATTGCCTACTTCACTACTTTAGCTTTCCGCAACTAAGAATTTTCCCAAATTTACTAATTTGATAGCCTTTGAAGATAAGGTTTAACCTTACAAACTACCTTAAGGTTTCTACCCAAACCTTAAAAAACAAACCCTCTCAAAGAGATACAAAGAAACAAACAAAGAAAGAATCTTTACAAAATCAAAGTGTCTGCAAATATAGCTCAATTACAAAGGAAAACACTTGAGCTAATAGAATAACAATGAAGCTCACAAGTGTATGAAAGAAAAGTATGGAAATATTTGGCACAAAGGTTGTTTGATTGATCTTTTTGGTTGAATATGATTTCTTCTTGTTGTAGGACCTTTGGAAAATGGTATTTATACCCTCTAATTCAATTTCAACTGTTGGGGTTGTTGTGAAAGTTAAGAGTCATTAGGATAAAAATCTCAGTGCATTTAATTCACATGTAACAAACGGTATCAATACTTTTTCTACGAGAATCGATACTAATAGCATTTAATGCATGATTCAGTGACCGTTAAAGTTAGTTTACAATGATACCAAAGATGATTTATCGATACCTAATAAAAGGTATTGATATATTTTAATGGGTATCAATACTTTTTGTCATTGTTTGAAAAAACATAGAAAACATAATGCAAATATAGTATCCATATAAAAAGATGGTATCAATAAAATTCAATAGGTATCGATATATTTTGAAAAGTATCGATACTCATTTCTTTTGTTCAATTTTTTATTCAAGTCAATGAGCAATTTTGGTATCGATAAAAAATAAGGTATCAATAAAAATCATATAGGTATTGGTACTTTCTGAAAAATATCAATACTTTTTGTAGGGAGTAGTTTTTCAATTGATTTAAAAAATTTTTAGTCAAGTTCAAGAGTTTAAAATCATTTTTGAACTTTGTCCAAAATATTCTAAGTGTTCAAAACATTTTCTAAAATGTTTGGAAGTCTTAAAATAATTTTTATGCTTTGAACTTTATAAATTCTTTATTCAAAAACAAATTTTTATTCAAAAACATTTTTGTTTATTATATCAAAACAATTTATCAAGTAAAGCTAGTTTAACAATAAGTTAAAATTATATATATAATAAAAAAAGAATGAAGAATTAAAGTCATGGTTCTTCAAAGAGACAATATCGAATCATATTCGAATAACAATGACATCGGAGAGTGATCAAAGATTACATTAATTGATGATGAGGTAATATGATATTATGATATTATTATTTTTAATTTTTTTATAAGTTTATACTATGTGAAGTAAGCGTTCTTAAAACCATTTCTTTTTTTATCTATCTATTTGGCGTAGGTGAAAAATGCTTTGTGGGTTTGTTTTGAAAAGAAAGTCAAATTTCAAAAACTATTTTTAATCACTATTATTAAATATGTTTATTAATTTAGTTTAAATATCTTTCATATTTATTATGAACTATTATTATAATTACTGCATATTGTTTTACCTATATATATTTTTTTATTTTTTATATTAAGTCAAAGTACAAAACAAAAACAAAAACAATGTGAGAACACAATAAAATAATTATAAAGTCATTAGTCTCTCCTTATCCTTTCTTTGAACTCATCTGAAGGTCTCATCACAAACCTCTTGTTTTAAGTCAACCTTAATTCGCTTATTGAGGAAGTGAATGTTTTTATGGATTAGTTTTTGTTCCAGTGCACTAATATGGTTTTCTTTCTAATGATGTTCTTGATAAACTTATCATTAATTCCTATACGGCATACTTGGATGTCAGATTGCCAAATCACAACTAGCACCAATCTTAAGAGCATTAATTTTTTCATAGCACTATTCTCGTGGCTGAAGTTACCTTAAAAAATGATTTAATCCTCTCATCTGGATTTCTGATGTGCAAGACCCATGCAATGTTATCATTTCTTCTATACCAACCAACTATAATATGATGATGTCTATTGATTTGTTGGGTTTCTACACCTTCCTCTTTGCTCCCTATTTGAGTTGGTTTACTTTCATTTATTTTGGATGCTTCTCAGATTTGTTGTATGTACACCTCTACCTCTTTGATCACTGTTATCGAGTTTGGTTTGATGTCCACATACATGACTTCATTCCTATGAGATCATATATTCTAGAAAAGTCGTACCGATAATTTTTTTCCTTAATGACATCGATCCCCAACCTATCTAGTTTTATGGTTTGGATTAACAATTCCTTTATGGATTGCAAGTTAACGTCTAAGGTACGAATGCCATATTTTGAACCAAACCAAACTGCTTTAGCAAAAGAGCATTCCCAAAAAGGTTGTTTTCATCCTCCCATTCACCATGACATAGGATACACAAAGTGTCCACTATGTTAATTCTTCTATTAATGGTCACTTTATACTGAAGGACCTCATTGAGAATTTTTCACAAAAAAAGAATCACCTTATATGAGAGTTTACTGGACCAAATAAAATTCCATACCTTTTTTTAGAACCACTTGGTTATGTGTGTACGATACTCCAACTTGCTCATTTAGAGCTTGAATATAGGCCAATTTTACAGAGAACTCAGCATCATTTGCATGAATTCATATCACTTTTGGAGGTCCCTTAAGTAAAGGTTTTGAACTAATAAGATTCTACTAGCTCAAAATCACAAGAAGCTCATTGTTACTTGTTTGGTTATGTAACACCCATAACTGCTTCTGTTGCCAGAATAGGGTTACAGGGTACCACTATACATTTCATAAAATTCAGTAATAATAGCATCCAGTTCACTAGAATAATTAACAATAAAATTATTTTTTTCAGTTCAAAGTAAATATACCCTTATGAATCCTAAATCGGGCTTACGAGGCCTTAAAATTAGTTTTGGAACAATCAGGAACCAATTTGAAACAAATCAGAATATTTAGGGAAAATTTATAAATTTTCAAAACAGGGGTCACACGGCTGTGTGGTCAGGCCATGTGACATGATCCAGACTGTGTGGTGCAGGGCACGACCATAACGCTACCCATGTGCCAAACCGTGTACTTTTCAAAATAACACCACACGGCCGTGTGCTAGCCCGTGTAACATTCGGCATAAAGTCACACGGCAGGTTATGTGTCAGCCCTTGTGAAATATGCACCTATACTGTTTTAATACATGTTCAGGGCATACGCCCGTGTAGGTTGCCAGTGCGTATCACACGGTAGTGTGATAGCCCATGTCCTAGGCCGTGTGTGCCCAAAAATGACCAATTTCAAGCTCAAATTTCACCCATTTGCTTAGGTACCTAAACACATTCAAACATAACTTTACAAGCCAAAGACCATATTCAATAACACTCAAACATGTCAAACAATTCAACCTATGTACCTAACCAATGTGCCATCATTGACACCACAATACATTTCATGAAATTTAATATCCAAAGCTGCATATACAAGATATGGTTTACACATCAAAAATATCTCTTTTGTTTTATACCATTGTTCCACATATTGTCAATATTTTCATTCTTAATCAACAGGCTTAACTTAGTAAAACATGCCAAATTCCATTTACTGTTCAATCACACAACAAAAGTTCTAGTAAAACTTGTGCCAAAAACTAGAAACCATTATCATGCATACAAAGGGTCCTAATACATGCCATATATACCAATCGAAATCAAAGTCTACCAAATATTTCCCGGATAGTGTGATTTCTTGTGTTGATCCGATCTTCTGAGCCCTCAAAACGAAATCTACAAAATGAAACAAATACAAGTAAGCTTGAATAAAGCTTAGTACGTTCGTTTAACAAATCGGTAAGCTTTTCCAACTAAACATAGTAATCAATTTAAATTTAAATAATAAAATTCCCGTAAATTGCAACTTTGTCTGAGAAGTAACAATCTGTACATTATTTCAGTATATTCAGTGAGTAATGCTCATTTGAGCAACTTTCAGTAGGTATGGCTCGATAGAGCATACTTTTCAGTGGATTCGGTAGGTATGGCTCGAAAATGCATACGTTTCAGTAGATTTAGTAGGTATGGCTCGATAGCGTATACATTTCAGTAGATTCAGTAAATATTGCTTGTTTGAGCACTAATCAGTATATCAGTGGATAATGCTCATTTGAGCTTCATTTAGTATATCAATGGATATCGTTCACTGAAATTCTTTTGGTATATAATATAACATTAACAAAGAAAATAAGGATTTTTAGAAGCATAAATAAATGCATGAACTTATAGGATTGATTCGCAGTAACGGCTCATAGTATCTCAATCAATGATCGATGTCATTTCAATTCATTATTTCCATTTCCAATTATACACATCAATATAATCCAATATTATGCAATTAAGTTCATGTAATACATATGTAAATGTACTAAAATTAAACCGAACGAACTTACCTGACTAAATTGCAGAAATGACAAAGTACATGGACTATTTGGTAATTTTCTCTTTTCCTCGATTTTCCACTCGTTCTTGATCTAAAATAATAATTTTCATTCAATTCACTAATTTCAACAGTAAAATTAACTCATTGCAATTAAGTCTTTTTTGACATTTTTACAAAATTACCCCTAACATTTCACTTTTATGCAATTTAGTCCCTAGGTCCAAATCATTCAATTTAACCATTTTCTATTAAATCCAAACTTAGCCGATCTATTAACCACTTCATTACAGCCCATACTTGCTATTATTTATCATCAAATCCTTATACTTTTATTATTTTTACATTTTAGCCCTTGAACATTAAAATTTCAAGAACAACTCAAATTCATCAATGGCACAATTCATAACATTTGACATTTTACAAATTAGTCCTCAGTTTAGCTAAATTAAGCTAATACGAGCTTAAAAACATAAAAAATTCCATAATCGGGTGAGATTTCACTTACCTATCATGCAATCAAAGCTTGGCCGAAGCTTCTCATGCCCTAGCCATGGTGTTTCAGTTTTCTACCCATAAAGAAAAAAGGAAAATGAAATAATATCTTTTAATTTCTTTAATTTTAACTTTAATTTTTATCTTTTTACTAAATTACCCTATTAATATAACTTGTAAAACTATTAAATCATGTCCCTAAGATAAGTATATGGTATAATTACCGACCAAGGAAGGTTTAACTGTACAATTGGTCCTTCAATTATTTTAAATTTTAACTAAACAAGCTTAATTTTCAATTTTATCCTAAAATAATTAGGACTAAATGAGCAATTAGCCCAAAAGTTAGTGGATTATAATCATGTCACCACCGCTTGGACTTTTTAACCATGGTTTAATTACCATTTTTGTCCCTTTACTATTTTAAATCTATAGCAATTAACTTTTACCTATTTTACAATTTAATCCTTTTACCTTAATTAAGCAATAAATTATCAAAATTACCGAACGAAACTTTAATTCACATATAATACAACTCTGTAAATATTTAATAAAAATATTTACGGCCTTAAATTAGGGGAACGAGGTCCTAATACCTCATTTTCAATAATCACTTGACTTTTGAACCGAACCACTTATATAAACTTTTAATTCAATTGGTTAAAATTCCACAAATCAAAATTCAATATAAAATTATTATTGACTCGTATAATTTAAATATTAATTATATGAACTTACTTGTTAGATTTGTGGTCTCGAAACCACTGTTTTTGACACCACTAAAAAACAGGTTGTTACAGGTTATATGCCCCTCATCCATTACTTGTAGTCCATCCACTTTGGATTTTCCATAAGACGTGCTCTTTTAATAACTCCTTCCCGGTTAGAATACTTTTCCATGCCTAAGAATCCCTAAATTTTCTTTCTATTTGGAGAAAGTTGTCCATTGTACAATATTTTTTGACTAAAGTCACTTGAATAAGCTAGTTATTCCCATTATTAATCCTCTAAGCAAGTTTAGCCAAAAATGTTTTGTTCATTACTTGCATATTTATAATCCCAAGACTGCCTATGGATTTGTTTGAACATATTCTATGCCAGTTGATAAGATGCAACTTTCTTCTGTCGAGTTCATCACCCTCACCAAAATTTCCTCATTAATTGATCCATTCAATCATAAGTATTCTTTGGGGCTTTGAAACTTGAAAATTGATAGATGGGAACACTCAACATCACTAATTTGATCAAGGTTAACTTACATTTCAGACCAATAATTTTGATTTCCACAACAATAATTTGGACTCCATTTTATCAATTTCTAGTTGAAAGATTTTACATTTTTTATTCATGAGCCCAATATCCCCATTCCTAGGTATTTCCCATGTTTTCACATGCCTTTACTTGCAATAAGCCTCTGAATATTCTTTTGAACTTCGAGTGATAGTTCTTGTTGATTTTGAGCTTTGATTTGTCATAACTTATTCTCAAACCTAATAGGTTATAATATTTCTCCAATATTCTTTTTATTGTATGACATGACTCTTTATTCATTTTGAAAAAATAGAAATAAAGAGATGAAAATAATCCACAATTAGCATAACCAGAAATCAAACAATTACATAAAGCAACATCTAAACGAGGCATCTGATTAAATACCATAACTGCACTATCTATGTCTCCACATTTAGCTTACATATCAATAAGGTTGGTATTTACAAACTCATCCCCATCAAGTCCAGTCTTTGTAATCAAACCATGGTAAGTCCTTCCAAATTCTAAACATCCTCCACCACCACAAAACTTTAGAATGCTAACCAAATTACTAATGTCCAAATCATTTCTAGCATAATCACCATTTTCCCCAGTTCCAGTTTTGCGAAGATATGTTGACACATAGGTACTAGTTCTTTTAAGCATTCGAGCAAATACCTCGCATTCATTCTTTAACGAAACTTGTTCTCTTAATACGCATGTTGTTGGAAAGTTACATCTTTGAAGCAAGGTTTGATCTTTAACAGAACCAACAAAGGACAAATAAGACTTTTTTTTTACAGTCTCTTTTTATTCTTTGTCATTAAGGGGTTTTTAAGGGTTTTTTTTTAATTTCTTCTTAAATTGGGTGAGTTTCCTATGGACATCCAACGTGGCAAGTTAACTGGTCACATCAGATAGTTAGCTTGCCACATCAGCGGTCCCGTTAAGGTACTAATAGAAATTGTTAATCAGTGACTTTTGTCACTTTTTTTATAACGTTAGTGACTGTTTTGTTATTTTTCAAAAGTTAAGTGATTGAAATGAAACCTAGGTGACTGTTTTGTTAGCTACCCCAAAGTTGAGTGACTGTTGATGTAATTTACCATTTTTTTTTTCAAATTAACATTATAGCTTACTTTCTCATGTAGTTTCAAATTTGCATATTATTTAAAAATTAAGAGAAATTATCATTACCAATAATAGATAACAATAATTAAAAATGAATTATTTAAAAACTAATTAAAAATTAAACCCATAAAATTACATGAATATTAGAATTTAATTTAAGAAAAACCTTAATAAAATGTCATTTTGTTTCTAAAAAATGGTAATTCTTTTTTTACAACTCTATACACCTTTTGTTACTATTCTATAAAATATTATTTTTCATATTAAAAATTAATTTAAAAAATTGTAATACAAATATTTCTTTATAAAATTATAAATAATTTTCATTATTTTATAAAATAATATTTTAATTAATACACGCAAATAAACTCTTGCAATGTAAATTAGATAATCTTATAAAATGCGGTATAAAAACAATATTAGCAAAATTCATAGTGCATGAGGCAGTGTGACAAAAATATTGACTACTACTAGTACTCGTAGACCAGAAAAGTGCAGGACACGCGCGACCAGAAAGCGTGATGGGATCCTATTGTGGACGAAGTTGCAGTATAAATGGCGGGAGCCTTACCTGGGTCGAAATTTCACGCACCCAATCATCTCTCTGGCTCTCCATTGCGTTAAAATCTCACTATTATTTATCGAGCTAAACTAAAAATTTTCTCCAAAAACCCTCCAAATTCCAATCTTTAAATTAAAACCCAACTTCCCCCATTGTTCTCCATCTCTTTCTCTTTTATCATTTGCGATCTTTTCTTTTAATTTTATTCAGTTCTAGGGTTTGGTTTATTTATTTAATTGAAAATTGAAAAACCCTAGGTTTTTTTTTTCTTTTCCTTTTTTATTTTTGGGTCTGCTTTTTGCAGATAGAGAAAGTGAGAGAGTTGGTGTAGTGTCGGGCATTCTGATTCAATGGAGGCAGCGGCCGCTGTTGCCGCCGCACGGGGCGGTGCGCTCCCAATGTCGTCATCGTCGCGTAAGGAGTGGCGTGCCGTTTCCGACCATCACCTGGTTCGTAACCATGGGGATGAAGTGGTAATTTCATTTTTGATGAATATCTTCGCTTTTTGGCATTATTTGAGTTCTGAGAGAATGTTGGATTCAGAACGAAAATTCCTCTTGTTTGGCTCCTATGAACAAGTAAAAAACAGTTACCGGGTTTGATTTGGTTTTAACTACTAGTGTTTGGGATTCTTCACATGTGTTAACCAAAAAAATTAGGGTTTATCTTTTTCTGTTCTCATTCTTTTCTTGCTCTCTTGGTTGTATACACTTCGAGTTTTGATTATTAAGTAAAGCTATTATTTTGCACTTAATGAGTTTATTAGTAATAGAATTTGGCTCGGGCTTTCTGGTGGAGTCATTTATGAACCAACTTCTGCTCAAAATTGTAGCATTTTGGCGCATTAATTAAAAAAAGGGGGTTACGTTGATGAAAAGATTGTCCCATTGTTGGTTGAAATAATTAGGAATGTTAATTGGGTTTAATTCAAACGGTCTAAGTGTTTATATGATCCCAAGAGTTAAGTGTTTTGTGTTTAGTGCTGTGAGGAAATGTCCAGCTCTGAAGGGCAGAATTGAGCATCAAGTTATATTGGTTAAGTGGCGAAAGATTATTATTGCTATATTCGATAGACCATTGATGTTCATTGTATGTTTTCTTTTATTGTGACATGCAGGAAATGGACAGATCAAAATTGGGACAATCAGATGAGAGAACCATATATGAGGTAAGGTATTTTAATCTTAAAATTAAATTCTATTATGAGAATGATGAGTAGTGAACATTGTTGAATGTCTATCAAGGTGCAGCATGGAAGAGAGCCTGCTGATGTTGACTTCTGCTCAATCACGGCTGATGAAAGTTTAGATGATGATGTATTACAACAGAGGATCCACAATATTACTAGACAAAGAGAGGAGCTATTGCAGATGGAGGTTGAACTCCGAGCACAGGCAATTGCAAGATCAAGGGTCCTGGAAATTCAGAGCAGCTGTGATGCAAAAATAACAGCCCATGTCAATGCTGTTGCCAAGCTTGAGGTTTGAATTTAGAATGTAATTCATAGTATGATTGTTCTGCAATTCATCTTTCAGAGAAAAAGAAGTTTTAGTTGCTTCTATGAATTAAAATTTGATCTTGATTTATGAACAAGACATTAAAACAGAATTTCAGATTATAAACTTTAAGAAATAATGTCATCATGTTTCGACTGTTGAAGTCAATGAGTAAAGATATATTCCTTTTTTCTTAAGGAGTTGTATCCTGGGCATATTGTTATTTATTTTGAAATTACATATTGAATGTCTTATGATTGACAGTTTGAGTGGTCTATAAAAAACCAATCAGATCCATTGGCACTTGAAATTATTCCAAGCATGCTACAAGTAGGTTCTACAATATTGCTGTCCTGTGACCTTCAATCTGTATTTTGGCTTTATGCTTGATTAGGAGCAACTCGATGAAAGAGAACAGACCATACATGAATTCGAAAGGAAAATGGAAGAGAAAGACAGAGAGTTGCATGCCATCAAAGTTGATAAAGAAGAGGTCCATCAATATGTTTATCCTGCTTTTGGATAAGCTTTATTTTTCTTTTAAAATAAAGTATGATGTTTAGAAAGTCATGTATCAATTAGCCCTACTTGGTTATCTTGGCAGGTCTGGGCAAAGGAAGATCTTCTCAGAGAGCAAAACAAGGAACTGGCTACTTTCAGGTCCATGTTTTATGGTTAAGGGCTTTTTATTTGCTGTAAACATAAACCTCTAAGGATTACCATTGATATGAATGCTTTGTTTATTTTTCCCTGAAATTTTTCTAAACCTATCCAAGGGTTGAGTTAATATATTAGCTTAGCATCTGAATGGCATTCTCAAATAGTTTTCAGCTTCTTCTATTCGTTACTGCTTTTAATACATTAGCCTTGCAGCTGTGTTTAAACCTTCTGAAAACTTTTATGGGTTCCCTATTCTTTGTCTTTTGGCAGAAGAGAACGTGATCATTCAGAAGCTGAGAGAGCTCAACACTTAAAACAGATACATGATCTTCAAGAGCATGTTCAAGAGAAAGAGAGGCAGCTTATTGACTTGCAGGAACAGGTCATTATTTTACTTGATTTTAACCTTTTTCTATTTTTAATTCCTGAGATAAGGTTGAATATTCTGTTAAACTATCTGTGGTGTGCATCTGTAGGTTTTTGAAAATGGCATTACTTACTTTTAGATGAACTAAATTTATAATAACAGAATTGTTTGTGTTGGAAATTTAAGCCAAGTAACAGTTTCAATTTACTATAATGCCGATTGATAGAAGACAGCAAGCTACATGTTCTAATAGTAGTCTTATTATTCAGTATAGGGCTGCTCAGGAAGCCATTCTTTATAAGGATGAACAGTTGAGAGATGCCCAAACTTGGATTTCTCGTGTCCAGGAGATGGATGCTCTGCAGTCAAGTACAAACCACTCCTTACAGGCTGAGTTGAGAGAACGTACAGAGCAATATAACCAGCTCTGGCATGGATGTCAGAGACAGGTAGACAAGCCTTTAGTTTCTTGTTTACACTTCTCACTTAATAGATTGGATGTCATTTTTAGCAATTACGTTGATCTTATTCCTGGTTGTTAATGTTAGTTTGCAGAGATGGAGAGACTTCATTTGCATACAATACATCAACTTCAACTTGAGCTGGCTGATGTGAGAGAGAGGAATGGTTCTTATACTGATGAATCACATACGTCCCAAACAAAATCAAAAGATCTATCTCAATTTGGTCAAACTAATGGGAAACAGGTGGATTCTAATGGAAGTGGTGCAACAAATGCTAATACTGGGATTATTTCAAATGGGGCTTCAGACAATGTCCACACTTTTGTTTCACCTGGAAATGCACCAAATCCGGTAAAATTGCTGGTTTTTCTGATGATTTGCTTAGATTGTGTCATAAATATTATATTTATAGCCATCTATGTTATAGGTGCATGCCTTTTTTCATATGGTAATTTATTTCATTGCCAAAATATGATACAAGTCTCTTGGTTTTTGTTGACCACTCCAACCCTCCCTCCCTCTTTCAACATTTTATCTAATGTTTGGTTTCTGATGGTGCTTGTAAACTTATATTAGAAGTAGTTTAGTTGTAGAACTTGGGCTTTTATTTAATAATGGTCAAATCCTGATCCTTTCTATCTTGTTTATAACTTGTTTTATTACTTCAGCTTTGTTCCCTTTAAATGACTTTGTTTACTCTTAAAATCAGAATGACCATGTTCCAAGTGTTCCAATTGCTCCACTTGGGTTGCCTACATACCTCCCACCTGGGCAGGTGTCTGCTCTGCATTCATTTATCATGCATCAACAGGGAGCTCCCCATTCTGTGACATCTCATGTTGGACACTACTCAATGCCAGATACAGCATCCATCCAACAGTGGCAGAACCAGCTGGTATGGTCAAACCTGTGCATTTTCAATTTTCCCAAGGTTTTCTTTGTTGTATGTAATGGTTTTTCATCATGTTTCTCAGACTTCCCCAGAGGGTTTACAGAATCATATTCCACCATCCCAAACTGATCAAAAGCTCGGGAGCTCAGATATAAAGTATGAATATGACTTGTCTGTCAATGGACAAGTCATTCGTTCAGACTGTCTGGATCATATAAACCAAGGGGCAGAGCCCAATTCTGTGATATCATCATCTTCTGGGAAAGCTCAGGTACTAAAAAATTCTAGATCATTCTACTCACTGTGTTTGTTTTTATCTGTTATTGGAACTTACTGAGACTATCTCTTTTCAGGTTGATGAGTCAATTAATGCAAGTTACCTTATGGACTCCCAACCTGAGCCAACCATGCCGCAGGTCTCTTCACAATTTCATGATGCTTTAAGATTGAGCTCTGAACCCAAGGTTTGTCAGTTTGGCTAGTCTTCAAGCAGTTGGGAATCTTTGAATCTTTCAGTTCTAACATCTCCTTAAATTTGAATTGGACAGGAACAAAATATTCTGAATATGAATAATCATGTGCAAGAGGATCAAATCCCAACAGCGGAGGAAACAAGTACTGCAGCTGCTGCTGCTGCCAGTCCATCTCATGATACTTCACTGCATTCTGTTAATTTCTGTGAAACAACAATAAAAAATAGAACTGGTGCTATTTTGCCCGAAAAGCTGGTCTCAACTGGCCAGGCTAATAACCTGATATCAGCTAAGACTTCAGAGACATCTCTGCTTGATGAGAGGTCTTTGTTGGCTTGCATTGTTCGCACGATTCCAACTGGTGGCAAAATTCGGATCAGTTCCACGGTTGGTCTGCTAATAAATTTTCATTGGTCAACTTACTAAGATACTAGGTTCTGCAAGAATGGGGTTTGACTTGTATCTTCCAATTGCAGCTACCAAATAGGTTGGGGAAAATGCTTGCACCTTTACACTGGCATGATTACAAGAAGAAGTATGGAAAGCTGGATGACTTTGTAGCCGGTCACCCTGCGGTTTGTTTCTTTCAACTTTCTACTTTTCTTTTTACAGGCGTTTGGACTATAATTTCTGAGGATTTGAAATTGTAATTTCAGTTGTTTCTGATTGAGGGCGATTATATTCGGCTTCGAGAGGGAGCACAAGAAATGATAGCAGCCACTGCTGCTGTTGCTAAAGTTGCTGCAGCAGCTGCAGCCTCATCTCCTTACTCCTCGATTCTGCCTTCTGTTGCTGTTACTCCAATGGCACAACCTAACCGACTAAAGAAGGGTCTCCCAACAGCTGACTCCAACCATGCGAAGAATGAGAATGCTGCTTTCAAGGGGTATGCAGTTATCTCCAAAACTGCAGCTGGTGATCATTCACAGCTGTCAGGAATGCAGAATCAACATCCCAATGGTGTTTCTTTTGGAGTGGCTGGAAATCTCTCAAATGTAAAAATATTGAGCAAATCTAATGGAGCAAATTCTGAGAGATCAAGTCTGAAAAATGTTGAAAGCAAGGCCTCTGGTCAGGGAAGGTCTAATTCTAATTTTGCTGGAAAACAGCAGGGCAGGTATGTGGCTTAATCTTTCAGCGGATAGCTGATGGTTATTTATAAGTGTATGTTTGTATGCCTCAACTTGTTAAAGCTTAACTGTCTTGTACAATGGCAGGGCAACTGGGGCAGCTTTATCTTCTAGAAGATAGTGAGTGCATTTGCCTTACTCGGAGTTGTTTGACTGTGTGAGATATGGATAATATGTTAATGCACTAAGCAGTTCCAGAATTGTTGTAGTTTATGGCAGTTATCTCAACCTTGAAGATTTACCAACTTGATTTTGTTTGTGGCAGGATTCACTGAATTTCAATGCTAAGTTGTGGGATACGCATGATGTGGTTTGGAAGCGTCTTGGGATATGATTTGTTGTGAAATGTATCTCTTGAATATGGTCATCAGTAATCTTTTGCATCTGAGAAAATTCTGTGATTGGATGGATCACATAAGCTGACTTATTTAAATTGTTTTGTGCCATAAGGCCCTGTCTGTTTTCCCTAAAACACAGCATTTTATTTCCTGCTTTAGTATCCTACTATACTTGCACCCATTTGCAACTTTTCATCTGGGGGTTCATTCTCGTTCCAGTTTTTGAGACTTTCAAAAGCAAACTAAAGCAATGGTGATGTGGGTCAGTGTCAGCTAACTAGGTTTACCTTTTGGTGGTACTCAGCGATATGCAAACAGCCAACTACTTGGTGTTGTCATTTCAATATAAAATAAATAATAAAATACTTGCACGCTGAAGGCTAGCGAACAGATCATTTCTCTGGTAGTACATGTACTTTCCTTGGGGGTGTGACCAATATAGTTGGGTACTAGTTGTAAAAGACTTCAAATTGGATCTGTTAATCGGTAGCTTCGATTAAAGTTGGATAGGTTTTTACTTTTTAGAATTCGAATTTAATCAAAGATTGAATTATTCAAAATCAATCAATTAGGATTATTCATTTAATAACAATGAGCTTGCTTCATTTTAGTTTTGATTATTTGTGCCAATTTCAAATAAAAAACTCGCAATATTAATTAAAATTGAAAACAAATTTGATTAGATTTACGAGTTGAACACTAAGATGTTAAAATTCAACCCATTTCCTTAGTTACGATGAGTTAAAATCAAAACCATTTTTAGAGTGGAATCTATATTTTTTAAAAATATCTTATTGAATTGGTGTTATCCATCAATTAGATAACAATTCAGTTAGAAATTATTTAAATGTCCTTTTTTAATAAACATTAATATTAATAGAATGGTGTTTTAGTTTTTTCTTTTATTACAATTTTTATATGAAATATTTAAATAAAACAACAAAAAAATACAATGTCAGGGTGAAACCCAAGCATAAAATATGTTTAACTATAAACATTTTATCATTTCAACTATAATTTAATCATTTTTTATAAATGCAATTTTAATATTATAATTTTCTTTCACTCACATTAGCATGATAAAATCTAGTAAGAATAGTTTGAAAACTAGTTTTTTTTTTTTATTTGCATTGCAATGTGTTTGGAGTTACATGCAACTACACTAGGAAATAAAATTGCATAAAAACCTCATGTATATATCAAGGAATGACAACATGGTGCTTTTAGAAGGTTTGATCTAAGTGTTGAGAAAGCACATAAACTGTTGGTCATAAACTATTATAATAATATATAATTAGTGGGTATGTGACACGATCTGCCACCATTTGGGGTCGTGATCGATCCAATTTTCCTTTACAATCGAGGTCACCACGCTATAAGATCCAAATCTACTTAAGATGTGGATTAGGGATGTGCATAGCCCACATCAGGAACATGATCGCGTTAGGCAAGCACTAGAGCCAGAACTGCGCAACAGTAGTGCCCAGATGGGGCCAAAGGGTTCCAAAACTAGTTGGAGAGGCTTGGGCAAGGTTGGAATGCAAGAGAACTATTCAGAAGGCTTGCAATTTACCTTTGACTGAGATGTTTGAACCTAGGATCATTTTAGACCTTAATATTAGGAGGCCATCCACCCTACACTTGTACGTGACTTGAGCATTGTAATAAAGCTATCTCATGTACTAAAGCATTCTCTTGCCTACTTGCTAGCATCCTTTGCTTACTTTTTCACTTGTTTCCACTTAGAAAATGTCCACAGTCTCTTAAGCATCGATAGTTAGTTGTTTGAGCCTAAGGTCATGTGTAGCAAGGCTTAAGTTCCAAGCACATGACGAGCTGCTCTTAGAGCTAGTATTTTGTGTTTGCTAACCATGTCAATCGAGGATATCATGAGTCATGAAGTCAAGGGTGTCATGGAGGCTTGTCCATCCACCATAGAAATTTAGGAGGCGACTGTTGCCAAGGGGAAAAAGGCAATATCGAGTGCTAACTCAAAGGAGATGGTTGCTACTGTGAAGACTCGCATGGCCAAAACAGAGTTGAACATCGTGTAGCTTGTGACTAGTGTAGAAGACACGAAAGGGTGTGTCGAGTCACTTAAGTCCATTCGAGAAGAGCTCAAGGAGGAGTTGGAGGAGTCTTTCTTTGAGACCATCAACACTCTCAACTAAAAGAATAAGATCTTGGAGGCTGTGATCAAGGCCTTATATAAAAAGATTGAGGAGCTCGAGGTGACCTTACTACTTACTGGTCCGCCATTGGAGGCAATATGTTAGCCACCATCCCCAAACACTACATCGAGGTACCCAATGTAACAAACCATTTTTTAGTGAAATCGAAATAGTAGTTTCAGGACCACAAAGCTGATTCGAAAATAAAATTTATTTTTATTTTATTACATGGTCCGTATTATGTTAAAAATGTCATGTGAAAATCCCGATAAAATTTTTTTATCGATTATGTGCTTAATTTCGAGAAGGACTAAATCACATAAAATGCAAAAGTTGAATTCTAGTAGCTAGAAGGATTAAATAGCTATGGAATTCAAAACTTGAGGTCCTTACATGGTAATTAGATGATTAAAGAAAACTATGTAGATAATTTAGTGCCTTATCCATGGAAATTTAGAAAAAGGGTAAGAACTAAATTGGAAATTGAAATAATTTAATTAATTAAAAGATGATAGCAGAATTATCATTTTATTTTCTCACCTTCTTCCCCAAAAAAATACATGGAAACCCTAGGAGAGAGAGAAGAAACTTTCATGGCTTAATTGGGTAAGTTTCCTTGTCCCATTTTTAGTAATTTTGATATTTTTGAAACCGAGATAGCTTAATCTATCTATTTGGGGGATCAATTTGAAGAGTTACCAAAGTATGGAAATTAGGTCATGAATGTATGTGCTGAAAATTAGAAATTTATGGTAGAAAATGGAAGGTTGTTGATAGATAAACAACTTTTACAAAGTGATTTTTGATGAAAACATGATTTAGGGACTAAAATGCAAAGTTGTGAAAATTGATGAAAAATTTTGAAATTTATAGAAAATATGTGCTGTAAATTTTATGTTGAAATTTTAGTTAGGCTCGGAATAGGGAGTAAATTGCATGAATTTCATTTTTTGAGCCTAGGGACGAAATTGGAATTTATGAAAAAGTTAGGGGCAAAATGGTAATTTTTCCTAGGGTGTAAATTGAGTCCGAATAAATATAGAATGTGTGAAATTGATGATTAAAGTTATTTATATAGATTCGGACAACACAAATTCGAGGTTAAATCGAGGAAAAGAAAAGGTTTAGGATTAGTAGATTTTATACGCGAACCAGTGTCGAGGTAAGTTCGTGTAACTTAATCGAGCATGTAAATAGGTTAAATTGAATGTTGTGTTTGTATGGAATATGATTTATATTGATGTGAATTATTTGATTGCTATGATGAAGAATTGAATACATGTTCGAAAATGCTTGAAAAAGGGTAAAGTCTCATTTGAATATTGAATTCTGATGAATATATGTGCTTTCCTGAAATGAATGAGGTCCTGCATTTGCTGCTGACGGGATTTAGCTTGGACAAGTAATCCTATTGACCTCGTTATAGAAATGATTTAGCCTTGACGAGTAATCCTGATATAATCCTTCTCGAGCGTATGTTACAATTAAGATTTAGCTTGGACTAGTAATCCTAATTGAGCTCTTCTGAGCATACGTTACATAAAGGATTTAGCCTGGACTGGTAATCCTGTAATACGATATGTGGCTTGAGAGTGTGTTCTTTGATTAAGTGCCCTAATGGGTACCTCCGAATAAGAATTGACAGGTTATTGAATTGTACACCTTGAGTGTTCTACTCGAGTATCCATCAGAATTTCAATGATTCAACGGACACAACTCTTGACATGATAAGAGAATTACGAGATGAAATGATAATGTCTTGAAAGAATATTGCATGATGAGCTCATCTATGTTTACTTGGTGTATATGAAAGTTTTGTGACTAACATGTTTGATTGAATGCATGTGTTTAGGCAATTTTGCCAAGTTGATGGAAAACATGACTTTGTATGCTTAGATTTAATAAATGGGATTGGTAAGTTTAGTTTCCGTTATACAAACTTACTAAGCATGTAATGCTTACTCCATTTTATTTTCTCCTGTTTTATAGTGCTCGGAAGCTCGCGAAGGTTGGAGGTCATTGGAGCACCATCACACTATCCACTAGCTTATTTTGGGTATATATAGTAAAACCATTTTGGTATAATGACATGTATAAGCTAATTTGGTCATAGATGGCTTAAGTATGTGGTTTGTAATCTAGCCATTGGAATGGCTAGCAATGGTTATTTTTGTTATACTTGTAATGTCATACTATGGTAGCTATATACATGTTAAATGGTTGATCAAATTATGCCTAACATATGGAATATACCAAGGTAAGATTATAAACATGTATGCATGTAATGATATGCCATGTTGAATGATAGAGTTTGCTTAATTTGAATGCTTGAAATAGTTGGCATTTGGATGTGAGTTTTAGTGCAAGTCATTGGTGTGTTTTTGGGTGAGAAATGAAGTTAGGAATGGCTTCATTTTGTCCACACGGGCAGACACACGGGCGTGTGTCTAGACCATGTGTGACACACGGTCTCGTATATAGGCGTGTGATTATATAGGCGTGTGGTTAAGCCGTGTGTCCCCTGCACCTTAAATTAGAGAAACAAAATGCTCAGAATTGAGCACACGGGCAGAGACACATGTGTGTGTCTCAACCGTGTATGGTACATGGCCTAGAATGCGAGCGTGTGTTTTGGCCATGTGAAACCTACACCTAATTTTGAAATAATTTAATTAACCACACGGCTTAGCACATGGACGTGTGGCATGGCCGTATGCACAAGTCAGAGAGTTACACGAGTACGAACACGGCTTGTAGCACGGTCTTGTCCCTTGGACCATACGGGCGTGTGAGCCCTGTAACTTAGAAAATTTTTAAAAATTCACGAAAAATTGTTAGAGTTCCAGATAAAGTCCCAATTTGATTTTAATGTTCATATTGGGCCTCGAGGGTCCATTTAAGGGACGGTATGAATAATCTTGGTTAATAAATAGTAATTTATATGAGTTCTCTGAAAAATATTCTAAAAGTTTTGGTAATGCTTCGTAACCCTGTTCAGGCGATGAATATAGGTTAAGGGGTGTTACATTTAGTGGTATCAGAGCTACGATTTAGACAATTCTTGGATTTAACGTAGCAAGCACGAGTTTAGCTATACATGCCATTATATAATTCGTGATAGTGTGATGTCTCCTAATAATTTTAAATGTGTTTTTCATATAATAATGTCATCCAACCAAGCTAGAGCTGAATTCGAGGAAGTTGGGAGCAATGCTTCAGCTTCAGTTTAAAGAGTTACATCTGCATCTAGTGGTGAAAGGCCTGTATGTAAGGGCCAAAGTGAGGAGGCAAAATGACCTTCTTTCAATTGATTAATGACTGGTTTACTGAGTACATAAAAACAAATCTTACTGTACAACGACCTCCCCCTCCTACTCCTTAACCGGTTCCTGAGGTACCACAGGGTGCTGAACCCACTAGAACAGGTAAGCCTCCGGTAGATAAAATCTGTAAGCATGGGGCAGAAGAATTTATAGCTACCACAAATGATGATCCGGAAAGGGCTAAATTCTAGTTGGAAAACACCATTTGGGTTTTTGATGAATTATCTTGTACACCTACGGAATGTCTAAAATGTGCAGTATCTCTACTGAAAGATACAACTTATCATTGGTGGAATACCATAACTTCAGTTGTACCGAGAGAAAACGTTACATGGGAACTCTTCCAGGCCGAATTCAGAAAGAAATATGTTAGCCAGAGATTTATGGTTCGGAAAAAAAGAAAGAATTTTTAGAACTCAAGCAGGGAGACATGACTGTATCTGAGTATGAACGAGAATTTGTTCGGTTGAGCAAATATGCCACAGAATGGGTTCTAACTGAGGCTGAGGTGTGTAAACCCTTTGAAGAGGGTTTAAATGAAGATATCAAGTTATTGATCAGAATTCTTGAAATAAGAGAATTTGCAATGTTAGTCGATTGAGCACACAAAGCTGAGGATGTAACTGCCGGATTTTGGGCCTAGTCGGAACAGTGGTTTTGGGACCACAAATTCGACGAGGGAAAATTTATTTTTATTATATTTTTATGGTCTAAAATTTCATGGAATGATTTCATGAAAATTTCGTTCGAAAATTTTGACGTTTGGGCACTTAATTTAGTCAAAAGGACTAAATTATAAAAAGTGCAAAACTTGAGTTCTATAAGCTAGAGTTGTCTAATTGTTATGAAATTTTACATTGGAGGTCCTTAAATGATAATTAGACCATTGGTTAATTTTTTGGACAAAAATGGACATGAAATAGGTGAAATAGAATATTTTTAAGTTAGGGGCATTTTGGTCATTTAGTAATTAAAATGAAATAAAAACAAAATAAAAGCCAAAATTTCTTGTCCATCTTCTTCCTTGGCCGAATTTTACATGAAGAAACCATGGCTAGGGTTTTCCAAGCTTCCAAGCTCGATTGTAAGTCTGTTCTTGCCCCGTTTTTAATGTTTTTTACGTTTTTGAAATCCTCGTAACAAGATCTACCTATTTCTACCATTTATTTGAGTTATGATCAAGGTATAGGGTTTGAAACATGTTAGAAATTTGTGCATTTTGATGTTTAATGGTAGATTATGCATGTTTATGGTTGGAGAAACAACTTTTGCTAAGTGATTTTCAGTGAAAATGCTTAAAAGGACTAAATTGTAAAAGTTATAAAATTGTAGTAAAAGTGTGTTCTAGTGGAAATTGTGGGCTGTTATAGTTATGAAAATGGTTCGAATAGGCTTAAATTACAAAGAAATTGAATAAAAATCATTTTTCGAGCCTAGGGGTAAATGTGTAAATATGACAAAGTTTAGCGGCAAAAATATAATTTTGCCATCATATGATTTTTGGGTCACATTAATAATGTGACTAATAATTGGGCTAAATGTGATGTTATAGATCAAAGAAAATGAGGTTCAGACCTAGAACTGGGGAAAAACGAGTAATTGACAATTAGGTCCCTCTTTGCCATTTTTGGTGTCGAGGTAAGTTCATGTGTAAATAATGCAATGATATATCATTTTTTAATATTTTATTAATGTATGAGTCTCTATGATTAATTATTATGACAAGTGTATGAACGATGTTATAGTCTATGAGCATGACATTGTGAACGAGTTTGACGAATATGTGATATCGAGAAAAATCCCATTTGAACCTTAGGAATAATCTAGGATACAACGTGACATGTCACTAGGAACTATGTGATTTTGAGCTCATGAGATTATGTGTATATGTGACTATGTGTATCTGGGTGATGGTCTTGTACGTTCTACTAGTGGCTGGGTATCCCGGCATGTGTTGCAGGTACCTGTCAGCTTGTGAGAGTAGTCAGTGTAGTTACGTCTTGACTGTCAGCTTGTGTGAGTAGTCTCGTGATTAGCTCGAGAGTGAGTAATGTGTGATATGTGATATGAGGTAGCAAGTGGTTACGTATGAGGTACTATGTGCAAGCTTTCTGTGTATCCGATAGTATTCCAAGTGTTCAACGAGTAAATCAGTGAATTATGTGACAAGTAAGTCAATGATGAGTAAATATGAGAACGTGCTACAAGTTAGTACAGGCATGTACTTATAACCCATGAGTAAAGGTCTCTGTATACTATGAATATGTGGTAAGAATGCATACGAGAAAGTTATGCTTGTGAAATATTGATAGTCATGTGAATAATGATCTACAATTATGATAAATGGATGTATGATAAGATTTGAAAATAATCATGTGTTAGGCTTATGAGCCTAATTGAGTTGGGATATAGTACGATGTATATATTTAAGTTGTGATTCAATAGATATGTGAAAGATTGTTAAGCTATATGTTGAAATTATGATTACTCGTAAATGATGTGCGTGTTGTTAAGAAAATTGAAATAACTTGTTAAAAAAATGTGATATGCTATAATGGGGACATTATGGTTGCTAGCCTAATGACAAGACGATATAATTAGTGTGTGTAAGATAAAAGAGTAAGCATTATGATTGAGTAAGTGGTAATCATTGGATTTAATGCAAATTGTAATAATAGTATCATCATGGATGGATAAAGTAAATAAATGCTAATAGTTGTTCTTATTTGCATATGAACTTACTAAGCTTTGAAGCTTACTCCCTTTTCCTTTCCCATGTCTCATAGGGTTAATAAGCTAGCTCGAGTTGGAGATCGCCGGAGATGTTATCACACTATCAAGCTATCATCGTGGGGTAAAAGTGAATACAAAACTCTTAAGTTTATGGCATGTATAGGGACTTAGTCATTTGGTGTATGAGTCATTATGATTTGGCTAAATATATTAGCTTGTGATGGTTAAAGGTTTGATGTAATGTGTAGCCATATAAATTGGCTTATATTGGCTAATGGGTTGTAAGCATATTAATTACTCATATGCCTATGCCAATGTCATTGTGTGGTGTGGTTTATATTGGTATGTTAATGAAAGTTAGTACAAGGGAATCATTAAAGAGTAAAATTAGCATTAAAATAGTTTGGGACAGCAGCAGTAGTTCAACTTTGAAAAATCATAAAAAATGTGGAAATCGAATTAGAGGTTGAATAAAACATTAAATTAAAGCTTATTGAGTCTAATTTTACATAGAAGAAATAGTGTAAGCAAAAGAATTTCATTGTATGAGATATTTGAATTTTTGTGAGACAAGGTCAGAATGATTTCGGGTTCCCCAAATCTGACTTTGGAAAATCATTAAAAATTGTATAAAAATACTTGGGGGTTTAAATTTATATTTTTAATTTCTTAATGAGTCTAATTTTAAGAGAAACAAATGGGAACATCATCCGAATCCCGTACTAAGAGATAATTAATATTTAGCGAAGAAAGGTCGAAACTATCAAACAACAAAATAGGGACGAATTTGAAGAATTAACTGTACTTATTGGCTAAACCATAAATTCTGGAAATTTTATGATAGGAAGATATTTGAGTCTAGTTTTGGAAAAATAGCGGATCTGAATTTAGAGTTCTGTAGGTCAAGATTGTAACGCCCCGTACCCGAGACCGTCGCTGGAGTCGAATACGAGGTGTTAACAGACTTAATTCATTGCTTAAATAGCTCAAACAGCTCAAATAATTTAATTTTAGAAATTCCAGACAAGCTGGCTAACTGCGTCATAGTCGCTTAAAAATTCATATCTCGAGTTCTAAAACTCAAAATCCAATTCTGTAAATTTTCCCTGAAACTACACTCATATATATATTTACTAATTTTTTTCTAGAATTTTTGGCTAGGCCAATTAGTAAAGTTTATTAGTTAAAGTCTCCCCTGTTTCAGGGTTCGACTGCTCTGACCTCTATGTATTACGAATTAGATATCTCTCTGTACAGAATTTCAATGACTATGAAGTTTATTTCTATTAAAACTATACTCAATAAGAAATCTGTACATATAAATTATGACTTATAATTATTTTTATACAATTTATGGTGAATTTCCAAAGTCAGAATAGGGGATCCAGAAATCGCTCTGGCCCTATTTCACAAAAATTTAAACTTCTCATAAAATATAACTCATATACCTGTTTCGTTTCTTCCATATGAAAATAGACTCATAATTATTCAATTTCATGTTTTATTCATCATCTAATTATATCTCTACTATTTTTAATGATTTTTCAAATTTACATCACTACTGCTGTCTGAATCTATTTTATGGTAAATTTTACCTATTTCATGGTTTCCATGGATTAACTAGCAATTTGACTTACATAACACCAAATATGATCATAATTAGCCATTCCAATGGCTAATCATTACCAAGCATTTTTATACTACTCAATAACCATATCATAAGACCATATATACAAAATGATTATAATGCTATACATGCCATACTCAAAATATACAAGCCATTATGCCAAGATGGTATACGGATAGTGCGAGCGTGCCTCCGACCGTTCCCGATTTTTGAGCTGGCTTGTCAAAACTACAAGGAATGAAAAGGAGAGAGTAAGCATAAATTCTTAGTAAGTTCACATGCAAATAGCAAGTAACATAACCATATAAGCAAACATAAAACATCATTTGCATAATCATCACCAAGACATTCATATCATATTTTCATTTATCATCTTACCATATTGTTGTTATATCGATTTTTCAACCCGAGGGTTAAGTACATACCTGTTCAAAGTATCCATTTCACAACACTTACCAATACGTCCCTTTCATCTTGAGTATTCCTCCATTTGAGTAGAACTTTACCCGTTGAACACATCGGAATATAATTTGGATACATGGAAAGTTTGCACATAAGTGCCACATATGTAGCCAAGCTACTATGTAACCCGCCCATAAGCGAACTCGGACTCAACTCAACGAGCTCGGATGCCTAGTTACATCTCACGAACTCGGACTCAACTCAACGAGTTCGGACATTTGCATCCATAAGTGAACTCGGACTCAACTCAACGAGTTCGGATGCCCAAATATCCCAGTGACATGTCACTTGTATTCTAATCTATTCCCAAGGTTCAAACGGGCTTTTTCCTCGATTACACATCTTTGCCGTCTTCCACGGAACATCGAAACCAATACTCGATAGCAATTCATAATTTACATATTATTCAATAATAACCATAAAGCATAATATTTCATAATATTAATCATCATATCACATAAATAACATTAAATTACTTAAAATAACAATTATGTTACTACATTTACACATGAACTTACCTCGTATGCGAAAATGGTTACTTTTACCATTTTGTCCACAACTTGGTATTTTCCCCATTTTAGCCCGAATTTCAGTTTTCCTTGCTAATCGAGCTTGGAAGCTTGAAAAACCCTAGCCATGGTTTCTCCTTGCTATATTCGGCCATGGGGTTGAAGATGAGCAAAATTGGCTTTTAATTTTGTATTTTAATTCATTTTACCCCTAAATGACCAAAATACCCTTACTACTAAACTTTCAAAAATTCCTTCCATGTCCTAATTTTGTCCATGAACTTAAAATTGGTCAAATTGCTATTTAAGACCTCCTAATTAATATTTCAAAGCAATTTCATACTAAAAACTTCTAGAATGCAAATATTGCAACTTATTCGATTTAGTCCCTAACTTTAAATTAAACTTGTTATGCCAAAAATTTCTTCACAAAATCTTCACACAATTATGCAATCATATCATAAACCTCAAAATAATTATAAAATAATTATTTTTATCTCGGATTTGTGGTCACGAAACCACTATTCCGACTAGGCCCAAAATCAGGATATTACAAAGATATAAATAATTTAGTGACTATGACTGAAGTGGGCAGTTTTGTTATGAACAGTAAATAATTGTTTTGATATGTTTAAGCCTTGATTATGATTGTGTTGGTAGCTTAATTGTGCCATGTTAAGTTCCATTGATAATGTGTATGTGAGTGCGCATATGAGGGCGGCAAATGGCTTCGTAAATAGCCATTTCCTTGGCCACACGGACAGAGACACGGCCGTGCGTCTCAGCCATGTGAAGGACATCCCCCCGAGACACGGGCGTGGACTTGGCTGTGTGACCCCAAATTGTGCATGACATTATATACAGAGAGTTACACGGGCTGAGGACACGGGCGTTTCCCAAGCCACACGGCCGTGTGTATGACCACACGGCCTGCCCATACGAGTGTGTGACTCTCTAAAGTATGAAAATTTTTTAAGTGTAGTAAAAGTTCTAAAAGTTTTCGGTTTAGTCCTGAACCACTCCCAACATATGTTTTGGGCCTCGTGGGCCCATATAAGGGATGATATGCATGTGATTAGATGAATTTGATTTGGTCCAAATTTTATGGCCATGTTTCGTATGAATGTTTACATTTAAGTTCGGTAACGCCTCGAACCCTGTCCCAGCATTGGATACGGGTAAGGGGTGTTATAGAGGAATTGAGTAAAGAAAAGAAACAAGTTGAAAGAGAGGCTCAGTATTCTGGAAAAAGGATTATGAGCAAATCACAATCACCTGCTCCTAAGAAAATAAAGAAGTATTATGATCGTGTTACTACCTCTCCAGGGTATTCTGGAAGAGAGCGAGGCTCTTAACGCTCTAACCCGAGGCCTTCATCGCCATCTGTAACCAGTGTGGGTAGTGTCGGTAATCCCAAACCAAAATATAAGTATTGGAACAAATTTCATTTTAGGGAATGTCACTTGAGAAGTGGAGCTTGTTATCGATGTAGCTCATTTGACCATTTTCTTAGGGATTGTCCAAAAAGAGTTGAAAAAGAAATAGAACTAGCTCCAAAGCTGAGTAATCCTGTTTCGAGGGGCAGACCACCCCGTCACCCCAGCAATGTTAGTGGTAGTCGAGGTATTACCAAGGACACAATAGTTAAATTTGAGGCACGAGCACCTGCAAGAACATATGCTATTCGTGCTAGAGAAGTTGCTTCTGCACCAGACATCATTACTAGTACATTTTCTTTACTTGACACTGATATTACTGCTTTGATTGATCATGGTTCCACACATTCATACATATACACAAAATTAGTGTCTGTTAAAAATTTACCTGTTTAATTCACTGAATTGATGGTTAAAGTTTCAAATCTCCTAGGCCAGTGTGTTATGGTGGATAAAATCTATAAAAACTATCTGTTGATTATAAAAGGTTATTGCTTTCCAGCTGATTTGATGTTATTACCATTTGATGAATTTGACGTGATTTTGGGAATAGATTGGTTAACCCAATATGATGCAGTGGTGAATTGTAAACATAAATATATTGTATTGAAATGTCAGAGTGGTGAATTATTTCATGTTGAATCTAATAAACTGGATGGATTACCTAATGTGAGTTCAGCAATATCAGCACAGAAATATGTCAAAAAGGGTTATGACGCTTATCTCGCATATGTGTTGGATACTAAAGTATCTAAGTTAAAGATTCAGTCAGTGTCGGTTGTATGTGAATTTCTTGATGTACTCCCAGAAGAATTACTTGGTTTACCATCGGATAGAGAAGTGGAATTCTCTATAGATCTTTTTCCAGGTACAACACCGATATCCATAGCACCTTACAGAATGACTCCTACTGAATTGAAAGAGCTGAAAGTACAGTTGCAAGAATTGATTGAAAAAGGTTTTGCTCGACCTAGTTTCTCATCTTGGGGTGCGCCGATTCTGTTTGTAAAGAAGAAAGATGGATCGTTGAGGCTGTGTATTGATTACAGACAGCTCAACAAAGTTACAATAAAGAACAAGTTCCATTGCCTCGTATCGATGACTTGTTTGACCGGTTAAAATGTGCCACTGTATTTTCAAAGATTGATCTCCGTTCTGGTTATTATCAACTATGCGTAAAAGATTCAGATGTGCCAAAGTTAGCTTTTAGAACCAGATATGGACACTATGAGTTTCTTACGATGCCATTCGGTTTGACAAATGCACCTACAGTGTTTATGGATTTGATGAACAAAATTTTCATCCCATATTTAGACAAGTTTGTGGTGGTTTTTATAGATAATATTTTGGTTTACTCTCGAGATGAAAATGAACACGTGGACCATTTGAGAATAGTGTTGCAAACTTTGCGAGAGAAACAACTGTATGCCAAATTTAGTAAATGTGAATTTTGGCTACGAAAAGTTAGTTTTCTTGGGCATATAGTATCTGCGTAAGGTGTCAGGGAAGACTCGAATAAAATTTCAGTCATTGTTAACTGGAAGCCACCGAAGAATGTGTCTGAATTCTGAAGTTTTTTGGGACTAGTTGGTTACCATCGGAGGTTTGTAAAATGTTTTTCAATGATAGCTTCTTCGATGACCCGTCTATTGCAAAAAGATGTGAGATTTGATTGGACTGATAAATGCCAGTAGAGTTTTGACAGATTAAAAGCTTTATTGACAGAAGCTCCAGTGTTAGTTCAGCGAATCGGGTAAGGAATTTATCATTTACAGTGATGTGTCATTGAATGGTTTAGGCTATGTCTTGATGGAAGAAGGTAAAGTAGTAGCATATGCTTCAGGACAACTAAAACCACATGAAAGAATCTACCCAACACATGATCTTGAATTGGGAACCATAGTGTTTGAATTGAAAATTTGGCGACATTACTTGTTTGGTGAAAAATGTCACATATTCACGGATCATAAAAGTTTGAAGTACTTGATGACTTAGAAAGATTTGAATTTGAGACAACGTAGGTGGCTTGTGTTATTGGAAGATTATGATCTGGTTATTGATTATCATCCGGGAAAAGCCAATATGGTTGCTGATGCTCTGAGCAGAAAATCCTTGTTTTCCTTGCGAGCTATGAATACCCCATTGTCATTATCTGTTGATGGTTTAATCATAGCTAAGTTAAAAGCAAGACCAACATTTTTGCAATAGATTTTTGAAGCTCAGAAAAATGATAGTAGGTTGCAAGCAAAACGGATACAAAGTGAATCGACACCTGACTCAGAATTTCAGTTCGGGACCAATGATTGTCTATTATTCAAAGACAGAGTATGTGTACCGAAAAGTTTAGAACTAGTATAGAAGATTTTGAATGAATCCCATAATGGTAACATGTCTTTTTACCCTGGTAGTAATAAAATGTATAATGATCTAAAAAAGATGTATTGGTGGCTGGGAATAAAACGGTATATTTCTGAGTTTGTATCTAAATGTTTGATATGTAACAACCCGATGCTTAGTCAGAATAGTGGTTTCGAGACCACTAATCTGAGGTTATAGGAATTATTTTATTATTATTTTAGATTCATCGCATGTTTATAGTAGTGTATGAAAAGTTTGGTGAGTTAATTCTGACATTTGTGAGCCCAATTGCGAAAAAGAACTAAATCGCATTAGGTGCAAAAGTCTTAAATTGATAGCTAAGGGTGTTAAATTGTTATGAATCTTAATTTAGGGGTCTTTAAATGGAAAAAAGACCCTTATATCTTAGCTTGGCCGGCCATGTGAGATAAAAATGTTGAAAAGTCAACATTAGGTAATTTGATGACATAATGCATAGTATAATAGTGCCCTAAGCTTAGCTATCATATTTTTCTTTCATTCTTTATTCATTACCACCATTTTTTCAGCCATTTTTAGGGGTTCTGATCTTCAAAAAAATTTCAGCAATTCATTCCTCTTGCAAGTATGTGATTTTCATGACTTTTCTTAATGATTTTTACATTTTTGGACCCCTTGAAGCATGAGCTTTCAAATGCGGGTACTATTTTGCAAAATGATTAAGATTTTAGGGTTCTTCCATGAAAGGATTTTTAATGTTTACTAAGTTTTTATGGAAGAAAATGAGTCTTGGGTGTATTATAAACAACTTTTGTAAAAGGTGTTAGCATGGAAACACCTAAAAGGACTATTTTGCATAAGTTGTAAAGTAGATGACAAATGTGTGAAATAGTGGGAATTTTAGGTTACTATAAGAGAAAAAGGGGTTCTTCTAAGCTTAAGATATAAATAAATTTGATAAAAATCAATTTTCGGGTCTAGGGGTAAAATGATCATTTTGTCAAATTCTAGGGGCAAAATGGTCATTTTATCAAAGATGTGAATTGTCAATTGCTTAATTCTATTTAGGGGCTAAATAGATACATTTTGCTATTATAGATCAAGAAATACCTAATTCGAACCTAGATCGGGGGAAAGCCAAGCAAATCGACTAAATCGACGTGTCACCACATTTTGTAACCCGATGTAAGTCGTATGTAAATAATACAACTAGATTGCTAATTATGTGTTGAATTGCATTTGAATTAGTATAGCATGAATTGATTGATTGTGGAACTGAGAAATTATGATGATAATAGAGATAGTAGAGTTCTCGTTTAAACCTAGAAAATCGATCGGATATTCAAGCCATGACATATGGGTTATTGTGGGCTAGTGTAAGACATGTCTGGGACATGCATCGACCACATTATGAGAGCCAGTGTAAGACCATGTCTGGGACATTACATCGGCATCGAGACGAGTGCTAGTGTAAAACATATCTGGGACATGCATCGGCCTCGAGATGTAAGCCAGTGTAAGACATGTCTGGGACATGCATCGGCTATGAGATGATAGTAAGTTTAAGACCATGTTTGGGACATGGCGTCGACTTGAGATATGAGCCAGTGTAAGACCATGTCTGGGACATGGCATCGGCACCCTACCCCATGTTTGAGGCTTATCGAATACCCGATAAAGTTCTGAACGGTTCAACGGTGAGAGATACAGTTTAAGCTATTGAGTAAGGTATAACCATGTTATGAGTGGTACAGGTACCTATTTGAAATATATGAGATATGAGCTCAATGTATGCTATGAGATTTATATGGATAGTGATGAGTAAGTTATGCTTATGCCCATTTTTATGTTACGAGCATGTTGATGAATGGTAAAATTGTTGTTGTACATTCATTTATGTGCAACTTACTAAGCTTTATGCTTACTCTCTCTCCTTTCCTTTTTCCTAGAGTGCTGCCTAACTAGCTCGAGGATCATTGAATGTCGGAAACAATGATCACACTATCAGCCAAAGCACTCAGTATAGTTAGACTATTTGTTTTTGAGAATGGCATGTATAGGGCTAGACTTTGATGTTGAGTCTTTGAAAAAATTGGCCAAATGTGTTGGCGTGGATGATTCCCCTTCATTTTGTATTAAGCCTCAAATGATGGCTAATATTCATTTTTGATATATGCAAATGATGTTATTTTCATGGATGAGTAAATTGCACAAATGAAATGTTGTCTATTGTGGCTGATTTGGTTGCATGAAATAGTCTTTTATTGATTTTGGTTGCCATTGTGTAGGTTGTGTGAGTAAGGGTGGCAAAGAGGCTTGGTAAATAGCCTTATTTTGTTCACACGAGTAGGCATACGAGCGTGTGTCTAGACCGTGTATGACACACAGTCTACCCCATGGGCGTGTGGTCCGGCTGTGTATCCCCTGCACGTAAAATTTATAAGATAATATGTATGATAGTAAACGCACGGGCAGAGACACGGTCGTGTGTCTCAGCGTTGGGAAGGGCACAGCCTAGTACACGGGTGTGTGCCCTGGCCGTGTGGCCCTTAAGAATTGTTGACGTTAGAAACAGAATGTCTAGGTTTTTGCACATAGGCTAGGACACGAGCGTGTCATGGCCGTGTGAAAACCCCTATAGGTGTGAACTTAGAGTTAATTCTACACGCGTGAATGACATGAGTGTGTCCCTGTATTGTTTAGTTCGTGTGAGTCACACGGGCCAATAGCACGACCATGTCGATTTGGGCACACGGGCGTGTTGCCCCTCCCACACGAGTGTGTGCCCCTATGTCTAGTAATATTTTTCAGAGTTTGTGGGAAAATTCGAATCGTTCCTGAATGGTTTTTAAATGAACGTTTGGAGCCTCATAGGCCCTTATTATGAAGATTTTGATTTAGATTGGAAAAGATTTAAATTTGACCAAATTTTGATGACTAAGAAACGTGTGAATTAATGTGACCGAGTTAGGTAATGCCTTGTATTCCGTCTCGAAGAAGGGTATGGGTGTGGGGTGTTACATGATATGTCAGTAAGTAAAAGCTGAACATCAGTTGCCTTTGGGATTACTACAGCCAGTCACGATACCGGAATGAAAATGGAAAAGAATTACCATGGACTTTGTATAGGGATTACCCCTGTCTCCAAAGAAGAAAGATGCCATTTGGGTGATTGTTGATCGGTTGACAAAGTCTGCACACTTTATTCCGGTACGTATGGATTATTCTTTGGACAGATTGGCTGAATTATATGTCTCTAAGATTATTAGATTGCATGGAGTGCCTGTCTCCATTGTTTCAAATAGAGACCCTCGGTTTACATCTCGATTTTGGAGCAAATTGCAAGAAGCTCTGGGTACTCAGTTACACTTTAGCACTGCATTTCATCCACAGACAGATGGTCAATCTGAATGTGTAATAAAGATTTTGGAAGATATGCTTCGGTGTTGTATACTTGAGTTTGAAGGTAACTGGGAAAAGTATTTACCATTAGTTAGGAAAATTATTAACCATTAGTTGAATTTGCTTACAATAACAGTTATCAGTCCAGTATCAGAATGACATCGTATGAAGCTTTATATGGTCTCAAATGTAGAACTCCATTTTATTGGATAGAACTTAGTGAGAAAAAGTTACATGGAGTTGACTTAGTCAGTGAAACCGAGGAAAAAGTGAAAGTAATTCGGGACAGTTTGAAAGCAGACTCTAATCGTCAAAAGTCTTACGCTGATATGAAACAAAAAGAAATAGAATTTCAAGTTGGTGACAAGGTATTCTTGAAAGTATCGCCTTGGAAGAAAGTTCTCCGGTTTGGTCGTAAAGGAAAACTGAGTCCATGGTTCATTGGACCATATGAGATTACAAAAAGAATTAGACCAGTTGCATATCGGTTAGCTTTACCGCCATAACTTGATCGGAATCATAATGTTTTTCATGTGTCTATGCTACGATGATATCGATCCGATCCTGCACATGTTATTTCTCTAACAGAGGTAGAGATTCAACTTGATATGACATATAGTGAAGAACCGATCAAAATCTTAGCCCGGGAAACAAAAGAGTTAAGAAATAAAAAATGTAGCTTTAGTAAAAGTTCTTTGGCAATGACACGGTATAAAAGAGGCTACCTGGGAATCGGACGATTCTATGAGGAAGCAATATCTGAACCTTTTTTCTTGTAGGATTTTTGAGGATGAAAATCCTTAAGTTGTAACAACCCATTTTTCAGTAAAATCGGAATAGTGGTTTCGAGACCACAAACCAATCCAAAAATAAAATTTATTTTTATTTTATTACATAGTCCGTATTATGTTAGAAATGTCATGTAAAAATCCCGATAAGAAAATTTTATCGATTATGTGCTTAATTATGAGGACTAAATCACATAAAATGCAAAAGTTGAATTCTAGTAGCTAGAAGGATTAGATAGCTATGGAATTCAAACCTTGAGGTCCTTACATGGTAATTAGACCATTAAAGAAAAGTATGTAGATATTTTAGTGACTCATCCATGGAAATTTAGAAAAAGGGCAATGACTAAATTGGAAATTTAAATAATTTAATTAATTAAAAGATGATAACATAATTATCATCTTATTTCCTCATCTTCTTCCCCTAAAAAATACATGGAAACCCTAAGAGAGAGAGAGAATAAAATTTCATGGCTTAATTGGGTAAGTTTCCTTGTCCCATTTTTAGTAATTTTGATATTTTTGAAACTGAGATAACTTAATCTATCTATTTGGGGGATCAATTTGAAGAGTTATCAAAGTATGAAAATTAGGTCATGGATGTATATGCTGAAAATTAGAAATTTATGGTAGAAAATGGAAGGTTGTTGATAGATAAACAACTTTTACAAAGTGATTTTTGTTGAAAACATGATTTAGGGACTAAAATGCAAAGTTGTGAAAATTGATGAAAAATTTTGAAATTTATAGAAAATATGTGCTGTAAATTTTATATTAAAATTTCGGTTAGGCTTGGAATAGGGAGTAAATTGCATGAATTTCATTTTCCGAGCCTAGGGACAAAATTGGAATTTATGGAAAAGTTAGGGGCAAAATGGTAATTTTTCCTAGGACGTAAATTGAGTCCAAATAAATATGAAATGTGTGAAATTTATGATTAAAGTTATTTATATAGATTCAAACAACACAAATTTAGGGTTAGATCGAGGAAAAGAAAAGGTTTAGGATTAATAGATTTTATATGCAAACCAGTGTCTAGGTAAGTTCGTGTAACTTAATCGAGCATGTAAATAGGTTAAATTGAATATTGTGTTTGTATGGAATATGATTTACATTGATGTGAATTATTTGATTGCTATGATGAAGAATTGAATACATGTTCGGAAATGCTAGAAAAAGGGTGAAGTCTCGTTTTAATATTGAATTTCGATGAATATATGTGCTTTCCCGAAATGAATGAGGTCCTGCATTTGTTGTTGATGGGATTTAGCTCGGACAAGTAATCCTATTGACCTCGTTATAGAAAGAATTTAGCCCTGACGGGTAATCCTGATATAATCTCTCTCGAGCATATGTTACAATTAGGATTTAGCTTGGACTGGTAATCCTAATTGAGCTCTTGTAAGCATACGTTACATAAAGGATTTAGCCTGGACTAGTAATCCTGTAATACGATATGTGGCTCGAAAGTGTGTTCTTCGATTAAATGCCCTAATTGGTGCCTCCGAATAAAAATTGACAGGTTATTGAATTGTTCACCTTGAGTGTACTACTCGAGTATCCATCATGTAACATCCCGAAATAGGGCCTAATCAGAATAGTGGTTTCGAGACCACAATTTTGATGTTAAAATATTTATTTTATGATTATTATGAGGTTTAGAATATGAAAGTATGCATGTGTTAATGTTTCATGAAGAAATTCTAAGTATAAAGTTCCCAATTGGAAATTAGGGACCAAATTGAATAAATTGTGAAACTTGGGTTCTAGAAGCAATTTGTTTGAAATTGCTTTGGATTATTAATTAGAGGTTCTTAAACAGAAATTTGCCCAATTTCTAAGTTTTTGAATGAAAATGGGCATGCATGGAAAATTTGGAAAGGTTAGTAAGGAAGAGAATTTTGGTCATTTGGTTAATTAATGTAATAATAAGGAAAAATCAAGCAAAAATATGCCATTTTCTTCCCCATAGCTGCCGAAATTTGCATGTTCTCCATAGCTAGGGTTTTCAACATTTCAAGCTTGATAGTAAGTCAATCCTAGCCCCGTTTTTTATGTTCTTTATATTTTTGAGATTCTTGAAGCATACTCTTTCTATTTCTACCCATATCTCAAGCTAGGGTTCATGTTTAGAAAATTACCCATACATGAGATGCTTGTGTTTTGATGATTTATGGAGGAACATGAAAGTTTAAAGGATGATATACAACTTTTACTAAGTAGTTTTCATGGAAATGGCCTAAAGGACCAATTTTTAAAAATTGTAAAAATAGGTAGAAAAATGTGAAATGAAGGAAAATTGTGGGCTGCTATAAGCATGAAAAATATTCGGCTAGGCTTGGGTAACCTAGAAATTTCATGCATTTCATCATACGAGCCTAAGGATTAATTTGCAAAAATGTGAAAGGTTAGGGGCAAATAGTCAATTTGCCCTAGGGTGAGTTTTAGCCAAAATTGAATAATGTAAGGTATTAATGATTTATTTTTCTGATATAGACCCCAAGGAACCAATTCCGGAGGTCGGCCATGAAAAATGAAAGGTTTCGAAATAACCGAAAATACAAATCCGAAACGACTACTAGGTAAGTTCGTATAACTCGAATGTAGACTATTTAAATACATTAAAAGAGAATATTCCTGTATGATTTTAAGTGGTGAATTATAATGTAAATAATTCATTAAAATTGATGATATGGTAAAATGTCTCGGTTGAATAAAAAGGGATATCTGATGGATACGCTATTCTTACACGACACGCGATCCTGCATGTGTTGTAGAAAAGGATTTAGCTTGGACGGGCAATCCGTTGATCTCGGTATAGAAAGAAGCTAGCCCAGACGGGTGTTCCTAAAGTGATCTAGCCTCCCGAAGAATATGTGTGCATTATGGATTTAGCCCAGACGGGTAATCCAATTAGGGTCTGAATTTAGCCTGGACTGGTAATTCAGATCCGAGCTTATTAAGAGTGTTTGTCATTACAGGGGATTTAGCCTGAACTGGTAACCCTAACATCACTCTATGGATTTATACTACGGGGGATTTAGCCTGGACTGGTAATCCCGTCGTAAGATGTGAGGTTTGCGGAAGTGCGTGTTTGAAAATGATCACCTGTATGATTTGACGGTAAATGGGCTATCCATCGAGATTTTCAAGAAATTCAACGGGATTAAAATGAGAAATAAGAATGGAAATTCTTGAATTGATTAGCTCATCTAGATTAACGTTATAATATTTTGACATGAGACTAACTTGATGATTTGAGTGTATGTGATAGGAAACTATCCTATACTTGTTGGGATGTATGACTAATATGGCTGTATGTTAAATAAGTAAGTTTACCTTCCCGTTATTTGAACTTACTAAGCATATAAATGCTTAACCCCTTCTATTTTCCTTGTCTTATAGAGCTTGTGGACTCATGAAGATTGGAAGATGGTTGGCGAATCAACACACTATCGACTAGTTCCGCTTTGGTATATAGATGCTTTTATTTTGTTTAATTGCGTGTATAGAGTTTTTGGTTATTTTGTTGTATGTGTCATTTGGCTACCCAATGTAAGGGCTTAAATGGTATACCTATTCTTTTGTATATGGCCATGAGATATGGCTCATATTGATGTAGGTTGTAAACCTACTAATGATGCATGTTTATGTTTTAAATATTTCATGAGATAGGATGATGAGGTTTATCATGGATGGGTGCTTGAAATGGGACCTAGTAAATTGAGAGTGGACATAGCATGTAATGGTATATGGTTATAATATGGCCTAAATGTAAAATGTGCTATATTAATCCCTCATACGAAAAGGATAATTTAGCATGTAGTAAGCCAATGAGATGAAGCTAACATACAATGAGTTATGCCAAGGTTGTTTAAGAGTATAATAAGGCCATGTTATATACCATTGAAGTTTATAAGTGTGTATGGATGATAGAGGGTGACCAAAGGCTTGAAAAATAGCCCTAAAAAGGTCTACACGGGCATGTGTCTAGGCCGTGTGATACATGGTCAGCCCTCATGGGCGTGTTGCCTGGCCGTGTGTCCCCTGCACCTAAAATTTTAGGTCAAATTGCATGGTAGTAAACACACGGGCAGAGACATGGCCATGTGTCTCAACCGTGTGGAGGACACAGCCTAGCGCACGGGCGTGTGTCTTGGCCGTGTGCCTCAAAATGAATGATGATGTCATAAATAAAATGTTTGAGTTTTTGGACACGGGCGATGACACAGGCGTGTCTAGGCCATGTGAGGGACACGGGCCAGAGACACGGGCGTGTGCTTGGCCGTGTGAAAACCCCTGTAGGTTCGAAATGAAAAATAATTCCAAATAATTCAACACGGGTGAGGGACCCAGGCGTGTCCCCAAGCACACAGGCGTGTGCTTGCTTCCACACGGGCGTGTGAGGCATAACCCTAAGAACTTTACTAAAATTTTCTATAGTCTTCGGTTTAGTCCTGGATCGATTTAATGTGTGTTTTGGACCTTGTAGGTCCATAATAGGGACACTATGATGTTGTTTGATTGGTTTTAAATTAAAATGAAATTTTATAATCGTATTTTCTAAAATGTTTGAGTATGTGTCCGGTAACGCCTCGTACTTTGTCCCAGTCTCGGGTACGGGATTAAAATTTCAATGGTTCAACAGACACAACTCTTGACATGATAAGATAATTACGAGATGAAATGATAATGTCTTGAAAGAATATTGCATGATGAGCTCATCTATGTTTACTTAGTGTATATGAAAGTTTTGTGACTAACATGTTCGATTGAATGCATGTGTTTAGGCAATTTTGCCAAGTTGATGGAAAACATGACTTTGTATGCTTAGATTTAATAAATGGGATTGGTAAGTTTAGTTTCCGTTATATGAACTTACTAAGCATGTAATGCTTACTCCATTTTATTTTCTCCTATTTTATAATGCTCGGAAGCTCACAAAGGTTAGAGGTCATTGGAGCACCATCACTCTATTCACTAGCTTATTTTGGGTATATATAGTAAAATCATTTTGGTATAATGACATGTATAGGCTAATTTGGCCATAGATGGCTTAAGTATGTGGTTTGTAATCTAGCCATTAGAATAACTAGCAATGGTTGTTTTTGTTATACTTGTAATGTCATAGTATGATAGCTATATACATGTTAAATGGTTGATCAAATTATGCCTAACATATGGAATATACCAAGGTAAGATTATAAACATGTATGCAAGTAATGATATGCCATGTTGAATGATAGAGTTTGCTTAATTTGAATGCTTGAAATAGTTGCGATTTGGATGTGACTTTAAGTGCAGGTCATTGGTGTGATTTTCGGTGAGAAATGAAGCTAGGAATGGCTTCATTTTGTCCACATAGGCAGACACATGGGCGTGTGTCTAGACTGTGTGTGACACACGGCTTGGGATATAGGCGTGTAGTTAGGCCGTGTGTCCCTTGCACCTTAAATTAGAGAAACAACATGCTCAGAATTGAGCACACGAGCAGAGACATGGGCGTGTGTCTCAGCCGTGTATGCTACACAGCTTAGAACACAGACGTGTGTCTTGGCCGTGTGAAACCTGCACCTAATTTCGAAAGAAATTATTTGACCATGCGGCCTAGCACACGGGCGTGTGGCATGGCTGTGTGTACAAGTCAGAGAGTTACACGGGTACGAACATGGCTCGTAGCACAAGCGTGTCCCAGGGCCACACGGGAGTGTCCCTTAGACCACATGGGCTTGTGAGCCCTGTAACTTAGAAATTTTTTAAAAATTCATTAAAATTTTTTAAAGTTCCCGATTAAGTCCCAATTTGATTCTAATGTTCATATTGGGCCTCGAGGGTCCATTTAAGGGATGATATGAATAATCTTGGTTAATAAATAGTAATTTAAAAGAGTTATCTGAAAAATGTTCTGAAAGTTTTGGTAATTCTCCGTAACCCTATTCCGGTGACGTATACGGGTTAAGGGTGTTACACCCAAGCCGAAGGAGTTCAAGGCCATGAAAGCTACCAAGGATGTTGACAACTTCTTATGGGGCATCAAGTGAGATTTTCAAGCAACAAGCATCAACGACAACACCATCAAGGTGAGTACCACCTCAATGCATCTCACTAATATTTCTTTACTATGGTGGCACCATAGGTGTGATAACACCTGACAACGGCATGTCGTAATCCAAACTTAGGACAAGTTTAAAAGGGAGTTCAAGCAACAATTCTACCTCGAGTATGCCAATGACGAGGTTTGAGCAAGCTTAGGAGGCTAACCCAATGAAGCAAGATCCAAGAGTATGTTCAAGAATTCTTAGAGTTGATGCTGCAAGTGTTGGACCTTGGTGATAATGAAGCTTTTTTCTACTTGAAAGGGTATGGGCTAAGTTGGAGTTTTAAAGGGGGAGAGTGATTGATCTCACTCGAGCCAATGTGGTTGTCAAGACACTTGTCCAGTTTAATAAGCACAACAAGGGTGATAGGACTGAGTCCTCTAAGGCCATGCATAAGGAAAAATGTGGAGGAGATTGAGATAAAGATTGAAAAACCTACAAAGGTGGCCAAGGAAAGTCCTCATCAAGTAAATGGATGGCCACCAAGGAGGCGAGAAGAATACAAACCATGATCCAATCACATGTTTCTTGTGCGATGGCCCCCATCGAGTGCACTACTCTTCTAGAGCCAAGCTATTGAATATTGTCTAGGAATCGAAAGAACCAACCAAGGAACCACTAAAGCTCGGTTTCATTATGCTTTGCTCCATTCAAGCCAAGGGCATTTGTAAGAAAAAAAAGAGGCTAAAGTTTGCTAATGTGATTGTTATGGGAAAATCTATCAAGACCTTCGTGGACATCGGGGTATCCAACCTATTTGTATCCGAGGAGGATGTAAAAAAGCTCAGACTCAAGTTTAATAAGGAGGCTGGTCAAATCAGAATTGTCAATACCAAGCAAGTGCCAACACTTAGAGTAGCATAAGGCATGGGCATGCAACAAGGAGACTTCCAAGGAAATGAGTCTATCAGGTAATACCTTTAGATGATTATGACTTTGTAATTGGCTCAGACTTCTTAGATCACATTAATGTGTTACTTATCCCATTTGCAAATTGCATTTGCATCTTAGATCCATGGTGTCAATGTATCGATAAAACATGACATGGGGTCAAGGACCAAGGTGCACGTGAAAGAAAATAAAATTTATAACAACAATATAATGAATCTAGACAACTATTTGTCTAGGTTAATTATGCACAAGAAAGCAAAAAAAAAAAACCCTAAAATTCAAGAGATTTTCTAAAAATATAACAAAATAAAAAGAACTAAATTTTTTCCAAAATACTTGAAATTTATTTCAAAAAACAATTTTTATATTATTATTTTTTGAAATTATAAAAAAATATAAAATTACTATAAATACATGTTCCAAATTAATCTGGACAAATGGTTTACCAAATTGAAATGAACCTGATAATCATTTGTTTAGGTCATCATGCACGCGAAATAAAAAATTAAAAATCTTAAAATTCAAGAAAAATTTAAAAATTTTAAAAAATTAAAAAGAGAACTTTTTAAAATAACTAGAATTTATTTTAAAAACATTTTTATATGATTACTTTTTTAAATTATAAAAATATGAAAAATTACTAAACATACACGTTTAGAATGAAATTGGAAAAAAATATTGTCCAAGTTAATCATGTTTGTGTAATGAAAAAATAAAATCCTAAAGCTCAAGAAAATTTCTAAAAATATAAAAAAATTAAAAAAAAGCTAAAATTTTTCTGAAATACCTGGAAGTTATTTTAAAACTAATTTTAATATTACTATTATTTTTTGAAATTATAAAAACAATAAAATTACTAGAAATAAACATTCAAAATATTATCGAAAGATTCATCAGCGCTAGAACCTAGTCAGCTTTGGTGCAGTTAAAGGCAGCGCAAGGACACCTTATATTTTACCTTATTCAACCAAAACTTAAATGGCAACTCTTCCTTATTCTCTAGCCAATCGTCGATCACCTCCTTCTTCCCTCCCTTCTCTTTTCCACAAGTTTAATGATTCTTTCTTAGTTATGAAGTGCCAAAGGTATGCCTCACTAGAGTGAGAAGATTTAAGTTTTTTTATCCGCTAATTCAATTTCAAGCAATGTGTACATCCTTGGTTTGATAAAATAGGGATTATTAGACATCCATACATTACAGATAAGATTACGATTTCTAAATATTGCAACACTATTATTAAAAGTCACAATCAAGCCATTTTAAAATAAATATATAACATAAATTAAGTTTCTTTTGAAACTTGGTACATAAAAAGCGTTGTTCAAAATAATCTTCCTAAAATTATCAAAATAAAGATATACATCTCCCACAGCTTAAACTGCCACACTTGTTCCATTTTTGATCTATAACGATAGAGTCTTATCTTTAAGATCTTTCGTTTCGTGGAACACCTATAGGGAAACACACATATGATTAGTGACTCTAGAGTCAATAACTCAGTGGTTTATTGAATCTTCCACTAAGCAAACTTCTAACATAAAATGTTCCATACCTTTGCCTTTATTGGCTTGGTAGTCCTTCTGCTCTTTGTAGTTGGCCTTGAAGTGCCCTTTCTTATTGCAGAAGAAACACTTAAACTTAGATACGTCTTTTGACTTCTTGGTTCTCTTTCTTTCTACTTTAGGTGGCCCAGAGGATTTAGCCATGTTTCTTTTAGCCTGTTTTCCTTCTTTTTAGAAGAAGAAGCAACTGCAAAGTTTGCTCATGCTTTTCGGACTAGTTGATCGTCTTTCAACATCAACTCATAGCATTGTACTTCCTTCATGAGTTGTGTAAGCTTCAGATTCTTTTTCCCAAGGTTATTTGTGGCCCTAAAGCCTGTAAAGTCCTTGGACAAGCTTTTGAACACATCTCTATTTGCGTGTTTTGGTCTAGATTGGTTTCATTATACACGACCTTGACAAATTATCCCATAAGAGTAATCATATGATTTTTTACCAGAGTTCCAAGCTTTTGATGGGCATGCATCAAACTAGTTATAGCTGACTGTTGAGCGAAGGCAACTTAGCCACTGAACATGTCTTCTAGTTTGCCTAGAATTGCTTTGGCAGTCTTACAACTCTCCAGTTCTTATAAAAGGTGTTGGTCATACTTGTCAGCATATAGCAACAAGCTATCTCATTAGATTCTAACTACTGCCAGACGTGCGAACATCTGGACTGGTGTAACGCTAGGGTTTGTGCAAGTGTACACAGTCGTTATCAAGTGATAAGTAAGTATCGAGTTATCGTCTCCACAGAGATTGTATTTGAGCTAAGTCATTTAATTTGTAAAATTATATTAACAATTTGGTAAATTAAAACACAATTTAGTTGAGAAGTGATGATTAAAATATATTAAACTAAATGCAATGATCCCTAATACAAATTAACCTAAGTATGCAAACTATATGAATGAAATAGATTTTAGCAAAATTAAACACAATTTGCAACAATTATAACATAAATAAACTAGGACAATTACTTTAATTAAACTCAACTTATTATCAACATGCTTAATAATATTCGGAAAAACATTCCATGACAACTCGATCTTTCATGAGTTCAGAAACCACGTTAGGTCCTTTCAGAATCCTTTACTTAGTAAATATGCATTTTACTGATCCATATTTACTAAGGGTTTCTTAGTATTCGTGCGAGGTAACAGGGACGTGTTAGGTTTGAAACAGTTTAATCACACAAATTTAAAAACTATGCAGGTAACGGAGCCTGGTTAGGGTTGTTATGCAACCTGCAATTTAATTGGGTTAGGATCTAAATTGAGCATGCACATTTCAATTATGCGTCCACTAGCCATCGTCTAGTTAGGTTCGCTTAGCTAATTCAGGTGCATTTCAATCACGTATGAATGAAATACAGACTTGATTTTAATTGAAAACATGATTGATTGAGGCACAAATATTATAAACATGAATCTAATAAATATTAGTTAATCAAAGCAATCATCCTAGCTTGAATAAAATTAAGCTAACATTGTTGTAAACAAGAAAAAATAACACATAGCAAACATCTTTAATTTAAATTAAAGAAAAGAAAGATTAAACCCAATTCAGAGTGGCTGTCACCCAAGACTCTAATTGACGAGGCTCCTTCGTTCCTTTGCTTCGCTCCTTTGCTGATGGCTCTCCAAAGTGGCCGACCAAGGGTTATTTAAGAGGCTCAAATGATAAAATCTTTATGAAAAGATGATGATAGACGTGGGGAGAAAAGAAGAATGCTAAGTGAATGAATGAGGAATGAAAGATTAGTGATGAGGGATGAGGGATAAGTAGAAATGTGAGAATGAGGTCTTATTTATAAGTGAGGAGAGGGGAATAGTTTACTAAAAATAGGAGTTTTCATCTTTTAAAACATCTCCCATGGGTGGCCGACCATAAATTGAGGAAGTTGAGCTAATTTTTGCTTGATTTTTGGTCATTTTGAGTGCCACAAAAACTTAGGACTGAGACTCGGTCAAGTGCAAATCTTTAAGTAAATCTCTAATTTCTTCAACTCTTTAAGGACCTTGTGCAATTAAACCAAGAAGTGGTTTATGGACAGCCATGTGCAACCGAATTTTGGGTTGACTTGGTCCCCAATTTGGATGGTTTTGTAATCCAGCAAAGCTATCAGACTTGTCCAAAATAAATCAACAACTTAGAGGACCAAAGGATAAAATTTATTCAATATAATTAATTAATTTAAAACCCAAATTATTAATGAAATATTTTAAAATGAATTATTAAATATAATTTTATATTTTATTATTTAATTTAATCATGCATGGCCCACTTTATGTCTTAAAAAAATATAATTTATTCAAATTAATATAAAATAAGCCATTTATTGCATGAAAACTATATAATAAAGCATAAAATCACATTTTAATAATTTCTTTGTCCTAATTTCATATTTTCACATATTTCGTTAATTTATTAAACAATTACTTAGTTTTAACAACAATTTTAAGTAAAAAGGTGATAAATGACATAGGAAAATTTCTATATATTTTTCCGTTTACACACCCCTAAACTCAAAATAATTGCTAGTCCCGAGTAATGTTCATGCACAGCAAAAGGTCTTGCTAAGGAAAAATTGCTAATTGTGTAAGTACCATCAATCTTTGTCTCATAATCATGCCTTAATAACGTCATGCTCATCAATCTTCTTTATTAACGAGTAATTCATATGCAAACATTCCTTAAGATTATACTAAGCTTAAAAATATGCCAACATGAATCATAGTTTGCGTGTATGTCATAGTCATAGATAACATTTTTCATTCAACATAATTTCCTATCATTCAAGCAAACAATCACAAGGCTTACTTATGATCTTTATATGTTGAACTTTGGACTTCCTCTCCACTAATGTAGGTGACATAATCATCAAATCAATAGGTCTTTTATAAGGTTGCAACGGGGCTTGGTTAAAGGTAGGGATTTTAAGAGATGAGACATTTCGGTTTTAAAAATCTTAACCTTTAACTTTGTCTTGGTTTTCTCGTAATACAACCTTTTTCTTTAAATAAACCTTTGGAACACCCCCAAACTTATTTTGAACTCAAGCTCATACATTTTTTCTTTTTGGAGACTGAGCAAACTTTTCTTCACTCTTTTTTTTTAAGCATGAGCACATACATCTCTATGAAAACTTCCTCAAATGTTGCTTACCAAGGCAACTTTAGTTAAGATAGCTGCAAAAAATTAGGATAAGTTTAAAAGAATGTAATGTGGCTTATAATGTAGGTTCATTGCAATAAATAGGCTTTTAAGCTCAAAATTTCAGTTTCAAGGGTTAAATAGCATAGGGTTGGCTTGAAAAGGCTCAAACGATCCAAAATTTTTATGTCCCCTAGAATTTTGCCTCAAGAAAGTTACTAAGTCAATTATAAAGATATAAACCTTCATGCATGTCTAATCTCAAAAGAAACTAAGTTTTCATGGCAAACATTACTAAGGATAAGATCATACAGGCATTCCATTCTTCATGATAACATACTTTCACTCAGATAAAATCATCATTCATACTTGCATACCAACTATCTTATTAAAAAAAAAATATCTCTAAACATTCATTTATTAAAACATACTTATCAAAACAATGATTGAAACATACTTGAAAAAAATTTTAAAATTTAAAAGTTCAAGCAATTTATTTGCCTTAGCCCCTTTTAAAAAGACGAAATGTCCTCATTGCAAGAACAAAGTAATGAATGAAAACTGAACACCAGGTAGGATTGTAAAGAAAGAGATGTGAGTCATTAAGACTGCTTAAACACCAAGTCTTTCCTAATAACCCAATCCTAGACATGTTCATTCCCATTACCACATCACTTAGTCTTTTTCTTTCTAAAGAAGTGTTAAGTTTATTCATGCTTGCTATGTTTTACTCCGCGGAAATTAAATCCTAATTACGAAAGAAATAAATTCCTAAGGACCTAAAAATAAATAAATAATAAGACAAGAGTCCCCCTTTTATTTTCTTGACTCATTCCCCTTGTCTTTTTCAACTCCATCTCCGCTTGCATCGTCAGTATCTTCCGTCCATGTCTTAAAGATAACATCCGGGAACTCAGGAACAAAAGAATTAGAGATATTCTTAAAAGAATTTTGAATTGAGTCATCTCTAATTTTTGCATATTTCTAGTAAGTTTGTTGTTGATTGTGCATGAAATTGCACATATCCATCAAAATTGACAACTCTGATTTCTTTGAAGCACTTGCAGAAGTCGGCATAGGAGTTGCAGATTCAGGTTCAGCACTTAGCTTGACTGGTTCTTCTTCTAGCTCAACCCTTGGTTCAGGGTTTTCAGATCCTTCAACTAGTTTAGGACTACTCAATTCCTTATCAGATTCTTCCTCTTCAGTGTCTGTAACTGAATTAGCTTTAATCTCAGTTTCATTTATTGACTCCTCAGTATCTGGCTCAATTGGCTCTTCTTGTTAGCCTTGATTCAGCACATGCACTGTAACACCCCTAACCCATATCCATCGCTGAATTAGGGTTATAAGGCATTATCAAACCATACACAGCTTAAAAGATGTCAATCATTGTTATTCATGCTTAAGAGATTACAACTTAACTATACAAAATATATTTACATCTCTCTCATAACATTCGATTAATAAAAATCATAACATAGATATCTACATACAAATTCCATGTATAAACATTAAGACATTCAAACACAAATATTGAATATATGCCAACATATCTAGTTAACATGACGAATCATTTGTGCATATTACAAATCAAATAAACTATTACATTAATGGTTGTCTAAACTCATAATCAACTTTAATGTCATGACCATATAGCCGAATATTACTTTAATGCAACTTATATAATGCACAAAATATTCAAACCATATTACACTTCAATCGCATATTAAATAAAAATCATACATAAATAGAACTCACAAAACCAATTACACATGATCACATCATTTTGACCAAACAGAGCATAAATGCATCATTTAAAGTTCATATTACCTTTTTGTTTTACTAATACAAAATTCACTATTCATTTGGTCATTTATTTCAAAGCATTAACCGAATATAAACATGCTTAGTAATCATGCTATGCTCAAGGTTACATTTTCTTCATTTTTCCCTATCACTTCATATGCATATATCCTACCATGGAAATGAATTAATATACATATATACCAACCATAATTTACACCTCAAATCAAATACATTACAAATATATCTTATCATATGTATATATATAAATATCATACCAATACATTATATACGTATACATATACAAATGCCGAATCACAATTAGTTAATAACCATCACTTATATTTTATCACCTAACCAAATACAAATATATTTACCCAAACACAAAACTTATATACCATGTAAAAAATAAATCAAAATAATCTCTTACCATGTTCGGACATAATCAAATATCCATTGATGCTAAATCACATGTAACACCATAACCGAACATAACAATCAAGTTCACATGAATATTTTATCTATGCATAACCATAGCCGAATCAACCATAATTTCGTCCAAAATCATCAACCATTTCCAAAGCATATAACACATATAATCTTAACTAAAGTTTCATATTCTCACATAACATATTAGCCATTTTCGCATGGCTTAATATATACATACTTCAAACTTGACCAAAAACAATCTAGCTTATACATGCCATAGGTTCAATGTAAACTTATCAAATACTAAAAACAGTCGATAGTGTGATGGACTTTGCTGACGATCCCCGAGCTCGTAACTAAACTTCAAAATCTATAAAATAGAGACAAACATAACACACAGTAGGCTATTAAAGCTGAGTAAGTCATAAGCAAATAAATAACTCAATGTCAACTCATTTTAATCAAACTAGTTTATACTATCATGATTGCATTTATTTTCGAGCTCCAAAAATTCATATATAACATATACTTCCATATACAATTTTACCTTGGTCGAATATACATGTATTTATTATTCAAGTATCATTAAATTTCAAAACCATGGTACAATTGTATAATCTAACTTACATAAATTCACATACATATATTCATAAGATTGAATGTAATAATTTAGATAGGTTTGCATATAAATCACCATTATAATATCACTAAAATGCATGGTTTTATTTCTATGTTTTATTATAACATATATTATTTCATGATTTACCATTTTAACCTTTAACTTAAAATATAAAACCATTATACATTAAGGTTACTACCGTCTATCACATATTCTCATGGCCAAATTACATTTTAAATACTTCCACTTATAAAGACACATTCAATTTGGCCCTTTTACAATTAACCATCAAATTTTCATTTTACGCGATTATGCCCTTTTATTAAATTGGGCACTCAAACGATAAAATTAAAGCACGAAAATTTCACACATAATAAACACAAAAAATAATTTTTAAATATTTTTTTGACTCAAATTCATGGTTCCAAAACCACCGTTCCAATTAGGGTCTAAATCGGGCTGTTACATGCACCCTCTCTACTAACCTTTCAAGAGCATAAGTTGAAATGCACCCTTGAACATATCGCCCCTTCAAATTTGCTTGTGTTTTAACACGGGCCCTTAAGCAAAGTGAAGTGATTACTGATGGGAAATAAGCACTTCCTACCTTCTTTTTAGCACAATCGTGAATCTCCTTGAGGATAATCTTCCCAAAATTAATGGACTTTTCTATCAAAATTGCATATAACAAGAGCATCTGTTCCATCGAGATGGTGGAACTATGTGAGATAGACATAAAATTGTAGGGAACAAAATAAGACCACACCTTTGCTACTGGTTTTAGGTATTCCCTTTGAAAAGAATGGCTCCCATACTTATAATCCATTGGGATCCCAGATTTGTCACAACATCAAGCACTTGTTGAAGAAAATCCTAATTAATATTGTTCGTCATAGGGTAGTACTCATCTTCTTCCACATCAGGTAAGTTAAACAAATCATTGATGGACTTAGAAGTAAGAGGTACCTTTTTCTTTTGAATAATGACCTCAGTAGCATCTTGTGTCGTCAAAATTGCATAGAATTCTCGAACTAATTCATCACCGGGAAGTGAATGAGCATCACATAATAGTTCCCACTTGAGAGCATTGATTATCTTTCTAATTGGCATAGGAACAACCATCAAATCATTACTCTTCAAGTTAAAGCCTTTTTTCGGCATCATGGGTTGATGCTTGAAAATTGAATCAAATCTGTCTTTCACTTCTTCATCGATCAAAATTGGGTTTTCAGGAGTAGCCTTTGATGATCTAGTTCTTTTGCGAAACATGGTACCTTTTCCCAAAAATTTGGCAAAGTTTCTGCTTACTGGGGAAGAAGAGAAACCAACAAGTGGGTAGAACTTGCTACGGCAAAAATCATGCAGTGGCAAGGATGGTGCGGTGGCAACGACAGCGTGCGATAGCAATGGCAGTGTACGACAGCGACAGTAGCGATGTGTAGCAGAAAAAAATCTTCTTGCAGCTGTAATAGGTGATTTTGACAAAAAGGGAAGAGAACTAGGGTTTCTTTCGGGATTTGAGGTTGACAGCACAAAAGGGAGATTTCAGGATTTTTAGGGTGTAAGCAAATTACTTTGAGGGATATGAAAAATAGTAGAATGAAAAGGGGTTTATATAGGAAAAATTAGGGCAAGATGTAGCAAAAAATTTAGCTACATTAGGGTTACTTAGGCGGTAAGCAATGGGAGTGGCGGCTAGGTATGGATTTTTCCCTCCTTTTTTTGCTATCTTGGGCCTCAAACTCAAACTGTCTTGTCTCAAGAAAACAAAATAGATTAGTCCTTGGGCCAAATTTGACCCCTTTTTAAAATTTAAACAGAACAAATGAAACTTTAAAATTTTAAATCTTAATTAGAAACTTTCTTCTTAACAAATTACATGTAACACCCCAGACCCGGCCCAGATGTTATGGCCAGATCTGAAGTGTCACATGGACTTACGACTTAGTATGCATTCGTTGGTTTAAGTGATTAGGGTGGTATTTGTAAAAACAACAATTGAATGAAAAGCCGGTTTATCAATCTTTAGGCAATCCATTTGTCGAGCTTGTTGAGTCTTGAAAACGTTCATTAATTTTGAAAACCAGCGCAGACTAACACACTAGCGATTTTCGACATAGTATAAATATAATCGTAAAATAAAATCCATAGCGGAAAGAGAAATTTATATAGCGGCCTTATTACAACTAAAAACCCAAAATTAAATCGAATATAAAAATAATAAAAAAATAAACTAACTTAGAAAAACCAACTTTGCGGATGATGTGGCCAATCCGAATCCTCACGGCTCAACCCCACTATGGTTGGGGATTTCCTCTGAGATGAAAGTAAAGGGTGAGTTTGGTAAACTCAGTGTGTAACATAACACAACCATAGCCCAAAACAGATCAAACCTCAGAGTCAGACTTATCTGGGCCTTGGCCCAGTACAAAAATCAGAATGAAATTCATAGGCCCATAACATATACAGAACAACTATATCATGAATGCAGAAATCCCAACCCAGAGCCATCCATAACACCCCCGTACCAGCCTTACACCATATGGGGAGACTACTCGACCCACCCAACCGCTACACACCACAGAAATTGCAGCGAGGCTGCCAGATATTGTGACGAAGTCACCAGATATAGATATTGTGGCGAGGCCACCAGAGCAGATATATATATATTTATATATGTGGCGAAGCCACCAGATTGTAGCGAGACTGTCAGATATTGTGACGAAGTCACCAAAACAGATATATGTGGTGAGGCCACCAGATTGCAGCGAGGCTGCCAGAACGCTTCCTCCAACAATATAAACCCATGTCCATGCAACAGAATAATATGTCATGGCATACGAACACAGAAACAGAACATCATGCTTTTAAGATAAAATAAAATATCCCTAGGGGTAAAATCGTAATTTTGCATGCATAAGGGTATTTCAGTAATTATTACCTATTGCTAGGGTTTCATGCTCATTCTAACTTTTACCAAGTAATTAGAAGTACTTACCTCGTCTTTTTACCAAAGTGGACCTGTTGGCCCATTGGCCCGTTTTCGGCCCATTAAGCCCAAAAATACCGTTGTGCACAAAAATGCGCACTCTGCACTCTAGTCATCCAAATGCACCATATTCATTAACAACTATCTCACGAGCGATCGCACGCTCGTGAGTTCAAAAAATACCAACGTTTCGGTATTTCGACTTTTACCGATTCAGTCTAAGGGAGGGTGTCGTTTACACACCTGGTTGATGACGATTGATGACGATATCTCCCACGCGATAATCCTACGATCGATCACTAACACATTAGACTTACGAATTAACGATAACTACCATAAATCCACGTCAATTAACCCAATCATCACACAAGTTAGTCATTTACGCACGAGGGGAAAAATAGTCATTTTACCCTTCCAGGGGTAAATCGGTATTTCTACCCTACAAGGGTATTTCGATAATTCTACCCTACAGGGGTATTTTAATAATTCTACCACTTATCCACTTGGGCCTATGGACCCATTGGGACTACATGGCCCATTTCAGCCCATCGCGGCCCGAAATAGCCTTCCTACTGCTAAAGTAATGAGAAATACACACCTGTTAGGAGACTGCAGTTAATCCGCGCTCCCACACTCTTAGCTGACGCCCAACCCAAACGAGCACGCCACCAAGCGAAATGGATCAACCAAGAAGGGTATGCCAACACTCCTCATGGTTTGCTCTATTTAAAGCCAGCTCTCCATCTACTCTTATGTTAGCTTCCCGATGTGGGATCCCTCCATCATCAGAGTTTAAAACCAACACCAACTTTTGCCGTCCCAACATAGCAAAATAATCAACCTTTGCGTGCCAAGGGATTCGAACCAAAGTCCTCTCACATGCTAAATCACGCCACCACCACTAGGCCATCAACTCATTTGTGTCATAAGTCCAACACATTAAACTTTAAAGCGCACTTACTTGCTTTCAGATTTATTGAAAAGAAAAACCAAAATAAATTGCAAGAGCCAAGACTTGAACCTTGGACCCCTTGCTTCCTCTATGGCATCACTTCCTTGTCCCGTAAGTGGCGCTACCTTGCCACTACACCACACTCCTTTTTGTGTCATCTTTTACCCCTTTACTCTTAAAAGCCCAAACGCCAATTGCATCACTTGTTCTTAAAATCAAAATTCCGAAGACTACCACGGATTTAACTTAAGTTTGGGCCTTCCAAAGGCCCACTAACCTACTAAAATATATATTTTAACCAACCAGAACACTCACAAATTTTTTTTAAAAAAAAACACAGAAACACAGAAAACCCGAAAATTGGGCATTACAACTCTACCCTCCTTAAAGAAATTTCATTCTTGAAATTTTACCTGAATCAAACAGATGAGGATATTGTTGACGCATCGCCACTTCTGGCTCCCAAGTAGCTTCCTCTCTCTGCCATGATTACGCCACAAAGACACCTTTACTAGCAGAACTGATTTCCTCCTCAAAATTTTAACATCTCGATCCAAAATCTGCACAGGCTCCTCCTCAAAAGTCAAGTCTGTTTGGACCTCGATCTCTGCAATCGGCACAACATGAGTAGGGTCAGAACGATACCGCCTTAACATGGAGACGTGAAAGACATCATGAATCCTATCCAACTCTGGAGGTAGCTCCAACTGATAAGCCACTGGACCCACTCGCTTAAGAATCCGATAAGGCCCAATGAACCGCAGACTTAACTTGCCTTTCCTCCCAAACCTTAATATTTTCTTCCAAGGTGAAACCTTCAAGAAGACCATATCACCCACAGAGTACTCAATTCCCTTGCGCTTCAAATTTGCATATAACTTCTGTCTATCAGTTGCTTTCTTCAATCGGTCTCTAATCAACTTGACCTTATCCTCACTATCTGCCACCAATTCAGGTCCAAGAACCTGTCATTCACCCAACTCGGTCCAACAACTAGGTGTACGACATCTTCGCCCATACAATGCCTCATAAGGAGCCATTTGAATACTTGCCTAATAACTGTTGTTGTATGCAAACTCTGCTAATGATAAGTAATCCTCCCAACTGACTCGAAAGTCGATAACGCATCTCCTCAACATATCTTCCCGAATCTGAATAACCCTTTTCGACTGACCATCAGTCTGAGGATGAAAGGCTACACTAAAGTTCAACCGCGTACCCAATGCCTCATGCAACTTTTGCCAAAATCGAGATGTGAATCTAGGATCTCGATCAGAGATAATCGACACTGGCACTCCGTGAAGTCGTACTATTTCCGCCACATACAATTTGGCTAACTTCTGAAGTGAATAATCAGTGCAGACAGGTATAAAATGAGTAGATTTGGTCAACCTATCCATAATTACCCAAATCGAGTCCTTCTTCGATGGTGTCAAGGGTAACCTACTCACGAAATCCATGGTTACCCTCTCCCACTTCCAAAGTGGTACTTTCACTGGTTGCAAAAGTCCGGAAGGTAATTGATGTTCAGCTTTCACTTGCTAACAAGTCAGACATTTTCCCACAAATTCCGTTACCTCTCACTTCAATCCAGGCCACCAATACAACTCCTTTAAGTCATGATACATTTTAATCCCTCCAGGATGCATAGCACACAGACCTCCATAAGCTTCTTTCAGAATTGCTTGCCTCAAGTCAGAGTCCTTTGGAATACAAACTCTACCTCGGTAACACAGAACTCCCTCACTGTTCAGTCTAAACTCAGAAGCATCCCTATTCTTAACTTGATGGAATCGAGAAACCAGGGACTCATCTCTTGACTGTTTTTCCTTAATCTCATTCACCCAGGTCAGCCTAACTTGCAGTTCTGCTAACAGACTACCGTCGTCATACAGACTCAAACGAGCAAACATGGCTCTCAAATCAGATATAGTTCTATGACTTAGGGCATCAGCCACCACATTAGCTTTGCCTAGGTGATACTCAATCGCGCAGTCATAATCCTTAAGCAACTCTATCCATCTCCGCTGCCTAAGGTTCAGCTCCTTCTAAGTCAGCAAGTACTTAAGACTCTTATGATCTGTGTATATAATACACCTTTCTCTGTACATGTAATGTCTCCAAATCTTAAGCGCAAAGATTACCGCTACCAACTCCAGATCATGAGAAGGATAGTTAACTTCATGTGGTTTAAGCTGTCGCGATGCATAAGCAACCACTTTACCCTCTTGCATCAGCACACAGCCCAACCTTAAATGTGATGTATCACTGCATACGGTAAAATCTTTTCCAGACTATGGCTGAATTAGTACAGGTGCCTTGGTCAGAACTTTCTTCAGCTTCTCAAAAGATTCCTGTTGTTTCTCAGTCCAAACAAACGGTACTCCCTTCCTTATAAGCTTTGTCAAAGGCACTGCCATCACAGAAAATCCTTCCACAAACCTTCTATAGTACCCAGCTAAACCCAGAAAACTTTGAATTTTCGACACTGACCTCGGTGGCTTCCATTCCAGAATCGCTTCAATCTTTCGAGGGTCCACCTTGATCCCTTCAGCAGAGACAACATGCCCCAAGAAAGTTACCTCTCTCAACCAGAACTCACACTTACTAAATTTCGCATAAAGCTTCTTCTCCCTCAGCACTTGCAGCACAATACGAAGATGCTCATCATGCTTCTCCTCAGTTTCAGAATAAACCAGAATATCATTGATAAAGACGACCACGAATCGATCCAAGTATAGCTGGAACACTCGATTCATCAGATCCATAAATGTCGTAGGTGCGTTCGTCAACCCAAATGGCATAACCAAGAACTCATAGTGACCATACCGAGTTCTGAATGCCGTATTGTGAACATCCACCTCCTTAACCCTCAACTGATGATACCCAGATCAAAGGTCAATCTTGGAAAATACTGAAACTCCTCTAAGTTGGTCGAATAAATCATCGATTCTCGGCAGTGGGTACTTTTTCTTAATCGTCAGTTTGTTCAACTGCCGATAATTGATGCACATCCACATTGACCCATCTTTCTTCTTAACGAACAACACTGGTGCTCCCCACAGAGACACACTTGGTCTAATGAAGCCTCTATCCGATAACTCTTGAATTTGGGCTTTCAGCTCTACCAACTCCTTCGGTGCAATCCTATAAGGTGCAATGGACACCGGTGCCATTCCAGGCATCAAGTCGATTCCAAACTCAACCTCTCGGTTTGGGGGCAAACCTGGAAGCTCTTTTGGAAAAACATCTTGAAAATCCTTGACGGTTCTAACTTTATCCACTGTCAGACCCTCAGTTTTTGATTGGCTTACAAATGCCAAATAAGCCTTACATCCCTTTCGAATCCACTTCTCGGCTCTCAATGCTGACACCGTATTAGACAAATAATCCCTACGCTCACCTATCACCAAAACCTCCTCATCCTTTGTGGTCTTTAACATCATTCGCTTAGCAGCACAATCCAATGTAGCCCTATACTTAACAAGCCAATCCATTCCCAAAATGAGATCGAATTCTCTGAAAGGTAGCTTCATCAGATCTCTAGAGAAAACTTTTCCTTGAGTTTCTATAGGCACATCTCTATACAGTTTATCTACCCTAACCGAGTGACCCAAAAGACTTAGTACAGATACCCCACTCACGGTCACCTCAGAGCGCACACCCAGCGACCTAGATATAGCACATGCAACATACGAATGGGTAGATCCAACATCTTATCAATGCAGTATATGGCATACTAGAAATTAGAAATGTACCAGTTATGACATCAAGTGCATCACCCTCCTCTCGGCGACGAGTTGTATACACCAAAGTCGGCTGACGAGCCTCAGCAAATCCAACACCTCTGCCAGGCGCTCCTCTTCCTTGACCATTTCCATTACCACCTCTGCCTTGCCCATGCCCTCTCGAAAACTATGGTCCACCCCTCACTGGTTGAGCGACCTTCTGCTCTAAAACTTGAACCTGATCTGGTTCCTGGGGACAGTCCTTAACCCTATGCTCCATAGATTCGCATTGGAAACAAGCACTAGAACATTTTTGACACTCGCCCATATGTAACTTCCCACAACTCCTACAACCCTGCGGTCTAACAAAGATTCATCTCATCTTTCTCGAATCGCTCCATTACCCTTGCTCTCTTAACATTCCTGTTCATACCACCTGAAAGTCCTGAATCTCTTCTAAAATAGTTTCGATCCTTCTCACGATTCTGTCTTTCTGTACGCTTCACTTCCTCAGCTATCTTAGCTTTCTCCACTAAAGCAGCAAAGTTACACTCCCTCTGCAGAGCAATCAGCACCCTAATTTCATCTCTCAGACCATCCTCGAAGCGTACGCTACGCTCATACTCTGTAGCGATAATCCCAGAAGCATACTGGTTCAGTCTCAGAAACTCAGAGTCATATTCAGCCACTGACTTACTCCCTTGAACCAGGTTCAGAAATTCTTTCTGGTGAGCGTCCACGTAACTAGCCCCAACATACTTTCCTTTGAAGGCTGTCTTAAACAGCTCCCAAGTCACACTATCGGCAGGAGTTCCATCTCTCACCGTGAGCCACCACTGATAAGCCTCATCCCTGAGTAACAATATGGCTCCCTTCAGCTTTTGCTCCACAGAGCAGTCCAGATTATCCATAATCCGCTCTGTGGCTTCTAACCAATACTTAGCCATATTCAGAGCTACATCAGATACGCCCCTAAATATCTCTACTCCATTGGCCCGAAGCCGCTCAGAAATAGACCCCTGAATTTCGTTTCTCGTACTTGCCCCAGCAACCCTTTCCAAAACTCGGAGCATCACTTGGGATAGAGCATCGTCCCCGGCACCTTGATCATGAGACTCTACCTCCGTTGCCGATGGTACCGGTGCATCTACTGCCGGCACATGTTCTGAAGACGAAGATTCAGCTTGAGCATTACCTCGGCCACGACCACGGCCTCTTCCACGAGCTGCTCGTGTACTCATTTCGTATTATCTGATTAAGAATTTTATGAATCAGTTTAATATTTCAGTGTTTATTACAGATGCCTTATGCATAATAGTAATTCAGAGTTTGAGTTTGTTTTCTTTCGCGGTAGCCTAGCTACAGGCTCAGTCTACTTATCAGAGGTTCTATAGTTCCAATGTTACCCTAACTAAAGTACCATGATAAGGTTTTATACAAGCATATAACAGATACTTCAGAAACAATCAGAGAGGCTCAGAAAACTTACAGACTTGGGCTGGAGATTCGGTGTGCCACCTTCTAAAAAAACAAATTTTAGAAAACTGATTTTAATCTTTAAAATCGTCTATTTGTAAAGAGAAAATATTGGAAACATTCTCGAAAACAATTTATAATCAAGTTCCTAAAAAAATGATTTTTGAAAACCTTTATTCAATGTTTCTTTAAAACTCCCGTTTTTAGACTCGTTCCACAGTCGAGTTGTTGCAACTTGGCTCTGATACCACTAAATGTAACACCCCAGACCCGGCCCAGACGTTATGGCCAGATCTGACGTGTCACATGGACTTACGACTTAGTATGCATTCGTTAGTTTAAGTGATTAGGGTGGTCTTTGTAAAAATAACAATTGAATGAAAAGCCGGTTTATCAATCTTTAGGCTATCCATTTGTCGTGCTTGTTGAGTCTTGAAAACGTTCATTAATTTTGAAAACCATGCAACCTAACACTAGCGCTCGACATAGTATAAATATAATCGAAAAATAAAATCCATAGCGGAAAGAGAAATTTATATAGCGGCCTTATTACAACTTAAAACCCAAAATTAAATCAGAATATAAAAAATAATAAAAATAAACTAACTTAGAAAAACCAACTTTGCAGATGATGTGGCCACTCCGAATCCCTCACAGCTCCAAGCCCACTATGGTTGGGGATTTCCTGCAGATATGAAAGTAAAGGGTGAGTTTGGTAAACTCAATGTGTAACATAACCCAACCATAGCCCAAAACAGATCAAACCTCAGAGTCAGACTTATCTGGGCTTTGGCCCAGTATAGAAATCAGAATGAAATTCATAGGCCCATAACATATACAGAACAAATATATCATGAATGCAAAAATCCCAACCCAGAGCCATCTATAACACCCCCGTACCAGCCTTACACCATGTGGGGAGACTACTCGACCCACCCAACCGCTACAGACCACATAAATTGCAGCCAGGCTGCCAGATATTGTGACGAAGTCACGGATCTGAATATTGTGGCAAGGCCACGAGAAACAGATATATATATTTATATATGTGGCAAAGCCACCGATTGCGATGAAAGGTCGCGGATATTGTGACGAAGTCACCAGAACAGATATATGTGGCGAGGCCACCAGATTGCAGCGAGGCTGCCAGAACGCTTCCTCCAACAATATAAACCCATGTCCCATGCAACAGAATAATATGTCATGGCATATGAACACAGAAACAGAACATCATGCTTTTTAGATAAAATAAAATATCCCTAGGGGTAAAATCGTAATTCTACATGCATAAGGGTATATTAGTAATTATTACCTATTGCTAGGGTTTCATGCTCATTCTAACGTTTACCAAGTAATTAAAAGTACTTACCTCGTCTTTTTACCAAAGTGGGCCTATTGGCCCATTGGCCCATTTTCGGCCCATTAAGCCCAAAAATACCGTTGTGCACGAAAATACGTACTCTGCACTCTAATCATCCAAATGCACCATATTCATTAACAACTGTCTCACAAGCGCTCGCACGCTCGCGAGTTCACAAAATACCAACGTTTCGGTATTTCGGCTTTTACCGATTCAGTCTAAGGGAGGGTGTCATTTACACACCTGGTTGATGACGATTGATGATGATATCTCCCACGCGATAATCCTACGATCGATCACTAACACATTAGACTTACGAATTAACGATAACTACCATAAATCCACGTCACTTAACCCAATCATCATACAAGTTAGTCATTTACGCACGAGGGGCAAAATAGTTATTTTACCCTTCCAGGGGTAAATCGGTATTTCTACCCTACAAGGGTATTTCGGTAATTCTACCCTATAGGGGTATTTTAGTAATTCTACCACTTATCCACTTGGGTCTATGGACCCATTGGGACTACATGGCCCATTTCAGCCCATCGCTGCCCGAACGTCAATTGCATCACTTATTCTTAAAATCAAAATTTCGAAGACTACCACGGATTTAACTTAAGTTTGGGCCTTCCAAAGGCCCACTAACCTACTAAAATATATATTTTAGCCAACCAGAACACACACAATTTTTTTTTTAAAAACACAGAAACACAGAAAACCCAAAAATTGGGCGTTACATTACATTAAATTAATTCCCAAGAAAGGTTGGAGGGGTCATAGCGGTCCTGCTTAAGCTCCAATCTCCTTAGACAGAATTAATTTAATGTAATAAGCTAAGAAAATAAGTTCTAATTATTTATTTATTTACAAAACGAGTTCATGAAAAATCAAGGGTCTAGTAATTTGAACGAGGATTCAACTCGCTCAACTTCATCAGCCTAATAATGTTTGAGACGTTGACCATTAACTTTAAATGTACCTCTGTAATTGTTGTATAATTCAATAGCTCCATAAGGATAAACTCAGTATATGGTATAGGGTCCTTTCCATCGAGATTTAAGCTTCCCAAGAAATAACTTCAACCTTGAATTAAACTACAAAACCTTCTGACCTTCTTTAAACTCGCGAGGTTGTATATGACTATCATGCCATCTCTTTGATCTTTCTTTACACATTTTGGCATTCTCATAGAAAAACAACTTCTGCTCTTCCAACTTATCCAATTGTAACATCCTTCTCTCACCAGCTTGCTTAAGATTAAAGTTCAACTACTTCAAGGCCTAGTGAGCTCTATTCTCCAACTCTAATGGCAAATGACATGCCTTCCCAAAAACTAACAGATAAGGAGTCACTCCTAACGGTGTCTTAAATGCTGTTCGATAGGCCCATAATGCATAATCGAGCCTTCCAGACTAATCTTTTCTGCTAGGGCGTACTTGTAATATCCCGAATTAGGGCCTAATCGAAATAGTGGTTTCGTGACCACAAATCCGAGATAGAAATAATTATTTTATAATTATTTTGAGGTTTATGATATGATTGCATGATTGTGTGAAAATTTTGTGAAGAAATTCTATGCATAAAATGCTTAATTTGAAGTTAGGGACTAAATCGAATAAGTTGCAAAACTTGCATTTTAGAAGTTTTTAGTATGAAATTGCTTTGAAATATTAATTAGGAGGTCTTAAATAGCAATTTGACCAATTTCTAAAATTTTGGACAAAAATGGGCTTGTATATGAAAATTTTCAAAGAAAGGTATTAAGGGCATTTTGGTCATTTGGATAATTAATGAAATAAAATGGGAAAAATGACACAAAATAGTCATCTTCCCTATTTAGTTGCTGCCGAATGCTCTATCTCACCATAGCTAGGGTTTTTTCAATTTTCAAGCTTCATAGTAAGTGATTCTATGCCCCGTTTTTAATGATTTTTACGTTTTTGAGATCCATTAGCTCGATTAAGCTTATGTTAGCAATAATTTAACCTAGGGTTTATATTTGGAAAAATACCCATAGGTGAAATTTGTGTATTTTGATGCTTTATGATAGAATATGAGGTTTTAAATTATGTTAGACAACTTGCACTACTCGATTTTAAGCAAAAAGCGAGTAAAGGGCTTAATCGGTAAAAAAATACCTAATAGTCACAAGTACATGTTAGAGTGAGAATTTGATGTTACCATAGAAGGGAAAAGTGATCAGCATGTTGTAAAACATAAGAATAAGGAATAAAGTTTAATCCCGAGCCTAGGGGCAAAAATGTAAATATGCAAAAGTTTAGGGGTAAAATTGTAATTTTGCCAAAATTTTAATTAAGGATTAATTTGATAATGTGAGTATTAAATAAGCTAAATGTGTTATTTTAGATCAAGAAAGACGTGGAAACGACCCCAATCGAGGAAAAGAAAAGATTGTGGACTAAATTGCAAAATCTTTGTATTTTGGTACCAAGGTAAGTTCATGTGTAAATAATGTAGCATAATTGTTATTTTTAAGTCATTGATGTCAATTATGTGATATGCTGATTTTTATCATGAAATATATGCTTTGTGGTTAATTTCGAATAAAATGCAAATTATGTGAATTACTTGTTAAACATAATTGTTACCGAGTATTGGTTCCAGCATTCTACGGAAGACGGCAAGGATATGTGTTCGAGGAAAATCCCGTTTGAACCTTAGGAATAGATTAGGATACAAGTGACATGTCACTAGGATGGTTGAGCATCCGAACTCGTTGAGTTGAGTCCGAGTTCACTTATGGATGCGAACGCCCGAGCTCGTTGAGTTGAGTCCGAGTTCGCTTATGGGCGGGTTACATAGTAGCTTGGCTACATATGTGGCACTTATGTGCGAAGTTTCCATGTATCCGAATTATATTCCGATGTGTTCAACGGGTAAAGTTCTACTCAAATGGAGGAATATTCGAGATGTAAAGAGACGTATTGGTAAGTGATGTGAAATGGATATTTTAGACAGGTATGTATTTAATCCTCGGGTTGAGTATTGATACAATCACGATAAGGTAACAAGATGATGAAAAATGGTTAGAAATGTGATATGTGTTTTGGTGATGCATGCTAATGTTGTTTGGTATGATTGCTTTGTTATGTTACTTATTATTTGCATATGAACTTACTAAGCATTTATGCTTACTCCTCCTTCTTACTCATTGTAGTTTTGGACAAGCCACTTCGAGAGTCGGGATAGGTCGAAGGATCACCACACTATCCTAAGAACTTTTCGGTAAATGGATTGTAAATTTAAGTATGGCATGTATAGCAATATACCTATTTTGTGTAAATGATCTTATGATATGGTGATGGAATGGTTGAGAAAATGTTTGATGTTATGGAAAGTTATTAAGATACTTAGTGCATGAAAACTCATAAAAAGGGATGAAATTTGCCATAAACAGAATATTGCAGCAACACTGATGTGAGTTTGAAAATTTACTAAAAATCATAAAAATTGAATTTGGTGATGGATTAAATATAAAATTGAAGCTTAATATGTCTAGTTTCACATAAAACAAATGAAACAGGTAAAGGAATTATATGTTAGAAGATATTTGAATTTTAGTGAAACAGGGTCAGAGCAGTTTCTGGATCCCCTGTTTCAACTTTATAAATTCACCATAAATTGTACAGATATAACTAGGTGATGTATTTTAAATTATCAGAATCCTTATTTAGTCTAGTTTCAGGAGAAACAAACCTCATAGTCATATGAATTTTATACAGAGAGAAATGTGGTTCGTAGTAAACAGAGGTCAGACCAGTCAAGTCCTGAAAGAGGGGTAACTTTAACTAATAAACTGTACTAATTGGCCCAACCAAAAATTCTAGAAAAAAATTATTAGATAGGTATATGAGTCTAGATTCAGGGAAAATTTACAGATCTTGATTTCGAGTTTCGTAACTCGAGATATGATTTTTCTTGTGACTGTGACGCAAGTAGCTTGAAAGCTGTGAATGTAGAAACAAATATTTCAAAATTCTAAAAATGTTAAATTAAGCTTAGTAACACCTCATACTCGACTCCGGCGACGGTCTCGGGCGTGGGGGCGTTACATTTAGTGGTATCAGAGTAGGTTTAGTCAGTTCTCAGACTACGTGTTGTATGTACGGATTTTGCTATACATGTTATATGTATAAATTGTGATAGTGTGACGACTTCTGACCTTTTTAAATGATTTTTTTTATAGTAAATGGATCCCGATCCAGCTGTGGAAGATGAAGTAGAGAGTAACGCGCCAGCTCTGGCTGAAGGAGCGGTGCCGACTGAAAATCCACATCCTACTATTGGTCAGGGAGGAGGAGAAAGGGGAAGCCTTTCTCCAAATGATGAGTGCATGGTACACTGAGTTCGTTCGTACGAACCCAAATGTACAACCTCCCCCACCTCCCCCAATTCCTCAACCTGTACCCCCGATGCCTCAAGGTATGGATCTGATGAAATTTCATAGAAATCCAGTTGATAGAATCCGCAAGCAAGGGGACGAAGAATTTAAAGCAAATATTGATGATGATGCCGAGAAAGTAGAGTTTTGGCTTGAAAATTCTATCCGGGTATTTGATGAATTATCTTGTACACCTGAAGAATGTTTGAAATGCGCTATATCTTTGTTGAGGGATTCAGCTTATAATTGGTGGAAGACTTTGATTTCGGTGGTACCGAAAGAGAAAATAACCTGGGAATTCTTTCAAGAAGAGTTTCGGAAGAAATATATTAGTGAAAGATTTATTGATCAGAAGTGTAAAGAATTTCTTGAGCTGAAGCAAGGCAATATGACGATTATTCTGAGAATATGAAAGAGAGTTTGTTCGATTAAGTAAATATGCGAGAGTACGTTCCTCTGAGGCCAAGATGTGCCGACGATTTGAAGATGGGCTCAACGAAGATATCAAGGTATTTTTTGGAATTCTTGAATTAAAAGAAATGGTAGTATTGGTTGATCGAGCTTGCAAGGCTGAAGAACTACTTAAAGAGAAGAAAAAGGCAGAGACTGAGACTAGAAACTGGAAGAAAAGACCGATGAGCAGTTCATTTTCACAACAACCTGGAAAATCAAGAAATATGATTCCTCGTTCCCAAACTTCAGCTGGGAAATCATATGAGAATTATAAGAAGCAAAATGTGGGTCCTAAGTCCCAGACTACTTTGGCAGCCAGTGTAGGGAATTCGAGATTTTTTAAACCTGAGTGCCAGCGATGTGGTAGGAATCATTTTGGTCCGTGCAGAGCAAATGAATGTTTTCGATGTGGTTCTCCGATCATTTTATTAGAGATCGCCAGAGAGAGTGAAAAAGAAAAATTTCAGAATACAAAAACAAGTGGGGCGGATTCGAGAGGAAGATATCCAAGAAAAGTTGGAAGTGAAACAAGCGAAGAATGTAGCCGAGGATGCACCAGTTAGACTGAAGGAAGGGCTCCGCTAGAACTTATGCTATTAAAGCGCGCAAGATGCTTCCTCGCTGATGTGATTACCGTACATTTTCTCTTTATAATGTTAATGTTATTGCTTTGATTGATCCCGGTTCTACTCATTCATATGTGTGCATGAAATTGGTGTCCGATATGAATATACCGTTGAGAACACGTAATTTATGATTAGAGTGTCGAATCCGTTAGGCAAATGTGTGATTGTTGATAAAGTATGTAAGAAATGTCCTTTAATGATTCGGTCATTACTTTCCTACTGACTTGTTGTTGTTGCCGCTTGATGAGTTTGATGTTATTTTGGGTATGGATTGATTGACATTGCATGATGCTAAAATAAATTGCAAAGAAAAGGTTATAGAATTAAAGTGTGAAAGTGGTGAAATTCTGCATGGTTGAATCGGACAAATCGAGGCATTATCTAGCGTGATTTCTTCAATGTCGGCTCAAAGATATTTGAGAAAGGGTTATGAAGCTTATTTGGTGTATGTAATTAATACAAAAGAAGTTGAAAAGAAAGTTGAATCGATCTTAGGTTGTGTGTGAATTTGCGGACGTATTTCGGAAAGAATTGCTTGGGTTTGCCTCCAATCGAGGAAGTAGAATTTGGTATTGATTTGATACCGGGAACAACTCCGATTTCGATTGCTCCATATAGAATGGCACCAGCAGAGTTGAAAGAATTGAAGTCACAGTTGCAAGAGTTGACTGATAAAGGCTTTGTGAGACCGAGTTTTTCACCTTGGGGTGCTCCCGTGTTATTTGTGAAAAATAAGGATGGTTCTATGAGGTTGTGTGTTGATTATCGGCAATTAAACAAGGTGACAATCAAAAACAAGTATCCGTTGCCAAGAATTGATGATTTGTTTGATCAGCTAAAAGGAGCGACATGGTTTTCAAAGATTGACTTGAGATCTGGGTATTACCAACTGCGGGTAAAAGAGTCGGATGTGCCTAAAACTGCTTTTAGAACAAGGTACGATCATTATGAATTTTTAGTTATGCCATTCGGGTTGACAAATGCTCCTGCTGTGTTTATGGATTTAATGAATCGTATATTCCGACCATACTTGGACAAATTTGTTGTGGTGTTTATAGATGATATTTTAATTTATTCAAAAGATGAGACAGAGCATGCTGAGCATTTGAGGATAGTTTTGTAAACTTTGAGAGATAAGCAGCTGTATGCTAAGTTTAGTAAAAGTGAATTTTGGCTCCGGGAAGTTGGATTTTTGGGTCATATTGTTTCAGGTGATGGTATACGGGTTGATCCTAGTAAAATTTCAGCCATTGTTGATTGGAAACCACCGAAAAATGTAATTGAAGTTAGAAGTTTCTTGGGGTTAGCTGGGTATTATCGGCGGTTTTTAAATGGATTTTCTATAATTGCTGCTCCTATAACTAGACTACTCCGAAAGGATGTTAAATTTGAATGGACGGAAGAATGTCATGAGCTTTGAAGAATTGAAAAAGTTATTAACAGAGGCACCAGTGTTAGTACAGCGAGAATCGTAAAGAATTTGTGGTGTATAGTGATGCTTCATTAAATGGTTTGGGGTGTGTGCTCATGCAAGAAGGAAAAGTGGTGGCTTATGCTTGAGGCGATTAAAACCTCATGAGAGGAATTATCCTACTCACGATTTGGAATTGGTCATGCGGTGGTGTTTGCTTTGAAGATTTGGCGACATTATTTGTATGGTGAAAAGTGCCGGGTATATACCGACCATAAAAGTCTTAAGTACTTGATGTCACAAAAAGACTTGAATTTAAGACAGCGAAGATGGTTGGAGTTATTGAAAGATTATGAGCTTGTTATTGATTATCATCCGGGAAAAGCGAATGTGGTTGCCGATGCTTTAAGCGAGAGTTGTTGTTGTTTGCTTTGAGAGTTATGAACACTCAGTTGAAAGTGTCAGATGATGGTTCGATTCTATCAGAGCTAAGAGTAAAACCGATGTTTTTACAAGAAATTTCTGAAGCTCAGAAAGATGATCAAGATTTACAAGCCAAGAGAAAGCAGTCTGAAGTTGATACAGAGTCAGATTTTAGAATCGGTTCTGATGGATGCTTAATGTTTAAAGATCGGATTTGTGTACCGAAGAATGAGGAATTGATTCAAAAGATCCTACAGGAAGTACATAGTAGTTGTTTCTCAATTCATCCAGGTAGTACGAAAATGTATAATGACTTGAAGAAAATGTATTGGTGGAATGGAATGAAAAGAGATATATCAGAGTTTGTGTCCAAATGCTTAATTTGTCAACAGTGAAAGCTGAACACCAAGTGCCTTTCGGATTACTTCACTTATTATGGTTCCCGAATGGAAATGGGATCGGATTACTATGGATTTTGTATCAGGATTGCCATTGACTCCAGGAAAGAAAGATGCCATCTGGGTAATAGTTGATAGATTAACTAAGTCGGCTCATTTTATCCCGGTACGTATGGATTATTCTCTTAACAAGTTGGCTGAATTGTATATTAGAGAAATTGTTATACTACATGGAATACCGTTATCGATTATTTCAGATAGAGATCCAAGGTTTACCTCGCGGTTTTGGCAAAAGTTGCAAGACGCGTTAGGTACGAGTTAAATTTCGATCTTGCTTTTCATCCACAAACCGATGGACAATCGGAGAGAGTAATTCGATTCTTGAAGATATGCTCGGATGTTGTGTATTGGAATTTCAAGGAAGTTGGGAAAAATATATTTACCGTTGGTAGAATTTGCTTACAATAATAGTTATCGACGAGCTTGAAAATGGCACCTTATGAAGCATTGTATGGTCGTAAGTGTCGAACGCCTTTGTATTGGACCGAACTCAAGGAAAATCAGATTTATGGAGTTGATCTAATAAAAGAAACTGAAGAAAAAGTGAAGGTAATTCGAGACTTTGTTTGAAAGTTGCTTGAGATAGACGTAAATCTTATGCGATTTAAAACGAAGGGACATTGAATTTCAAGTTGGTGATAAAGTATTTTTAAAGGTGTCTCCGTGGAAGAAAGTTCTCAGATTTGGACGGAAGGGCAAATTAAGTTCGCATTTTATCGGGCCGTATGAAGTAATTGAAAAAGTTGGACCGGTAGCATATCGGCTAGCATTACCACCTGTATTAGAAAAGATTCATGATGTGTTCCACGTATCTATGTTACGTCGGTATCGTTCGGATCCTTCACATGTAGTTTCACCGACAGAAATTGAACTACAACCAGATATTACCTACGAAGAAGAACCGATTAAGATTTTAGCTCGAGAGGTCAAACAACTAAGGAATAAAAAGATTGCACTTGTGAAGGTGTTGTGGCAAAGGCATGGAGTAGAAGAAGCTACATGGGAATCTGAAGAAACTATGAGAAATCAATACCCACATCTGTTTACCGGTAAGATTTTCGAGGACGAAAATCCTTAAAGGGGGTGAGTTGTAATATCCCGAATTAGGGCCTAATCGAAATAGTGGTTTCGTGACCACAAATCCGAGATAGAAATAATTATTTTATAATTATTTTGAGGTTTATGATATGATTGCATGATTGTGTGAAAATTTTGTGAAGAAATTCTATGCATAAAATGCTTAATTTGAAGTTAGGGACTAAATCGAATAAGTTGCAAAACTTGCATTTTAGAAGTTTTTAGTATGAAATTGCTTTGAAATATTAATTAGGAGGTCTTAAATAGCAATTTGACCAATTTCTAAAATTTTGGACAAAAATGGGCTTGTATATGAAAATTTTCAAAGAAAGGTATTAAGGGCATTTTGGTCATTTGGATAATTAATGAAATAAAATGGGAAAAATGACACAAAATAGTCATCTTCCCCATTTAGTTGCTGCCGAATGCTCTATCTCACCATAGCTAGGGTTTCTTCAACTTTCAAGCTTCATAGTAAGTGATTCTAAGCCCTGCTTTTTAATGATTTTTACGTTTTTGAGATCCCGGTAGCTCGATTAAGCTTATGTTAGCAATAATTTAACCTAGGGTTTATATTTGGAAAAATACCCATAGGTGAAATTTGTGTATTTTGATGCTTTATGATAGAATATGAGGTTTTAAATTATGTTAGACAATTGCACTACTCGATTTTAAGCAAAAACGAGTAAAAGGGCTTAATCGGTAAAAATACCTAATAGTCACAAGTACATGTTAGAGTGAGAATTTGATGTTGCCATAGAAGGGAAAAGTGATCAGCATGTTGTAAAACATAAGAATAAGGAATAAAGTTTAATCCCGAGCCTAGGGGCAAAAATGTAAATATGCAAAAGTTTAGGGGTAAAATTGTAATTTTGCCAAAATTTGAATTAAGGATTAATTTGATAATGTGAGTATTAAATAAGCTAAATGTGTTATTTTAGATCAAGAAAGACGTGGAAACGACCCCAATCGAGGAAAAGAAAAGATTGTGGACTAAATTGCAAAATCTTTGTATTTTGGTACCAAGGTAAGTTCATGTGTAAATAATGCAGCATAATTGTTATTTTTAAGTCATTGATGTCAATTATGTGATATGCTGATTTTTATCATGAAATATATGCTTTGTGGTTAATTTCAATAAAATGCAAATTATGTGAATTACTTGTTAAACATAATTGTTACTGAGTATTGGTTCCGCATTCTACGGAAGACGGCAAGGATATGTGTTCGAGGAAAATCCCGTTTGAACCTTAGGAATAGATTAGGATACAAGTGACATGTCACTAGGATGGTTGAGCATCCGAACTCGTTGAGTTGAGTCCGAGTTCACTTATGGATGCAAATGTCCGAACTCGTTGAGTTGAGTCCGAGTTCGTGAGATGTAACTAGGCATCCGAGCTCGTTGAGTTGAGTCCGAGTTCACTTATGGATGCAAACGCCCGAGCTCGTTGAGTTGAGTCCGAGTTTGCTTATGGGCGGGTTACATAGTAGCTTGGCTACATATGTGGCACTTATGTGCGAAGTTTCCATGTATCCGAATTATATCCGATGTGTTCAACGGGTAAAGTTCTACTCAAATGGAGGAATATTTTGGACAGGTATGTATTTAATCCTCGGGTTGAGTATTGATACAAAGGTAACAAGATGATGAAAAATGGTTAGAAATGTGATATGTGTTTTGGTGATGCATGCTAATGTTGTTTGGTATGATTGCTTTGTTATGTTACTTATTATTTGCATATGAACTTACTAAGCATTTATGCTTACTCCCTCCTTCTTACTCATTATAGTTTTGGACAAGCCAGCTCAGGAGTCGGGATAGGTCGAAGGATCAGTCACACTATTCGGAAGAACTTTTCGGTAAATGGATTGTAAATTTAAGTATGGCATGTATAGCAATATACCTATTTTGTGTAAATGATCTTATGATATGGTGATGGAATGGTTGAGAAAATGTTTGATGTTATGGAAAGTTATTAAGATGCTTAGTGCATGAAAACTCATAAAAAGGGATGAAATTTGCCATAAACAGAATATTGCAGCAACACTGATGTGAGTTTGAAAATTTACTAAAAATCATAGAAATTGAATTTGGTGATGGATTAAATATAAAATTGAAGCTTAATATGTCTAGTTTCACATAAAACAAATGAAACAGGTAAAGGAATTATATGTTAGAAGATATTTGAATTTTAGTGAAACAGGGTCAGAGCAGTTTCTGGATCCCCTGTTTCAACTTTATAAATTCACCATAAATTGTACAGATATAACTAGGTCGTTTATTTTATATTCTTAGAATACTTATTTAGTCTAGTTTCATGAGAAACAAATCTCATAGTCATATTAATTTTATACAGAGAGAAATGTGGTTCGTAGTAAACAGAGGTCAGACCAGTCAAGTCCTAAAAGAGGGGTAACTTTAACTAATAAACTGTACTAATTGGCCCAACCAAAAATTCTAGAAAAAAATTATTAGATAGTTATATGAGTCTAGATTCAGGGAAAATTTACGGATCTTGATTTCAAGTTTTGTAACTCGAGATATGATTTTTCTTGTGACTGTGACGCAAGTAGCTTGAAAGCTGTGAATGTAGAAACAAATATTTCAAAATTCTAAAAATGTTAAATTAAGCTTAGTAACACCTCATACTCGACTCCGGCGACGGTCTCGGGTGTGGGGGTGTTACAGTACTTCCTTTTCAAGGATACCTTTGATTTCATAGTTCACTCTCTCAACTTGCCTATTGGACTAGGGGTGATAGGCAGTAGCAATCTTGTGCTTCACATCATATTTGTCAAGCAACCACTTAAGCCATTTGTTCACAAAGTGAGAACCTTCATCACTAATAATAGCTCTTGGTGTCCCAAATCGTGTAAACACATGCTTATAAAGGAATCGAATGACTACTTTAGCATCATTTGTAGGGTATGCTTCAGCTTCAACCCACTTGGATACATAGTCCATAGCAACTAAGATGTATTTATTCCCATATGAAGAAGGAAATGGGCCTAAGAAGCCAATGCCCCATACGTTGAATAATTCAATATCCAAAATGTTTGTCAAGGGCATCTCATTCCTTCTTGATATATTCCCGGTCCTTTGGCATTTGTCACAGTTCTTCACATAAGCAAAAGCATTTTTAAATAGCGTAGGCCAAAAGAAACCTTCTTGCAAAATCTTTGCTGCAGTACGTGAACTACCAAAGTGTCCCCCACTTGGAGATGAATGGCAATGATACAAGATCTCAGTAATCTCACTTTCAGCTACACACTTTTGGATTATATTATCTACACATTGTTTAGAAAAAAACAAATCCTCCCAAAAATAATACCAACTATCATGAAGGAATTTTTTTTCTTTGTTGGTATGTCATTTCTCGAGGAATTATTCCACATGCAAGATAATTGGAAAAATCAACAAACCAAGGTGTTTCATAAATTTAATTTACCTCAAATATGTGCTCATTTGGGAAATTCTCGTTGATAGGCATACATGATTGAGTTACCTCATCTTGTTCCAACCTCGACAAATGATCAGCTATTTGATTTTTGACACCTTTTCTATCTTGGATCTTGAGGTCAAATTCTTGAAGTAATATTATCCAACAAATTACCCTCGGTTTTGCATCTTCCTTCGTGAGCAAGTATTTAATGGCCACATGGTCAGTAAATACTATAATTTTGGTACCTATAAGATATGAGCGAAATTTTTCAAAAGCAAAAACTATTGCAAAGAGTTCCTTTTCGGTTACCATATAATTGACTTGGGCTCCTGTCAAAGTTCTACTTGCGTAGTAAATAATGTGAAACATTTTGTTTCTTCTTTGACCTATCACAACTCCAACAATATAATCACTTGCATCGAACATCAACTCAAAAGGTGAGTTCCAATCAGGTGTAACGATTATTAGGGCTGAGATTAACCATTTTTTCAAATCTTCAAAAGCTTCCAAACATGCTTTGTTGAAATCAAACATTGTATCTTTCTCTAACAACAAACACAACGGTTTAGAAATTTTCGAGAAATCTTTGATAAACCTTCAGTAAAAACCGGCATGGCCCAAGAAACTTCTGACTCCTTTCACATTCATTGGGGCCAGTAATCTTTCAATTACATCCACCTTTGCTTTATAGACTTCAGTTCCTCTCTTTGAGATTTTATGCCCTAAGACAATCCCTTCCTTAACCATAAAATGACATTTTTCCCAGTTAAGGACAAGATTCGTCTCTTCGCTTCTCTTCTGTACCTTAGCCAAATTACTCAAACAAATATCATAAGTGTTACCAAAAACAGAAAAATGATCCATGAAAACCTCAATAGTATTTTCAACTATATCAATGAATATTGCCATCATGCATCGTTGAAAGGTTACAGGTGCATTGCATAAACCAAAAGGCATTCGCCTAAAAGCAAACACACCATATGGACAAGTAAAGGTTGTTTTATGTTGGTCCTCCGAGACTACAACTATTTGGTTATATCCCGAATAGCCATATAAAAAATAATAGAATTCATTACCTACCAGTTGATCTAACATCTGATCCATAAAAGGCAACAGAAAATGGTCCTTCCGAGTGGATTTGTTCAATTTTCTGTAATCAATACAGATTCTCTAACCGGTAATAGTTCTCGTTGGAATTAACTCGTTATGCTCATTTTCAACAATCGTGATTCCATGTAACACCCCAAACCCAGCCCAAATGTTATGACTGAATCTGGCGTGTCACATTAAAGCGTCGTTCAAAAATTGAGTTGTCGTTAAAAGTTCATTTCTATGATTAAAAACTTTTGCTCGAGATTAGCAAATCATCTCGTCAAAAACGTTTACTTAATGTTTGGCATTGGTACTTTAAGTTATTTCAAATTGCGAAAGCTACTAAAGTTTGAAATATAAAAACGTTTATTTTTAAGTGTTTTTCTAGAATAGTTATTAGTTTTTGAAACTTCGTGTTTAGCAGTTTTAAAAAAGGAAATCAAAAGCCCAATTAAAAATTTAATCCCTCAAAGGCCTTATTACAGAATAAAAAGCCCAAAATATAAAATTCAAATAAAAAGTCTACAGCAGAGCATCAGCGGTCGTGTGGCCACCTCCGAGTCTCTTGCAGCCCCAAATCGCCTAAGGCTGGGGATTACCTGTACAGTTAGACAGAAGGGTGAGTTTGTGAAAACTCAGTGTGTAATCCCTTATAATACAAACAGTCAGATATATGGTAAGCAGAAATAGACTAGGCCTGAGCCCACCACAGACACAGTATTAGGTGGGCCTTAGCCCATTAACAGAATTAGGTGAGCCTAAGCCCAGTACAGAATCAGCATCAGATGTAGATATGCAGACATATATCCAGCCCAATCCAACCAATACACCACTCATACCAACCAACACACCATGTGGGGATAAAATCGACCCACCCATCCAACACACCAAGCTTAGCACTGGTTGCGGCACTAAGTCAACAGAACAGCTCAGTGCCATAGACAGAATGACTAAAAGCCATAAATATCGCAGCAACGCTGGCAGTTAACAGAATGGCTAAAAGCCGTAAGCAGAAAGGCAGTAAGCCTTGAATAGAACGGCTACAAGCCATACACTTCCTCTGTCAATAATCACCCATCCCCATACAGAATGTCATGTCATAACATCATAGTCATATATAAATCATATAGCAAACCAGTCATACATAATATAAGAGCATAACAGACATTTTACCTTATAGGGGTATTACGGTCATTTTACCCTACAGGGGTAATTCGATCATTTTACCCTTTGGGGGTAATTTGGTCATTCTGCCCTATAAGGGTATTACGGTCGTTTAACCAATATTGGGGTCTCAATACTTACTGCGACCTCCTAGAAGGTTTATCGTCGCTTCGGCGACTCAGATAACCTACATGGCCAGAACTGTAACACTCCCTACCTGTATCCATTACTGGAATAGGGTACGAGGCATTACTGGAGTTTACTGAACATTTTCAAAAAATTCCGAGTCATTTATTATTCATATTTTGAAAATAATCATAACGTCTCTCTATTGGGCCCTCGAAGCCCCAAACATACAATAGAAACCAACCAGAATTAAATCGGGATCATAAAAATTTTTTTTTGCAAAATCTTAAATTTTATTTTCATCTAAGTACTTACCATTTCAATGCTCCTTATAATTAAACATGTTACCATTCAATCAATAGCTTAACACTTTTCTAAGTGTCAAAAAACATCATTGTTAGTATACTTGCACATATTTCATCTAAATTCAACATTGATATACTTATTTTCTCAACATGTCACACTTTAGTTTAATAATTGTCTTTACTTACATAATTTCCTTGTATCAACATATCAAAGATAATCATATATGCACATGTTATGAAACATATCATTCTCTTACCATTTCTTCATAAGTGTATATCAATCATTTCATCATATCAATATTTCATGCTCCATCATTTCCATATATTTTATGTATATTTATTCCGGTAAAGTTTATATCAAACTTAACATAAATTATATTCCATGTACTTATTCTTATTTCGTTTACCTATCTTCATAATTATTTCATACAACTATTTTGTACATATATTTCTATATGACCAGTTCTTGTAAACATTTCACACAACCATTTCATATAACCATTCGTCATTTGATACATATTACCTGAATATCAATTGCTCAATAGATGTCATAGCGTCTCCCATCCACAGTCTTATTTATCTTTGACATGATGCCATAGTGTCTTTCAACTATGGTCTTACTCATTTTCTGTCATGTTGCCATGGTATCTTTCAACCATGGTCTTATTCATTTCATATCATATTGCCATGGTATCTTTCAACCATGGGCTTATTCATTTCATATCAGGTTGCCATGGTATCTTTCAACCATGGTCTTACACATTTCATATCAGAGAGCACACTCCCGCGAACCTTATCCTTACAGTGGGATTACTAGTCCAGGATAAATCCCCTGTAATATAAACTCATAGAGTATTGTCGGGATTACCAGTCCAGGCTAAATCCCTGCGACCACAATTACTCTAATGAGCTTGGATCACGAATTACACCCAGGCTAAATTCAGACCCTAATTCGGATTACCCGTCCAAGCTAAATCCATTTTCCACATATTCTTCGGGAGGGCTATATCAGGATAGGATCACCCGTCCGGACTTGATCCTTTTACCGTCAATTCCTTTTCGTGAGATCCATCGAATTTTCCTTTCATTCAACCGGATTTCTTCCTTTTTCAAGTATGTCAAGATTTCATAAATTTTCATATAATGAACATTCAAATCATATTCATATAAAAAAACATACATTTCAAGCATTTATGAATATAATTCGAGTTACACAAACTTACCTCATTGCTTGTTTGTGTTTATAATTTCATTAATCGATATTTTTTCTTTTCACGATCAAGTCTCTTATTTGAGTCGTCCGGGATCTTTATAAATAAATTTGATCATCATTTTCATTCATTTCATATTCTAATGTATTTAATTAATGCTCTAGGTAAAATTACCATTTTGCCCCTAAACTTTTATTTAATGACGATTTTATCCTTAAGGTCAGGAAAATAAAATTCATGCAATTTTAATCCTTATTTCCAGCTATTATTCTCATGCATATTAATAACAGCCCATGAATTCTATAAAATATCAAAATTTTCCATAATTTCAACACTTTTCAATTTAATCCCTAAAAACATGTTTTTCCCCGATCTTGAACTAAATTCATAATTTCATTCAATTTTGTAATTTAAATAATAAAATAATCCATTTCATGCAATTTGGTCATTTTTGACATTTTTTACAAAATTACCCATAAAGTTTTACTTTTATTCAATTTAGTCCCTGAGCCTAAAACATGCAAATTAGCCATGTTAGATGAATATTCATACATATTTTCCTCCTCCTCCTCTCCGTTCCACACCCTTAATGTATTTAACACACTTGTAAGTAATATTATCTATAATTTTTATTATTTACTTTTATAAATATTCAAGCTGTCCATCTATGTCACAGTCACTAAATTATTTATATCTGAAGCTATAGAACTTTAAATTAAGATCTAATAATTTTTCATGAAACTAGACTCATATATCTTCTTACCATAAAATTTTCAGAATTTTTTGTTTAGCCAATAAGTACAGTTTATTCTTTAAATTTACCCCTGTTCTGCTGTCTGACAGTCCTGACCCTTCTTCACTAAAAATTATTTATCTTCTCGTACAGAGTTTTAATGATGTTCCCGTTTATTTCTATTGAAAATAGACTTATTCAAGATTCTAAAAATATAAATTTAAGTCCATAAATATTTTTATCCAATTTTTGATGATTTTCAAAAGTCAGAACAGGGGAACCCGAAATCATTCTGACCTTGTCTTACAAAATTGATTATATCTCATGATTTACGATTCCATTGCTTACATAATTTCTTCTATAAGAAACTAGACTCAATAAGATTTAATTTCATACTTTATTCATCCTATAATTCAATTTTTAAAATTTTTGATGATTTTTCAAAGTTAGACTACTGCTGCTGTCCAAAACTGTTTTGGTAGAAGATATTAATTACCATGTTATAACACCCTTATTTTCTTTTTCTACACCATTTCTCATCACTTTCTCTTATTTTCTCTTCACTAACATATCAAGAACATAGGACCTTATGTAAGAAAACTCTACTATAACATTATTTCCATGCTTTGTCAATAATAACAAACTTAAAAACATATTGAAATCTTGATGTACTTACCTTGTTCTATTGATACTAATCTTTAACTTGATTTTCTCTCTCCTCCAGCTTCTATTCTTGAATCCAACTTGATATTCTAACTCCCCATGGTCTCCTTAACATTTCTCTCTCTTAATAGCTATGGAAATTCTTTTGATTTCTGGGTGAAAATGGTGAATTTTTGGTGGAAGGACCAAATTGTAAAGAAAAGAAAGTTTCTTTCTTCCTTTTCTCTTCATACGTTGGGTGCATGGAAAAAAAATGATGATTCTTCATCTTTCTTTCCTTATATATACTAAGTAAAATAATAATAAAATAATAAAATATCATTTAAAAATTAAATTAAAATATTAATAAACTATTATTTATTTATTTATTTAATCTAAAATATCTCCAACATCATCATTGCTTTCTAGATTTCTCTCTCTTCCAATTGACCATTTTGCCCTTCATTATCTTTTAAAATTCCATCCTTGAGTCATCATTTAATTTGGTAAAATTGCAATTTAGTCCCTCATAGTTCTTCATCTATTCAATTTGGTCCTAATTCATCCATTTTCCTTAGTTTCTAGATCATTCCACCCTTAAAATATTTACACTATTGGTCCTTCAAAATTTTCATATTTACACTTTAACCCCTCAAATTTTGAGTATTTACTCTTGTGCAACAAAACTTTTCTCACTTTTACAATTTAGTCCTTTCTTGAATTAATATATCATAATATACTTCCCAATATTGACATAACTCAAAATTTCCTTTTTGTCACTTTATTTTCTTATTTTACTATATCACGGATAATATTTCTTCAGAAAATTTTTGGGATATTACATTTTCTCTCCCCTTAAATAAATTTCGTCCTCGAAATTTCTTTATTTTCTATTGATCATGAATTTCATTATTTCTATCATTCTATAGTTTCTTTTTGCACATATTTACCTAGTTTATCATTTATATCCATTCTCTATCCTCCCATTTCACATTTTATTTTCAATTCAATATTTCACATTTGCCTCTCAGAGTTTTTACCAACAGAAATAGAAGATAATATCATATGAATCTTATTATCAAGTGTTTTATCACATATATTAGCTTGGAAAACCAAAGAAAGATAGAGTAGTACCACTTGTGAATCAATCAGACTTGCGATAATTTCTGTCTATTAGCATATTTATCCAACCTTTCCATATATTGATTATAGCATCCAAACATGAACAGTTGCATATTCCTCTAAAAATATCAGTACATATAAAATACCCGTATAAAATCCCCCAAAAAAACGTTACTGTAATATACCTATTTATAACAGCTATATTCAATTTTTTTTTTCAATTTATTTACCAATCCATTGATTAGTATAGTCATCAATAATTTCACATCATTCAGTTCACTTAAGAAACTAATTCAGAAGGAATTTTCATTAACCATTCTCAGAAATACCATATTTGAACAAATCGATTTTCCTATAATTAACTTCTTTATTTAACAAAGGTGATCTTGTATATCCCAAATAGTTTTCGAGAAAAAAATTGATGTCTCTATTCGAATCCATCTTTACCTATTAACTCATTCTCGCCCCATTCAGATTATTAATTGTTCAACCATTGAGCTTTTCACTTTCCGCTTCAAATTTAATCAATATAAATCTCATGAATTTCATTGCATATAACTGTATTAGTAAAGGGGTATAGATCGTAAAGCCTCATAATTTAATTTTCATGTATTTACTCACATAACATTTATTATTCTCAAGTATTATAAAACATTTATCCGTACTTTTACGAGTTCTGCTTCATCATAACTAACATTTTTACTCAGGGATAATCCTTTATCTTGTAACGAAAATTGTTTGCTTTTTATTTAACAGATGCCCAGTAGACTAGGTAGAACACTTCGGATATACATGACTTATACAGAGGTGCATTATTATGCACTAATGAACAGAGAGCATTGAAGTGCTATACAGAGAGCACTTAACGTGCTAATAATAGAACGGAAAGCACTAATGTGCTAATTAGAGAGCACTGATGTGCTAAATATCAGAGAGCACAAATGTGCTAATCAGAGAACACTGACGTGCTAAATATTCAGAGAGCACTGGCGTGTTAATAATCAGAGAGCATGCTGAGGTCCCTTAACATCCTGGTAGTTCTAATCTTGTCTACTTGGGCAAAGTATTTCATGCACGCATATCACTTTTGCACCTTTTGTATAATGCTTTTACATGCTTTACAATTTAATCCTTGTACCAATAATTCATATACTTATATCTTTTGTATCTTCAATACATGTAATATATTTTAGAATTCACTGTTCATTCATAATTCTCTAATAATCCTTATCATGTACTTCATATATTACTTTTATATATTTTGCAATTTAGTCATCAGCACAATATTTCATGCAGTAATATAATTTTCTTTTAATAATACATATAACATAATATTTATCATTGACATGTATTCTAAAACATTTATTCATACCTTTTTTTTTTAGTACCGATTCATCATAATCAACTTTCTACTCATATACTTGAGTATCACTTTTAGCATTATCGGAATTAGCTTGGTTGAAAAACATTTCTTTCTATAATTAAAACAAATCTCATCAGAGTCGAAAGATATCACACTATCACATATTATACATGACATGTGTTTTATTTTAGACTTCACATATACTACGTTTGGTTCGAGAACCGACTAAACTATAGCTCTGATACCACTAAATGTAACACTCCCTACTCGTATCCATCACCGGAATAGGGTACGAGGCATTACCGGAGTTTACTGAACATTTTCAGAAAATTCTGAGTCATTTATTATTCATATTTTGAAAATAATCATAACGTCTCTCTATTGGGCCCTCGAAGCCCCAAACATACAATAGAAACCAACCAGAATTAAATCGTGATCATAAAAAAAAATTTCGCAAAATCTTAAATTTTATTTTCATCTAAGTACTTACTATTTCAATGCTCCTTATAATTAAACATGTTACCATTCAATCAATAGCTTAACACTTGTCTAAGCGTCAAATAACATCATTGTTAGTATAATTGCATATATTTCATCTAAATTCAACATTGATATACTTATTTTCTCAACATGTCACACTTGAGTTTAATAATTGTCTTTACTTACATAATTTCCTTGTATCAACATATCAAAGATAATCATATATGCACATGTTATGAAACATATCATTCTCTTATCGTTTCTTCATAAGTGTATATCAATCATTTCATTATATCAATATTTCATGCTCCATCATTTCCATATATTTTATGTATATTTATTCCGGTAAAGTTTAAATCAAACTTAACATAAATTATATTCCATGTACTTATTTTTATTTCGTTTATCTATCTTCATAATTATTTCATACAACTATTTTGTACATATATTTCTATATGACCAGTTCTTGTAAACATTTCACACAACCATTTCATATAACCATTCTTCATTTGATACATATTACCTGAATATCAATTGCTCAATAGATGTCATAGCGTCTCCCATCCACAGTCTTATTTATCTTTGACATGATACCATAGTGTCTTTCAACTATGGACTTACTCATTTTCTGTCATGTTGCCATGGTATCTTTCAACCATGGTCTTATTCATTTCATATCATATTGCCATGGTATCTTTCAACCATGGTCTTACACATTTCATATCAGGTTGCCATGGTATCTTTCAACCATGGTCTTACACATTTCATATCAGGTTGCCATGGTATCTTTCAACCATGGTCTTACACATTTCATATCAGAGAGCACACTCCCGCGAACCTTATCCTTACAGTGGGATTACTAGTCCAGGATAAATCCCCTGTAATATAAACTCATAGAGTATTGTCGGGATTACCAGTCTAGGCTAAATCCCCTGCGACCACAATTACTCTAATGAGCTTGGATCTGAATTACAGTCGAGCTAAATTCGGACCTAATTCGGATTACCCGTCCGGGCTAAATCCATTTTCCACATATTCTTCGGGAGGGCTATATCAGGATAGGATCACCCGTCCGGGCTTGATCCTTTTACCGTCAATTCCTTTTCAGAGATCCATCGAATTTTCCTTTCATTCAACCGGGATTTCTTCCCCTTTTTATCAAGTATGTCAGTATTTCATAAATTTTCATATAATGAACATTCAAATCATATTCATATAAAAAAAAACGTACATTTCAAGCATTTATGAATATAATTCAAGTTACACAAACTTACCTCATTGCTTGTTTGTGTTTATAATTTCATTAATCCGATATCTTTTCTTTTCCATGATCAAGTCTCTTATTTGAGTCGTCTGGATCTTTATAAATAAATTTGATCATCATTTTCATTCATTTCATATTCTAATGTATTTAATTAATGCTCTAGGTAAAATTACCATTTTGCCCCTAAACTTTTATTTAATGATGATTTTATCCTTAAGGTCAGGAAAATAAAATTCATGCAATTTTAATCCTTATTTCCAGCTATTTCTCATGCATATTAATAACAGCCCATGAATTCTATAAAATATCAAAGTTTTCCATAATTTCAACACTTTTCAATTTAATCCCTAAAAACATGTTTTTCCCCGATCTTGAACTAAATTCATAATTTCATTCAATTTTGTAATTTAAATAATAAAATAATCCATTTCATGCAATTTGGTCATTTTTGACATTTTTTACAAAATTACCCATAAAGTTTTACTTTTATTCAATTTAGTCCCTGAGCCTAAAACATGCAAATTAGCCATGTTAGATGAATATTCATACATATTTTCCTCCTCCTCCTCTCCGTTCCACACCCTTAATGTATTTAACACACTTGTAAGTAATATTATCTATAATTTTTATTATTTACTTTTATAAACATTCAAGCTGTCCATCTATGTCATAGTCACTAAATTATTTATATCTGAAGCTATAGAACTCTAAATTAAGATCTAATAATTTTCCATGAAACTAGACTCATATATCTTCTTACCATAAAATTTTCAGAATTTTTGGTTTAGCCAATAAGTACAGTTTATTCTTTAAATTTACCCCTGTTCTGCTGTCTGACAGTCCTGACCCTTCTTCACTAAAAATTATTTATCTTCTCGTACAGAGTTTTAATGATGTTCCCGTTTATTTCTATTAAAAATATACTCATTAAATATTATAAACATATAAATTTAAGTCCATAAATATTTTTATCCAATTTTTGATGATTTTCAAAAATCAGAACAGGGGAACCCGAAATCATTCTGACCTTGTCTTACAAAATTGATTATATCTCATGATTTACAATTGCATTTCTTACATAATTTCTTCTATAAAAAACTAGACTCAATAAGCTTTAATTTAATACTTTATTCATTCTATAATTTGATTTCTAAAATTTTTGATGATTTTTCAAAGTTAGACTGCTGCTGCTGTCCAAAACTGTTTTGGTACAAGATATTAATTACCATGTTATAACACCCTTATTTTCTTTTTCTACACCATTTCTCATCACTTTCTCTTATTTTCTCTTCACTAACATATCAAGAACATAGGACCTTATGTAAGAAAACTCTACTATAACATTATTTCCATGCTTTGTCAATAATAACAAACTTAAAAACATATTGAAATCTTGATGTACTTACCTTGTTCTATTGATACTAATCTTTAACTTGATTTTCTCTCTCCTCCAGCTTCTATTCTTGAATCCAACTTGATATTCTAACTCCCCATGGTCTCCTTAACATTTCTCTCTCTTAATAGCTATGGAAATTCTTTTGATTTCTAGGTAAAAATGGTGAATTTTTGGTGGAAGGACCAAATTGTAAAGAAAAGAAAGTTTCTTTCTTCCTTTTCTCTTCATACGTTGGGTGCATGGAAAAAAAATGATGATTCTTCATCTTTCTTTCCTTATATATACTAAGTAAAATAATAATAAAATAATAAAATATCATTTAAAAATTAAATTAAAATATTAATAAACTATTATTTATTTATTTATTTAATCTAAAATATCTCCAACATCATCATTGCTTTCTAGATTTCTCTCTCTTCCAATTGACCATTTTGCCCTTCATTATCTTTTAAAATTCCATCCTTGAGTCATCATTTAATTTGGTAAAATTGCAATTTAGTCCCTCATAGCTCTTCATCTATTCAATTTGGTCCTAATTCATCCATTTTCCTTAGTTTCTAGATCATTCCACCCTTAAAATATTTACACTATTGGTCCTTCAAAATTTTCATATTTACACTTTAACCCCTCAAATTTTGAGTATTTACTCTTGTGCAACAAAACTTTTCTCACTTTTACAATTTAGTCCTTTCTTGAATTAATATATCATAATATACTTCCCAATATTCACATAACTCAAAATTTCCTTTTTGTCACTTTATTTCCTTATTTTACTATATCACGGATAATATTTTACTATAAAAATTTTCGGGATATTACAAGAACAATGTATATGGGCCCAAAACCCGCTATTGGGCCCAAGTGGGCCCACATGCTTGTGTGTCCCATTTAGTCCAGATTCGCATACAGCATCGTGAGCCTCATAAACCAACCTATCAATGATCACTTATCGAGGATTTTACTCGTGTGGGCCCAAAGCCCATTGGGCCCATGCAGCACATTTTGACCCATAACGGCCCCAGTCCATGAAAACGCACGTGGTGGCCTTTACAATCTATCGCCCATGATTATAGGCTCGATTTACCCCACGAGCGATTGCACACTCGCGAGGTCTCAAATGTCGAAGTTTCGACTTTTTAATAGTAATGGTTTACGGTGTACAGTTACATACCTTTTTTTGCAGAATCGCGCGAGAAATCTCCCAGTACTAACCCTACATCAAACAATGTTTTCGGTTAATGCCATTACTTTTTACTAACACTTAATCCCAAAATAATGGCATTGACACTCACCTTAACCAAAGTGTGATTCGGTCCGCTTATAATGTTAATCGAAAGATGACTACACCCTTTCCTGCTGAAACGCTGTAATAACAAAGGAATCCACTAATCAACAAACGCATGATCTAGCACTTGAATCTATTTTATTGCTTAACAAAAACCCAAATCCAAAGATAGGGCATTCAGCCAACCCCAAAGTGTTAGACCAAAATGCTTTCCTTAAATCGCGTGGTAAGAAAACGGTTCCGGTGACAACCTTCAGAAACTCCTTCGCTTCACTGAAAACCTAGAATCCAACACCACCATCCCATAAGGAAGGGATCATGATTTCGGAAACCTAGGTACATGAAGAGAAATAAGTAATCAGTTTTTAGAAAAGATAGAAGAACGTGTTTGAACACATCTAACTATAACAGAAAAACAAGAGGGAACCCGCGAGTACCTACCAGTCTGTCAGAACCCTTGTAAACCGAAATCGTATGTCACTAACAGAAGAGAAAAGAAATCGGCAAAGAACCGGATACAAAGGGTATGCCGAAAGGAAAAGCAATAAAGAGATTAAAAGGGCAATCGATTGGGGAAGAACTGAAAAGAAATCAGTATAGTGAAAGAGATGATGGAAAGGGAAGTGATTGGGACAAAAGATAAAGAAGAGATATTCGGCAACTACTCAAGAAAATGGAAAAAAAGAAAACGAGGGCAAAGAGGATACAAAGATAGTATATTCAGCCAGGAAAAAGAGAAGTAGAAACAAAAGTGAACAAAGAAAACCGTCAACAAAGGTTGTATTCGACAACACCAATTAGCTTCCCAAATGGCCAATTTCACGACACTAATAACCCAAAACGGAGAGCAAAAAGAGAGATTTTTCGACACTAAGAGTCACAAACAAAAAAAATGACCAAAACTCACCAAAATGAGAGGAGAAACATCTCATAGCCGATTTTGCATACTCCCAACCACCCAATCGGCTACAACTCTCCCTAATTTGAAATCCAAGACTCTCTCCTAAAATCTCTCCCCTTATCCCTCCTTGATTTACTCCTTGGATCACTCCTCACCACTCTCCACAACTCCTCCATCAGAATTTCACTTTAACACAACCACTAGCCAAAACCAACTGCAAAATAAATACCCCAATTGTGCTGCTCCACGCTTGAACCTCAGACCTTGAACACCATTCCACACGCCAGATGCCTCCCTACCATAAGCTCTCTTGTGTCACATTTTATCCTCAATTACTTATAAGGTTTATAGGCCAAAGTCCAGGTTCCTTTAAAAGAAAAACCAAAATAAATTGCAAGAGCCAAGACTTGAACCCAGGCTCCCTCACAACCCTAATGATGCCACAACCACTAGACCACATGCTTCCTTGTGTCATTTATTTAACACAATAATTTAAAAGGCCTTCGTCCAAACATCTAGGGTTTTATTCACTTAAAACCAAAATTTTTGCAAAAGCCCAGGTTTGCACCCAGGACTTCTCCAATACTTCCAGACACTCCTAATCACTTAGCCACTACAGCAGACAATCAATTGTGTCATTTCCTAGATCACATAAGCTTTTATGCATAGTTTTCTAACCGATCCCTTGCTCAAGGCCCAATACTTCTAGGCCCAAATTCTGGGGCGTTACATTCCACCTTTTTTCGACACACACTATACCAGACTTACCCACGAACTATCTGAAATAGGATAGATGATTCTTTCATTTAACCATTTAATCACTTCTTTTCTCACAACTTCTTTCATAATAGGATTGAGCCTCCTTTGCCCATCAATTCGAGCTCTTTCACCTATTTCTAAAATAATTTTATGCATGCAAAAAGAAGGGCTTATACCTCGAATAACCGCTATGGTCCAACCAATTGCTTTCTTAAATTTCTTTAGAACATTAATTAGTTGCTCCTCTCAATCTTTCCTCAATTTTGCTAAAATAATCACAGGCAAAGTAGAACAGTATCCTAAATAAACGTATTTCAAATGAGATATAAGTACCTTTAGTTTGAGTTTAGGTGGTTCTTCAATTGACAACTTGGTTTGCACAAATTCTCTGACTTCTAACTCCAACGGTTCAAACTGTGTGGATTGAATAAAATTTCTCAGATTGGCTTCCATCAAAGCCATGTTTTCTTCACTTTCTTCATCCACCATAAGGTCAAGATCTCAGGCTTTCTCCAATGGATCTTCTTCAAAATTGCTTGCCATAGAAGCCAAGGTTTCTATCTCTTCTATAACTGAACACTCTTCAGCCAGATCGGGAAATTTCATCGCTTTAAGAATGTTAAAGGTCATCTGATCGTCTTGAACTCACATGGTGAGTTCAGCTTTCTGTACGTCAATTAATGTTCTTCCCGTGGCTAAGAAAGGTCTCCCAAGGATGATTGGCACTTCCTTATCTGCTTCAAAATCTAAGACAATGAAATCAGCAAGAAAAATAAATTTATCGACTCTTACCAAAACATCCTCGATCTTTCCCTCGGGATATGCTAAAGATCGATCCTCTAGCTGAAGCGCCATAGTTGCAGGTCTTACTTCACCTATCCTTAACATCTTGAAAATAGACTTGGGCATCAAGTTGATACTTGGCTTTACCACAGTAAGATTCACTAATGGTACAGGGTATAGTAAAGCTTCCTAGGTCTTTCAATTTTGGTGGCAGTTTATTCTTCAGGAACGCACTGCACTCTTTTGTCGAGGCAACAGTCTCATACTCACTAAGTCATTTCTTCTTGGACAATATATCCTTCATAAACTTCACATAATTTGACATTTGTTCTAAAGCCTCCACCAACAGAATATTGATGTGTAACTGCTTCAGAACATCCAAAAACTTCTTAAATTGCACCTCCTATTTCTATTTCTGTTGCTGCAATCTTTGCATATATGGAGGTGATGGAAGTTTTGGTTAAACCGGACAACTTTTCTAAGTAGGTAAATCTGCATCCAAAGAAGATGTTAAAGTATCTGAATTCACTAAGTTAGGATTTACCTTGTCAGTCTTTGTAGATTTTAACTCTTTTGGTGTAGGAACTTCAACAGCGGGTTAACTTTCAGCCTTCTTAACGAGCTTATCTTCAACATTAGTCAATCGGGGTTCTAGAATTTTACCACTTCGCAATGTCACTGCCTTGATATGTTCTTTACCCAAATTTCTTAGATTCTCAGTATCTGTAACACCCCATACCCGAAACCCATACCGGGGATGAGTACAAGGCATTACCTACCTTAATCCCATGCATGCAAACAATCTCGAGTCACCAAGATTCGGTCCAAATTAAAACTTTTCCAATTTTCACTTTAGACTTCTTATTATGGGCCTACGAGCCCCAAATCGATCATTGGAAATTATTCAAGACCATTCTAGGTCCTTTAACCAACTATGAAAAATTTTCCATTAAAAACAAGGCACACGCCCGTGTGACCATCTCAACATGGTCGTGTTGGTGGCTCATGTGTCTCACACAGCCTAAGCACCTAGGGACACGCCTGTGTCCTTACCCGTGTGGAATTAATATCTAATTCACACCTACAGAGGTTTCCATACGGCCAGACACACTCCCGTGTCAACGGCCCGTGTCCCTCGCACGGCCAGGACACGCTCGTGTGCAAAAACATGGACATTCTGTTTCTGACGTCAGCAAATCCAGAATGTCACATGACCAAGGCACACGCCCATGTGCTAGGCCGTGTTCCTCACACGGCTAAGACACACGGCCGTGCCTCTGCCCGTGTGTTTACTAGCATACTGACTTGAAAATTTTACGTACAGGGGACACACTGCTAGACCACATGCCCATGGGGCTGGCCGTGCGTCACACACGGCCTAGACACACGCTCGTGTGTCTACTTGTGTGGACAAAAAATAAGGTTATTTACCAAGCCTCTTTGCCACTCTTACTTACACAACCTACACAATAACAACCACAATAGACAACATTTCATTTGTGCATTTTGCTCTCCCATGAACATAACATCATTTGTATATATTAAAATCAATAATTAGCTATCGTTCGTGACTTAATACAAAATGAGGGATTTATTCCCAAGCCAACACATTTGGCCAAATTACAAGTACACAAAACACAAGTCTAATCCGCTATACATGCCGTATTCAAAAATATAAATCAAACTATACCGAATGCTTCGATTGATAGTGTGATCGATATCTCTAACTTCATTTGGTCCTTGAGCTAGATAGGCTGCACTATAAGAAAAATGGAAAGAAACAGGAGTAAGCATAAAAGCCTAGTAAGTTGCACATAAATAAATGTACAACAATAAATTCGTCAATGATCATCATGCTCAACACAAAGGTAGACATAAGCACACTTACTCATTACCATCCATACAAGTCATGTAACACCCCTCGCCCATATCCGACGCCGGGACAGGGTTCGAGGTGTTACCTGACTTAAACTCATTCAATCACACAAAAATCAGGCCGTAAAATTTCAATCAATTTAAAACTTTTCATTTCACATGCATTTTGTCCCTTAATCGAGCTCACGAGGGCCAAAACATGCATTAGAGGCAGTTCCAGACTAAACCGAGAACTTAAGAAAAACTTGAAAAAAAATTTCATGCTTTACAGCTCCACACGCCCGTGTGGATATAGACTGTGTAGTCACACATGCCCGTGTGGCTTGGGACACGCCCGTGCCCTTAGCCCATGTGAAACACTGACTTTAAAACACGGCCATGACACACGCCCATAGCGACAGACCGTGTGTAACACACGGTCTAGAAACACGCCCGTGTGTCTACCCGTGTAGACAATTATAATGCTATTTTCCAAGCCATTTATCACCCTCATAACATATGCACACATGCTTATCCAATAACATACAACATGGCATAAATGAGCTCTTAAACATCTACAAACATGTTATGCTCATGTTAATTTCCTATGCAATAAATATCATAGAATTCGCATGCTCTGTCTCATCCTAGAATAAATCAAAATGTCGTCAATGAACACAATGATAAACTTGTCCAAGTATGGCCGAAATATCCTATTCATTAGGTCCATAAATACTGTCGGTGCATTCGTTAACCCAAACGGCATGACAAGAAATTCATAGTGGCCATACCTCGTTCTGAAAGTTATTTTAGGCACGTTCGACTCCTTAACTTACAACTGGTAGTAGCCGGATCTCAAGTCTATCTTAGAGAATACAGTAGCTCCCCTAAGCTGGTCAAACAAATCATCGATCCTTGGCAAAGGATACTTATTCTTGATAGTTACCTTGTTCAGTTGCCGATAATCTATACATAGCCTCATCGAACCATCTTTCTTCTTTACGAATAATATGGGAGCACCCCAAGACGAAAAGCTCGGCCTTGCAAAACCTTTATCCGTTAGCTCTTGAAGCTATGCTTTTAACTCTTTCAGTTTGGCTGGTGCCATCCTGTATGGAGTAATGAAAATAGGAGCTGTTCCTGGCACCAGTTCAATACCAAACTCTATATTTCTATCAGTGTAACACCCCTTACCCGTCTCCGACGCCGGCACAGGGTTCGAGGCATTACTGGACTTACAACACAACATTCATACATATCCGAATTACAAATCTTGCATGCAAATTAAAAATTTTATCAATCACAATCATAGGAGCTGTTCCTTACTAGGCTCGTCTCAGCCTTAAACCATGCTTAGAAATGGCTCGGGACTAAACCAATAACTCAGACATCTTATACAAGACATACAAATTTTTATCACTGTAGGGGTCACACGCTCGTGTGCCCCGGCCGTGTCACTCACACGGCCGAGAGACACGCCCGTGTCCAGGCCGTGTTGAAATAGGGCATGCATACTGACTTAATTCGAAAGGCTACCCTAGGGGACACACGACCCTGTAGCATAATTGTGTGTCACACACGGCTGAGACACACGCCCGTGTCTCTTCCCTTGTGGAGAAAAGTAGGCTATTTACAAAGCCAGTTTAGCCACCCTTTTTTTTTCATCCCTACAAGTATCAAACCAAGCATATTTCATGTCCAAAAGAAATTTAAAAGCATACCAAATCATGCATTAATCGACCCATAATACCATCATTCATTATCATAGACAAATCTAACTCAAACATACCAATTCAAAGTCCTAACTTCATATCCAAACATATGATTCATACATCATATTAATCCATTTGAATTTATAGCATTTCCTATCATATCAACTTTTCAAATCAACCATAAAACTTACCAAAATTGACCATTTCATTTGGACATTCATGATCACAGTAAATTCTACTATTTTTGAACACAAAGCATATACCAAAATTCATTCCTAATCTCATCCATAACCAAGCCATATCACATGGCTAGGTATACACATCTCAAAACATATCTAAAATTCTCTAACCTATACATGCCACGCAACCAAAAACTTAAAGCTTTTATTTACCGAAGCGATAACCGGATAGTGTGATGGGATCTCCAACGACTCCCAACCCAAGCAAGTTTTCGAAACTCTATTAACACTGGAAAAACACACAGAGTAAGATTTGAAAGCTTAGTAAGTCATAAGCAAATAATTCATTTCAATGATATTTATAAATCATTATCATTAAACCGAATTTAACAAATATCAATCACATATACATTCATTATACTTGTAAATTCATAGAACCACATTAAATAACTTCACTTATCTTGTTTATCAATGAACATATAACCATACTTTCAAAATCGAATAACAACTGTTAGTTCATCATATAAATCAAGCTCACACATATTCATTTCATCGCCAACCTAACCATGGTCATTTATTACGAATCATGCATAAAGTTATATCAGCTTCTTTTAAACACTTCAAACTCAAACATCTATAATTTCCTATTCACCTAAACCCAATGGCATATATAAATCATATAGCCAATTCACCATTTTAATTTCAATACCTGTTCTAGTTTTTGAACTAAGAAATCATACATCACAGTCATGTTTCATGTTTCATAAATCTCATATCTGAAACATAGCACCCCAATTTCATATAGCGAGTATATATAATACATTATACTACTCATCTTTATTCAAAGTCATATCTTACTTTCATTTCACATCTTTAATCTTATGAATAGCATTAATAATTCCATTCAATCAAACTTATTTCACCATTCATTTACATAATTTTTCATCTACTTCATACTTAACGTCATCAACCACACAGGTTTCGTACATACCTGTACCATTACCTTCTTATCTGTCACGCTTATCATTTCAATGCTTGAAACATTAATTCATTTGATCATCCTTGAACATTCAACGAAATCACACACCTAGTGCTAATTAATTAACCGAAGCTATAATTGTATCGCACACTTAGTGCCAATTAATTAGCCGAAGCTATAATTGTATCGCACACTTAGTGCCAATTTAGTTGTCGAAACTATAATTGTATTGCACACTTAGTGCCATTACATTAAACCGAACTTATATCAGTGTCGCCCATATAGTGCCATTTACTCAACCAATGCTGTTACAATCTCACGCACTCAGTGCCATTTTAATAGCCGTAGCTATTGCCTTTATCACACACTTAGTGCATCAAATCCAATTCACATATTATATATTTCAATCTCACAACCATAATTCTTTACAACTCAATTCAGCATATATATAATGCACACACATTTCAATTTAACAACATTAATATACTTATGAACTTACCTCGTACTAACACGAAATGACCGGAACGACTATTCGATAATTTGACTTTCTCTCGATCTAGATCCGAATTCCACTTTTGCCAATCTATTTAATAAAAAAATTTACTTATTTAATCATTAATTCATTCAATTTAACACAATTTACACATTTTTGGTAAAATTACACTTTTACCCTTAAAGTTTCACACTTTTACAATTTAGCCCCTATTTCAAAATAACACAATTTACTCGAAATTTCCACAAACCCATGTTTAGTCAAATTTTCATAGTACTCATACAAGTCCACATATTTCATTTATTTCATATTTTAGTCCCTCAAAATATCATTTTCACAATTTAGCCAAATTACTCAAATTCATCAAAAATCCAAACACAAAACATGTTAACCCAATACATATATTTTATTTTTCATCATCAAACCATAAATTCATCACATTATCAATGATGGCATCATCCAAATTCTTTAACAATTTTGAAATCGGAGGTAGGAGCTAGCTAGATTACGAAGCAACGATCTCAAAAACATAAAAATCATTAAAAACGGATAAAAAACCGTACCTTAATTGCTTGAATTAGCTTAACCGAATGAAAAACTCCATTTTTAGCTTTTCTTCAAGCTTTATTTAGCCAAAAATGATGAGCATAAAGATGGCTTTATGTTTTGTTTTTTTTATTAACCTTTATTATCAAAATAATGCACGTACCCTTAATTATAAACCATTTAAAATATTTCATGCATGGCCAAACATGTCCACTCACAAATCAAATGGTTTAATTACCATTTTAGGACCCTCACTTTAAAAGCTAAGGACAAATAACACCTCTTTACTAATAGCATGTAACTTTTGTATTTTACGCGATTTAGTCCTTTTTGCTTAATTAACTATCAAAACGATAAAATTTTTCAACGAAACTTTAATACCATCTTATTGCCACTACGTAAATATTTATAAAAATATTTATGACTCGGTTTATAGAAACATGGTCCTGATACCTCATTTTCTAAACCCACTTGACCTTAAGGTCATACCACTTGAACTTAATAAATCGCTTATAAAACAAAAATCACAATATCAAAAACCTTTTTAAAATCACAATTAACTCGTAAATATTAAAATATAATATTTACAAACCTACTTATCGGATTTGGTGGCCCCGAAACCACTATTCTGATTAACCTTAAAAATGGGCTATTACAATCAGGAGGTAATCCGGGTAATTCCTCTGGGAACACGTCTGAATATTCATATACTATTGGAACATGCTCAATCTTTAACTCCGTTTCCTTAGTGTTCAGTACGAAAGCAAGGTAGGCTTCGTACCCTTTTCTCACATATCTTTGAGCAACCATTGATGTAATTACAACTGGCGGTGTACCCAATTCTCTTGAATCAACCCGTAGAATCTCACCATCTGGGCACTTCAATACAATATACTTGCTACCACAGTTTACGATTACATCATGCAGGGCTAACCAATCCATACCAAGTATTTCATCAAACTCATCAAATGACAATAGCATAAGGTTAGTTGGAAAACAATGACCCTAAATCGTCAATGGACAATTATTACAGACTTTATCAACTAGGACTGACTTGCCTAATGGGATTGACACTCTGATAATAAATTCCATAGGTTCAATGGATATATTCATACTAGACATCAATCTCATGCAAATGTATGAATGTGTCGATCCCGGATCAATTAAGGCAACAACACAAGTATTAAAAAGAGAAAAGGTACCCATAATGACATCAGGAGCAGAGGCTTCCTCTAAAACACGTATTGCATACGTTTTTGCCAGAGCTCGAGCTTCTGATTTTGTAGTGTCTTTGGCCGCAACTCGATTGCCACTAGAACTTCTAGGATATCTCAGAGGTCTACCTCATGGAATAGGAGCACTCGATTTTGGGGCTAATTCCACTACTTTATCGGTTTGCTCTGGGCAGTCTCTAAGGAAGTGGTTAAGAGAACCACATCCGTAGCACGCACCACTCCTCATTCGGCACTCTCCGAAGTTGAATTTATTACAGCTTTTGCAGTTCAGTTTTTGATCATCTACACTCCCCACACTAGTCACCATTGGGGAAGAAGACTTCTGGTTACGTCGTTTGAAGCTTTTCACTCTACCCGAATATCCTACCGAGGAAGTGGAGCGTTCATGTTGGCCATTTGACTTCTTTGTGGAAGATGGGAGTGTTCTACTGTTGGATCTCTTGCTCAAAACTCGAGCTTCTCTCTTAGCTTGCTTCTTTTCATTATTGAGCTCCTCGGCTTTCTTGGCCAAATCTGCTAATACAGCAAACTCTCTTATCTCAAGGATCCCAATTAACATCTTAATTTCCTCATTCAAACCTTCCTCGAAGCGTTTACACATTTCTGACTCTATTTGAACCCATTCAGTTGCATACTGACTTAGCCTCACAAATTGCCTTTCGTATTCTGATACAGTCTTATTTCCTTGTTTGAGTTCCAAGAACTCTTTTCGCCTAGAGTTTAAGAACTTTTGACTAATATATTTCTTCTTAAACTCTGCTTGAAAAAATTCCCAAGTGATGTTTTTCTTTGGCACTACTGAAGATATTGTTTTCCACCAATGGTATGCAATATCCTTTAGAAGAGATACAACACATTTTAAACACTCCTCATATGTACAAGATAACTCGTCCAATACTCGTGTAGTGTTCTCGAGCTAGAACTAGGCTTGCTCAGCATCATCATTGATCTTAGCTCTAAATTCCTCAGCTCCATACTTTCTAAGCTTATCTACAGGGGCTTTACCAATTCTTACATGTGCCATACCTCGTGGAACTTCCTCATCAGGTCGGTTAGGGGCAGGGGAGATCATGGTATGTTGGGACGATTTCTCAAAAAATCCCCAAACTGCTCGTCCATCATGTCAAAGAAGGCAGCTCTGGCCTCTTTTCGGCCTTCAGACGTAGGCCTTTTACTACTACTAGAAACAGCTCGTTGTATAGAAGCTGGAGCATGGCTCTCAGCTCCCTCGGACTCATCTTGTACTTGATTAGAAGATATTTACTATATTCAAAGACAATGAAACTGTTAGGAGACGTCACACTATCAATGTTCATATAATGGCATGTATAACGAAACTTAATACTCTCTACGGTAGACCTAGAACTGACTAAACCGTTGCTCTGATACCACTAAATGTAACACCCCTTACCCGTATCAAACGCCGGAACAGTGTACATACATATACTCGAACATTTTTGGAAGATACGGACTATAAATTTTTGTTTTAAATTAAAACCAATCAAACCACATCTTAGTGTCCTTATTATGGGCCTACGAGGCTCTAAACATATATTGAGAATGGTCCGGGACAAAATCGAGGTCCTAAGGAAATTTCAAGAAAATTTCTAGGTTAATGTCTCACACGCCCGTGTGGAGACAATGCACACGCCCGTGTCCCCTATGCCCGTGTGCTTTGGGACACTCACGTGTCCCCTACCCGTGTGGAATTAATTGAATTAATTTTTCTACTTTGAACTTACAGGGGTTTTCGCATGGTCGAGCACACGCCCGTGTCCCAGGCTCGTGTCCCCCATACGGCCTAGACACGCCTGTGTCCAAAAACTTAGACATTCTATTTATGACGGCAGCATGCATTTAGGGGCACACGGCCAAGACACACGCCCATGTGCTAGGCCGTGCCCTCCACACGGTTGAGACCCACAGCCGTGTCTTTACCCGTGTGTTTACTACCATGCATTCTGACTTAAAAATTTTAGGTGCAGGGACACACGGCCATACCACACACCCATAGGGCTGTCCGTGTGTCACACACGGTCTAGACACATGCCGATGTGTCTACCTGTGTGGACCCTTATTAGGCTATAATTTCAAGCCAATGGTCACCCTTATCACTTCCTCACATATAAGAATCCCAGTTGTATTTAACATGACCTAAATATACTCAAGAATTATCATTAATAATCCATTGCATGTTAACCTCATCTCATCGGTTATGTACATGCTCAATTATCCTCTTTTTGTATTGAGGATTTCTAAGCCTTATAATACTTTTAAGATTAGCTCATTATTATAACTCATTGCCAATTATGGCCTATCTATCTCCAAATGTTTTGGCCATATTCCATAAGTCCATTCATGATGTACCATATTTAATCATCTTAAGAGCATTTTTAACATAAACATGCATGGTTAGTAGGTCATAACCTACAACAAAATGAGCCATATCTTATGGCCATATACAAAAAGAATAAGTTTAATATTTAAGCCTTTACATTGGCCAACCAAATGACATATAACAAAATAAACAAAAGCCCTATACATGCTATTGAGCCAAAGTAAAAGCATTTATATACCAAAGCTAGACAAGGTGATAGTGTGTTGGTTCTCCAACTGTCTTCCAATCTCTACGAGTCCTCGAGCTCTGTAAGGCCGGGAAAAGAGAGAGGTAAGAATTTACATGCTTAGTAAGCCCAAATAACTGGAAAGTAAACTTACTGATTAATTAGTATACAACCATATTAGGCAATAAAACCAACAAGCATGAAATGGTTTCCCTATCACATGCATTCAACCAACAGGTTAGTCTTATAACAATATATTATGAAATTTGTCTTAGATGAGCTCATCATCCAACATTTTTATTTTTATATCCTATGTCAATCCCGTTGAGTTTCTCAGAAATCTCGATGGATTATCCATTTACCGTCAAGTCATAAGAGCGATCATCTCATGTACGCACTCCCACGAACCTCACATCTTACGGCGGGATTACCAGTCCAGGCTAAACCCCTTGTAATATAAACTCATAGAGTGATGCCGGGATTACTAGTCCAGGCTAAATCCCTTGTAGTGACAAACACCCTTAATGAGCTCTGATTTGAATTACTAGTCAAGGCTAAATTCAGACCTTAGTTAGATTACTCGTCCGGGCTAAATCCATAAAGCACACATATTCTTCGGGAGGCTCGATCACTCAAGGAAAACCTGTCCGGGCTAGATCATTTCTATATTGAGATCAACGGATTACCCATAAGGGCTATATCCTTTTCTGCAACATATGCAGGATCCCAAGTCATGTAAGCCATGGTTTATCCATCGAATTTTCCCTTTTGACTTCAACCGGGACATTTATTATCATATCATTATTATTAACACATTTCATGGATCTTCATACTATAGTTATAACTAATTATCATACATTCACAATACATGCAATTAAGCATAATAAGAGTTTACTTTAAGTTATTCGAACTTACCTGGCACTTTTTTTGATTTCGCGTTTCAGTTATTCCGAAACCTTTCATTTTCCTCGATCGATCTCCAAAATTTGTTCCTCGGGGTATATAACAAAAAAATGAATAATTAATACCTCACATCTTTCTTTTCGAGTCTAAATTTCACCCTAGACAAAACGACCATTTTGCCCCTAACCTTTCACATTATTTACGATTTAATCTCTAGGCTCGTATAATGAAATGCATGCAATTTTGATGTTACCCAAGCCTAGCCGAATGTTTTTTCCTCTTATGATAGCCCACATTTTTCCATTATTTCTCATCTTTCTACCCATTTTTACAACTTTTACAAAATGGTCCCTAAAGCCATTTCCATGATAAGTCACTTGGTAAAAGTTGTTTACCATCCTTTTGTAACGCCCCGATTTTTGGGCCTGGAAGTAATGAGCATTGAGTCTGGGTTCGGGTAGAATACGGCCCGAATAAATTGGATGTTATTATTATTATTTTGTATGTTTAGTGTAGTAATTAAATTACGAAGGGGTTCTAGTAAGTTGGGCTTTTAAGATTTAATGGGTAAAATAAGCCACAAGAAGACAGGTGGCAAAGTGGCATGTGATGCCACTAGGGTGCTAAAAAGGTGGCGTGTGGATGGCTAGGGAGAGCTAAGGTTCAAGTCACAAGGTGAGCAAATATTAGTATTAATTTTTATGTTCAGAAAGAGGATGTGATGGTACTCAGGTGGAACTCTGTTAGGAAGAGTTTGAGCTGCTCCAGAGATCGAGTAAGGAGGGAATAAGAAAGAAGATTTAGGAGCTGATTAGGGAGTGTAGTATTGGCCAAATGGTGTACTCTTGAGGAGCAAGAGTTGGCTAGCCAAGGGTTTCTGTAGAGGGCAAAATTCGACATTTGGGTTCCGACCATTCTCTTCTCTTTTTCTTTTTTCCTCTCATCTCCTATTCTCTTTTCTTCTTCTTCTTTGCTTTTTCTTCTATAGTCGAACCCTTCCTACCATTCTACTCAACTCCACTTCCTTACCATTTGTTCCTAAGCCTTATAGCCGATTGCCATGAAAGCTGAAATCCCGAAAGCTTGTTTTTCTTCTGTGCCAATTTGTCCTAGCCAAACCCTCTGATTCTTCTCCATCTTTTTGACTGATTCTCTCATCCTCTGAACCCCAAAGTCTTGTCGACAAAAACACCATAAAACCCTCATATTTCATCTTTCTCTTCACTATTTCAAAAACCCGAAAACCCTATAGTCTTAGGGGCATAGCCGAATCTTTAGACCTTTAAAGATTTGATTCCTGCTAACATTTAAGGGTTTAGATCTGCATCAGAATTGTATAGGAACTAAAGTGGAATCGTTGGCTAAAGGAACCAGTGGTAAGTTTTTGAATCTATTCTTTATTTCGGGTTTTAGAAAAGCCGAAACCCCTAAAGGCTTAGGGAGGCTGTCGATTGGGCCCTATGGCTCTAAGGGTTGTGAAAATTGTTTTATTATGATGTTAGTGTGATCTAGAGGCTGCTGATCAAAGGCTTGGACAAGTGGAACAACTGGATCTAAACCTAGTCGCTAGTTTCGGAAAAAGGTGAGAACTCTAAAGCCTGAGGCTTGGTTGGCCGAATATGGTAAGGGGATAGGTCTGTAGTTTGTTTTCGATATTTAGATTGACGTGTTGGTAATCCAATTGTAGGCAACTCGTGTGTGGAACTCATCGTCGAACCACTACAAATCAGGTGTGTAATTGACACCTTTTCATAGACTAGATCGGCAAAAGTCAAAAAGTCGAAATACCGAAAAATCGGTATTTTGTGGACTTGCAAGGGTGCGAATGCTCGTGAGGTAGATCGATTAACATATTTGGTAAACTAAAGCGTTTAGACTGCAGTGTGCATGATTTTTGTGCCTTTCAATATTTTTGGGCTTAATGGGCCAAAATTGGGATAATGGGCCAACGGGCCCAATTCGGTAAGAACACTCGGTAAGTGTTTCTGTTAGTATGTAAATGGTGAAAATATGCATGAAAACCCCAAAATAGATAAATTACTAGAATACCCTTAAATATGAAAACTACCGTTATACCCCTAGGTGTAAAATAACCATTATACCCCTAGGGTTAATTTGACTGAAAAGCATGATGATCTGATTCTGTATGATGTATGCCATGATTTGTATATCTGTTGTATGGGGACATGGGTTATATTTATGGAGGAAGCGTCCTGGTGGCTATGCCACAAATATCTCTTCTAGTGGCTCTGCCACAAATATCTGTTCTAGTGGCTTTGCCACAAATATCTGTATCTGGTGACTATGTCACATTATCTGTTCTGGCAGCCATGCTGCAAATTCTGTGGCGTGTAGCGGTTAGGTGGGTCGAGTAGTCTCCCCACATGGTGTAAGGATGGTACGGAGGTGTATACGGTTGGATAAGGTTGGGTTTCTGCATAAACATGTAATTTCTGTTCTGTTTTGTTATGGGCCTATGGGCTTCATTCTGAAATCTGTTCTGGGCTATGGCCAATTTGATCTGTTTCTGTGGTTTTAACTGGTTTAGACTATGGTTGGGTTATTTTACACACTGAGTTTCCCAAACTCACCCATTATTTTCATCCATGCAGGTAATCCCCAACCATAGTGGGCTTGGAGCTGTGAGGGATTCAGAGTGGCCACGCGTTCCACAAATTTGGTTTTCTTCTGGTGAATTGGACATCTTTTTATTTACTTTTATGATTTGGGTTTTAGGTTGTAATAAGGCCGCTTTAATGATTTTTAGTTGTTTTCAATATGATTTACTAGAATAGGTATAATATTATCTTAATCACTGAAACTAATTAGTATTAGGGCGCGTTTTCAAAAACAGTAATTGATTTTAAAATATCACGACAACAAAGAAAAACTTCCGCAACGAAAACACTTTCCAAAGTTAATCACCTTTTCTTAAAATGGACTTAAATGAACTAGTTTCCTAAGAACATACACTAAGTAATGGTGGTGTGCATGTCTAGGATTGGATCCGAAGGGAGTTTGGTACTTAAGCAGTTCGATGGACTCACCTCCTCTTCTCCGGTTTCCTACCTGGTGCACAGCTTCCATTCACTTTAACCTATAATGAAATCATCTTTTGAACACTAAGTACGATTTTCTGGTCTAAGAATAGAAAAATGTTTTTAACGTTCCGATGTGGCACGTCGGATCCAGTCATAACGTCTAGGCCAGTTTTGGGGTGTTACACCTTTAAACTTTCATATTCCTCCATAAACCATTAAAATACAAGTGACCCATGCTTGGGTAAATTTCTAAACATAAACCCTAGCATGAAATATGGGTAGAAATAGAGAGAGTAAGTTACCGGGGTTTTAAAAATATGAAGAACATTAAAAACGGGGCTCGGGAGCACTTACTATTGAGCTTGAAAATGTTGTAAACCCTAGCTTTAGAGGCTTGAGAAATTCAGCTGCATGAGGGAGAAGAATGGCTTATTTTTGGCCTATTTTCCCCATTTTATTTCACTAATTAGCCAAATGACCAAATGCCCTTATGCCCTTTCTTTCAAATTTTATCCATACATGCCCATTTTTGTCCAAAAACTTAGAAATTGGGAAAATTACTCTTTAAGACCTTCTAATTAATAATCTAAAGCAATTTCATATAGATTGCTTCTAGAACCCAAGTTTTGCAATTTATTCAATTTGGTCCTTATTTTTCAATTGGACACCTTACTCACAAAATTTCTTCATGAAACTTTAACACATGTATATTTTCATATTCTAGGCCTCATGATAATCATAAAATAAATATTTCAACATCGAATTTGTGGTCCCAAATCCACTGTTCCGACTAGGCCCAATTTCAGGATGTTACATAGTAAGTTGGATGCAAATAAGTAACAACAACAACCATGCATCTTTAAACACATAGCATATTATAAACCAGCACAACATTCTTGATTTAACAATGGTAGAATTACTACATATTTACACATCACAAGTATAAGCCAAAGATTTCAACATCGTCCCTACAATCATTGTCACAGATAGAACTTACTCAATTTCATCCTTACCATTAAGGCATCATAACTAAGCTTATATCTCATGAGTTTCGAGTAAGAACCTGTACCACTCACAACATTACTATATTCTTTCATATCTTTATCATAAGCTTAAAATAACCTGTGAAACTATTTGGAATACTAAAGGATACCCGATAAGCCTCAGACAAGAGGGTAAATTGTCGATGCCATGTCGCAGACATGGTCTTACACTGGCTCACATGTCGAGGCCGATGCCATGTCCCAAACATGGTCTTACACTAGCTCTCGTCTCAATACCGATGCCATGTCTAAACATGGTCTTATACTGGCTCTCATAATGTGGCCGATGTCATGTCCTAGACATGGTCTTACACTAGCACACATATCAACACCGATGCCATGTCCCAGACATGGTCTTACATTGGCTCTCATAATGTGGTTGATGCCATGTCCCAGACATGGTCTTACACTAGCACACATATCAACACCGATGCCATGTCCCATACATGGTCTTACACTGGCTCTCATAATGTAGCCGATGCCATGTCCCAGACATGGTCTTACACTAGCACACATATCAATACCGATGCCATGTCCCAGACATGGTCTTATACTGGCTCTCATAATGTGGCCGATCCCTTGTCCAAGACATGGTCTTACGCTAGCACACATATCACCCAATTGTCATGGCATGGAGTCCAATCTATTCTTAAGGTTCAACTGGGAGTTTTTACTACATCAAGTCTCTTTGGACATATTTGTAACATTAATTAAAAAACTCATTCAACATCAATTATTAATTGCATAAGATAAAGTACGTTATTTACACACGAACTTACCTCGGTATGCAAAATATGAACGACTAGTTTGATTTAGTCCACTAGCTTGGTTTTCCCCCAGTCTAAGTCCGGATTCTGTATTTCTTGATCTATAATGAAATTTTTTTATTTAATCATTGCATTAATCAAGACATTCCAAAATTCCTACTTTGGCAAAATGACCGTTTTGCCCTTATTTTTTCACAAAGTTATGATTTTGCCCCTAGGCTTGTAAAACGATTTTAATCAAATTTTCTCATTTAACAAGCTTAGCTGAACTTTTATTACTCTTATAGCAACTCAAAATTTTCAATTATTTCACACATTTACAACCTATTTTATAAACCTCACAAAATGGTCCTTTTAAGAGTTTTCATGAAAACCCTTTTCACTAAAGTTGTTTATTTAACAACCATGATTCATTTTCTTCCATAAATACTCAGCAAACATCACAAATCTTCTCATGGTGAATCTCAAGACTATCAACCATTTTGCAAAATAGTCCCCTCATTAGCTAGATTAAGCTATAAGGGTTCCAAAAACACAAAAATCAACAAAAATGACCATGAAAATCACTTACTTGCAAGGGATAAAGTTGCTGAAATATTGAGCTCTCAAAACCCCTCTCTTTGCTAAAATTTTCAGTGGAGGAGAAAGGAAAATGAAAAAGTTGATAGCTAGCATTTTAGGTTAATATTTTATTATCAATTAAGTCACCTAACATTTGACCATTCCATGAATTAAGGCTCCATATCTAGGCACTAATAAATTTTTGGTCTATTTATTCACTAAGGACCTCTAAGTTAATGTTTCATAGCCATTTAACACTTTCATCTAGTAAAACAAATCTTTCGCACTTTATGCGATTTAGTCATTTTTCAATATTAAGTAATTGCTAAAATTAGTTCACCAAAATTTTCATGCACTCATATAATCATGCTTTAACACATAAAATAATATTAAAAATAATTTCTCCAGCCTCGGATTAGTGGTTCTGAAATCACTGTTCTGAGTAGCCCCAAAATCGGGCTGTTACACACATAATAGAGATACGAGAGGTGTTGGTTTTTTCTCATAAAGGAATCTCTGCAAGTAGATTCCTAAGCCACTTGACCTCTTGCCTAGCTAAGTCAAGAGCTATAAACTCTGGTTCTATCGTGGAGCGAGCAATACAGGTCTGTTTAGTAGACTTCTAAGAAATAGTTACTCTACCCAAAGTAAAGACATACCCACTTGTAGAGCTAACTTCAAAATTATCATTTACCTATTTTGCATCACAATATCCCTCTAGGATTGGAGGGTATCTGACAAGTTCCAACTTCCAAGTTATAGTACCTTAAGGTATTTAAGCAAATGCTTTAGAGCATTCCAATACACATTGTTAGGATTATGGGTATATTTACTTAGTCTACTGACTGCGTAAGCAATATCAAGCCGAGTGTAGTTCATCAAGAACATAATGCTTCCAATAATTTTAGCATACTCTAATTGAGAAACACTATTTCCTTTATTTTTTATCAGTTGTATGCTAGAATCAAAAGGAGTTTTCACAAGGATAACATCAAAGCCATTGAACATTTTAAAACTTTCTTTATATATTAAGATTGGTTTAAAATGGATTATCCTTGGAAATCCATAATAGTGTAATTCATGATGCATTTAATTGAGTTTTTTTTGACCCTTTGGGTCGTTTTTATAAAAAAAAATAGAAAAAAGAAAAAAGAAAGAAGATTGATTTAAAGCAAATCCATTTTCTAATTTAGTAACCTTAACTCCTAAGATTATATCTATCTCTCCTAAATCAGCCATATCAAACTTAGTAGATAAGAAATTTTTGGTTTTGTTAATGACTTCTATATTAGTACTAAAAATTAACATGTCATCCACATACAGACTTATGATGACACAATCATAACCAAACATCTTAGAATACACACATGCATCTGCTTAATTAACAATAAAACCAAAAGTAAGAATAGTCTTATGAAATTTTGTATACCATTACTATGGAGCTTGTTTGAGACCATACAAAGATTTTATAAGTCTACAAACTTTATCTTCCATACTAGATGCCATAAATCCTAGAGGCTACTCCATATAAATCTTTTCCACCAAATCACCATTTAAGAAAGTTGTCTTCACATCCATCTGATGTACTAGCAAATTGTGAATGGAAGCTAAAGCAAACAAAACATGAATGGTTGAGATCTCAGTCATAGGAGAGTATGTATCAAAATAATCTACTCCAAATTTCTTAGTGAATCCTTTTACAACTAGTCATGCCTTATAGCTCTGTATTGACCCATCTGGTCTAATTTTCTTTTTAAAGACCCATTTATTTCTAATTGGTCTAAAACCTCTAGGCAAGTATACTAATACCCAAGTGTGATTAGATATAATAGACTCTATCTCATTATTAATGATATCTCTCCAAAAACTAGTAATAGTCATTTGTCTTTTACTCATTCTAGGTTCAATATCATCATTGAGAACATATCTATTATGTGCACTAGAAGAAAAAAAAATGCTTATCTAACTATATATTAGTACTTAAGTTGGATATCTTAAAAGGAAAAAATTCTAAAAAAAAAACTCTAGATTCACATATGGAATGATTATGCAAAGACATGAATCTATATGGAAAACTATTTAGAGCATAACCAATAAATACAATATCAATAATTTGAGATTCGATAGCACCTTTTTTAAAAGCAGGCTTGCTAAACACCTCCACACTTTCAAATTGGTTTTATTCTCCTATCAAACTGGTTTTCTACTTCTGCTTTATAAAGAAGGAAAGTTTTATCATCTTCATCTTTCATTCTTAGAAGATAAACCTTTGTATAATCATCTAAAAAGGTGATATAATAGTGTTTTCCACTCTTACTTTTTTTTTTTTGTTTTTAAAGTCTGCTAGATCAGTATGAAATAAAAATAAAAGTTTAGTCTTCCTATCAGTAAGAGTTTTTAAAGAAGGTCTAGAATGCTTGGCTTCAACACAAATTTTGCATTTATTAAAGCTACTATCATCTAGATTAGAGAGTAGATTCATTTTTATGAGTATTTTTTAGAGAATGAATATTCACATGACCTAATCTAGCATGCCACATATAAAGGGATTCAACAATATAAGCAAAAGTGGTGACTTTATTATTATCATTAAACATAGTCTCAATCACAAATAAACCTCCACTCAGATATCCTTTCCTAACATAATCTCAATTACAGGAGAGTACAAGTTTATCATATTCAAAGACTAATTTATGCCTTCCTTATTCAGTAATCCACCATTGATCAAATTTCTACGCAGTGCAGGTACATAAAGAACATTACTCAATGCTAATGTTTTGCCAGAAGTAAGTTTAAGTAAGATCCTTCCTTTACTGAGTACTTCTGAACTACTAGAATTACCCATGTAGACTTGTTCTCCTTCAGCTACACTTTCAAAATCGGTGAACACTTCTTTGTGGCTAAAAATGTTTGTAAGCGCCTATGTCTACAATCCACTTGGAATTGTTTTCAACCAGGCTCACTTTGGAAACCACAATGGCTATTACCTCATTTGTATTTTTAACTAAATGTGTTTGTGGTTTGTTTTCATTTTGGCAGTCAGAGCGTTGGTAGTATTGGTATGCTTTGTTTCCAACTTTTCCGCACATGTAACAATTCACAAAGTTATTAGATTTATTCTTCTCTGATTTCTTGAAGTTGACAGCTTTCTTATTCTGGAATTTTGCATTCTTCTTTGAATTTTTTTTTTGTTTTTAACCTGTTAAACTTGGGACCAGAACCAGATTCCACAAGGTTAGCTTTTAAATAAAATTCATTTGAAGTAATTAAAGTCTTATCTTTAAGACGATTAACTTCCTTAATCTTCATGTGGGAAATCAACTCCTCCAAAGAAATGTCTCGCTTCTTATGCTTCAAGAGGTTTTGGTAGTCGGACTAAGACTTTGACAACTTTTCAATTAGGAAGTTTGCTTGGAGAATTTTGCACATCTTCATCCCTTTAGCTAGGATGTTAGAAACTAACTTCTCGTAGGCATGTACTTGATCCTTTATTAGATTATCACCAATCATCTAGAATTTGAGCTACTCTTTAACACATACTTCTTGATCCTAACATAATCAACTCCATACTTCTTCTTCAAGGTATCCTAGATGGACTTGGCTGACTTATTCTTGACAAATAGGTCGAAGAGGTTGTTAGCCATGTGGCTTAACATGTGACCTCTTACCGTTCTATTGTCCTTGTCAAACTTGGCTTTTATTGTGGCATCGATGTCCAAGTCTCTAGAAACGATGGTAGAATCTATGGCTTCCTTGGTGACAGGTGGGTTGAAGAAGACGTAGTTGACTTCATGTTGCTCCAAAAATATAACCATTCTTTGAGACCAGCGTCGGTAGTTGGTTCCATCGAGAGGCTCGAGCTTGGAGAGATCAAGAATGTATTTGTTCATCATGACAAGCATGTTTAAACAATAGTATGATCTGCTTCTAAATTTTTGAAAATATACTATTGCAAAACGAAATCGTTAGCATTGATAGGAAAAATAAACTAAGTATAAACAAATAAATAATCATTATGCCGCGGAAAAACCACTGCCTTAAAAGCAAATCCGCTTTGATTGGTGTAATCGTGTAGTGGACGTTGCCCCCAAGGTTAACACAATACTTCAATATTCACACATCTGAATAAAGAAGATGGAACACAATTGGTATTATTCTTCTAAAAAAATCGACAAAGCTGAAAAAGGAACAGGTAAGCCGTGGGAGAAAAGATTGTTGTTTTCCTTGTTGTACAAAATGAGGAGAATGGTATGCTATTTATAGGATTTTTCGAAGGGGAAAAATGGTAAATACGCAATAACAGAAAATATATCTTCAGATTTTTTGCAACAGCTAAAAAATAGATTTTCTAAAATAGATTTTCTACAACTGAAAATATTCTAAAAATAATTAAAAAGAAAGAAAAATATAGAAATTTTATCAGAAAAGAAACACGTACGATATGTGTCATAGACACGTGTTAACATGGATGGGTTGGGTGACAATCATGTGTTGGGCCTTTAGCTCTAATTGCTCAATGAGGGTAAGAGGTAAGAATATATTTAAACTCTCTTAGAAGCATTTTCTCAACCAATGTGGGATTATCCACTTTGCATTTCCAACACTTGTCACCATGCAAATTACAAAATTTTAACGAGGTGATACCTGTCTCATGAAATAAATCCTAATATATGTATTAATTGGATAACATGACTCACCTTAGTAAATTCTTAGAGAAAGAACATTATCTAGGAATATATATGCTCTTACTTTCTTAGTTAAGGGATTTTATCTTTTAGACCCTTAGGCTCTCGACACAAGTTACATTTTCTGAACCTTGTACCTTCCCTAAGTCTTGTCCTTTTCCTTCTTATATTTACCAACTCCCTCAACCAACATTAGTAATTGGTGCAATGAGCGTGGACTTACTCACCTAAAAACATTTAAATATTTGATGGAAAACACAGATGAAACTATCCCTAGTCGCCAACCTTTAAACCAAGAGAATCTTCCAACCACCACTATTTGTCTTTTAGCTAGTAATCAACCTTGTAATTTATTGAACCCGTATGATCAAAGAAACCCTATCCCTATTGAAAATATTGTGACAACCCTCTAAAGAAAATTTCCACCACCATCAAGAATTTGACCATGCCCAACACTTGATAATCAAACCACACCTAACCCGAACATTTATTCCCAACAAATCTCTAAACTCTAGGAACAAATGAAAATGATGTGAGAATGACTATAACAACAAAATAAAAAATAAACAACTAACCTTGCAAAACACCCAACATATGCAAGAACTACAAGCAACCCGAAATCCACTTCAAGATCAAACACCCCAGAATAATGAAGAAGCAACCTTTTCATATTTGTCATCGCTAGGTATGCCTTGTGAATACTCAAAATTTTTCACAAACATTTTCCACATCCTTTAATAACCAAATGGAAGCCATTAAATAACAACAACAAACCTTACAATGCACAAAATTAAATGTAGAGTTGTCACTTTATTCAAATAACCCTCTAGCTCCAAACATTGTGGCTGAATACTTACCACCCACCTTTAAACATCCTAAAGAGAAGTACAATAGAAAAAGAGACCTACATGATCACCTATTGCAATAAAAATAACTATATAGATATCATGAATGCTATTAATGCATTCAAATGTAGAAAGTTTTTAATGACTCTTATAGATTATGCAACAACTTTTTATCAGTCTCTGCTAGCTAGGTCAATGCACACTTTTGAGCAACTAGCTTCTCAATTTATGGTTTGTTTTTTAATCGTACAATCCTTAAAAGTCTACAAATGTACTTTTTACTAGGCAAAATAAAGGTTAACCAATTAGGAAATACATTTTTTGATTAAATGAAACAATAAAAGAAACTAGAGACTTAACTAATGAGTGAGCGACCCAAGCTTTTATAAGTGTTGTAGAACATGACCACCTAAAATATGCTTTAACAAATGAAAAGCTTGATAAAATTTACAATTAGCATGAAAAAGCTAGTAGGTGTGTGAAAATAAAAGAAATAGTTTGATCAAACACATTTTGCCCACATCATGGTTTAACCCAAGATAGATTTGGTCATCCTATGTTGGATAACCTAAAACTAAGACATACTTAGGCGAGTTTTTAAATTAGGGGTACACATGGAGGGCAACGTCTCATTCAATCTTTCAATCCGTGAATCATGAGTCACGCCAGTCTACCTCAAAAGCTAAACAAATATAGAGCTTTGTATAATAGGTTTGACTTATACACCCCTTAAAATCCTTCCAGAGCTTATCTACTTAATCAAGTTGTGAGCTCACTTTTCATCATTTATCTTATTAGAAAAATCAAAATATAAAAAAATATTACACAAGCTTACATAGCTTTTTCATAATAAAAATCTCGAACACTAAAGTTAGAGATAATGGAAACAACATTATATTACCTTATTTGAAGCTTTCTCTCTTTAAGTTCAACTTTAACTTCATCTCACTAAACCCATATAGACCCTTTAATAGAGATATTGATAATGGAAATAAGCTTAAGAGGTGGTTATTACTTGATTTTAATGAGAAATCAAGGTGACTTGAAGATTTAAATGTTGATTTTTTAGAAAAAAGAAAGAAAATGAATAAGGGATTTTTCCTTTAGCCAAAGAGAGGGGTCAACTAAATAGGGGAATGAGAAGATAAATTTTTCATTGTTTCCCCATTTTGTTTACACTAAAAATAATCTAAGTCAAATTTTGGTCAAAGTCCAATTAAAAATTAATGGTCCACATTTAATCATGATGTCATAATCACATTCAAGGGCTCAAATGTAACACTCAATCGAATAGCCGGAAGATTGACCCTTTGTGATTTCAACTATCATTATAAGCGAAAATAAATTAATAACTAATCAACAATTTTGTAAGGTTTTCCTTTGAAATCATAATATATGAAACAACCTTCTGATAATAATAATATTTTTATAATAATTTGTCCATCTAGCTTCATGAGTCTAAATACAAATTGAACTAGATTTGAAGAGTTTTTTTTATATACAAATACAAAACAAAAGTTTTAAACTACATGCTACCCCAAGATCTATACATGATACAAGTGAAAAGTGACATGCTCACACTAAACTAGTAAACACTGGTTTTGTTCCCTCATATGAATCAATAGTTCAAAATGCTTAAAACAAATGAGAGAAACATGGTAAGTTCATAAGGAACTTAGTGAGTTCTATGAATGAGATACTTCCCTTTTTTATTTCAAAATTTAGAATTCACCACTTATTTTACTTAGATAAAACTTGTGCATCCATATTTCACAACTTATGCTTGGGATTGAACATCATAATGCATGAGAATTCCTCCTATGAAAGATTATGAAGCATATAGTCTCTTCGTACAGACTTGTTGCATATAATCTTAGCATAAAACCCACTAAATGAAGAGGGAGTCATTTTAGATTAACTTGGTGGAAATCCTATAAACTCTTTCATGTGGATAGCTAAATGCAGACTCTTATATATGAACTTGTAGAAGAAGATTCATGGATATATAATGGGTTCGTACATTTAGATTCATGGAAGAAAATTCATAGATATGGCTGATTCATACATACGAACTCATAGAAAAAACTTCATGGATATAGTAGATTCAAACATGCGGATTCATAGAAGAAACTTAAAAAACATGGCAGATTCATACATGTGGGTTCATAGAAGAATTCATAAACATAGTGGATTCATATAAAGTGGACTTTGTAGTAGACTTTATATGACAAAATATCACATATAACTTTGACACAAAACTTAAAGTACAAGTCCGATGGACTTTCATAACTTACATATGCCATGTCCATCGACTTGCTTACACATAAGAGGCTTTAAGCCTTAGACTCCATAGAGTCTCATACTTAAAAGAACCCATTTAAGTTCATCATATACATGTGCACATATATCCTTATACAATCCAATTGAACCTCTGCAAAACCAAATATTATGCGTATACATTTTCTGTACAATCCGCCCAAACCTTCGCTAAACCAATATCATGTGGCACAGAGTGCACAACATGTCATTTCTTCTTCTTAATGCCCGGTTAGACCACATTTTATACTAATTCCCAAGGAACTAAATCTCACAATTTATGCCTAAATTCTTAGTAACAACTAAGCACTAACCAATGTTTAAGTAAAAATCAAAATTTTCAAGATTTTTGTTGAACAGAATATTTGAATCCTTCAAAGTCAACATCTAATTTTTTCAGCATTCTAAACTAATCTAAAATTTTATTTTAGCCCCCAAATTTGCTCACCCCAATTTAGCCCATATTTGCTTGTTTTTGAACTTCGGTTCTCCAGTTGCATTCTTAATAAAATTTAAACAATAAATCACAAGTTTAGTAGTATTATATTAAAAAATTGACCAAAATTAGGTGCATAAAACATATAAAATTAACTTTCTATCAAATTCCACCCTATTTAGTGGATGGTTGTCCTTAAGCATGCTGTGCATTCCCATACTAGAAACCATTCAATAATTTTCTCGAAATCAAGTCTCATTCCACAACCATGAGTAATTCAAAAAATTTAGGTGTAGCATGAATAAAAATTCAAGTCACTCAGTTTAACCAATAAGTGTTTATAAAATTATAAGAATATTCAAAACCAACCATTTCACTAAATTGAAACTCAATCAAACTTGCATCACAATTGTTCTTGATCAAATTATTCAACAAGTTACTGTTGTTTTTTTAAAAGGAAAGTTGGGATATAGTAAAATTTTTTTACGTGAGATGAGATGACAACCCAAGCACCTCACCCCAGTTACTCAATTTGATATGTCTCCAAACATATTATTTTTCCCTACTCATGGCAGCTCGATTAGCGGAGTGTTTGCAAGTTTTGATTCGTCACTCGGATCTTTTGATGTGGGGTGAGATGACAACCTAAGCACCTTATCAAAATTAATCAATTTGGTCACATTTCTAAAATCTTCACTCATAACTAAGCCATCTGCGAAGTAGTATATATATTTATTAACACAAAATAAAATGACTAAAATGAGATACAAGTACTTTTATCAAGAAGTTTAAAAGAGCTAACAAATTTCATGGAATGTTAATTTAACTAAAAAATTTTCTATTAAAAAAAAACACTAAATCAATCAAACTAAGCAATGAGGAATTATTCAAGAAACACCTAATAACTTATATTAACAACTGTAACAGCCCGATTTTGGGCCCAGTCGGAACAGTGGTTTCAGGACCACAAATTCGACAAGGAAAAATTTATTTTTATTATATTTTTATGGTCTACAATGTCACAGAATGATTTCATGAAAATTTCATTCAAAAATTTCGACATTTGGGCACTTAATTTAGTCAAAAGGATTAAATCGTAAAGAGTGCAAAACTTGAGTTCTAGAAGATAGAGGTGTCCAATTGCTATGAAATTTTAAATTGGAGGTCCTTAAATAGTAATTACACCATTTAATAATTTTTTGGACAAAAATGGACATGAAATAGGTGAAATAGAATATTTTTAAGTTAGGGGCATTTTGGTCATTTAGTAATTAAATGACTTAATAAACAAAATGAAAGCCAAAATTTCTTGTCCATCTTCTTCCTTGGCCAAATTTTACATGAAGAAACCATGGCTAGGGTTTTTCAAGCTTTCAAGCTCGATTGTAAGTCTGTTCTAGCCCTGTTTTTAATGATTTTTACATTTTTGAAATCCCCGTAACAAGATCTATCTATTTCTACCATTAATTTGAGTTATGGTTAAATCCTAGGGTTTTGAAACATGATGAAAATGTGTGTATTTTGATAATTAATGGTAGAAAATGCATGTTTATGGTTAGAGAAACGACTTTTACTAAGTGATTTTTGTTAAAAATGCTTAAAAGGACTAATTTGTAAAAGTTATAAAATGTGTCATAAAAGTGTGTTTTAATGGAAATTTTGGGCTGTTATAGTTATGAAAATGGTTCGACTAGGCTTAAAGTACAAAGAAATTGAATGAAAATCATTTTACGAGCTTAGGGGCAAAAGTGTAAATATGATAAAGTGTAGGGGTAAAAATGTAATTTTTGAAAAATATGATTTTTGGGCTGAATTGATTAGTATAATGATTAAATAAGTTAAATGTGATGTTTTAGATCAAGAAAAATGAAGTTCGGGCCTAGAACGAGGGAAAACGAGTAATTGATGGTTAGGTCCCTCTTTGCCATTTTGGTGTCGAGGTAAGTTCATATGTAAAAAATGCTATGTTATGTTTGTATTTTAAATATTCTAAATGCTTTGATAATGTATGAAATAAATGATTGGTTCTATAGTTGTATTTGATGAATTTCAGATAAGTGAGAAAAATCCCGTTTGAACATTAGGAATAGAATAGTATACGAGTGACATGTCGCTAAGGATATTTGTGATATATGTGTGATTATGTGATCTGGGTACTGGTCTCGTACGTCTACCAATGGATGGGTAGTCTGACATGTGTTGTGGATACTTGATAGCTTGTGTGAGCAGCACTACGTAGTTACGTCTTGACCGTCAGCTTGTGTGAGCAGGCCCTAGATTTGCTCAAGAGTGAGCATTCATGTGATATGAGATATGAGGTAGCTTTAGCTACATATGTGGCACTTATGTGCAAAGACTTCTCGTGTATCCATTTAGTATTCTAAGTGTTCAACGGGTATGCCAAAGATGAGAAAGTAAGTGGTTATGTTACAAGATGGTACAGGTATGTACGTAAAGATTTTAAGTATTGACTTCATGTTATTATGAGTTATGATCACTCTGAAAGTGACTTTGAGATAGCCCTATGATTGTTGATTTATTGTAACATCCCGAATTTTGGCCTAGTCAGAATAGTAGTTTTGGGACCACAAATCCGACGTTAAAATAATTAGTTTATGATCATTATGAGGTCTAGGACATGAAAATAAGCATGTGTGAAAGTTTCATAAAGAAATTCCATGTGTAAGGTGTCCAATTAGAAATTAGGGACCAAATTGAATAAATTGCAAAACTTTGATTCTAGAAGCAATTTGTATGAAATTACTTTGGAATGTTAATTAGAGGTCCTTAAAGAGTAATTTTTTTCAATTTCTAAGTTTTTGGACAAAAATGGACATGCATGGAAAATTTTGGAAGTTTAGTAAGGAAGGGCATTTTGGTTATTTGGTAATAAACTAAATAAAAAAGGGAAAATAAGCTAAAATCAACTCATTTTCTTCTCCATGCTGTCGAAATTATAAGGGTCTCCATAGCTAGGGTTTTCAACATTTTCAAGCTCAATAGTAAGTGCTCCCTAGCCCCGTCTTTAATGTTCTTCGTATTTTTGAGATCCTCGTAACACGCTCTCTATTTCTACCCATATTTCAAACTAGAGTTCATGTTAAAAAATTTACCCATGCATAAGATATTTGTGTTTTGATTATTTATGGAGGAATAAGAGAGTTTAAAGGGTGGTGAACAACTTTTACTAAGTAGTTTTTCATGGAAATGGCTTAAAGGACTAAATTGTAAAAGTTGTGGAAATGGGTAGGAAAATATGGAATGAAGGAAAAACATTGGCTTCTATAACTGTGAATATCATTCCGTTAAGCTTGGGTAGCCAGGGAATTACATGCATTCCATTATACGAGACTTAGGACACAATTATAAATATTGTGAAAAGTTAAGGGTAAAATGGTCATTTTGCCTGGAGGTGAGTTTTAGGCCTAAAATGAATAATGGGATGTATTGATAATCTAATTTTATTGATATAGACCCCGAGGAACCAATTCCGGAGGTCAACCGTGGTAAATGAAAGGTTTTAGAATAACCAGGATACGAAACCGAAGCCATTACTAGGTAAGTTCGTATAACCCGAAGTAAAATTTTAATATACTTAAATATGCATGTCCTTGAATGTATGAAAATCTAGATATACATTGCATGATGATCCATGAAATATACTAGTGTAAATAAAGGATGATAAATATCCCGGTTGAAATAGAAACGGAAATCCGATGGATAAATTATGACTTACATGACATGAGATCCTGCATGTGTTGCAAAAAGAATTTAGCCCAGACGGGTAATCCGATGATCTCAAAATAGAAAGGATCTAGCCCAGACGAGTGTTCCTTGAATGATCGAGCCTCTCGAATAATATAGTTGCATTAAGGATTTAGCCCGGACGGGTAATCCGATTGAGGACTAAATTTAGCCTGGATTGGTAATTCAGATCCGAGCTTATAAGAGCAATTGTCATTGAAAGGGATTTAGCCTGGACTGGTAATCCCGACATTGCTCTATGAGCAAATACTACGGGGGATTTAGTCTTGATTGGTAATCCCGCCGTAAGATATAAGGTTCACGGGAGTGCGTACTTGAGATGATCACTTGTATGACTTGACAGAAATTGGACTATCCATCAAGATTTCTGAGAAATTCAACGGGATTAACATGATGAAATGAAGAATGGAAATATTGAATTGATGAGCTCATCTAAGACTAATGATATAATGTATTGTTATGAGACTAACTTGATGATTGAGTGCATGTGATAGGGAATCTATTTCATGCTTGTTGGATTTATTGCCTAAATATGGTTGTAAGCTAATTAACCGGTAAGTTTACTTTCCAGTTAACCGGACTTACTAAGCATATAAATGCTTACTCCCTTTCTCTTTTCATTGTCTTACAGAGCTCATGGACTCGTGAAGATTGGAAGACGGTTAGAGAATCAACATACTATCTACTTGTCCCGCTTTGGTATATAGATACTTTTATTTTGTTTAATGACATGTATAAGAGTTTTGGTTATTTTGTTATATGTGTCATTTGGCTAGCCATTGTAAGGGCTTAAATGGTATACTTATTCTTTTGTATATGGCCATAAGATATGGCTCATATGGATGTAGGTTATAAACCTACTAATTATGCATGTTTATGTTTAATTGTTTCATGAGATGTGATGACGAGGTTTATCATCGATGGATGCTTGAAATGAGACTTAATAATTTGAGAATGGACATGGCATATGGTATATGGTTATAACATGACCTAAGTGTAAAATGTAAAATGTGCTATGTTAATCCCTAATACGAAAAGGATAATTTAGCATGTATTAAACCTATGTGATGTGGTTAACATGCAATGAGTTATGTCAAGGTTGTTTAAGAATATAATTAGGCCATATTAAAGACCATTGAAGTCTATAAGTGTTTATGGATGTTAGAGGGTGACCAAAGGCTTGGAAAATAGCCCTAAAAAGGTCTACACAGGTAGACACACGGGCATGTGTCTAGACCGTGTGTGACACACGGTTAGCCCCATGGGCGTGTTGCCTAGTCGTGTGTCCCCTGCACCTAAAATTTTAGGTCAGTTTGTATGGTAGTAAACACACGGGTAGAGACACGGTCTTGTGTCTCGACCGTGTGGAGGACACGGCCTAGCCCATGGGCGTGTGCCTTGGCCGTGTGCCTCAAAATGAATGATGACATCATAAATAGAATGTTTGGGTTTTTTGACATGGACGATGACACGGGCGTGTCTAAGCCTTGTGAGGGACACAGGCCAGGGACACTGGCTTGTGTTTGGTCGCATGAAAACCCCTGTAGGTTCGAAATAGAAAATAAATCCAAATAATTTAACACGAGTGGAGAACATAGGCGTGTCCCCAAGCACACGGGCGTGTGCTTTGACTCCACACGGGCGTGTGAGGTATAACCCTAGGAATTTTACTTGATTTTTCTATAGTCCTCGGTTTAGTCTCGGATTACTTTTAATGTATGTTTTGGACCTTGTAGGTCTATAGTCGGGACACTATGATATTGTGTGGTCGGTTTTAAATTAGAATGAAATTTTATAACCCGTACTTTCTGAAAGTGTCCGAGTATATGCCTGGTAATGCCCCGTACCTTATCTTGGTCTCAGGTACGAGTAAAGGGTGTTACATTTATGGTCATGATGTATAAATGCATGGAAGCACGATTGATGACTATATGTTAGGACTTGGAGGCCCAATTGATTGGTGAGATAGTAAATGTTGTTCATGTGAATTGTGATTTATAGGTTGTGAGTGAAAGGAAATATTGGCCTAATTGCCTATTAAAACGGTTAAGAAAGTATGGAAAGAAATAGTTATTAAAATTGGAAATATGTTGAGCTATATGCATGAAAACATGAATGTACATAAGTAACGTGTACTTTTACTAAGATGTTTAAAATGATTTGCTAATTATGAAACATGCTACAATGGAGAAATTATGTCTGCTAGACTGAAAGTTGAGTAATGTTAAATTTTTTTGATAAATCAAAAGAGAGTAAACATGTGAATAGGTTATATTGCAAACTTGAGATTTATAGCTATTTTTATATTAACTTGTGCTTATATTGTCAAGCATAGTATACAACTAGCATGAGTTGCTCATTATTTTCATATGGACTTACTAAGCTATATAGCTTACCCCCTTTCCTTTCCCACGTCCTATAGGTTAATTTAGCTAGTTCGGGTTAGAGACCGCCGAAGATGCCATCACGCTATCAAGCTATCATTTGGGTGTAAGTGAACACAAGTATTTTAAGTTTATGGCATGTATAGCGACTTCGTCTTTTGATTAATTATGTCATTATTAATTTGGCCAAGTGTGTTGGCTTATAGTGATTTGGTGATTCATTTTGTATATGGCCATGAGATATGGTTCATATTGATTATTTGGTTGTAAACCTATTCATATATGCATGCATGTGCCAAGGTCACACATGATGTGGTTAAAATTGTCTGGCATGGATGAATTATGGATGAGACTATGAATGTTTGATGATGGAATTGTGAGTGAGTGGCATGATAATAACTAAGACATGGGTATGTTAAATGGAAGCAAACTTCAACTCTTAGTGCATGCAAATTTATAAATTTGGCTTGACAAAGTATGAAGTTTTATGCATGTATTAGTAAAGATGGAATGATCATGATCATGTCTTGTTTGTGTATGTTTTAAGTGCTCAATTATGCCATGTTAAGTGCCCTTGAGGTCATGTATGTGTTTGGGCAAATAAGGGTGGCAATTGGCTTGGAAAATAGCCTTGTATTTGTCCACACGGGTAGACACACGGCATGTGTCTAGGCTGTGTGTGATACACGATCAACCCTATGGGCGTGTGATCTGGCCGTGTGTCCCCGACACCCTAATTACGTAAAACAGAATGCCTAGTAGTAAACACATGGGCAGAGACACAGCCGTGTGTCTCAGCCGTGTGAAGGACACGACCTTAGCACACCGGCGTGTGACTTGGCCATGTGCCCTTATTTTGCTGATGACGTCATAAACAGAGAGTTACACGGGCTAAGGACAAGGCCGTGTCCCAAGCTACACGGGCGTGTGTGACCACACGGCCTACCCACACGGGCGTATAACTACCCAAAATAAGGAAATTTTTTAAGTGTTGTAAAAGTTCTAAAAGTTCTCGGTTTGGTCCCAAACCACACCTAATGTATGTTTTTGGCCTTGAGGGCCCATATAAGGGACGATATACATGTGAATGAAAAGTTTTAAATTGGACAGAAATTCATGTCTCAGTTTTGTATGATTTTGTGAGTTTATGTTGGATAACGCCTCGTACCCTATTTCGGCGTGGAATACGGGTAAGGGGTGTTACAACAACATAGGAAATTAAAGGCTCAATTTAAAAAAAAATTAAAGAATAATTGTAGTATAAGAATCAACACATGTAATAAAAAGCAAACATCGGAATGATTTATCCCTAAAAATCCCCGTATTTAGCCCACATTACCTTCAATGTGTAGTACTAAAATAATAAGAAAGAAAATGACAAAGTGTACTTCCTATGGGTTTTCAAAAGGCTGGCGAAGGGTGTTGGTGAGAATATCTAAAATTTGCTATCCATAGTGTCGAGGTGGGTCTCGATGTGATTTAAATAATCTTTCACTTCAAAATGGGGTTGTTCTTTTTGCTCTCTAAGACTCGGATTAGTTGTTTCCAAAAAACTCTATTGCCACGAGCAGTTCGTGTACAAACTGAGATAGGTTGATGTCGAATCTCATCGTATGTTACTCGTTGCTCCTAGCCTGTAAAATTGAGAAAGCCTTGGAGCCTTGCTTTCGGTGGCATCACGAACGTGTGCCCTTTCCTATTGTGTTCGTGATCCCGAGGTGTTTGATACTCCTAAAAAAATGAATTAAATAAAAATTTATTATTATTTTTTTAATTTTTAACACAAATCAAATGTACAAATTGAATAAAATAAATATTTATGGGTTACCTGCCAAAAAGCTCTTTTGTTTAACATCGTTAGCTTGATGACCTAAAAATTTTATTTGTTTGGCTACTCGAGAATTAATTCTTTCGCTATGTGCACCTTGAAATACTCATAAAAAGGTTTCAACCTTTTCTCATTGACCTTGAAGCATTTTCTAGACTCCTGGTTCTTAATTTCCACTACAGAATGAGGAAACGGTTGAGTAATAACAAAAGGACCTATGCATTTGGTTCGAAGTTTACCTGCAAAGATTTTTAATGTGGGATCATAAAGTAGCACTTTTTGTCATGCTGAAAATTGTTTACAAGATATCTTCTGATCATTAAATGCATTGGTTTTGTCTTTATAAATTCAAGCATTTTCATATACATCTTGCCAGATTTTCTCAAGCTATTGAATGTGTAATTTTTGAGATTCACTTACGGTGTCCAGCTCTATAATGCATTGTTTAACAACCTGATATGCTTTGTGTTCCAACTCTACCAGAAGATGACATGGTTTACCGAAGACTGGTCGGTAATGAGATATGCTATGGGTCCATTTTAAGCCTTGCGATAAGCCCACAATGCATCCTTTAGTCAGAGGCTCCAGTCTTTCCTATCTGGTTTCACGATCTTCTCCAAGACTAATTTAATTTCTTGATTCAAAATTTCTAATTGACCATTTTTTGTGGATGATAAGCCGTGACCACTCGTTTTTCACCCTATACTTCTTCATAAGTGCATCTACTACCTTATTACAGAAGTGTGCTCCTCAATCGCTGATGAACGCTCTTGGTGTGCCAAACCTAGAAAAAAATAGAGTTTTTCAGAAACCCCACTACAATTTTAGCATCACAATGGGTAGCCTTAACTTCTACCCATTTAGATACGTAATCAACAGCGAGGGCAATATAAAGATTACCAAATGATGAAACAAATGGCCCTATGGATTCAATGTCCCACACATAAAAATTTTCACATACATGTATAGGTGTGAGGGGCATTTCATTCATTTGGCTCAAGTTACCCACTTTTTGACATCTTTCGCAAGTCTTACAAAATAAATAACCATCGCAAAAAATGTGTAGCCAAAATAATCCACACTCAAGTACCTTATGTATGGTATGTTTAGGGCCAAAATGCCCTCCACGAGCATTAGAACGACAAAAGGCCAGAATAGATTGTACATTATTTTCTGCAGCACATCACCAAACTACTAGATTAGAGTAGTGTTTCCATAAGTATGGATCATCCCAAATATAGTATTGTGAATCTCATTTGGTTCGATTTTTTCATAGCGTGGTAAGTTGGAAGGGATAGTACATGTAGCAAGATAATTTACCATATCCGTGTACCAAGGGTAAATTGCTTGTGCCGAAAGAATATTTTTGTATGAAAAATCATCCTTTAGTGGCGTATCATCTTTTGAGAGTGGCAATCGACTTAAGTGGTCCGCTACTAAGTTCTCACAACGTTTCATGTCTTTAATCTCAAGGTTGAACTCTTGTAAAACTAAAATCCACCTGATCAACTTCGGTTTTGCCTCCTTTTCGATCAAATATTTTAAAGCTGTATGGCCAGAGAAAAATGATTTTTGTTCCTAACAAATATGATCTAAATTTTTCTAAAGCAAACACAATAGCTAATAATTTTTTTTAGTGGTCGAACAGTTGCTTTGGGCAGCATTTAAGGTTTTAAAGGTGTAAGAGGTGACATGGGGTTTCTTCCCAATTCTCTGCCCAAGGATGACTCCTACACTGCGATCACTTGCATCACACATGATCTCGAAAGGATAATCCTAATTTCGTGGTTGTACTATGGGAGGTGAAATGAGCTTATACTTGAAAGTATCGAATGCGTCATTGGACGTTTGATCGAATTCGAACCCTTTTTCTTTTTGCAAGAGATTATAGAGTGATTGTGAAATCTTCAAAAAATCTTGAATAAAATGTCTGTAAAAACCTGCATGGCCAAGAAAGAACAAATTTTCCTCATAGTCGTGGGGTATGGTAGTGAGTTAATAATGTTTTGGCCTTATCAATTGCAATCTCTTTAGAGGAGACAATATGACCTAAAATTAAACCTTTATCAACCACAAAATGACATTTTTAATTATACAGGATGAGAGTAAATTCCAGGCATTTTTTCAAAATCTTAGTGAGGTTTGACAGACGTGCATTAAAAGAATTACCATATATTGTGAAGTCATCCATAAATACCTCAATTATTTTCTCGACAGAGTTGGAAAATATGCTTACTGTACACCTTGGAATGTGGTCGGTGAATTGAAAAGTCTAAACGACATCCGTTTATAGGTGAACATGCTAAAAAGGCATGTGAATGTCATCTTTTCTTGGTCCTCCGGTGCCGCTGGAATCTGGAAGAAACCTGAATAGCCATCAAGACAGCAATAGTGAGTCTTACTGACTAAGCGTTCGAGCATTTGGTCAATGAAAGGAAGTGGAAAGTGGTATTTCCGAGTTTAAGCATTCAACTTCATGTAGTCTATACAGACTCTCCATCCATTTTGGACCCGAGTAGGAACTAATTCACCTGCTAAATTTTTAATTACTATTACGCTGGTTTTCTTAGGCACTACATGAACTGGACTAACCCACTACATCTAGTAATTTCTAAATCACTTTTTTCATGACCTCCATCTTCAGTGGATTAAGGTGTATTTGGGATTCTCTTTTCGGTTTTGCGTTTTCCTCTATCAAAATTCTGTGCATGAGAGTTGAGGGACTTACACCTTTAATATCGACTATCATCCATCAAATCACCTCTTTGTAGTCCATTAAGACTCGAACCAAATTCTCCTCTTTTAGTCTTAAAAGCTTACTCGAAACTATTACTGATAATTTGTTTTCTTTACCCAAAAAGATGTACTTTTAAGTGTTCCGGTAATGGTTGGAGTTCCAACTCTAGCACTTGTAAGATGGAAGACAATAGTGTAGTTTGCGAAGGAGACAATATAGAATCTTTACCTAGACTTTTAGTGAACCATTGTGACGCCATGCAAATAACAACTTTACATAATGGCTCTTCGATTGCCAATGATTCTTCTAATTTTTCCATAGCACCAACATCTAAACTTCTTCAAAGCATAGCTTGTAATTATCCTCATGATGATACTCAAAATATAAGTTTATCAATGGTTCAATTATATCAACACTACAGACATTCTTCATAGCACTAGGGTGGCCCATGGCCTCGTAAACATTGAACTTGACTACACCACCATCAAATTCCATAGTGAGTGCGTAACACCCCTAACCCGTATCCGTCATTAGAATAGGATTTCTAAATATTACCGAAACATTCAAAATATTTTTCAATTAATTTACGTAAATTACTATTCATTTTCTGAGATCATACATATCGTCCCATATATGGACCCTCAAGGCCTAAAACGAGTGTTGGAATCAAATTGGGACTAAATCGGGAACTCATGGAATTTTTCGTGAAATTCCAAAATTTTTCCAAGGTGCAAGGCTCACGCTAGTTGTAACAGCCCAATTTTAGCTAAATCAGAATAGTAGTTTTGGAACCACAAATCTGAGGTCGTAAAATTATTTTAATATTATTTTTGATGTTCATGGCATGTGAATATATATGTGTGTAAATTTCGTAAGTTAATTTTATCGATTGGTTGGTTAATTTGATAAAAGGACTAAATCGCATAAAATGCAAAAGTAGCATGCTATAAGTTAAAAGTGCTTAATTGCTATGAGACATTAAATGAAACGTCCTTATGATGTAATTAGACCATTGATAGTGGAATTTGACATAAATGACTATCCATTAAGTGTTATTTTTATGTTTATATTAAAGGTTAATATTGTGAATTGGTTAATAAGTTATAATAGTTAAAACAAATAATAAAATTAATTGTTTTCATCATCTTCCAACTGAAATTACAAGAAGGAGAAGCCATTATCAAAGCTTCAAGTGTTCGGTTCATGCATGATTCAGTAGTAAGTCCGTTTTGGTTTAGTTTTTCATGATTTCTACGTTTTTGTGATCGTTGCTTTGAGTACTAGTTAGCCTGTGCTTTAATTTTTAAATTTGTTAAAGATTTTATGAGCTGCCATTGATGAATCTATGTGTTTTTGAGTGTTTAAAGATGATATATGAAAGCTTGATGTTTGATAAGTATGTTTTGTAAAGTAATTTTTAGCAAAAAAATGAATATTAGGGATTAAATTGAGAAATTTGTAAATTGAGGGGTTGAAATGTGAAATAAATGAAAAATATGGGCTGCTAGGGACCTATAGAGAATTCAGACAAGCATGGGTTTTGTCAAATTTTGTGTAATTTGTGTTTTTGTGAACTAGGGACTAAATTGAATAAATGTGAAACTTTAGGGGCTAAAGTGTAAAAATACCCAAATAGGTATTTTTGGATGAAATTGAATGAATAGGTAATTAAATGAGTTAATTTTGAATTCATATAGATCCTGAAAGAAAGAAATCAGGTTTAGGTCGGAGGAAATCAAAGGTTATCGAATAGTCGATCTAGTCCCTCTATTCCAACTATGAGGTAAGTTCATATGCAAATACAAGCAATTACAAGCAATAATCGACAGAGTTACGACATCTGAAGGTCTCGTACGAACCTTAGGAATAGTATAGGATACGAATGTCATGACATTAGGTTATCGAGATGTGATTACATGTAAGACCATGTCCGGGACATTGACATTGTAACACCCCTAACCCGTAACCGTCGTCGGAAAGGGTTACGATGTATTACTAACTAAACACAACTTTCGGATAATTATAAATACACATAGAAATTAATCATCTTAAATTATCACAACCGAACATATATTAAATCAAACCAAATATTACAAGTTACACATAAATTAGATAACATACAACCATAATCATTATCAAATGGCCGGATATAAGCACATGGAAAGAAACATTTCATTATTAATTACTTAGATCAGACATACATGCAACTTTATTAAAAACCAAAGTTACTATTCATATGGTCATTTGTTAAATCTTTAACCAAATATATATATATCATGCAAACACATATGTCTTATTTGTTGTCTACTTCTATTATGCTCAATCACTTTATACATATGAAACATTTGCCAAATTACCTGACTGAATAATCAAACATTTTATTTTATCCTTCATACCAACACATCAATTATATATAATATATTAATAATTCATCCAACATATATATATATATATAGCATACTAACTCAAATTTTGACATGCTACTAGCACATATCAATTAAATTAACAAACATCATACTCAAACTAATTTAATAGCCATATTTTCGGCTAAGTTTATATATAAATCCATATAGCCAGAACAATTTAACTTTTTCATCAAATACATGATACCTCAATAATTATACAACCACCGAAAGTTAATTCACCTTGTTTTCTAAATCTAAACATAGTCATTTCACAAGCTATTCATTATGCTTAACATCTCATTTATAAACAATGATTAAAGGTAATAAACTTATATTTATATCTATTCCATTCCACAGCCGAACATCCACTCTTCAAAAATATACATCTACAATTTCATTCAAACCAAATATACCATTTACATATTCTTTTGCATAACCTCATCACCATTACTACATGCATTAATTATGTTTGACATATATATATTATTCTATATTATAGCATCCACACCGCATGTTAAATATACATTCATATTTATATCACATAATAAGCAATATATTAAAATCAAATATTCCTTTTTACTCATCAGAAATCTATGCTCATATAATTATATCAATTTAAATCATAATCGGACAAACATATTAAATCTCACCATACATACTTAACACAAATATTTCACCTATTTAATCATATTAAATCATATGACTATATCATCATCAATATGTCAAATATATCATACAGATATAGCATGCTCGATGTTTTCAAAATAGACTTAAACCATAACCATATTTAAATAACCATTAGCAAATGTGCCAACCACTTCACTCCTATATATCAAAACCGAAACTTGCTTATACTTAAACATCATACCTATCCATATCTATCAACCATATCAATTATAACCAAAATTTGATCAAACCTTAAAATCGAACCTAATAAAACATACCAGCCATTTTCGCATGGCTTAATATATATTCAAATTCAAACTTAACTAAATATAATCTAGCCTATACATGCCATAGATCAAAGTTTAAACTTATAAAATACCAAAAAAAGTCAATAGTGTGATGGACTTTGCTGACGATCCCTGAGCTCATAACTAGACTCCAAAATCTATAAAACAAAGACAAACATAAACACACACAGTAAGCTATCATAGTTTAGTAAGTCATAAGCAATTAAGTAACTCAATAACATTTATATTACATTATAACAAAATGAAATCATTATATTATATTCATATACATTTTCAAACTGGCAAAAATATGCATTTATCAAACATATAACTATGCATCAAATCTAAATAGAATGAATACACATGTAGTTAATATCATAATTATTTTTCACTTCTAAGGTCACATATAAAACCTTGGCCGAATATACTCATTCATAAATGAATATACATAAATCACATTTACAAGATCGCATATACTAAACATTTAATCAATTATAATTTTCATATACACATATACTTTTGTTTACATCATGAATACATCATTAAACTGAATGTATACTTTTACATATGCATATATGTAATTCACAATAAGAAATAACATTTATATCATTGATTCAAGCATCTAACTTACCATAATTTCATAACTTAGTATGAATACATACCTGAATCTTTTAACTCAATTTTTCATTCGATCTTAACTTAATATTGCCTGATGAACCATTCGAAACTGGATAGGACACTCGGATAATCACATATACCGTACAATGCCAACGTCCCAGATGTGGTCTTACATGTATTCACATATCAATGCCACTGTCCCAGACAAGGTCTTAGTCACACACATATATCGGATTCACATATCGATGCCAACGTATTAAACGTGGTCTTACTCGCACACATATATCGGTCACATATCGATGCAAACGTATTAAATGTGGTCTTACTCATTGGAGTCACATATCGATGCCAATGTATTAAACGTGGTCTTACTTGCACACATATATCAGAGTCACATATCGATGCCATGGTCTTACTCGCACATAACATATCAGAATCCTATGTCATGACATATGTTTCCTAGCTATTCCTAAGGTTCATATGGGGCTTTCGGCGTTGTAACTCGATCGAATCAAACTCGTAAACTCAATTCTCAAGCATATACACATTCAGTCATCAAGTACATAGAATTATAAAAATTTTATTTAGCATTTAAAACATATATATTCAAAATTATTAACACTTATTTGCTTATAAAATTACCTCGGACACTGAAAAACAGAACGAGACGACTAGTCGACAACTTTAGTTTTCCCCTGATCCAAATCCGATTTCTTTGGTTCTTGATCTAAAAATATACAAATAAAACTCATTCAATCATATTTTCATTCATTTTAGTCGAAAAACACATAAATGGGAAAATTACCATTTTACCTCTAACATTTTACACTTTTTACAATTTAGTCCATATTGCACAAAACACAAAATATGGAAATTTTCAATATATCATGCTTAGGCCAAATCTTTCTTATGTTCATATAAGTCCATATATTACATTTATTTCACATTTTAGTCCCTCAATTTATTATTTTTATAGTTTAGTCCTAATTACTCAAAATCATCAAAAATTCCAATACAAAACATGTTAATCTATCACATATCTTTTATTTTCTACCATCAAACAAAAAAAATCACAAGCTTCCAACAATGGCATAACTCAAAATATTCATCAAAATAAAAAATTCAAGAATGGGTTTTGTTGATAACTTAGCAACGATCTCAAAAACGTAAAAATTATCAAAAACCGAGCTAGTTACATACCTTGATTAAGCTTGCAAAGTGCTGAATACCTAAAGTTTTCTTTTCTTTCTTTCTTTTGTTATTTTCAGTCAAAATTATGAACACATTCTCATGGTTTTTAATTATGTTATAATATATTATATATATTATTTACTATTTTACATATTTAACCTTTAAAGTTTAATTAGAAAACCACATAAAACATATCTAAAACCGTCCACACATATAATAAATGGCCTTATTGCAACATTATTACTTCATATTATAAAGACAATATCAATTCAGCATCTTTCACAATTAATCATTAAAATTTCATTTTACGCGATTAAGCCCTTTTAATTAAATCGACACTCAAATGATAAAATTAAAGCATGAAAATTTCACACATATAAATTCACACATAATAAACACTGAAAATAATTTTTAAATATTTTTCTGACTTAGATTCGTGGTCCCAAAACCACCATTCTGAATAGGGTCTAAATCAGGCTGTTACAACTCTCCCGTCTTAGGGATTTTTGTCCTCGAAAATTTTACCGGTGAATAAGTTTGGATAACATTCTTTCATTGCATCCTCTAACTCCCATGTTGCATTTTCAACTCCCTGTTTATGAATATTCTTATTTCGTAATTCTTTAACTTAGTGAGCCAGAATACGAATCTATTCTTCCTCATATGTCATATCAAACTTAATCTCAATATTTGACAGATTAATCACATGTGAGAGATCAAATCGATATCTACGAAGCATCGAAACATGAAAGACATTATGAATCTTTTCTATTTCAGATGACAACAACAGTCTATAAGCAACTGGCCCTATACGTTCAATAATTTCATACGGCCCAATAAATCTCAGACTTAATTTGCCTTTACGACTGAATCTGAGTATTTTCTTCCACAGTGAAACATTCAAAAATACTTTGTCTTCGATTTGAAATTCTTTATCTTTTCTTTTCAAGTCTGCAATGATTTTTGACGATCTAGCGCTGTTTTCAGACTATGACGGATTACTTTTACTTTTTGTTCAGTTTCTCTGATCAAATTGACCCTTTGTAATTTATTTTCACTGAGCTCAGTCCAATATAATGGTATTTGACATTTATGAATGTACAAAGTCTTGTAAGATGTCATTTGGATACTCGATTGAAAACTATTTTGTACGCAAAGCAAATAATGATTTTCGACTTAAAGCATCAGCAACAACATTAGCCTTTCTCTGATAATAGTCAATCACAAACTCGTAGTCTTTTAATAGCTCTAACCATCGACACTGTCTCAAATTCAAATCTTTTTGAGTCATCAAATATTTCAGGCTCTTGTGATCAGAATAAACATGGCATTTCTCACCGATCAGATAGTGACGCCATATCTTCAATGCAAACACAATAACTGCCAAATCTAAATCATGTGTCAGATAGTTCTTTTCATGCAGCTTTAACTGTCTCGAGACATAAGCTATATCTTTGTGTTCTTGCATCAAAATACAACCCAAACCATTTAAAGATACATCACTATAGATAATAAATTCTTTACTCGATTCTGGCTAAATTAACCCTAGAGTTTCGGTCAAAAGGACTTGCAACTGATCAAAACTTTTCTAGCACTTTTTTTACCACTCAAACTTAACATCTTACTATAATAGCTTCGCCATCGGGGTTACAATCAGAAAGAAACCTTTCACTGATTGTCCATAGTAACCAAAAGTACTAGAAACTTTGAACTTCAGAAACATTTCTCGGAAATTTCCAATCAAGTATAGCTGAAATTTTACTCAAATCAACCCTAATACCCAATGCTGATACATCATGTCCCATAAAACTGATTCACATAACTAGAACTCACATTTGCTGAACTTTGCATACAACTGTTTATCTCACAAAGTCTGTAACACAAGTCTCAAATGTTCGGCATGCTCGGTTTCATCACAGGAATAAATCAAAATGTCATCAATAATCATAACCACAAATCAATCCAAATACTGTCTAAAAATTCCATTCATCAAGTCCATGAATACAGCAGGTGCATTAGTAAATCCGTACCTTGTTCAGAAAGCAATCTTTGACACATCAGAATCTTTAACTAACAACTAATAGTAATCTGATCTTAAATCTATCTTTGAAAACACTGTAGCCCTTTTTTAGTTAATTGATCAGGTCATCAATCCGTGGCAAAGGATATTTATTCTTTATAGTCACCTTATTAAGCTGTCTATAATCGATAAACATTCTTATAGTTCCTTCTTTCTTTTTTCACAGATAAAACTGGTGCACCCCAAGAAGAGAAACTCGGTTGCACGGAACCTCTATCTGTCAATTCTTGCAATCAATTTTTTTTAATTTAGTAGATGCCATTCTGTACAGAGCTATAAATATCGGAGTCATCCCAAACACTAACTCAATACCAAACTTTACCTCTCAGATCGGTGACAAACCTGTTAATTCTTTAGGTGACACACTCGGATACTCACACACAACTTGTACTGATTCAAATTTGTTTTTAGTTACTTTAGAATCAAGCACATAAATAAAGTAAGCTTCACAACTCTTTCTTACATATTTCTAAGATAACATCGAAGATATCACTACCGGTAAACCATTCAGATCATTAGACTCAATTCGATTAATCTCATCATTTTGGCATCTTAAATCAATAGTCTTTCATTTGTAGTTTACAACAACATTGTGCAAAATCGACCAATCCATACTCAAAATTATATCGAACACATCGAATGATAACAACATCAAATCAACCGGAAAACATGAATCTCAAATCATCAATAGACAATTCTTACACATTTTACCAACCAGAATACACAGGCCCAAAGGGTTCGATATTCTAATCATTAACTCAGCAGACTCTACAGGTAAAGTCTTACTGGATACTAAAGTTTTACATACATAAGAATGAGTCAAACTAAGATCAATTAATGCAATTACACTAGTATCATAAAGATTGAATATACGTTGAAACCTCCTCACAAGCGTGAATAGCATAATCTCTAACAGTTGCACGAGCCTCAGATTGAACTGTTGCATCTTTAGTTCCTCTCTGACTGCTACTCACATTTCTCGCATATCTAGGAGATCTATTCTTGGCTGAAGTGTTACTTGATCTCAGATTTTTCAAAATCTCTTGCTCAACTGACTCGGGACAATCTCAGATAAAGTGATCTAAGGATCCATATCTGAAACAAGCTTGATTATTCAATCTACAAATACCTGGATGTGTTTTACCACAACGTTTGCACTCAGGTCCATCTGATCTGATATTTTCAACACTAGCGATCGAAGTAGTTGAAGCTCTTAAGCTTGAATGTGATCTAGCACGATCTCTACCTGAGTGTCCCACATTAGCCTTAGAGCGGCTAAAATGATCTCGAAATTTCTTTGTTGCAGATTGAAATGATTTACCCAACGATCTCTCACGAAAATCTCTGGCTTCAAAATTAGCTTTTCTTTTCTTTTCGTATAACATGGGAAGTTACAGGAACTTGAGGGGGTGAAGGTTGTTGAGCAGCCGGATTCGTTCGAACGAACTCTGTAAACTACTCATTCATTAACTGGAAGAAGGCTTGCTTAGCCTCTTCCCCTATATTACTTGAAATCTGCCTTGAATCAGCTGGCGCTGCCCCCTAAGCAGGAGCGGGCGCATTATCTTCTACGTCATCCGTTACGGCTCAATCGGGATCCATTTCTATAAGAAAAACATTTTTTAACTATCGAGAATCATCACACTATCGCAGTTTATAATTATGGCATGTATAGCTAGACTCACACGTGCCATGTTAGTCTTAGAACTGACAAAATCGTAGCTCTGATACCAAATCAAATGTAACACCCGTAACCCGTAATCGTCACCGGAAAGGGTTACGATGTATTACTAACTAAACAAAACTTTCGGATAATTATAAATACACATAGAAATTAATCATCTTAAATTATCACAACCGAACATATATTAAATCAAACCAAATATTACAAGTTACACATAAATTAGATAACATACAACCATAATCATTATCAAATGGCCGGATATAAGCACATGGAAATAAACATCTCATTATTAATTACTTAAATTAGACATACCTGCAACTTTATTAAAAAACAAAGTTACTATTCATATGATCATTTTTTAAATCTTTAACCAAGCATATATATATCATGCAAACACATATGTCTTGTTTGTTGTCTACTTCTATTATGCTCAATCACTTTATACATATGAAACATTTGCCAAATTACCTGATTGAATAATTAAACATCTTATTTTATCCTTCACACCAACACATCAATTATATATATAATATATATTAATAATTCATCCAGCATATATATATAGCATACTAACTCAAATTTTGACATGATACTAGCACATATCAATTAAATTAACAAACATCATACTCAAACTAATTTAATAGCCATATTTTCAGCAAAGTTTATATATAAATCCATATAGCCAAAACAATTCAACTTTTTCATCAAATACATGGTACTTCAATTATTATACAACCACCGAAAGTTAATTCACCTTGTTTGCCAAAACTAAACATAGTCATTTCACAAGCTATTCATTATGCTTAATATCTCATTTATAAACAATGATTAAAGATAATAAACTTATATTTATATCTATTCAATTCCACAACCGAACATCCACTCTTCAAAAATATACATCCACAATTTTATTCAAACCAAATATACCATTTACATATTCTTTGGCATAACCTCATTACCATTACTATATGCATCAATCATGTTTCACATATATATTATTCTATATTTTAGCATCCACACCGCATGTTAAATATACATTCATATTTATATCACATAAAAAGCAATATATTAAAATCAAATATTCCTTTTTACTCATCAGAAATCTATGCTCATATAATTATATCAATTTAAATCATAATCGGACAAACATATTAAATCTCACCATACATACTTAACACAAATATTTCACCTATTTAATCATATTAAATCATATGACTATATCATCATCAATATGTCAAATATATCATACAGATATAGCATGCTCGATGTTTTCAAAATAGACTTAAACCATAACCATATTTAGACAACCATTAGCAAATGTGACAACCACTTCACACATATATATCAAAACCAAAACTTGCTTATACTTAAACATCATACCTATCCATATCTATCAACCATATCAATTATAACCAAAATTTGATCAAACCTTAAAATCAAACCTAATAAAATAAACCAGCCATTTTCGCATGGCTTAATATATATTCAAATTCAAACTTAACTAAATATAATCTAGCCTATACACACCATAGATCCAAGTTTGAACTTATAAAATACCAAAAACAGTCGATAGTGTGATGGACTTTGCCGATGATCCCTGAGCTCATAATTAGATTCCAAAATCTATAAAACAAAGACAAACATAAACACACACAGTAAGCTATCATAGCTTAGTAAGTCATAAGCAATTAAGTAACTCAATAACATTTATATTTCATTATAACAAAATGGAATCATTATATTATATTCATATACATTTTCAAATTTGCAAAAATATGCATTTATCAAACATATAACTATGCATCAAATCTAAATAGAATGAATACACATGTAGTTAATATCATAATTATTTTTCACTTCTAAGGTCACATATAAACCCTTGGCCAAATATACTCTTTCATATATGAATATACATAAATCACATTTACAAGATCGCATATACTAAACATTTAACCAATTATAATTTTCATATAACATATACTTTTATTTGCATCATGAATACATCATTAAACCGAATGTATACTTTTACATAACCTGGTCATAAATACAAAAAACCAAAAAATTAAAATTATTTTCTAGGTCCTCGACAACGGCGACAAATTTTAATGGTTGTCGAGGCCTTCAAATATAAATTTCCTGCGCTCTAACTAAACTAAATAGTAGTACAAAGATCAAGGTCAATCCCATAGGGATTGGGACTCCTAATAACATTTTTGCTTGACCATATTTTAACAGAGCGCCAGCTGTTGTGCCGACAACTTGTCACGTGCTGTGGTGAAAATAAAACGAATGGGTTTTAGTTTATTAGGATTAAAAATATCAAAATAAATAGAACAAAATAATAGTTGAATTATAAATGTGAAAAATAAAATTAAATAACCAAAATTAAATTAGATAACCAAATGTGAGAATTTTTAGCCTTAGACTCGGTGTATTCTAGACTCAAATCGATCCTCGAAGACGAATTTTCCTTTCCAAACGATAAGTTGGTTATAGCAATCAAGGACCCCTTCACTGCCAACCCTTCCTTGCATAGTTGATTCCAGGATGCCTTGCAAGCCAACCCTTATCGATTGTTTGAACGCGTGACATGTGTTCGCAATTTAAGACCTTGGTAACCTTGCGGTCTAGAAGAGCCCAACTCGAATCAATGGCCTCAACCACGTGGGTCATTAAAATCCAATCATCATCTCTCTTGACAGAATACAACTGACCTTCTCCACTTGTACACACCAATTTGTTTGAGAGAACTTGAATGTGGCAGTCGGCCGATCCATTTTCCCAATTGTATGTAAAACAATTGCCAACCCATCAGTCCCTTTCTGAGTTGAAATCGAATTAACTTAAAGAGATGGTTATACCTATCCCATATTTTGGAGAGATAATGAATATTGCGTTGAAGGTTTTTAGTGCGAGTTTATTTCTCATGATTCTCGGTTGGATTGATTACCAGCGTAAAGCTAAGCGGGGATTAGGTGAATATGAATTTGGTCATGCTCAATGAAATTTTTGGAGTTTAGATAGAATGCAAGGTTATGAAAGTAAGTTGAGGGGACTTGTGGAGCAAATTCACCAAAATACAAAAAAAAAGAAATAAATAAGGCAGCAAATTTCAAGATGTTATTAACAGAAATTCTAAAATAAATTCTCAACTCCCGGCCCTCCTCTGAATGCCCAATTACAACCCTTTTTATACTAGTTCCCAAAGAACCAAATTTCACAATTTATATCTAAATTCTTGGTTACAACTAAGCACTAACCAATGTTTAAGTAAAACTAGATTTTTTAAGATTTTTGTTGAACAAAAAATTTGAACCCTTCAAAGTCAACATCTGATTTTTTTAGCAAGCCAAACTATTCTGAATTTGTACTTTAGCCCCCCAAATTTTCTTTTTGCCTCAATTTAGCCAGTATTTGCTTGTGTTTTAACTTCGACATTTCAACTGCGTCCCTAATAAAATTTAAGCAATAAATCACAAACTTAGTAACATTTTATTAAAAAATGACCAAAGTTAGGTACATTAAACATATAAAATTAACTTGCTATCACACGTAGATGGTTATAGATAATGTTAATCTTTTCTTCTATATCGCGAATTAAATCAAGCCCAACAAAATTGCTTTCGCTTAATTCTACCCACAAACTGTAGACTTACATTTTCTTCCATATAGGGCTTCAAAAGGAGACATGCCGAGACTAGAATGATAGCTATTGTTTTAAGAAAACTTCACCAAAAAAGAAGTTATCTATACCACCCTAGGCCGAAGTCAAGCACACTGGAACGACGGAAAAATGTGTAAGTGTACACAATCGCAACAAGTAATAAAGTGACAAGTAAATGTCGAGTTATCGTACCCACAGGGACTGTAAAAAGAATTATTTATGAAATTAATTGTAAAACACTTTGGTGAAGTAAAAATAATTTGGTTTAAAAAGGTGGTCAAAAACTGTTTAGAAACTAAGTAATAATTAAAAACAAAACAAAAGAGTTCTAGTGCACGATTTCAAATAAGATTTAATCAATGTAATATACTTGTGCTGGATTAATTATATTTCTTGAACTCAGAATTACTAAACTCATGTTTCCACTATTACGAATAAATTCACAGCAACCAGGTAATTTGCTAACTTATGAACAAATTCACATACAAAAATCCATTCATCTCTTGACATATCCCAATGTCGATTCAACCGACTAAACAGATTCTAGCAAGCAAACATGTTATTACACATACATACTCATTAAATTGAACCAATCTCTTGCATATCCCTATGTCAATTCAAACAATTAATTAAATCTAATAAGCATATAAAAGACTTTGTGAAGTAACAAGATATCCCTACCTGGAAACAATTTAATCACAATAATCTTGCAAGTTATGCAAGGCAATAATATCGCCAGATACATTGCTAATTTAACCTTCAGCTACCTTAGAAGAATAAACATGCACTGATTAAGTACTGTGTCAACTAATTACAATTGCAATCCGTTTAAATAATTAATTCATTAGTTACCTCCCATTCGTAACGCAAGAATAACTTAGGCATGGTTTTACTTAATCAAGCATCTTACGAGGCTTATAACAGCATATACATCATTTTAACAATTCAAGCAAGCAGAATATAATAAACCCAACACAAAAATAATTTAAGCTAAATTGATTAAAATAACAATTTCAATAGCATAAATATTCATAAACATGTTCGTCAAAACAACAACAAAAATTACAGAGTTAAGGAACAAGAGGCAAATCCGGTGTTTCTCCGTGGCTTGACTAGTTGCTCCGTTCTTCGTTCTTCATTGGCCTTGGCTATCAAGGTGGCTTATGAACATCTAATTGCTGCTCCAAAATGGCTGATGGAAGTCTCTTTCCCAAGAGAAGAAATCGGCACTTGAACAGGAGGGAATGAAATGGAAAAAATGAGAGAAAAGTGAGAGAGGGAATGAGAGAATGTTGTGAAGTGAGGGATGTTTTGAATGATCAGCAAGGTGTGGGTTTTATAGCTGATTGTGGCTGCTAAAAATATCAAATTCCAGCAGCCAAAGAGCCGTCCCTTGGCCGGCCACACACATGGCAAGGTTGAGGGTTTCAACTTTGCTATTTTAAGCTTGGGGCAAATCTACAAAGCCATAATTTAAGGTGGGGTTTGAATGCAATTTAGAAGTCTTTTGAGGGCCTTTTTGCAAGTATATTTAATCAGCTAAAATGCTGATTTGGGTCAGCATATGGACGGTTTTGGGCTGCCCATTTAGTGGTTGGTTCGGTTCACTCAATTTGGCTCGACCAGTGCGGTTCAACTGGACCCTTTCTCCATAATTAATTAAAAATAATTTATTTAACCCAAATTAAATGGGGAATAAATTAAAATTAATTAATTTATGAATTAATACACATTTATGGACCGTCTTAGGCTGGAAATTAAAGTGCCTCGATACTTCAAATTGCTTTTCAGTTTTGTGCTTTCAACAGTGTCAGCCGAGCCAATTTTCACCCTTTGCACGAATCTGTCGAAAATAGTCAAAATTAATCAAAGTTAAGTATAAAATTAAATAAATTCACCATGTTCATATTTTTAACATTATTTAATTATTTTATAATATTTAATTATTTTTCGACAAGAATTTAAGTGAATTTGCATGAATTTAAGAAAAAATGGATATGAAAAAGTAAATAAATTTTTGTGTTTCCACACCCCCAAACTTAATCCATTGCTCGTCTTGAGTAATGCACAAATTTTGAAAATAATTTCTCGGAAACACCTTTGAAAAATTCCTTTAGAATAAAATTTTTCTCAAAATTATGGATATAAAATACTTATGCTCAAAAACAAGAAATCTGATAATTATGCTAACTTAAGTATACATATTGTTCAAATTAAATTCAACAACTATTATAATAACAAAATTTAGACTAAATTCTTTTATAACAAAGACATGTTAACCCTTACCAATTTGATTTTTATTCCTTTATTCAAGACTAAGCTGCAATCATTAAGCTTAACTTACGTCTTCATATGTTGATCGTAGCAATTTCTCTCCACTAATGTAGGTAGCATGAGGACTTTGAATCAATAGGTCTTTATCAAGATTGTAACGTGGCTAGGCTAGGGGTAGGTGAAAGATGGATAAATTTGGTTTAAAAACCCTAGACTCAGCCTCAATCGAACCTTCGGAGTTTTTACCTTCGATACACCAACTTGACTTTCATATGCTCTTTTGTACATCTCTTTCAAATACATGTGTAGAACCTATATTTTGCCCGGGTTTACAAAAATTTAAAAATTAAACAAAAAAATAAAATTAAACAGTCCATTTAAGTCCTTTTATAGAACCCAAAATACCCTTTTGACCCAATAAACAAACACAGCCCAGCTAGCCCAACTGACTTAAGGAGTTTCAGCTTCTGAGAAACTCTAGCTAGGGTTTGCGCCGCAAGCTCCCTCGTGATTGCAGTCGACATCAGCCTCATTTTGCGCCACAATCAAAGGCCTAAATCAGCATGCCCTTCTCTCCGTCGTAATCGTCGCGTATAGACCTGTAAAAGGAAGGATAACGACACAGAATCGAAACTAATATGGCAGGGAATAAGACCAGATTTTGTAACATTTATTTTCAAATTCCCAGTGGCTATAAAAAGCCCAAATCAGAACGATGTAAGGGGGGTTTTTAATATGCATATATTGACAGAAATAAAAAACTAAAAATACAAGCAGTTTTCATACCAAAAAGCAGAGGTGATTTATTTCCTTTATTTCCTTCTTTATTTTTTATGCAAATAGTGTTAGAAATGAGTATAAGGGTTACCTGTTGATTCGTGAGAGAAAGAGAAATTTTTTTAGAACCCTAACCGCCGTGCACGGTGGCTCAAACGGTGGCGCGTGAAGCGCGTGTGGCCGAAGGCGGTGGTGCTCCGAGACGAGCCAAGACGGCCACTGGCCGGAGCTCTGAGAGAATTTTGGAGCTCTTTTTTTTTTCTGTTGAATGTTTAAAATGAATGTTTAAAGGTTTTTTTTTCTTTTATAGCATTACAAAAACAGCGTCGTTTTGCTTAATTAAACAAGCTTTAAAACAGCGTCGTTCCAAGGCTAGGATCCGCACGTTGACCCGAGACCCGGGGAGGATCCGCGTGTTTTTGGAAAATGGGCTAATTGCCCAGTTGGTCCTTCTACATTTTTAAGCTTTATAATTTCATTTTATTTTTTATTTTAATTCGGCCCTAATCTTTTATATTTGTTTCAATTTAATCCAATGGCCATTAAAATCCATTCTGAAGAACGACATCGTTTTGGGATTAGGGCAAATTGCTCAGTGAGTCCTCAGAATTTAACGTGCATTTCAATTCGGCCTAAAATTTTTATTTTATAATTAACCCTAAAATTTTAAAATTAAATTAAATTAAAATTTTGTTTTATAAATTCAATTTATTTTAAATACTATATATTTTTTATAAACATTAGTTATATATATAATAATATATTATTTTATTTATATTATTTATAATATTATATACATTATTATAAATTTTATTATATGTTATTTATTCCATTTATATTTTATTATATATTTTTACTATATATATTAATTATTTTACTATATTTTTATATGTAAATTTACTTAATATATCATTCTTATTATTTTATATTTTATCTATCATATAGTTTATATCATTATATATATGTATTTTGTTTATAAATTTATTATATATCATATATTTTACCATAAATTACTCCTTACGTTACTTCTATTTTATTATAAAATATATATTATTTTATTACTTATTAATTATATATGTTCTGAATTTTTTTATTACTATATAAATATGTGTAATATCATTATTTAATACATTATTTTTTAGTATATTAAGTTATTAAACATTATAATATGATTTGTACATGTACCAATTTTTTTTTAAAAAAGGGGTTCTCCTTTATTATTTTATATTATTCTAAATATTTCTAAATATCTTTATTTTTATTTCATTTGATTTATATTTTATATATTATAATTTATTTATTTATTTTTGGTTTTCTTTTATTTTGATGTTGTTTAGTACGTGAAATTTTATATATTATTTGTTTTTGTTTTTACATATTCACATGAAATTAATTATTTATGTTAATTTAAGTTACATTTGCATAAAATATTATTATATATGTATATTGCAATTTATATTTGTTGTATTCATTATGCGCTACATTGTATTTTGCATGTAACAATAATGCATGAACATTTATGTTATTTATGATAATATATGCATAAAATGATAATGTATATTGTGTAATTTATGCCATTATTTATTATTTTTGATACTATATTTGCATAAAATGATAAAGCATGTATTATGTAGCTAGGTTTATTTAATATTAATTTCTTGTAATATGTGAAATACATCATTATTTTCAAAAAATAATGTCTAATTTGATTCAAAAGGAATTTTAAAAAGTGAGGCAATGTTTTTGGTATTCAGGAACTCGGGAAGTAGTGCCCTAACATGCTGGGTTGCGATTTCCCGTTTGTTTGAATGTCTAAAAATATCCTTTTAAATGAGTTTCACAAATCACAAGACGATTTCAGTTACGAAAGTTTAAAAATATCGTGTCCAATCATGCTGGATATGATGTTTATATTCTTTTGAAGCCAAAGAATCTTGATTCTTTTTAACTCAAATTATTACAGTTTTAAAGAGATCTTATTTCTAAATTCTTTCAAACTTTTGACATTAAGACAAAATTATTCAATTTGGTACCAATTTTGGGCGTTACGAGGGTGCTAATCCTTCCTCGTGCGTAACCGACTCCCGAACCTATTTTCTCGTAATTTCGTAGACCAAAACATTTTATAAAGTGATCCAATCACACTTTAAAAGGTTGGTGGCAACTCCCGTCTTTAAAATACCCTCTCCGTCTTTAAAAATCTCCCCATTTTAAAAAAAGAGGTTTCGACACATGTGCTCCCTTTTTTTTTGATTAACACGAGCACTTACTTTATGTACTGCAATTCTTGAGCAATTGATGCTTCATTTCAACTCCCCCAAACTTATTTTCGAAGTACATCTTGAATATTACTGAGTCTAGTGCTTGGGACAATTTTAAGATCATTAAGCGAAAAGTAATGGCTAATTATTGTAAGGGTCGAAAAATTATTAGGCCATATAGTCTCAAAGTTGGGTTTCAAAGGATAAAATTTTACCATAGTGGGCTTGAAAGGCTCAAACGGTCCAAAAAATGGTTGCCTAAATCATTTCCAACGTTCCATGCTCCCTAGGATTTCGCCTCAAGAAACTACTAAGTCAATTCTAAAGACTTAAACTTTCATGCATACCTAACTCTCCTAAAGACTAAAACTTTTATGGTACGAATTTGCATGCTTTTTTAAAAATACATTCATGTCATTATTAAGCTAATCATAATAATTTATTGAAATAATAGAACTTTATTCATACTCAAATTGAGCATACTTAACAGAATTCAAATTTTTGAACAGAATATCCTAATCATAATTAAAAGAAAAATTTTATTCTGAGTGGAAATAATTCAAGTTTTTGGTCCCCCAACTTAAAATGAACAATGTTCTCATTGTTTAAAGTGAATAGATACTATACACCAGGTAGGATTTTAGAAAAGAGGAGGTGAGTCAATTTGACTGCTTAAGTACCAAGCTCTTTCTAAATCCAATCCTAGACATGTATATATCTATTGCCACACTTTATACTTCATGACTTGTTCACATTTTATTAGTGATTTTCCTCTCTTTTTTATTATGCAAAAAATAAAAGATTCCTACTTAAACTTAATCCTAAAATGACCTAAGAATAGAAATAAAATAAAGTCAAGATCCCCCCTTTATTTATTTGCAAACCCTTTTGAATTTGACTCATCTTTTGCTCCATCATTATTGCCTTTGCATGAATTGCTTCGCTCCTTCTTTGATAATGGACTCTATGGTTCAAATATGAAATCTAAAAACTCAGGCACAAAAATAAATGGGTCATTATATATTTTCTTAAAAGCACTTCTCATTGAGTCAACCCTTATTTTTTAGTATCTCCAGTAGGCTTGTTGCTGTCATTGTATATGTTGCATTAAGTCCATCAATTTGAAGGTCTGGGCTAGGCAGTTAAGCTCTAAACATTGAAGTTTCAGTATCAGGTTCAGCTTCTGGCTCCACTAATTCTACCTTATCAGGGACTTCAAATGATTGCATCGTGGGATCTTCTTCTTCATCAAGGTCCTCCGGTTCCTCACTTACATCAACTCATTACTATAGGACTGAGTCTCCAGCTACTTGATAAAGGTCCCAATCTGTGATTGTGCCTTGGCTATACCCTGTCTTCCTTACATTTACAAGAATTTTAGCTTACAAGCATAAAATTGTTATTGTAAAAGGGAAGTGAGCAGGGCCAGAGCATTTAACGGCACAATTCCGTATCTCCCTCAAGATGATATTCCCCACATCAATGGTCTTACCGGTTAGGATCGAGTACAATAAGACCATTCACTCTAATAAGATCGTAGTCCTATGTGAGCTGGGCATAAGGCTGAATCGGATGAAGTAAAACCATACCTTCAAAAGTGGTGTCAAATATTCTCTTCGACAAGTTTGGATTCCTTGTTTTGACAAAGTCCATGTAGAACCCTGAACTGTCAGTTCCTCGAGAATTTCTTGCAAATTTTCAGGCTTGTTATTGCTCATCAATGTGGAACATTCATCGTTTTCGAAATCTGGTAATTCAAAGAACTCATTAATAGCATTTGAATTTATCGGTACCTTGATTCTGTGGACTGGAACTTCTGTCATCTCGTTTGAAGTTAAATTTGCATAAACTCATGAACTAGCTCCTCATCCACACTAGGTCTCTTTTCACAAAACAACTCCCAATAGAGGGTCTCAGCAACTTGACGAATACATGCCATAAAGTCTCGGTAGTTGCTCTCCTTTAATGTAAAGCCTTTTTCTGGATGCATCTGTTGATTTTTGAAGATACTTTCATATCTCACTTTGGCTTATTCACAGTGGAACTTGTTTTGTGTTTCATCAATTTGAGCGGAAGCACGAGTTCTCTTGCGAGGCATGATTAACTTGAACAAAAGATGAAAAATTTATTTTCTCAAAAATTTAATTAAATAAAAATTATTAATGATTCAATAAATTGAAAAATTAAATAATTAAATAAAATTAAAATTTAAGAGAAAACTAGGTCTTACCACCTTTTTTGTAAAATTATAAGAACTCTAGAAAATAATAACAATGAAGGAAAAGATGGCAATTTAAAAGGAAGGTTCGAGGGTTTGGCTAGGAATAATGGTGTGGGTATGTGCCACACAAGCAGCTAGAGCTTGCAGGCATGGTGCGTTTGGGAGCAGTAATGCGCAGCACGGCTGGAAGCAATTAGCAACATGGGCGTTCAGCAGCAGGTAGGACTTGGGCGCGCACGGGATGGTGCGAAGGGCAGGTATCGCGCGCGGGGTGAAGGTTTGGCGTGAGCTGAGGCTGGGGTAGCTCGAGGCAACGCGCGCGTTATGTGCGCGGGATGTGAGTGCGATGGAGCTGGGCGTGTGCTGACTGACTGACTGCTTGGTGCTGCTGTTGCTAGGGGTTTCGGCACTTTGGTGTTTTGGTGCTTTGGGTTTTAAATGTTAGATGAATGCAAAGATGGGTGGTATTTATAGAGGGACAAATAGGAATTAGAATAGAATTCTTAAAACAATTTAATTAATAAAAATTCTAAGTTCTAATCCTATATAAAGATAATAACAATTAATAATTAGATATATGCATACTAAATTATTAATTGCTATTTAATTTATTTTAAAATAAAATTAATCCTAATTCTATTCTAAATTGATAAAGATTAATATATAAATTATAATAGATATAATTATATATTAAAGATTATCATCTTATTATTTTTATTAAAAACTTATCGAATAAAATCCTAAAATTAATAATAATTAATATATATTATAACGGGTATAATTATATATTAATAATTATCATTTTTTCCCTTTTTTTAAAACTAAAAATATTTATTCTAGAAGCCTTTTGAAAATATTTACAAAAAGAGGCATCTAGCTTTTATTATTTACGAAAAGAGCAACCAAATTTTAAAAATACTTCAATTAAGTCCCTAGACTTAATGAAAATTTGAAATTGAGTCGCAATTTAAAACTCGAGTCAAAATTGACCTTTTTATTTGAAAAATCAAAAGTTGAGATTTCTATTTAGAGAATAATTTTTAGGAAATTTATGTTAAAATCAATTCCCAGGAAAGATTAGAGGGTCACAAGCTGTCCCGCTTAAGTTCCAATCTCCTAGACAGAATTTATTTAAACATACTAGTCCCGAAAATATACCCTAAATCATTTATTAAAACGAAAAATAAGAAAATTTTAAACATCCGATAAAATGAACGAAATTTCATTCCGTTCAATCTTATCTCCCCAATAGTGTTTCAGGCGCTGAGCGTTAACTTGAAAATTACCTCCCTTACCTTAGAGCTCGACAACTCCATATGGATAGACATGATAAATCGTACAATGACCGGACCAACGTGATTTTAGCTTACCTGGGAAGAACTTTAGAGTGGAATTAAATAACAGAACTTGCTGACCTGCTTCAAATTCTCAAACTCGAATGTGCTTGTCATGCCATTTCTTAAGTCTCTCCTTGAGTAATTTGGCATTTTTGTAGGAGAACAGCCGGAACTCCTCTAACTCATTGAGTTGGAGCATCCGTTTCTCTTTAGCGAGCTTAGGATCCAAGTTGAGTTGTCGAAGAGCCCAGTAAGCCTTGTGCTCTAACTCTAAGTGTAGATGACATGCTTTCCCAAAGACCAACCTGTAGGGTGACATCCCTAAAGGTGTCTTGTATGCTGTTCTGTAAGCCCATAAACCATCATCCAACCTTTTGGACCAATCTCGTCGGTTTGGGCAGACTACCTTCTCAAGTATGCCTTTGATTTCCTTATTTGCCAGTTCAGCTTGCCCATTCATCTGCGGATGGTAAGCTGTTGCAACCTTGTGTTTCACTCCGTGCTTGTCTGATAACCATCTTAACCACTTGTTCACAAAGTGGGACCTTTCATCACTAATGATAGCTCTTGGGGTTCCAAACCTTGTGAACACATATTTCTACAAGAACTTAATTACAACCCTAGCATCGTTTGTCGGATAAGCTTCAGCCTTGATGCATTTGGACACATAGTCTACTGTTACTAATACATACTTGTGACCAAAAGGCGGAGGGAAAGGACCAAGAAAGTAAATACCCCATACATCGAACAATTCTACCTCAATGATGTTTGTTCAAGGCATCTCATTTCTGTTGGTGACATTTCCAACCCTTTGACATCGGTCGCAACTCTTTACGTACGTGTATGCATCCTTGAATAGTGTTGGCCAAAAGAATCTGGCTTGCAATACTTTGGCAACCGTACGAGTACCTCTGAAGTGTCCCCTACTCGGAGCTGAGTGAAAATGGTATAAAATCTTTTATACTTCATCTTCTGCCACACATCTCCTGATCATCTGATCTGCACACCTTTTAAACAAATATGGCTCTTCCTAGAAATAGTACTTCACATCGTGAAGAAACTTTCTCCTTTGTTGATAAGTCTTATCAATTGGCATCAAACCACAAGCTAAATAGTTAGCAATATAAGCAAACCAAGGGGTACTATGGACATGACTTACCTTCAGTATGTGTTCATCTGGAAACGTTTCTTGAATTGGTATAATAGGAGAATTCCCTTCTTAAGGCTCCAATCTGGACAAGTGATCTGCTACTTGGTTTTCTACTCCCTTTCGATCTTGAATTTCTAGATTGAACTCTTGAAGTAGAAGCACTCACTAGATTAGTCTCGGCTTAGCATCTTTCTTGGCAAGTAAGTACTTGATTGTCGAGTGGTCCGTATAAACAGTTACTTTGGTACCTACAAGATAAGATCAAAACTTATCAAAAGCAAATACAATAGCAAGTAACTCTTTTTCTGTTACCGTATAGTTCAGTTGAGCTCCTGTAAGAGTCCGACTTGCATAGTAGATGGGATGAAAAATTTTGTTCCTTCATTGGCCTATGATAGCGCCTATCGTGAAATCGCTTGCATCACACATTAATTTAAATGGTAATCCCAGTCTGGTGTGACAATTATGGGTGCCATAATTAATTGACTCTTCAAATCCTTGAAAGCCTTTAAGCATTCATCGTTTAACTTGAACGTCGTGTCCTTCTCCAATAATTTGCATAAGGGTTTAGCAATTTTGGAGAAGTCTTTGATAAATCTTCGATAAAACCCGACGTGACCCAAGAAGCGCCAAGCACCCTTTATAGATGTTAGAGGTGGGAGTTTCTCGATAACATCTACCTTTGCTTTATCTACCTCGATTCCATGTCTCGTTATCCGATGCCCTAGAATAATTCCTTCTCGTACCATGAAATGGCACTTTTCCCAGTTAAGTACTAGGTTTGTTTCTTCGCATCGTCTTAGTACCTTAGCTATATTGGCTAACCAATCATCGTATCTCCGAACACTAAAAAGTCATCCATAAAAACTTCCAAGTACTTTTCAACCATGTTAGTAAAAATAGACATCATACATCTTTGAAATGTAGCAAGTGCATTACATAAACCAAATGGCATGTGTCTAAATGCAAATGTACCATATGGGCAAGTGAACGTTGTCTTGTGCTGATCTTCTGGTGCTACTGTAATCTGATTATACCCCGAGTATCCATCGAGAAAATAGTAATAGTCTCGTCCAATGATTCTATCCAGCATCTGGTCCAAGAATGGCAAAGGGAAGTGATCTTTCCTAGTCGCCTTGTTCAGCTTCCGGTAATCGATGCAAATCCTTCATCCCATAATTGTTCTAGTTGGTATCGACTCGTTATTCTCATTTTCTATAACTATGATACCTCCTTTCTTTGGCACGCATTGGACTGGACTTACCCACGAACTATTTGAGATGGGATAAATGATACTCGCATCTAACCACTTGATAATCTCCTTTTTCACCACGTCTTTCATGACGGGGTTCAATCTTCGCTGTCCATCAATCATCCTTTTTTCGCCATCTTTCAGGATAATCTTGTGCATGCATACAGATGGACTAATACCGCGGATATCGACTATGGTCCATCCGATAGCCTTCTTGAATTGTTTCAACACCAAGATGAGTTTCTCTTCTTGCTCAGTAGTTAATTCTGCTGAAACAATCACAGGCAAAGTAGAAGCGTTACCTAAACAAACATATTTCAAATGTAAGGGAAGTACCTTCAGTTCTAATTTAGGTGGCTCCTCGATTGAAGCTTTTGGTTGGGCATAATCCCTTTTCTCTAACTCCAAAGATTCAAAACGAGATTGCGGATTAAATCCCCTTTGATTAGCTTCTAACAAAGCTAAGTATTCATCCTCCTCTTCATCATTTGGAGGATTTGATGTTAAAATTTGTTCCAACGGATCCTTAGCATAGTTGAGCTCCTTTTTCACTATTAAATCCTCTAAATCAGATACTGCAGAACAATCATCAATTGTGTCAGGAAATCGTATAGACTTAAAAACATTAAATGTTACCTGATAATCGTGAACACGCATCGTAAGCTTGCCCTTTTGCACATCTATAAGGGTCTTTCCGGTTGCTAAGAACGGTCTTCCTAGGATAATCAGTACTTCTTTGTCAACTTCAAAGTCTAGGATAACAAAATCAGCAGGGAAGATAAATTTATCTACACGTACCAATACGTCCTCGATTTTTCCTTCTGGATGTGCTAAGGATCGATCCGCTAGTTGAAGTGTAACCGTAGTAGGTCTAACTTCAGCTATCCCCAAATTTCTAAATATTAACATAGGCATCAAGTTAATACTCGCACCTAAGTCACATAATGCCTTACCACAATATATTGCTCCAATGTTGCAAGGGATGGTAAAACATCCAGGATCCTTCAGCTTTGGGGGTACTTTGTCTTGAAGATATGCGTTGCATTCCTTCATCAGAGCTACCGTCTCAAATTCTCCAAGTCTTCATTTTTTGGATAGGATATTCTTCATAAACTTGACGTAGTTCGACATTTGCTCAAGTGCTTCAACCAACGGGATGTTGATATGAAGTTGCTTGAGTACGTCTAGGAATTTCTTGAATTGGATTTCCTGCTTCTACTTCTGAAGTCTTTGAGGGTAGGGTGATGGAGGTTTCTTTACTGAAACTGGTTGATTCATTTGCTGCGGCAATTTTGCATCTAACGAATTTGTTAGTTGATCAGAATTAGCTAGTTCTAGAATTACCATGTTGGATTTTGCAATTTTTGGTTCTTGTGAAACTGGACATTCAACACTCAGTTGAACTTCCTCTGAGTCTTGAGCATCAGCTCGCTCCTTTTCAGCTTCGTTAGTGTTGCGCTCTACTGTCCTTCCACTCCTCAATGTCAACGCTTCACAATGTTCCTTCCCCGAAATTCTTGGATTCTCCGTGTCACTAGGTAAAGCACCTTGTGCTCGGTTCCTGAGTTCAGTAGCAAGCTGGCCCACTTGACTCTCCAAATTCCTTAGAGTGACGTCATTTTTCGCCATGTATGCCTTCAATAAATTCTCTAAGCTATTGGATGCTTCAGCCTGAGCTGGTTTCTAAACTTGTTGGAAAAAACTAGGCGGCTGAGTCGGTCTAGGTTGAGCGTAGTTGTTACTAGTTCCAGCCCCTTGGTTACTCCAGGAAAAATTCGGGTGGTTTTACCATGATGGGTTGTAGAAGTTGGATTGCAGTCCTTGCCTTCCTCGATTTTGGTTCTGGTTACTCATGTAATATACAGATTCGAGGTTTGATGGACATTCTTCAAACAAATGTCCTTCCCCATAATAAACACAGGCTATACTCTCAAATTGATGAGGTGGTTGGGCTGCAAAACTGTTAGACCTATTAGCGATAAAATTCTTAAGCATTGATGATATCGAAGATACCAGAGATGTAAGTGAAGTGAGAGCGTCCACTTCATGTATTCCAGTGACTCATCTTCTTGAGGCGGCTCGATTGGTCGGCCATTGATAATTGTTACTGGCGATCCTCTCGATGATTTTGTAAGCCTCATTATAAGACTTAGACAGGAGAGCACCATTAGCAGAAGCGTCCACTACCATCCTTGTGTGAGCATTGAGACCATTATAAAATGTCTCGAGTTGGATGTAATGTGGGATTCTGTGATGAGGGCATTTTCGTAGTAGTTCTTTGTATTGTTCCCATGCCTCATACAAGGATTCATCATCCATTTTTTGGAAGGCAGTGATCTCGTTCCTCAATTTAGCGTTCTTACTTGGTGGGAAATACTTCATGAGGAATCTTTCGGCTAACTCTTGCCATGTAGAAATTGAGTTTGGTGGCAATGAATTCAACCAGGCTTGAGCTCTGTCCCTTAGTGAGTACGGGAACAACTTCAAGCGTAATGCATCTTCAGTAACTCCAGCTAATTTGAAAGAGTCGCTCACCTCCATAAACAATCTTAAATGAAGATGAGGATCTTCGGTAGGCATTCCACTGTATTGGCCCACTGTCTGAAGCATCTGGAACATGACTGGCTTCAGCTTGAATTGTTGTGCCTCGATTTCAAGTCTCCTAATGCCCGGATTAAGATCGTTAAATACTGGCACAGCATATTGTTTTAAGGCTCTATCCCTATCGTCAGCAATAAGGATAGGAATTTGAGCAAGGTTTGTTCGATTTCCTTGATTCATATTCTAAAAATTCATTCCTTCAGTCCTTCTCTGGTTCGCTTGTCTTCTTCGCTGTCGAAAGGTTCGTTCAATCTCATGGTCTATAGGGAGTAGGTCAATAATTTGGTCAATACTCATAAACACCTGAAATTATCCAAGAAAAATTAATTAAGTTAAAAATTAAACAGGAAAATAAACCAAAATGTAAAACTAACAAATTCACAAATAATGACTTCTTAAAAACAGTCCCTGACAACGGCGTCAAAAACTTGGAACGACAGAAAAATGTGCATGTGTACTCAATCACAACAAGTAATAAAGTAACAAGTAAATGTCGAGTTATCGTACCCACAGGGACTGTAAAAAGAATTATTTATGAAATTAATTGTAAAACACTTTGGTGAAGTAAAAATAATTTGGTTTAAAAAGGTAGTAAAAAACTGTTTAAAAATTAAGTAATAATTAAAAATAAAACAAAAGAGTTCTAGTGCACGATTTCAAATAAGATTTAATTAATGTAACATACTTGTGTTGGATTAATTATATTTCTTGAGCTCAGAATTACTAAACTCATGTTTCCACTGTTATGAATAAATTCACAGCAACCCGGTAGTTTTCTAACTTATGAACAAATTCACATACAAAAATCTAATCATCTCTTGACATATCCCTATGTCAATTCAACCGACTAAACAGATTCTAGCAAGCAAACATGTTGTTGCACATACATACTCATTAAATTTAACCAATCTCTTGCAGATCCCTATGTCAATTCAAATGATTAATTAAATCTAATAAGCATATAAAAGACTTTGTGAAGTAACAAGATATCCCTACCTTGAAACAATTTAATCACAATAATCTTGCAAGTTATGCAAGACAATAATATTGCCAGATACATTGCTAATTTAACCTTCAGCTACCTTAGAATAATAAACATACACTGATTAAGTACTGTGTCAAATAATTACAATTGCAATCCATTTAAATAATTAATTCATTAATTACCTCACAGTCATAATGCAAGAATAACTTAGGCATGGTTTTACTTAATCAAGCATCTTACGAGGCTTATAACAGCATAAACATCATTTTAACAATTCAAGTAGGCAGAATACAATCAACCCAACACAAACATAATTTAAGCTAAATTGATTAAAATAACCATTTCAATAGCATAAATATTCATAAACATGTTTGTCACAACAACAACAAAAATTAAAGAGTTAAGGAACAAGAGGCAAATCCGGTGTTTCTCCGTGGCTTGACTAGTTGCTCCGTTCTTCGTTCTGCGTTGGCCTTGGCTATCAAGGTGCCTTATAAAAATCTAATTGTTGCTCCAAAATGGCTGATGGAAGCCTCTTTCCCAAGAGAAGAAATCGACACTTGAACAAGAGAAAATGGAATGGAAAAAATGAGAGAAAAGTGAGAAAGTGAATGTGAGAATGTTGTGAAGTGAGGGATGCTTTGAATGATCAGCAAGGGGTGGCTTTTATAGCTGATTGTGGCTGCTAAAAATAGCAAATTCCAGCAGCCAAAGAGCCCTCCCTTGGCCGGCCACACACATGGGAAGGTTGAGGGTTTCAACTTTGCTATTTTAAGCTTGGGGCAAATCTACAAAGCCATAATTTAAGGTGGGGTTTGAATGCAATTTAGAATTCTTTTGAGGGCCTTTTTGCAAGCATATTTAATCAGCTAAACTGCTGATTTGGGTCAGCATATGGACGGTTCTGGGCTGCCCATTTAGTGGTTGGTTCGGTTCACTCAATTTGGCTCGACCAGTGCGGTTCAACTGGACCCTTTCTCCATAATTAATTAAAAATAATTTTTTTAACCCAAATTAAATGGGGAATAAATTAAAATTAATTAATTTATGAATTAATAAAATAAATTAAAATTAATTAATTTATGAATTAATACACATTTTTGGACCATCTTAGGATGAAAATTAAAGTGCCTCGATACTTCAAATTACTTCTCGGTTTTTTGCTTCAGCAGTGTCAGCTGAGCCAATTTTCACCCTTTGCGCGAATCTGTCGAAAATAGTCAAAATTAATCAAATTTAAGTATAAAATTAAATAAATGCACCATGTTCATATTTTTAACATGATTTAATTGTTTTATAATATTTAATTATTTTTCGACAAGAATTTAACTGGATTTGCATGAATTTAAGAAAAATTGGATATGAAAGAGTATATAATTTTTTGTGTTTCCACAGACAACCCTACAACGTATCTTCCAATACTTGTATCACTCTCTTTGACTGGCTGTCACTTTGAGGGTGGAAATCTATGTTAAAATAGAGCTTAGTTCCAAGGGGTTCTTATAATTGCTTCCAGAATATAATTTTTTGTGTTTCCACAGACAACCCTACAAAGTATCTTCCAATACTTGTATCACTCTCTTTGACTGGCTATCACTTTGAGGGTGGAAATCTGTGTAAAAACAGAGCTAAGTTCCAATGGATTCTTGTAATTGCTTCCAGAATCTGGATGTGAACCTTGGATCTCTATCTAACACGATGGATGAAGGAATCCTTTGAAAGTGTACTATCTAAACAATATAAAGCCCTGCTAGTTTCTTCAAGGAACAATCCATGCATATTGCAATAAAGGGGGTTTATTTGGTGAGTCTATCCACAACTACCCAAACAACACCCTTCCTTGATAGTGGGTAGTAAACTAGAAAGAAAACCCATTGTAATCTTCTCCCACTTCCATTCTAGTATCTCTAAGGGGTGTAACATTACGGATGGAACTTGATGTTGAACCTTGATTCGCTGATAAGTTAAACATCGCGTGACAAACTCTGATATTTCCCTCTTCATTCTGATCCAGCAAAATAGTTCCTAGAGATCTCGATACATTTTAATACTTCTTGGAATAAGTGAAAATGATCCCTAATGAGTTTCCTTCAAGATTTCCTACCTAAGGTTTCCTCCTTCAAGAACATACAACCTCCCCATATAGCGTAACTTACCATTTTTTTCGAGGCTAAAATTTTTCGTATCTTCTGCTCAGGCATGATTTATCCATTCTTTACAGTTTTGATCTTCTAATTAAAACTTAACAATCTCTTGGAGATAGGTGGTCCGCACGTTCAATTTTACCAAGAGGGACTTGTGCATTTCTAAATTAATCTGAGCTCTTAAAGATGCTAAAACAACCATTTTTCTTTTGCTTAAAGCATCAACTACCACGTTTGCCTTTCCCAGGTGATATTCAATTTTCAAATCGTAATCTTCTAGTAACTCCATCCAATGATGTTGCTATAAATTTAAATCCTTTTGAGAGAGAAGATACTTTAAACTCTTATGGTTTGTGAAGCTATGACATTTCTCACCATACAGGTAATGTCTCTAAATTTTTAACACCAACATAATTGCGACCAATTCAAGATCATGGGTGGGGGAATTTCTTTCACGTGGCTTGAGCTGATGAGACGCGTATGCTATCACCTTCCCATTTCTCATGAGTACACAACCAAGGCCATTACGTAAGGCATTCATATATACTACATACTCAAGCCTTAGAATAGGTTGCGATAAGATAAGTGTTTCAATTGAAATAGTCTTTAATTTGTCAAAATGTCTTTGACAAGCTTTAGACCATACAAATTTCTCATTTTTTTGGAGAAGTCGATTCATAGGTGCGGCTATCATTGAAAAACCCTTCACAAATATTTTGTAATACCCTTCCAATCCTAAGAAGCTATGCACTTCTGTGAAATTACTTGACAACTTCCACTCCACAACAACTTTGACTTTTTCAGGATCCACCTTGATTCCATCCATAGAGATAACATGGCCTAGAAAATTTATTTCTTTTAGCCAAAATTCAAATTTGCTAAATTTAACGTATAATCGATTCTCGCTTAAAATACTTAATAACACCATCAAATGATCCGTATGCTTTGATTCACTTATTGAGTAGACCAATTTATCATCAATAAATACTACTACAAACTTGTCTAAGTAAGGTTCAAGTACCCAATTCATTAAGTTCATGAATACCGTCGACACATTAGTTAATCCAAATGGCTTCTTTAGAAATTCATAATGTCCATAGCGGGTTCAGAAAGCAGTTTTAGGGATATCATCACCTTTTATCTTTACTTGATAATAGCTAAATCGAAGATAGATCTTAGAGAACACCCTTGTGCCACCCAATTGATCAAATATGTCTTCAATTCTAAGTAAAGGGTATTTATTTTTAATGGTCACCCTATTTAAATGGTAGTAATCTATGCATAATCGTATCGAGTTGTCCTTCTTCTTTAGAAAAAGAACTGGTGCACCCCATAGTGAGATGCTTGGGCTGATAAATCCCTTTTCTAATAGTTCTTGCATCTGGGCCTTCAACTCTTTCAATTCCAAGGGTGTCAGCCGATATGAAGCACACAAGATATGAGCAGTCATCAAAGAAATCTCAATAGGACCCTCCACCTCTCGATCCACCTTTAGAAGTTCGTCTAGAAAGACATCTCGAAATTGACTCACATTTTACACTTTTTCTCTAAGTCCTTTTGTACCACTTTAGTATTCTTTATATACATTAAATAAGCATACAAAAGTTACAAAACAAGATTTCTTGTCGAGACTGCCAAGACCAATTTATACTTCATGTCATGCCTTATTCCAGAAAGCAATACTAATTCACCAAAATCTACTAATAACCGCACCTCTTTAGCACAGCAATCCAAAACTTCATTGTGCCTAGATAACCAATCCAATCCCAAATTTGCATCGAATTCATAAAATTCAAACAACATTAAATCAGCCACAAGAACAAAATCCTAAAACTTCATTGGGCAATCCCTAACCACTTTATCTACAGTTGTACTCTAACCAAGAGGATTCGTAACTAATTCCTTCATTTCTGTGGGCTCAACACTTAAACATCCTTCATTGATTAATCTATTACAAATGTATGAATGCGCTGATCCAAAGTCAATCAATGTATGGATATTAATGTTAAATAAAAAGAAGTTACCCGTAATAACATCTAGAGCCTTAGTGTCTTCCTTGGCATGCATCACATATACACAAGCCATGGCTTTAGATCTTGATTCGCCAACAGTCATTCTCGCATTTTTCACTTTAGGGTTTGATCTCACGGCAGCTCTAGATCTTAACCCTTGTCTTACATCCCGATTCACTTGTGCAGATTGTACCGTGCCTTTAAATTCTCGTTTTGGACACTCTTTGATCATATGGCCCTATTCTTCACATCCAAAACAGACACTCGTCACTTTGAAGCATGTACCTGTAACACCCTTCAATTTGCATCATATACCCTTATCAAGATTCAAACAACATCATTATACATATAAATTTTTTAGCTCAACCACATATACAACCGCAATTGTTTACACTTTCATTTCAAACCATTTTATGTCTTATATCTAAATCATATAAATTATTTTTCCAACATTTGATATATCATTACCTTTTCATTTACAATTTTTATGCGATGAAACTTTGTAAAAGAACTCAATACATAGGTGCAAATAATTTTTGATACTCATCCGAGATATTCATATACATCGATATCAGGTTACCCACCCGAACTAAACCTTTAACGACATAGTAAATAGCCTGGACAGGGCTGTATATACATGTAAGGTTACCAGTCTAGGCTAAACCTTTAAAATGACAATAGACTACCAGTCCAGGCTAAATCTGTGTCACATGTATCTTCGAGTTCGGAAAAAATCTAGAGCTCGGTACCATCGAAAATCAACCTGTACCCTCGTGTACGAGACTTTTACTAAGTTCATCGGGATTTAACCTTAACATCTCCATTTTGTATCAACCCATTTCAATTAAATTAAATCCTCAATTTATGTAACAATTCATATGTAATTCAAAATATTAATAAAAAATTAATTTACATTCAGATGTAATTCAACAACAATTTAAACTTATTTATACTGTACAGACTTACCTCACAAAACCGTAGCAATTTAACTAATAGAGACTATTCGGTAATTTTCCATATCTCACCTAAGTCAAAAACTTGATCTATATAATAGTTAAGATTCAAAATATCAATACCAATCTCATAATAATACTGAAATTCATGTTTATAATCTTTAAATTTCATTTTACACAATTTTCCTAAACTTTTACATTTTATTCAATTTAGTCTGTACAATCAAACTTATCATAAATTCCTAATTTGGACTTCAAACTTTAAACCAACTTAAAACACATTCAATTACAACCACCTATTATAAAAAAAATTTGAAAATTACATATCAATTGCAAGATATTAACAATTTAGTCATTATGTTCAAAATTAACAAAAATCGCTTTATAAAATAGTCTTAAACATTTCATAGCTTCCAAGTATACCATTTTCTATCAAAAACATCTAAGATTCATCAATGGCAAGTTTTAAAATCTTTAACAGTTTTGAAATTGGAGATACGAGTTAGTTGGAGATAGTTGCAATGATCTCGAAAACATAAAAATCACAAGAAACGAGATTAATTTGCTTACCATGCAAGAGGGCTAAAGGTTTGATAGCTTGAAGCTTTTCATTCTCGTTAACAATGGTGGAAATTCGAGTATGCATGAAAAATGAGAATGAATATCTTTTGTCTTTTCCTTTTGTTTTGTAATTTAACATGTTTTTAAATAATAAAAATTTAAATATTAATAACATAATCATATAAAATGGGCAACAACCGTTTATTACCAAATAAAAGTGGTTATTTTCCACCTTAAACCTTCAACATTTACCTTTTAAACCCTCACAACTATTAAAAATCAAATATGATTAACTTTTATAATTTTTTACGATTTAGTCCTTTTTCCTTATTTAACTATGAAATCACTAAAATTTTCGGGCCAAACTTCAATAAACCTATATAGTAACTTCGTAAATATTTTTATTAAATATTTACGGACTTAGTTTAAAGAAATGAGGTCTCGATACCTCATTTTTTAAAACCACTTGACTTTAGAGACAACCCATTTGTACTTAACTAATTATCAAATTAAATAAAATTTTCAAGTATAAAATTCACTATATCATAATACTTGACTTGTAAATATTAAATAATAATATTTACGTACTCACTCGTCAGAATTTTGGTCTTGAAACTTGTAACACCCCTAACTCGTATCCGTCGCTGGAACAGGGTTTCGGAGCATTACTAGAACATTTAGAAACATTTACAAATAACTTAAATAAATTACTATTACCGAGATCATTCATAACGTCCCTTGATTGGGCCCTTGAGGCCTAATATGAGTATTAGAATTGAGTCAGGATTTAATCGAAACCTCTAAGAATTTTTCACAAAATTACAAAATTTTTCAAAGGTGCAGGGCTCACACGCCCGTGTGGTCCAAGGGATACGCCCTTGTGACCCTAGGACATGCCCGTGTTGAAGGCCGTGTTTGACCCCGTGTTAATCTCTAACTTGCACACATGGCCATGCCAGATGCACGTGTGCTAGGCCGTGTGGTTAATTAATTCAATTAGAAAATAGGTGCAGGTTTCACATGCCCAAGACACACGCCCATGTTCTAGGCCGTGTGGCACACACGGCTGAGACACATGCCCGTGTCTCCGCCTCTGTGCCCAATTCTGAGCATTTTGTTTCTCAAAATTAGGGTGCAGGGACACACGGCCTAACCACATGCCCATGTTACCAAGTCGTGTGTCACACATGGTCTAGACACACACCCGTGTGGATGGAAAAAATGAAGCCATTTGTAGCTTTATTTCTCACCCAAAATTTAACCCAAGACATGCACTTAAAACACACATCCAATACTAACCAATTCAAGCATTCAACTTAAGCAAATTTCATCATTCACAAGGCATATCACTACAAGTATACATGATCACATATTCTTAACATAACACATTTATATATATATATGTGTGTCATAATAATCTACTTAGTAATACCACAATGAACCATTACTAGCCATTCCAATGGCTAGGTTACAAAACATCATTATCAAGCGACTATTGGTCAAGTTCTCCTATACATGCCATTATACCAAAATGATTTTACTAAGTATACCCAAAATGACTAGTTGATAGTGTGACGATGCTCTAGTTATCTCCAACCTTCACGAGCTTTCGAGCACTTTAAAACAGGGGAAAAATAAAATGGAGTAAGCAATACATGCTTAGTAAGTTTGTATAATAGAAACTAAACTTACCAATCCTGTTTATTAAATCTAAGCATACAATGTCATGTTTCCATCCATTTGGCTAAATTGCAAAATCACATACATTCAATCAAACATGTTAGTTCCCAAAATCTTCATATCAATCAAGTAACATAGATGAGCTCATAATGCAATACTCCTTCAAGACATTATCAATTCATCTCAAAGTTCTTATGTCATATCAAGAGTTTTATGTTCGTTGAATCATTGAATCCTGATGGATGCTTAAGTAGTACACTCGAAGTGTACGATTCAATAATCAGTCAATTCCTTATTCCAGGGTACCCCTTAAGGCACTTAACCAAGAAACACTCTCTTGAGCCACTTATCGTATAACAGGGTTATCAGTCCAGACTAAATCCTTTATATAATGTATGCTCAGAGGAGCTCGATTAGGATTACCAGTCCAGGCTAAACCCTAATCATAACGTATGCTCAAGAGGTATTATATCGAGATTACTCATCTGGGCTAAATCCTTTCTATAACAACATCAATAGGATTGCTCGTCCGAGCTAAATCCCATCCACAACAAATGCAAGACTTATTATTTTCGGGAAAGCGCATATAATCATCAGAATTCAGTATTTAATCGGGACCTAACCCTTTATCACCGTTTCAAGCATGTATTCAAATTTTCCATCATAGCATACAAGTAAAGCGCATCAATATAAATCACATTACATACAAACACAACATTCAATTAACATAATTACATGCTCGATTAAGTTACACGAACTTACCACGACACTTGTTCTCGTTAGAAATCTACCAATCTGAAACCTTTTCTTTTCCTCAATCTAACCTCGAATTAGTGTTGTCTGGATCTATATAAATGAATTTAATTATCAATTTCACACATTTCATATTTAAATGGACTCAATTTATGTCCTAGGCAAAATTACTACTTTGCCCTTAACTTTTCCATAAATTTCAATTTTGTCTCTAGTCCCAGAAAATGAAACTTGTGCAAATTACTCCCTATTCCAAGCCTAACCAAAGCCCCATTACAAATTTTACAACACATGTATTCATAAAATTTTTGAATTTTTCATCAAATTTTACAACTTTTCATTTTACTCCTTAAACCATGTTTTCATCAAAAATCACTTTGTAAAAGTTGTTTATCTATCAATAATCTTTCATTTTCTACCATAAATTTCTAATTTCAAGCATATACATCCATGACCCATTTTTCATACCTTGATAACCTTTTAAATTAATCCCTCAAATAGAGAGATTAAGCTATCTCAGTTTCAAAAATACCAAAATAACTAAAAACGGGACAAGGAAACTTACCCAATTAGGCCTTGAAAGTTTCTTTTCTCTCACCTAGGGTTTTTCATGTGTTTTAGGTTGAAGATGAAATAAAATAAGATGATATATTTTATCATCTTTTTAATTAATTAAGTATTTTACTATTTCCAATTTAGTCCTTGCCCTTTTTCTATATTTCCATGGATGAGTCACCAAGAAAAATCTACATACTTATGTTAATGGTCTAATTACCATATAAGGATCTTAAGTTTTGAATTACATACCTATTTAATCCTTAGAGCCACTAGAATTCAACTTTTGCATTTTATGCGATTTAGTCCTTCTCGTAATTAAGCACTTAATCGAGAAAATTTTTGTATCAAAAATTTTGCACGACATGCCTATTATAATGCAGACCATATAATGAAATAAAAATAAACCTTATTTTTGGGTCGAATTTGTGGTCCCAAAACCACTGTTCCGATTTCACTAAAAAATGGGCTGTTACAAAACTACTATTTCTGACACAACTGAAAAACGAGCTGTTATAGTGCCTTTATGATTATTCCCACATTGTTCGTAGGGAGGGTTGATCACTCTCCTAGAACTCCCTGTGCCTATGTAATAACTCATTTTCAGTAGTGTCTGAAATAGTGGTTTTGGGTCCACAATTTCGACAATTTCGACAACTGAGTCAATATTTTATTATTTATTTAATTCTTCTAGAGTTAGCATAGGATCGAATTAAAATTTGGTTAGGAAATTTTAATGTTTAATTAGTTAATTAAGTAAAAAAGGGTTAAATCGTAAATACTGTAAAAGTTAGTCTCTATTTGATAATGTGTTAAATAGCTACAGAAAGGTAAATTGGTGGACTTAAATGGTAAATACACCATATAGACAAATAGTGGATGATTATGAGCATTGAATTGCTATTTGTTAATTAAATCATTAAGGGTAGAATAGTAATTAGCTAAAATAAACTAAAACAAATTAAACAATAGAAAAAAAAAAGAACCATCATCTTCTCCATTCTTTCTTTTACCCAAAAACACCATTGAAGGAATAGCTTGAAGGTTCGGCTAGAGTTCTTCTTAGCATGTGAATACATTTGAGGCATGTTTTTAATGATTTTAATGTTTTTATGATCATTTTAGCTTAACCTAGCTAACCTAAGGATAAATTCGTAAAACTATTAAAAATTTAGGGACTTAACATGGATATTTATGTAACAGCCCTATTTCAGTGAAATTGGAACAGTGGCTTTGGAACCAAAAATCCAATCCAAAAATAATGTTTAACTTTATTTTATTATATGGTCCGTATTATGATAGACATGTTGTGTGAAAATTTTAATATGAAAATTTTATCGATTAAGTGTTTAATTACGAGAAGGACTAAATTTCATAAAATGTGAAAGTTGAATTCTAGTAGCTATAAGGATTAAATAGCCATGCAATTCAAAACTAGAGGTCCTTATATGGTAATTAGACCATTAAAGAAAGTATGTAGATTTTTGGTGACTCATCCATGAAAAAAATTAGAAAATAGTAAGGACTAAATTGGAAATCACAAAAATTAAAGATGATAATTAATTAAAAAGAAATTACCATTTTATTTTCATGTCTTCCCCAAAATTTCTATGGAAACCCTAGGAAAGAGGGAGAAAACTTTCCAAGCTTAAAAAGGTATGAAATCAAGTCCCATTTTTAGTAATTTTTATATTTTTAAAATCTGGATAGTTTAATCTATCTATTTGGGGGATTAATTTGAAAAGTTATCAAGGTGTGAAATTTGGGTCTTGGATGAATATGCTGAAAATTAGAAATTTATGGTAGAAAATGAAAGGTGGTTGATAGATAAATAACTTTTACAAAGTGATTTTTGATGGAAACATGATTTAGGGACTGAAATGTAAAGTTGTGAAATTTGATGAAAAAATTCTAAATTTTTATGAATACTTGTGCTCTAAATTTTGTAATGGGATTTTGGTTAGGCTTGGAATAGATAGTAAATTGCACAAGTTTCATTTTCCGAGCCTAGGGATGAAATTGAAATTTATGGAAAAGTTAGGGGCAAAATGGTAATTTTTCCTAGGACGTAAATTGAGTCCAAATGAGTATGATATATGAGAAATCGATGATTAAAACTATTTATATAGATTTGGACAACTCACATTCGAGGTTAGATCGAGGAAAAGAAAATGTTACGGATTAGTAGATTACTTACGCGAACAAGTGTCAAGGTAAGTTCGTGTAACTTAATTGAGCATGTAATTATGTTAATTGAATGTAGTGTTTGTATGTAATGTGACTTATATTGAAATGCATTACTTTATGTCTATAATAAAAAATTTAATACATGCTTGAAATGGTGAAAAAGGGTTAAGTCCTGATTGAATATTGAATTCCGATGAATATATGTGCTTTCTCGAAATGGATGAGGTCCTGCATTTGTTGCAAACAGGATTTAGCTTGGACGAGTAATCGTATTGACCTTATTATAGAAAGGATTTGGCTTAAATGGATAATCCTGATATTACACCTATTAAGTAAACGTTATGATTAGGGTTTACCCTAGACCGGTAATCCTAATTGAGCTTTTTTAAGCATGTTATACAAAGGATTTAGCCTGGACTGGTAATCCTGTTATACGATATGTGGCTCGAGAGTGTGATCTTTGATTTAGTGCCCTATGGGTACTCTTGAATAAGAATTGACGAGTTATTGAATCATACACCTCGAGTGTACTACTTGAGTATCCATCAGAATTTCAATGATTCAACGGAAAAAACTCTTGGCAAAATGAGAGAATTATGAGATGAAATGATAATGTCTTGAAAGAATAGTTCATTATGAGCTTATCTATGTTGACTTGATTAATATGAAGATTTTGGTAACTAACATGTGTGATTGAATGCATGTGTTTAGACGATTTTGCTAATGGATGGAAAGCATGATATTGTATGCTTAGATTTAACAAAAGGGATTGGTAAGTTTAGTTTCCGTTATACAAACTTACTAAGCATGTATTGCTTACTCCATTTTATTTTCGCTATTTTATAATGCTTGAAAGCTCGCGAAGGTTAGAGATCATTGGGTATACTTAGTAAAATCATTTTTGTGTAATGGCATGTATAGGACAACTTGACCATTAGTGGCTTGATAATGATTCTTGTAATCTAGCCATTAGAATGGCTAATAATGGTGGTTTTTGTAATAGCCTGGTTTTAGCTTAAATCAGAACAATGGTTTATGAACCACAAATTCGAGATTAGAAAATTATTTTAATATTATTTTTGGTGTTTACAGCATGTGAATATATATGTGTGAAAATTTCGTGAGCTAATTTTATCGTTTTATAGCTCAATTTGAGAAAAAGGACTTAATCGCATAAAATGCAAAAGTGGCATTCTATTTGATAAAGGTGTCTAATTGCTATGGCTTAGTAAATGAAAGGTCCTTATGTTGTAATTAGACCATTGATAGTGGAATTTGACATAAATGGGCATTAAATGGATGATATTAAATGTAACACCCCTTACTCGTATCCATCACTGGGACGGGTACAGGGCATTTCTGGGCTAAAACGTAAACATACATACAAAACCGAGCCATAAAATTTCTTTTGAACACATAATTGTACATACACATGAAAATTGTCCTTAATATGGGCCTATAAGGCCCAAAGCATACATCAGGGGTGGTTCGGGACTAAACCGTAAAATTTAGAAATTTTTTTCGAAAACAGGGTCACACACCCGTGTCCCTAGGCCGTGTAACTCTCTGTTTATGATGTCAACATCAATTAAGGGTCACACAACCATGTCACATGCCCGTGTGCCAGGCCGTGTTGCAAATTTAATTTTTGCAATTAAGGTGAAGACTTCACACGGCATGGGCACACGCCCATGTCCTGAGGCCATGTCCTTCACACGGCTGAGACACACGGTCATGTCTCTGCTCGTGTGTTTACTACCATGCATACTAACTTGTAAAACTAGGGTGCAGGGGACACACGGCCAGACTACACACCCATGAGATAGACCGTGTGTCACACACGGCCTAGACACATGCCCGTGTATCTACCCGTGTGGACAATTTTGAGGCTATTTTCCCGACCCTCTTGTCACCCTTAACAACCCCTACACACACTCATATGCCAATGGTGATTGCCATGGCATAAAAGGGTTACTTAAACTTCCATATCTTTAACTCATGCATGATAAATTAATATCAAATATACCTAATTGGGAACTCCTTGATTTGTTAAGTTCATTCAATCCATCCTTTTTGCCTTTATTCATATTATAACCGTGCCAATCAATACCCCTTTTCCATCAAGCATAAATTTCACATTTCATCATCCATTGTTAACAATCAATTAGGCACACATCACAAGAATAATAACATATTTCATGCATGTACCAATATTTAGGGAATCCAACCCCACAATCAATATGAGCCATATATCTTGGCCATATACAAAATGGAATAATATACCAAAATGAGCCATCACTTTGGCTAACAAATATGACACATATAACAAAACACTAAGTCCCTTATACATGCCATATTTAAATGTAGTAAACTAATTATACCCTAAAAGATTTGTTGATAGTGTGACTCGAGCTCCGACGTCCACGATCCCCGAGCTAGCTTAACGATGCTATAAGAAAGACGAAAAGAGAGAGGGGTAAGCATATAGCTTAGTAAGTCGTGTGCAAATAATGAACAACCTAAGTCATGAAATTCATGGATTAAACATGCTATCCATTACTAACACATTATCATATTACACATATTGAACACATTGAGAATTAGTAATAAATGCCTTTGAACATCATGCTTATCTTACTCTTTCATAACCATACCAAATTTCCCAACATGAATCGAGTCCAATACTCACGAAGTTTACATACATACTTGTACCATACATTCTTACTCATTCTACACCACTTCTTAATCATAATCTTGAACGGCCCGTTGAATCACCTAGAGTACTAAAGGACGTTCAGAATCAACATGCACCACATAGAATGCCAAAGCCATGTCCCAGACATGGTCTTACATGGGTCTACATATCGACGCCATATCCCAGATATGGTCTTATACAAAACCTCATGTCGGTGCTGATGCCATGTCCCAAACATGGTCTTACACGAGACCTTACATCGGTGCCATGTCCCAGACATGGTTTTATATGAAATTTCACATCAACGCCATATCTCAGATATGGTCTTACATGAAATCACATACCGAGGCCAATGCTATATCCCAGATATGGTCATATAGTGGCACACAAATCAATGCCGATACCATGTCCCAGACATGGTCTTACACTGCCTATCATATCAATGCCGATGCCATGTCCCAGACATGGTCTTACACTGGCTCTCATTAATCGTGGTGTCATGATATCCAAATCCTAAGCATTCCTCGGGGTCATCCGGGACTTTCGAGATATGAAGCTATCACCAATCTTTCAATAAATCATCACAAGCCAATTTCATTAGGGCATTCATACATACATCATAGAACATCAATTATTAAACACATGATAATGAAATTGTTGAATTACTTACACACAACTAAAGGTGATCATGGGCCGGGTTGGGCCAGGCTAGACAAAATTTTAGGCCCATTTTCTAGGCCCAAGCCCTGCCCAGCCCGAAATATGTGCCTGAAAATTTGTCCAAGCCTGGCCTTGCTAATCCCGAGCCCGGCCCGGCCCGGCCCGACCCATATTAATTTTTTTAGCTTATTTCATTAAATAAAAAATAAAAAATATTATAATTCAAATACATTTAAAAACATAAAAACAAATATTAAAAAAAGAAACAAATAAAAAATGAGACTAAAATAATTCTTAAAACAATACAAAAATTGAAAATATAATAAAAATTGGTTATATTAAAATTGAAAATAAAAAGTAAATATGATTAAAAAAAATTAGTATATAATTCGGCTAGTTTTCTGAATAGGCCTCGTTTTTTTGCCCAACCAATATTTTGGGCCTATATTTTTACCGGAACCCTCTCATTTTTTGGGCAGGCCTTCGAGCCGGGCTAGGTAGCCCAACCTATGATCACCTCTAAACACAACTTACCTTGGTGCAAAATATGACAATTTGCAATTTAGTCCACAACCTTGCCTTTTCCTCTGTCAGGGTCTATCCCTCGTCCATCTTGATCTATAATGGCACATTTAGCTTATTTGGTACACGCACTATTCAATTCAGTCCAAAAATCACGATGTGGCAAAATTACAATTTTGCTCTTAAAATTTCACAAAATTATGAAATTGCCCCTAGGCTCGTAAAATGAAAAGTACCTATTTTTCTCATTATTCAAGCCTTTCCAAATCATATTCCCTCTTATGTCAACCCACATTTTTCATTTATTCATACATTTACACAGTTTCTGCAACTTTTACAATTAGGTCTTTTTTATCAATTTCACCAAAAACCACCTAACAAAAGTTGTTCATCACAACTCAGGCATTCATATTCTTCCATTAGACATCAAAGCACAAGCATATCATTCATGGGTATATTTTTTAACGTGAGCCCTAGCTCAAATTAAAGGTAGAAATAACTAAATCAAGCTACGAGGATTTCAAAAATATAAAGAACATAAAAAACGGGACTAGGATGCACTTACTTTGAGCTTGAAAGCTGAAACGAACCCTAGTTATGGCTTCTTGTGAAATTCAGCCAAGGAGGATGAAGATGGACATAATTTTTAACTATTTTTCCCTTTTAATTCTTTTAATAACCAATAGACCAAAATGCCCTTCCATTAAAACTTTGATATTTTATCCCTCCTATGTCCATTTTTGTCCATAATGACATATAATGGTCTAATTTCCAACTAAGGACTTCAAATGTCAAATATCATCACAATTAAAACCTTAAATCAACTAGAACTCATGTTTTTCACTAATTTCAATTTAGTCCTAATAACTCAATTGGGCACCTTATCGGTAAAATTCTTATTGATATTTTCAAACAGGTATGCATATATATCATAGACCTCATAACATCCATAAATAGTTAATCCTATCTCAGATTTGTGGTCTCAAAACCACTGTTCTAACTAGGCCCTAATTTAGGATGTTACATTAAATGTTATATATCAAGGTTAAAATGATAATTAGGTTATTAATTTAATATTAAATAAAACAAAGGATGAAAACATGTTCATCTTTGGTTATTTCAACCGAATATTAGAGAAAAAAATAGGGTTTTGCAGCTTTCATTCATTCAGCCCTCGTTCATCTTGATTAAGGTATGTTTTAAGCTCAATTTTTGATGATTTCTACGCTTTTGTGATCATTGTATCAAGTATTAGCTAGCCAAGGGACTAGTTTACAAAATTTCTTAATGTTTTGAAAGTTGACATTGATGAATTCATGTGTTTTTGAGTGTTTGATGATGAATTATGAAAGCTTAGTGATAGATATCTATGTTTTGTAAATGGTTTTGAGTAAAAATGTATATTAGGGATTAAATTGAATTGAAGGGTTGAAATGTGAAATAAATGAAAAATATGGGCTGTTAGGGACCTATATGAAATTTGACTAGGCTTGGGTTTAATGAAATTTCATGAATTTTGTGTATTTGTGAAATAGGGACTAAATTGTAAGAAATGTGAAAGTTTCAGGCTAAAGTGTAAAAATGCCCAAATATGTGTTTAAATATTAAATTGAATGAGTATTTGACTAAATAGGTTAATTTTGAATACATATAGATTAAGAAAGAAAGAATTTGGATTTAGATTCGGGGGAATCGAAAGTTATCAAGTAATTGATCTGATTCGTCAATTCCGAGTACGAGGTAAGTTCGTATGTGATAATTTCATTATAAATGTATGTTATATACTTTGGTATTGCATAGAAATATGATTATGAGATTTTGGATAATGTTTGAATTGTGAATATGACTAAACGAATTTTTTCGACGATGAAATTGACAAGTGAAACTCCCGGTTGAACCTTAGGAATAATTTAGGACGCTAATGACGTGTCATTAGGTTAATGTATTGGCTTCGGACCATGATATTGGCACTTCGGGTGTGAATAATACCTTAATTTGTCTACAGGCCATGGTATAGGTATTCAGAGAGGAGTTACCTTGATTTGGTTACGGGGTCATGGTATAGGCACTCCGAGATAAGTTACCTTGATTTGGCTACGGGCCGTGGTATAGGTACTTATCAATGTGATCCTTGAGTATCCGATTTTTATTCCAAATGATTCAACGGGTAAAAAAACTGACGTGGTAAAGAAAGAGGTTAGGACGAGGTGATATAGGTACGTACGAAACCTACTCGAGTATTAGATTGACAAAGTTCAGTGAGATGGTATTTGATCATGTTTTGAGACATAAGAAAGGTTTATGATTAATGTGATTTTGATTTGGTAATGTGAAAATAGTTAAATTACATTTATTTGATGAATTGAGTTATTCACTTACGAACTTACTAAGCTATGAAGCTTACTGTTTGTTATTTGTCTATGTTTTATATATAATTAAAGCTACTTCAAATCCGGGAGTCGTCAAGAACATCATCGCACTATCAAACACCTAAACACCTAAGTTGGTACTTTTAAGATATGTATATATGGTATATGGCATGTATAGGCTAGTTAAGGTACTTTGGTTATGAATATGGATATGAGATTTGGCTTATAAATGTTTATGTTTGGAATGGTATGTATAGTCATGAATGATGACTTATTTTGGTATGTTTTGCTATAAATGTGGCCAAGGTTTCATAGTTGATTAATGATTATGTTTTGAGTTTGGTAAATGATCTTTATGGTATGGTTGAAGTAAAGAAATTGAGAAGTTATGTGCTTTTGAATAGATACCAATGATATAAGCTTTGGATATTTATTTGGTATTGATCGAGTATTGAATTTGGTTGAATTGGATATTGTAAAAATGATGCAATGAATGATGATTTTGGGCTGCCTATTATATGATGAAATCAGTTTGGTTTTTAAGTGTGCATGAGAAAAAGGGTGACAAATTGGCCTTACATATGGCCTATTTTTGTCCACACGGGCAGAGACACAGGCGTGTGTCTCTGCCATGTGTGACCCACAGCCATGCTACACGGTCGTGTGTCCCCTAAGGTACCCTTTCGAATTAAGTTAGTATACCTTACAAGTTTGGCACGGTCTAGACACACGGGCGTGTCTACTAGCCATGTATGGCATACGGGCTAGCATATGGGCATGTGGTCGGCCGTGTGACCCAAGTCAGTAACCCTTCTAGATTTCACACGGCCTGGCACACAGGTGTGTCCTTAGCCATGTGGTGCAAGTCAGTATGTATGCCCTGCTTTCACATAGTCTTTGACATAGGCGTGTCTGGTGGTCGTGTGAGGCACACCGGTGTGTGACCCATGAATGTTTAAAAATTTTAGGTGTTTCTTAACGTTTGCAAACATTATTGGTTTAGTCCTTAACCACTTCTAATCATGTTTTAAGGTCTTGTAGAGCCTTATAAGGGACATTGAGATTATACTGGATTGTTGTTTATGTGAAAATGTATGATTTATGTTGGGATTGATCGATAATGCCTCATAACTCTATTCTGACTATGAATACAGGTTAGGGGTGTTATATTTTATTATTATCAGAGCTGCGGTTCAGTCAATTCTAGGTCTAACGTAGTGAGTGAGAGTCTAGCTATACATGCCATATATATACTCTGTGATAATGTGATGATTCCTAATAGTTAAAAATGTGTTTTCATATAGTAAATGGATCCCGATTAAGATTTAGCTGACGATGTGGAAAATAATGCACCCACTCCCGCTCAAGGGGCAACGCCGACTAATTCTAGGTCGATTTCAAGTAGTCAAGGGGGAGAAGCTAAGCAAGCCTTCTTCCAGATGATGAGTGAGTGGTTTACGGAGTTTGTTCGAATGAATCCAGTTGCTCAACAACCTCCACCCCTATCCATTCCTCAACAAATCCAAATTGTACCATAAGTGATAAATCCGATTCGATTGAGTAAGCCGCCAGTAGATAAGATTCGAAAATAGGGTGCTGAGGAGTTTCGGGCTACCGTTGATGATGATGCTGAGAGAGCTGAGTTTTGGCTCGAGAATACAATTCGAGTATTTGATGAATTGTCTTGTACTCTTGATGAATGTATCAAATGTGTGGTATCTTTACTTAGAGATAATGCGTACCACTGGTGGAAAATGTTGATATCTGTAGTTCCGAAGGATCGGGTCACTTGGGAGTTCTTCCTATCTGAATTCTGAAAAAGTACATAAGTTAGTGATTTCTTGATCAGAAACATAAAGAGTTTCTAGAATTGAAACAAGGTTGAATAACTGCGACCAAGTACGAAAGAGAATTTGTACAATTGAGCAAATATGCTTAGGAATATGTTTCTATCGAAGAGATTATGTGTAAGCGGTTCGTTGATGGGTTGAATGAAGATATAAAACTTCTAGTCAGAATTATGAAAATCAAAGAATTCGTTGTTTTAGTTGAAAGGGCTTGTAAAGCTGAAGATCTCAGCAAAGAAAATAGGAAAGTAGATTCAGAGGCTAGAGACACTAGAAAAAAGATCGATGAGTAAACCGTATCAATCTTTATCAAAGAAATCCTGAGATTTGTATACTCACCCGAATGCTTTGATTGGATATTAGAACAAGGATCATGCTAAATAATATTCCAATTCCAAATTCAAGCTATATTAGTAGCTAGTGTTGGAAGTGTAAGAGACAATAAACTCGAATGTCAGCACTATAGACGATGACATTTCAGAAAATACTCAAGGATAGAGATCCGAGGTGCACATCGAGGTTTTGAAAGAAACTGCAAGATGCACTGGGTACAAAACTACATTTTAGTACCGTATTTCACCCACAGACGGATGGTCAATCTGAGTGAGTTATAGAAATACTCAAGGATATGTTGAGATGTTGCATTCTTGAGTTCGAAGGAACGTGGGAAAAGCATTTGTCGTTGATTGAATTCGTGTATAATAATAGCTTCCAATCGAGTATAAAGATGGCACTATACGAAGCTCTATATGGTCATAAACGTAGAACACCATTGTACTGGACTGAGATAAGTGAGAATAAGAATCATGGGGTTGATCTGGTCAGAGAGACAGAAAAAAAAGTTAAAGTAATTCGCGATAGTTTGAAAGCAGCTCCGAATCCACAGAAATCTTACGCAGATTTGAAACGAAAAGATATTGAATTTCAGACTAGGGGTAGAGTATTTCTAAAAGTGTCGCCATGGAAAAAGGTATTACGGTTTGGTCGGAAAAGGAAACTGAGTCCGTGATTCATTGGACTATACGAGATTATAGAGTGAGTCGAACCAGTTGCTTATCGGCTAGCATTGCCGTCTGAGGTAGAAAAGATTCATAATGTATTTCATGTATTGATGCTTCGACGATACCGATCCGATCCTTCACATGTTATTTCCCCGACTGAGGTCGAAATTCAGTCTGATATGTCATATGCTTAAGAACCGATTCCAATTCTAGCTCATGAAATAAAAGAGTTGAGAAATAAAAGAATAGCATTAGTGAAAGTATTATGACATCGACATGGGGTTGAAGAAGTTACGTGGGAACTCGAGGATGCTATGAGAAATCAATACCCTAACCTATTCACTGGTGAGATTTTTGGGGATGAAAATTCCTAAGGGGGAGAGTTGTAACAGCCCGGTTTTAGCTTAAATCAAAATAGTGGTTTCGGAACCACAAATCTGAGATCAAAAATTTATTTTAATATTATTTTTAGTGTTTACAGCATGTGAATATATATGTGTGAAAATTTCGTGAGCTAATTTTATTGTTTAATAGCTCAATTTGAGAAAAAGGACTTAATTGAATAAAATGCAAAAGTGACATTCTATTTGATAAAAGTGACTAATTATTATGGCTTATTTAATGAAAGGCCCTTATGTTGTAATTAGAGCATTGATAGTGAAATTTAACATAAATGGGCATTAAATGGATGATATTAGATGTTTTATATCAAGGTTAAAATGGTAATTAAGTTATTAAGTTAATGTTAAATAAACAAAAGATGAAAACATGTTCATATTTGGTTATTTCAACCGAATATTAGAGGAAAAAATTGGGTTTTGGAGCTTTCATTCATTTGACCCTTGTTCATCTTGATTAAGGAATGTTTTGAGCTCGATTTTGATGATTTCTACATTTTTGTGATCGTTCTATCGAGTACTAGCCAGCCCAGGGACTAATTTGTAGAATTGCTTAATTTTTTGAAAATTTCCATTGATGAATTCATGTGTTTTTGAGTGTTTGATGATGCATTAAGAAAGCTAGTGATAGATATCTATGTTTTGTAAAGTGATTTTGTGTAAAAATGTATATTAGGGATTAAATTGAGAAATTTGTAAATTGAGGGGTTGAAATGTGAAATAAATGAAAATATGGGCTACTAGGGGACCTATATGAAATTCGACTAGGCTTGGGTTTAATGAAATTTCATGAATTTTGTGTATTTGTGAAAAAGGGACTAAATTGTAAGAAATGTGAAAGTTTAGGGCTAAAGTGCAAAAATGCCTAAATATGTGTTTAAGGATTAAATTGAATGAGTAGTTGACTAAAATGGGTTAATTTTGAATACATATAGATCAAGGAAGAAATAATTCGGATTTAGATCAGGGGAAATTGAAAGTTATCTAGTAATTAATCTGATTCGTCAATTCCGAGTACGAAGTAAGTTCGTATGTGATAATTTCATTATAAATGTATGTTATATGCTTTGATATTGCATAAAAATGTGATCGTGAGATTTCGGATAATGTTTGAATTGTGAATACGACTAAACGAATGTGTTCAACGATGAAATCAACAATTGAAACTCCCGGTTGAACCTTAGGAATAATATAGGATGCTAATGACATGTAATTAGGTTAATGTATTAGCTTTGGGCCATGATATCGGCACTTTGGGTGTGAATAATACCTTGATTTACCTACAGGCAATGGTATAGGTATTTAGAGAGGAGTTACCTTGATTTGGCTACGGGCCATGGTATAGGTACTCTGGGATAAGTTACCTTGATTTAGTTACAGGCCATGGTATAGGTACTTATCGATTGTGATCCTTAAGTATCTGATTTCTATTCCAAATGGTTAAACGGGTAAAAGAAATGACGTGGTTGAGAAAGAGGTTAGTACGAGGTGATACAGGTATGTACGGAACCTACTCGAGTATTAGATTGAGAAATTTCAGTGAGATGGTATTTGATCATGTTTTGAGACATGAGAAAGGTTTGTGATTAATTTTATTTTGATTTGGTAATGTGAAAATAGTTAAATTACATTTATTTGATGAATTGAGTTTTTCACTTATGAACTTACTAAGCTATGAAGCTTACTGTGTGTTATTTGTCTATGTTTTATAGATAATTAAAGCTAGCTCAGATCCGGGAGTCATCGGGAACATCATCATACTATCAAACACCTAAGTTGGTACTTTTGAGATATGTATATATGGTATATGGCATGTATAGGTAGTTAAGATACTTTGGTTGTGAATATGGCTATGAGATTTGGCTTATAAATGGTTATGTTTGGAATGGTATTTATAGTCATGAATGATGGTTTATTTTGGTATGTTTTGGTATAAATGTGGCCAAGGTTTCGTAGTTGATAAATGGTTATCTTTTGAGTTTGGTAAATGATCTTTATGGTATGACTGAAGTAAAGAAATTGATAAGTTATGTGCTTTTGAATAGATGCTTATGATATAAGATTTGGATATTTATTTGGTATTGATTGAGTATTGAATTTGGTTGAATTAGATATTGTATAAATGATGCAATGAATGATTATTTTGGGGCTGTCTATGATATGATAAAATGGTATCATTTTGGTTGTTAGGTGTGCATGAGAAAAAGGGTGGAAAATTAGCCTTACATATGGCATATTTTTGTCCACACGGGCGTGTGTCTCAACCATGTGTGACCTACGATCATGCTACATAGCCGTGTGTCACCTAGGGTACCCTTTTGAATTAAGTCAATATACCTTACAGGTTTGGCACGGCCTAGACACACGGGCATGTCTACTGGCCATTTGTGGCACACGGGCTGGTACATGGGTATGTGGTCGGCCATGTGACCCTAGTCAGTAACCCCTCTAGATTTCACACAACTTGGCACACGGGCGTGACCTCGGCTGTGTGGTGCAAGTCAGTATGTATACCCTGTGTTCACATAGTCTGTGACACGGGCGTGTCTAGTAGCTGTGTGAGGCACACATCCTATTCACACGGGCGTATGACCCTTGAATGTTTGAAAATTTTATGTGTTTCTTAATGTTTGCAAACGTTATTGGTTTAGTCCCGAACCACTTCTAATCATGTTTTAAGGTCTCGTAGAGCCTTATAAGGGACATTGAGATTATATTGGATTGATGTTTATATGAAAATGTATGATTTATGTTGTGATTGATCGGTAATGCCTCGTAACCCTATCTCGACTATGAATATGGATTAGGGGTGTTACAGTTTTGATATACTTGTAATGTCATGCTATGGTAGCTAAATATTTGTTAAGTAGTTGATCAAATTATGTCTAATACTCGACTCTAATGCTCGTGTTGGGCCTCAAGGGTCCAATCAAGGGACGTTTTGAATGATCTTGGTTAATGAATAGTAATATACATAAATTATTTGTAAAATGTTCTGAAAGTTTCGGTAATGCTCCGTAACTTTTTCCGGCGACGGATACGGGTTAAAGGGTGTTACAATTTAGGTGTGTCTGTGAATTTAGTTGGTAGATTCTCGAGTTTAACAGTTATATAGAAGTATTTTGCTAAGTGATTTTTAGTAATTTTAATGTTTAAGGATTTATTTGTTAAATTAGTAAAACTCCATGGTAATATTTTGAAATCATGATATATATGGTTTGATGGGGAACTCTAGGAAATTCGACTAGCATGAATTTTTGGTAATTGTGGTTAATTTAGAAGTTTATGAACTAAATTGCATAAAGGTGAAAATGTGAGGGTAATTTTGTAAATTCATATTGATAAGGCTTTTAGGCTTGAATTAATTATGTAAGCTATTTGAATTATTTAGTTGAATGAAAATTATTATTTAGATCAGAAACGGGCCAATCAGACTTAAATCGTGGAAAAGCTAAAAATTGAACTAATCGCCGACTTTTTTATTGCAACTATTTTCGTCGAAGTAAGTTCGTATAATGGTTAATTTATTTCTCGTGGAATTGATTAAATGTTAATGAACAATTATGATAGGAACTTGAATGGTTATTATGTACTATATGCTAAATTGGATTATAAATTGCCATAGTGATTAATTGATGAATTGGTTGAAATTTGTGAATTTCAGGAATGTGAGTATGAAATGTTGTAATGGAAATGGAGTTTAAGGATAAGGTTATATAATGTGTTCTGTCTGTACCTTCTGAATACAATTTCGGGTGCTAGTCTTGGATGTTCTACCAATGGCTGAGGTCTTGCATTTGTTGTAGATTCTCCACAGCTCGTGTGAGCAGCATCACGTAGCTTAACATCCTGACCCACAGCTCGTGTGAGTGGACCTATTTCACAGCTCGTGTGAGCATTACAAATACGATTACAGTTACAAATAGAAGCACATTTTGTGTGAGCATGTTTCCTGGGTATCCGACATTGTTTCATTAGGTTCAACGAGTAATAAAGGCCTAAAGGAGAAAATTCAATTATATAAAATGTTATGTGAAGATGATAGTGAAATAGAAAGTGTTGAAATATCTGTCTTGACTAGAATGAATAAATGATACATGTTAGAAAGGTGATAATGTAATGTAAATTACTACGATTCTATTTTTTATGCATGATACGTATGAATCACATGTGTCATGTATGCGTTCACTAACTTACAAGTTTGGTGATGTAAATAGGAGTTCGATAAACTTATGAGCATGGTAATGGTGTTATACATGAATTATATAAAATAAGCCTAATAGATAAGTTTATGTTTATGATTATGCGAGCTTACTAAGCATTATTTGCTTTTGTAGTTCTTTTTCCTTTATTGTTGATCATCGGGAAGCTCGATCTATTGGAATCTAGTCGGAGCACTTACTGCCTCTGGACATACTAATGTCCAGAGTGTGAATAGTGTAATAAAATATAGAAGTACGAGGTGATATTCGCAAGTATAGGGTCGAGTTGTAATATAGTTTTACAATAAAGTAGGTGAGTACTACAAGGATCGTACCCAAAGCAGGTGAGTTCTAGATCAATTATAACCTAAACGCTAAAAGATCTAATTAGTACTCTAAATCAAGTATAGTACAAGAACATAATAAAAAGGTTTTTAAGGTTTCTGTAATGATAGAATAAAATAACAAAAAATAAAATTCAAGAGACAGAAGAGTAGAATGAATCAAATCTTGATTATGGGTATTAGCTCGATTCAGTAGTCCCTATCAATTGTCATTTCGGGTTCCTCGTCAATCAACTAGTTACTAACCTAGCATGACCTTCTGATCATCCAATAAAATAATGAGTCAGAAAGGACTACTTATCTTCCGACCTCACAGTCCAAACTAGCTTAGGGTGAAGGTGTTCACTGATGGGCAATACCAATTTTGGGTTAATTCCCACCTTGATGACTTTTTAGGGTTGTCAAGCTTAGGGATTGTTTCACGTTCTTCCTTTCCCAAATAGTTGATCCTTTGAGTAACCCTACAAAACAATTAATAGATCATACCTCCACTCGCTAATCCCCCATATGAAGATTAGTTCCTCATGGCTTTCATAAACAATATGAAATAGATGAAAAGAGAGAACATGATAAATGGATTAAAGTGTAAAATTTAAGAAAACGTTTGATTTGTATTAAAGATGGAAACGAATCCACAGAGGTTGATGATCTCCACAAATTAGATCCCTTGAAAATAAAGAACAACTGGAAATAAATTCTAAAAACCTAAGAAAGAAAGAAAACTAAACTAAATTTTAAAGAGAGAATCTAGGCTAATTGAATGATGTCTATAACATGTGCTAAACGAGGCTATTTATAGATTCTAAGTGGTCGTCGTCCTTAACCCTAGGTTAACCGATGTTCTCGAGCTTTAAGTTTGATTGTGTAGACTAAAACGGCCCTGTTTCGTGTTTATCTCCCATCGAGAGTTGATGTCGTGACATAACAGGACCTGTGTCGCGACATAATAGTTAGTGTACTCCTCTTGGTATATCTTCAGGGGTATTTTGCAACACCCTTGATCTGTGGCGCGACATTGAAGGCAGTCTTAAGCTTTCTCCATTTTGATCCTCTATGATGCGACATCGGACATCCCATGTTGCAACATAGCGACCATTATCAGTTTAGTATGCCTTCTAATGGTCTTCTGCACACTCACAAAGTGCGTTAGCTCACCTTTAGGCTTGATTCAACCTTTAAGGTCAATAAAAGACTCAATTTGCACATTTTATTAACTAAGTGGAAATTTTAATATAACATAATTAAAACTTAATAAAACACTTGTCTTCAAGCTCCTAAAGTGCAAAAATTAGTTTCATATGCTACATTGAATTACGACAGGTCAACCACATTCACACTATCTATCCATCACTTTGGTAGATGTTTAGTTTGTTAATGGTTATAAATGGCATGTAATAGGGGATTTATGCTATTTTTTCAATATGGTATGGTTTGAGCTTAATTCAAGGTTACTTCTATATATATCCTTGATTTTTGGCTTGTAAATGTTTATGAAAATATGTGGTGTTGATAACTTAATTATGCCTCTTGAATGTAAATGGCTTATGCTATAATGAAACATGTATGAAATGGTTATTTGGTTGTTTGATATATGTTTAAGGTGTTAACTTGTAGCACTGTAATTGAATTGATTTGGTGTACGAATTGTAGTGCCAAGTGATGGCATATTGGTTATGTAACATCCCAACATAGGACTTAGTCAGAACAGTGGTTTTGAAAACATAAATCCGAGGTAAAAAATTATTTTAATATTATTTTATGTGTTATAGCATGATTATATAAGTGCATGAAAATTTTGGTGAATTAATTTTGGCATTTGAGTGCTTAATCGCGAAAAAAAAACTAAATCGCATAAAGGGCAAAAGTTTTGTTTTAATAGCCAAAGGTGTCAAATTGCTAAAGAACCATAATTGGGAGTCTTTAAAGTGCAAATAGGCCTTTAATTAGAGTACGGCTGGCCATGGGAGACAAAATTTTCAAAAAGCTAAAATTTATGGGATATTAGGTGACTTTTTAGTAATAAAATAAAATAAAGAAAAAGTTGTCATTTTTTTCATTTCTTCTTTTCTTTCATCGAAAATGGCAGCAAAATGGGGGTTTTTAGAGCTTAAACTTTCAGCAACTTCAATCCCTTGCAAGTAAGTAATTTTAGAGATCTTTCTTGATTTTTTTGCATTTTTAGAATCCTTGTAACATGAGCTTTCAAATGAGGAGACTATCTTGCAAAATGATTGATAGTTTAGGTACTTGCCATGGAAGGATTTGTGTTGTTTGCTGAATTTTTATGAAATAAAATGAGTCATAGTTGAGTAATAAACAACTTTTGTGAAGAGATTTTCATGAAAACTCCTAATAGGACTTTTTTGCATAAATTGTAAAATAAGTGATAAATGTATGAAATAATGAGAATTGGAGACTGTTTCTAGTATAAAAAGTATTTGGCTAGGCTTGGGTAACAAGAGGATGTGATAAAAATTGATTTTCGAGCCTAAGAGCAAAATCGTAATTTTGTGAAAGTCTAGGGGCAAAATGGTCATTTTGCCAAATTATGTATGGTTGAATGTTTTAATTAATGTGGTGATTAAATTAGCGAATTTTTATCATTATAGATCAAGAAAAACTGAGATTCGGGCTTAAATCGGGAAAATACAAAGTTATAGACTAAAATGGTAAATTTTCCGTTTTCGTATTCGAGGTAAGTCCGTGTGATTTAATAAGTATGTTATTAATGTTATTATTGTTATACTTGAAAATCTCCTTGTTATTATTGTATTGAATTATATGTTAGTGTAGGGATTTCACTTTGTGTATTTATGAAATATTGGAGATCGATGAAATATGATATCTTGTTGAGATGAGTAAATTATAGAATGAAGAAATGAACTGAAAGTTCTTATGGTGACGAACCTTGTGAATTGTATGATCAATTCTTCGAATGAGCTTGGCTACGATGTGACCCTTGAGAAATCTCTGTTGGATCTTTGGAAATACCTAGGATACAGGCATCGAGACACTGCTGTTATGTGAGCCAGTGTAAGACATGTTTGGGACATGCATCGGCCATATTATGAAATGCTAGTGTAAGACATGTCTGGGACATGCATTGGCATTGAGATGAGAGCTAGTGTAAGACATGTTTGGTACATCAGTGTAAGACATGTCTGGGACATGCATCGGCTACGAGATGTGCTAGTGTAAGATATGTCTGGGACATGCATCGGCACGGATATGTGAGAGCCAGTGTAAGACCATAAGTGGGATATGGTATCGGCATCGATATGTGTAAGATTTCCCAATTATCCTCTAGTATTCCAAGTGGTTCAACGGATAGTTTAAAGCTTGCGATGAAAGCGAGAAGGTAAATATATGAGCATGCTGAAAAGGTACAAGTATGTATTCGAAGCTTAAATGCTATTACAAACATGAAACAATGCACCGTTGGTAAGGATACAAATAAGTAAGTTATGCCTATGAAAATGAAATTGTGGTGACCTTGTGATTATGGTTTATGTTTATGATGTACATATATGTATTCATACCATGATGGTTGAAATGTGATTGATGATTATGTGTGAGACTTTGAGGCCACATTAAATTGAGACATGAAATGTATATACCTTTACTTGGTGGCCTAATGAACATGAAAGGAGAAATGGATTGGTATAAGTTCCCATTTAAAAAAGATCATAAAAGAGTGAAATATAGTAATAAAATAGTTTGGGACAGCAGCCATAGTCCAACTTTAAAAATCGACCAAAATTTGTGGAAATTTAGTTAGAGGCTGAATAAAATATGAAATTAAATCCCAATGAGTCTAGTTTCACATAAAAGAAATGGTGTAAGCAAAATAGTTTCATACTATGAAATATTTTAGTTGTTGTGAGACAGAGTCAGAATGACTTCGAAATCCCCTGTTCTAATTTGAGAAAATCATTGAAAATTGTAAAAAAATATTATGAGTTATAATTTATATGTTTAGAATCTTCAATGAGTCTATTTTCAATAGAAATAGACAAGAACATCATCCGAATCCCGTATTATGAGATAATTATTTTTTAGTGAAGGAGGGTCAGAACTGTCTAACAGCGAAAAAGGCTAACTTTAAGGAATAAATGTACTAATTGGCTAAACCAAAAATTCTAAAAATTCTATGATAAGAATATATGTGAGTCTAGTTTCAGGAAAATTAGCGGAACTTAATTTGGAGTTCCGTAGCTCCAGATATAAATAATTTAGTGACTGTGACTCGAGAAAATAACTTGACTGGAGCATGAGAAAAAATGCAAATAGGGTTGTATTATCATGAGAAGCAAGTTGATAAATTGCTTATTATTTTCATACGGTCTTACTAAGCTATAAAGCTTACTCTCTTCCTTTTCTTTCCTTTAGTGTTTCCAGGTTAGCTCGGGGTTGGAGATCGTCGGAGGCAGCATCACACTATCAAGTCGTTATCTTTGGAATAATGAAGTATATATTAGAAATTTTCAAGTAAGTGGCATGTATAGGGATCTAGTTGATTGACATGCATTATTTTGCTTCGGCCAAATGTGTTGGCTTATATTGAGTTATATGCATATGGCCATGAGATGTGGCTCATATTGATTATGGCTTGTAAGCCTAGCTATTCATGTCATGTCTAATGTTTATAATGTGATTAGGTTTGGTTGCCTTGCATGGTTAGTACTGTGACATGTGTGTTGGAGGTATGCTCTATGACCAATTGAGGTGGTCATAGCCATGTAGTAATTGCACGTTATAAAAACAACATGATAATGATTGAACATGAGTGCTTGATGAATAAGTTGGTAGCCATAGTATAATGATAAAAGTGGTCATCAAAATGACAAGTCTTATGAATGTGAAATAAGGAGTCTAGACTTGGTATTGCATGAGTACTTATAAAAGGACATGTTAATGTTAAGGATATGTCTTAATAAAGAGTATTTAATCACTAAAATGATGCCATGATTTGCGATTTGGATGTGCATAAGGTTGTAAAAGATTATGGGTAACATGAAGGCTTGGAAAATAGCCTAAGTGTTGGCCACATGGGCTGAGACATGGCCGTGTGTCTCAACCGTGTGAGGGACACGGCCTAAAGACACGAGTGTGTGGCCTGGCCGTGTGGTTTGATGTGCATGCTGATGTCATAAACAGAGAGTTACACGGCCTAAGGACACAGGCGTGCCAAAGGCACACGGGCGTGTCCCTATGTCCACATAGGCATGTGACCCTGTTTCATGGGAAAATTTTCTAAGTTTTCCTGAAACTTCTTAAAGTTCTCGGTTTTGTCTTGAATCGATTCCGATGAATGTTTTGGGTTTCATAAACCCAAATAAGGGACGACGTGCATGTGTTTAAAAGGTTTTGAATTAAAAGAGATTTTATGGCCCGGTTTTTCTTGAAGGTGTATGTTTAAGTCCGGTAATGCCTCGTACCCTATTCCGACGTCAGATATGGGTAAGGGGTGTTACAGGTTAGGCACATAGGTTGAATGAATTTGGCATGTTTTAGGTGTGCTTGATTGTGTTTTGATGTGTGAAAGTATTTGGAAATGGTTTGTCTTGGTGTTTAAGAAAGGTTTAATAAATTGGCTTGCATTAGAGGTCATTTTGGAAGCATACAGCCTGGGACACAGGCTTTCACACGATCGTGTGCTACACACGGTTATACCATGCAACCATGTGTGTTATTGATTTTAAGTGTAGGTTGGTCCACACGGTCACAGAGAGTTACACGACCTGGCGACACGGTCGTGTGACCTTATTTCGAATACCCACATGAGCTAGAGCATGGTCGTGTGACCTATATTTTGAATTGTGCATAGTTGGCCTCAAGACAATGTTTCAGAGCCAACGGCATAGCCACACAGCTGCGTGACCCTTGTTTCTAGAATTTTTATATTTATCTAAAATTTTCTGTTTTGTTTCAAATTAGTCCTTGACTACTTCCAAACTAATTGTAAGGTCCTGTAGGCTCATTTTAAGGCCCGTAAATGTATTTATGCCATGAATAAACTTGAAATTGAGTGTTAATATTTAAAAATTGATTAATTGTTCATATATGATGTTAATTGTTTTGACTTGTACTGTAATACTCTGTAACCCTAATTCGGTGATGGAGATGGGTTAGGGGTTTTACATTTAGTGGTAACAGAGCTACAGTTTAGTCGATTCTCGAACTGAATGTAGCATGTATAGAGCTTAGAAATACATGCCATTTTTAACTTGTTTTGTAACACCCCTCACCCGTATTCAACGCTGGAGTTGTGTTACAGAGCATTATCAAACTTATTAAACAATTTAACATGCATTTCACATACAATTACAAACTTCATGTAATTATCATTTAATAATATTCACGTTGTCCTTAATACGAGCCTATGAGGCCTAAAACATGCATTTAGGGTGTTTTAGGACTAAACCGATAACATATGAAATTTCTGGAAAACTTAAAAATGTTACAAAATACAAGGGACACAGGCTCTGTGGCCCGACCTTGTGTCTCACATGGCCAAAGACACGTCCGTGTAACAGGCTGTGTGGACATTCGAAATGGGATCACATGGTCGTGTTTCAGCCCATGTCCAACCCCGTGTAACTCTCTGACTTGGGTCACAAAGCCAACACACGTGCTTATGTGGCTAGCCCGTGTACCCTATGAAATGGCCACACACGCCTGTGTGCCAGGCCGTGTGCTAGGCCGTGCCAATCCTATAGGGTATACTGACTTATGCCACACGGCCAAGTTAGACGCCCATGTGCTGGGCCGTGTGGAGCATACTAACTTGAGTTCTAATTTAACACTAGGGGACACATGGCCGTGTAACCTGACCGTGTATCACACACGGCTGAGACACATACCCGTGTCCCTGCCTGCGTGGACAAAAATAGGCTATTTACCAATCCATATTGCCACCCAATTTGCATACACCTACACCAAACAAAATGACACCAAGACATGGCATAAAAAGGCATTTAAACCAACTAAATCAAGCCTAATTCATGTTAGCTCTATACAATCATCCACAATACAGGCAAGTAACAAACTAGGCCATTCCATTTACACCAAATTCACATTCAGAATTCAACTAAATAGACACCTTAAAACATGCATTATTTTGCCTAAATTCACAAGCATATAACTTCTCAAATATCAACCACTCACCACAAGCATTAATATAGCAGTTATCAACACAAGACAAAGGCCATTTGTATATATATTTACACAACCAAAACAACCAAAATAAGCCAACTCTCATGGCTATACACAAAACCAAATACTTAACATTTACAAGCCATTGCAAATGACAAAATTCATTACCAAACTATATATTAAAATGACCATAATCCTATACATGCCATATACTCAAAATACTTAAGTTCAAAAGTACCAAAGTGATAGTTGGATAGTATGATGAAGTCTCTGACGATTCTCGAATCTGAGCTAGCTTTGATATCACTATAGTCACAGAGAAATAAACAAAGTAAGCTATAAAGCTTAGTAAGTTTCTGTAGCATTAAAATCAACTTACCATATATGCACAATTTAAGCAAATAAAGCATAACATAACATATCTCATATTGAATCACCAACCTACCACATTTTTCATTCACAAAGTTAGATAACTTTCATAAATTCCCTCATTTCAATACTTGCTCAGTTCATGAACATACCTGTACCATCTTGTAACAAACTTATACTCATCCACATCTTTGATATACTTGTTGAACCACTCGAAATACTATCGGATACTCGGGAAACTTGCACCCTAAGTGCCACATATATAGCTGAAGCTATCTCAATCTCATATCACATATAATGCTCACTCTAGAGCTATCAACAAGTTTGCTCACACCAGCTGACAGTCATGATGAAACTACACGGTGCTGCTCATACAAGCTGATGAGTATCTGCAACACATGCCAGATAATTCAGCTACCGATAGGATGTATGGACTAGCACCCAAATCACTTAACCCCTAATGACATGTCATTTGTATCCTAATCTATTCCTAAGGTTCAACCGAGATTTTACACTTTTCGAATCATTGTTGAATAGTTCTGTAAGGTCATATTCACAATTTATACAATATCAAAGCATTTAAAACATAAAATATACAATGTGTATTCCATACGAACTTACCTCAAATGCAAAAACGATGAAATAAGTCGATTAGTCTGAAATCTTGTTCTTTCCTCGATCTAAATCCGTATTTCGCTTTTCTTGATCACAATGAATCAAAATTAACTTATTTAATTATCACTTTATTCAATTTAGTCCAAAATACACATTAAGGAAACTCTACACTTTTGCCCCTAATATTTTAACATTTTTACAATTTAGTCCTTATCTCATAAAAATAAAAATTCATGCAATTCAACCTAAACCCATGTTAGCTGAATTTGAATTAGGTCCCTAGTAGCCCAAAATTTTCATTTATTTCACAAAATAACCATGGATTTTACACAATTTACAATTTAATCCCTATTTGGACATTTTACTAAAAATCACTTAACAAAAGTTATTTATCTAACAATAAGCATACATTTTCTACCATTAAACGTCAAAATACACATAGATTCATCAATGGCAAAACCCTAAATCGTTAACAGTTTTGCAAAATAGTCCTTGGGATAGCTAGATTAAGCTGTAATGATCTTAAAAACATAGAAATCATTAAAAACGGGATAAAAACCATACCTAAATGAGCAAAATAGGGTTGGCCGAATGTATGGCTACCATGACTTCTTTTTCTCTTGAATTTTCAATTGAAGATAATGTTTAAAAAAGAAGATTTGTTTTTCTTTTATTTTAATTAACCATTATTTATTAAATACCAAAATTAACCTTTTAAATAATTAACAAAAATGACTTAAAAGATGTCCATAAATGTCCACTGAAGCAACCAATAGTCTATTTATCACATAAGGACCTCTAATATTTAATTCTATAGCCATTTAATATCTTTAGCTATTAGAACATAACATTTACACTTTACGTGATTTAGTCCTTTTTATCAATTAAATATTTAAATGATAAAATTTCTTAACAAAAATTTCACACAATCATACTATCATGCTGTAGACATTAAAATAATAATAAAATAATTATTTTGACTTCAGATTTGTTGTCTCGAAACCACTGTTTCGATTTGACTAAAAACGGGCTGTTACATGTTTTTCATATATAAAAGATGTAATCTAACTGACCTAATTTCGATGAAGCATAAAGAATTGCTTAAGCCTCTGTATAAGGGGTTGTTCATAGTGATCCCATTTTTGAGGGTCGGGAATGTGAGACACGAGGAGCCTTCTTCTATATGATGTCTGAGCGGTTTACAGACTATATGAGAACAAACCCGATGGCTCAACAACCCCCACCCTTCTTGTACCCCAACTAACTCCTCCTATTCCTCAAGGTTTAGAACAAGTACATGTAAACAAGCCTCATGTTGACTAAATTTGCAAATACATGGCTGAAGAATTGTAACACCCCAAACCTGGCCTAGACGTTATGACCGAATCTGGTGTGTCACATTAAAATGCTTTTTTGAAAAAAACTTTGTGTTATTAATAAATCTCGCTTGAAAGAGAAAAGCCCCTTTGTTTAATTCTAAAGTCAACTTAATTATTTGTTAACCATTTTAAACCAGCCTTACTCTTAAAAACATGTTTGTTGCGGAAGCATTTCAACAATGTTGCGAAAACATGATGTTATGTAAATAGATATCATTTTGGAAAACCGCGCTCTACTTTTAACAAAAATAAATCATAACAGTTAAAAACCCCCAAATTAAAAGCTAGAAAATTAGAGAAAGGGCCTTATTACATAAAAAACCCAAAGAGAAAGTAATTTAAGTAATGTAAAAGAAAATACGAAAATTTAAAGCTGTCCGTAGTGTGGCCACCTCCGAGTCCTCCCATACGTCAAACCGCCTACTGAGGATTACTTGAAAAATTTAAAAGAGGGAGGTGAGTTTACGAAAACTCAATGTGGACAACCCTCATCGATCATAAAGCATGCATCACATCAATTTGGGCCTAAGCCCATTACAATAACGGTGGCAATTGGGCCTTAGCCCGTAGTAGCCTCAGTTGGGCCTGAGCCCATGTCACAATCAAAATCAAATTATGCAATGCATAAATACCCAACCAACCTTGCTCTTCATGTGCCGTCCAACCCTACATCTTGTGGGGATTTAATCGACCCACCCATCCCTACACTCCTGATGTAGCACCGGTTGCGGCACTAACCAATTTCACAACAGAGCTGCCAATCACATAATGGCTTTAAGCCATCGGTGGAGCCATAGTCGTCAGGCGACCATGTGACCCTAACAAATTATATACTTCCTCCAAATCAATGATCCTGTCCCCCATGCAGCATAATATCACATGAATGCAAACATATCATAAATGGCATACAATAACAATCATATAACATGTAGGAGCATTCTAGTCATTTTGCCCTTCGAGGAATAACGACCATTTTACCTATTTTGGGGTTTCAACTTGGATAACGACCTCTCTAAAGGTCTACAGTCGCCTCGTGCGACATAGATAACCTAAATGATCATAACAGTGTAAATAGGCCCAAGGCCTATTACTCGGCCCAAGTGGGCTCACACGCTCGTCTGGCCTATTTAGCCCAAATTTTGTTACGGCTATGTGACTTACATAGCCCAGTCCAATATTTATCACTTACCATGGATTTAATCTATGTGGGGCCCATGAGCCCATTGGGCCCACACAGCCCATTTTGGCCCAACGAGGCCCATAACGACTTAAGTCCACAGAAACGCTCGTGGGGGCCTTTACAGTCTATCACCCATGATTTGTGGGCTCAGTTTACCCCACAAGCGATCGTACGCTCTTGAGGCCTTAAATGCCGAAGTTTCGACACTTCAGCTTTTTGGCTTTTGTCGATCTATAGTAAGGAAGGGTGAGGTTACACACCTTTTTCAGCTTTTTGACAGTAATAGATTTTGGTGCACAGTTACACACCTGTTTGTGAAAATAATGCGAATAGTCCTCGAGTACCAAAACCTATATCAATTTGTAACACACGATTAATCGCATGTCAATAGGAATACAACCAACCTTAATCAATATACTTAGTCACTTAAACCACAACCACCTACCCTTGCTTGAGCCAACGAATATTCGTACCAAACTGCTGATCAAGGGTGATTACCCACTCCTTGATTAATATCTACAAATGAATTGAACCTCCTATTAACATATATATTTATGAAAACAATTGATCCCTAACGAAACACATACTCACCGAAGTCGTGAATGTAGAACCGAATAGAATTTGAAGTCAGCAGAGAAGGCAAAAGAGCAATTTCGGCACAATGGGGGTAAAAATACAATGGAATATCGGCAATAACAGAGAACAAGGGAGCGTTCTAACTTAGCAATAATCCCCAACTTTCGGTAGCAAGCCCAGGAAAAATGACAACCTAAAGAAAAGGAAGGGAAAAAGAGTTGCTTTCACAGAGGAACCAAACAATAATCGGCCAAGAGAAAAACTAGTCAAAACCGAAAATGTTGAGAAGGGAAAAAAGGTTTAAAAATAATCGGTCCAGAAAGAAAATAATTGAGAAAGGAAGGAGAAGAAGAATAATTAAATCGGCCACAGTCTTCAGGCAACAAAAATAATAAATGAAAAAAATGATAGAGTTTGAGTAATAGAAGAAGTATGTATTCGGTTTAAAGAGAAAGAAAGAGAAATAGTTTTAGAAGGAGAAGAGTAGAAGAGGTAAAAAGATAAGAGTTAAAAAACTTGAAGAAGAGTGTACAACTGAAACCAGCAAAGGGAAAAGGCACTATCAGAAACTCTTTTTGTACTAATCGGCCTCTAGAGAACAAAAGAAGAAAGAAAAAGACCCAAAATGTTACAAACCGAAAAAAACTCACTTTTCAAAACCGAAATTCCTGAGTGCTTTATAGTTTAAAAATGGCACACTCCACTCCTACACGTCAACCTCCCTTGATTTTCTCCCCAAAATCCTCCTAAAAATCCTCATTTATCTCCTCCATGATTTTCTCCATAATCCATTCCTTGACCAGTTCAAATTCCAACCACCCTTGTAGTGTTTTATTCAAACTCCACCACTCATACAGCAAAGAAGTAAAATAAATACTCATTTGTGCATAGAGTGACTCGAACCCAAGTTCCCTTGCCATCTTAATGTTGTCACAACCATTGGACTACAAGCTCATCTTGTGTCACATTTTAGTCTTAATTATTTAAAAGGCTTACCTCCAAGTACCAAGGGTTTTATTCACTTAAATAAAAAATTTAGCTAAAGCCCAGGTTTGAACCCAGGACTTTTCCAGCTCTCCCAAATATGCCCAAATACTTAGCCACTAAAGCCAACATGCAATTTGTGTCACTTTCTTGTTCTAAAAAATTTTAGGTGCTCCCAAACCCAAGGCCCAATTCCTCTAAGCCCAAAATTTGGGGCGTTACAAGAATTTCTTAGTAACGTTGAGGATGATCCAAAAAAGACTGAGTTCTGGTTAGAAAGTACTACTAGAGTTTTCAAGGAGCTATCGTGTTCTCCCAACGATTGTCTGAAATGTGCAAATTTTTTGTTGAAGGATGAAGCATATTAGTGGTGGAATACTCTGATAATGGTTGTATCAAAAGATCATGTAAGTTTGGAACTTTTCCAAATTGAGTTTAGGAAGAAATACGTCAGTCAGCGATATTTTGATAAAAAGCATAAATAGTTTCTTGAATTGAAGTAGAGTCATATAACTATAGCTGAATATGAGAGAGAGTTCGTACAACTCAGTAAGTATGCTCGAGAATGCATTCCATTAGAAGCTATTATACTCGATTTGAAGAGGGCTTGAATGAAGACATCCAATTGCTTATTGGGATACTAGAGTTGAAAGAGTTTGTTGTTTTAATATACCGAGCACATAAAGTGGCAGAATTTAGCAAAGCAAAGAAAAAGGTAGAGTCTGAAGTCCGAGACTCAGGTAAAAGACAAATGAGAAAACTTGTTTCTTCTCCTTCAAAGAAAATGAAAGAATCTCATCGTCGAATATCAGCTCCGTCTAGATTTTCGAGTAAAGGTCAAGGAAAGCAAGCTAGTTCGAGACCTTAGGCTACCTCTATAGCTAGTGTGGGTAGTGCTCATAATAATAATGAGCCAGAATGTTAGCAATGCAATAGAAGACATTTTGGGGAGTGTCAACTGAAGGAAGGGTCGTGCTTTAAATGTGGTTTGTTCAACCATTTTCTTCGAGATTGCTTAGATAGGTCCGACAAGGATAAAGTTCAAAATGTTTCATCAGGGAATGCGCCTTCTAAAGGTAGACCACCGAAGTATAGTGGAAATACAGGAGTTAGGAGAAGTGGAATGAAAAACACTACAGTTCAATTTGAGGCACAAGCACCAATTAGGGCTTATGGGATTCGATCTCGGGAAGATGCTTCAGCACTTGATGTGATTGCTGGTATATTTTCTCTTTTTGATGTTACTATTTATGCTTTGATTGATAGGGTCAACACACTCATACATATGCACTACATTAGTACAGATTAAAAAAAACTAGTAGAGTCAACTAAATTTGTGGTCAAAGTTTGTGTTAGTTGATAAAGTTTGTAAAAATTGCCCAATGAAAATTCAGGATTTCAACTTTCAAGTTGATTTGATGCTATTACCGTTTGAAAAATTTGATGTTATTTTTGACATGGATTGGTTGACTATGCATGATATAGTTGTGAATTGTAGGTAGAAGCAGATTATTCTGAAATGTCAAAATGGTGAAACAGTCAGATTTGAATTAGATAGATTAAATAGTGCCACCAATATTATGTCTGCTTTGGCAGCTCCAAATTTTGTTTGAAAAGGGTGTGAGACATATTTATCATATATAACAAATACCAGAGCTTTATGATCGAAGTTGGAATCAATTCTGACTGTTTGTGATTACACTGATGTATTTTTAGAAAAGTTACTAGAGTTACCGCCACTCAGAGAAGTTGAGTTTGTAATTTAAATAATACCAGGAACTTCTCCAATATCGATTGCTCCATATAAAGTGGAATCAGTTGAGTTAAAAGAATTAAAAGCATAGTTGCAAGAGTTGACATATAGAGGATTTGTTTCACATAGTGTTTCTCCCTGGGGGCGCTTGTATTGTTCGTTAAGAAAAAGGACAGATCGATGCGTTTGTGTATTGATTATCGACACCTTATTACAGTCACAATCAAGAACAGGTATTCGTTGCCTCATATTGATGATTGGTTTGATCAACTGAAAGGTGCGATCGTATTTTTTAAAATTGATCTCTGCTCTGAATATTATTAATTTTGGGTTAAAGATTCTAATGTACCGAAAACAAACTTTCAGAACCAGGTACGAACACTATGAATTATTAGTTATGTTGTTTAAGTTTAACGAATGCACCTGTTGTATTTCTGGACCTAATGTGTGTAGCACCCCTAACCCGTATCCGTCACTAGAATAGGGTTACGAGGCATTATCAGATAATACACATCATTCACATACATTTATGCATTAATAATCAATATCCATCCAAGTCATCCACATTGTCCCTTATAAGGTCCTACGAGACCTTAAATCATGCTTAAAAGTGATTAAGGACTAAACCGATAACATTTGCAAACTTTGAGAAACTTAGAAAATTTTCATACATTTAAGGGTCACAAACCCGTGTGCCAGCCTATGTGCCACACACGGACAATAGACATGCCCGTGTGTCTAGGCCGCGTCAAACCTGTAGAGTATACTGACTTAATTTGAAAGGGTACCCCAGGGGACACACGGCCATGTACCAAGGCCATATGTCACATACGGTCAAGCCACACGCTCGTGTGCTCAGCCATGTGGAGTGAAAATAGGCTTGGTAAAAGCCACATTTCTCACCCTCCTCAAGCATACCTAAACCACATCAAATTTGCACCATTTTATACATATATAAGCAACCAAAGCATGCTATTTCATACACATTTCATGCCATCGATCCTCAACCATTTCAACTACTAAATTCCATATTTAAAACATACCAAATCATTATGCCAAAATCATCAAAGCTTACATAAATACCAAATGCATTTCCTTATCAACTTATCAACTATTTCATGTCACAAAACATACCATATCATCATATCAAAATCAAACCACAATATACCAACTTCCAAGCAATAATACTTCAACTTACAACTATCCAAAAGAGCAACCATATAACCATACCAAACAAGCCAACACATGAGGCATTATATACATCACATATATCACTTATCAAGCACATAATTTAAGCCAAATTAAATGGCCAAATACATGCCAACATTTACAAGTCAAATCTCATGGCTCAAAATCATAACTCAAAACATATCAAGATAACACTAGCCTATACATGCCATATACCACATATAAAAAGCTCCAAAAGTACCAACGAGACGATCGATAGTGTGATGATGTTTTTTTCCTGACAATCCTCGAGTCTGAGCTAGCTTTGATAATCTATAAAATAGTGAAAGAACAAGCAAGTAATCTTTAAAAGCTTAGTAAGCCATATACAAATAAAGCCATCATATGAATATTTGCATATCAATCCAAATATGCTAGGCATAGCTAAACAGATATAAGATCACAAACCTTTCTCATGCTACACATATTCAATATCACAATTGAACTCACCAAATACTTCCCTTTTCAATACTCGTATGAATCTCGTATGTACCTGAGTCACTTAACTCATTCACACATTCTTTCTCAACTTGAATTTTCCCGTTGAACCATTCAGAATTGTTAAGGATACTCGAAAATCACATAAGCTCGTACAATGCCATATCCCGAATATGGTATTACATGTTATCACATATTGATGCCACTGTCCCAAACAAGGTCTTAGACAAAATCATAATACAATGCCAATATCCCAGACATGGTCTTACACGTAATCACAATACAATGCCAATGTCCCAAACATGGTCTTACATGTAATCACATCTCGATAATCTAATGTCATGACATTCGTATCCTATACTATTCCTAAGGTTCGTACGGGACTTTTGGATGTCGTAACTCTATCAATTCTTGCTCATAATTGCTTGTTCAACATTAACAACATTTCAATTACAATTAAACACATTTAATTCAATTTAAAGACATTTATTTGCATATGAACTTACCTCGTAGTAGGAATAGAGGGACCGGATCGACTATTCAATAACTTTCGATTTCTCTCGATCTAAATCTGATTTCTTTCGTTCTTGATCTATATATATTAAAAATCAATCCATTTAATCACCAACTCAATTAATTTAATCTTTAAACACATATTTGGGCATTTTTACACTTTAGCCCCTAAAGTTCCACATTTTTACAATTTAGTCCCTATTTCATAAAATTGAAAATTCATGAAATTTAAAGACAACCCATGCTAACCAAATTTTGCATAGCTTCATAACAGCCCATATTTTCATTTATTTCACACTTTTAACCACAACATTTCACGTTTTCTCAATTTAATCCCTAAATAGCATTTTCATCAAAAATCACTTAACATAACATGAAAATCTATCATCTAACTTCCGTAATTCATCATTAACCATCACAAAGCTTATAAATCCATCAATGGCATTTTAAAAATTCACCAACAAACTAAAATTAGGACACGAGCTAGCTAGTACTCAAAACAACGATCACAAAAACAAAGAAATCATAAAAAACCAAGCTCAAAACACTTATCAATCAAGCTTGCAAGTGCCAAACCCTAAAACTCAATCTATGGCTTTCTTCTCATGAACATTCGACCAAGAAAGAAAAAATGAAGCTTAATTTTAGCTTTTGTTTTAATTTAATTAACCTTAATAACCAAATTACTATTTTAACCTTAATTAAAAGCCACCAAATTCATGTTATTAATCCCATTTATGTCAAATTACACTATCAATGTCTATTTACAACATAAGAACCTTTCATTTAATAAGCCATGGCAATTAGGCACTTTTAACTTATAGCATGCTACTTTTGCATTTTACACGATTTAGTCCTTTCGTCAAATTAAACACTCAAACGCTAAAATCATTTCACAAAATTTTCACACATACTTATTCACATGCTATAAACACCATAAATAATATTAAAATAATTTTTTGACCTCAGATTTGTGGTCCCAAAATCACTATTCTGATTTAGCTAAAATTGGGTTGTTACATGATGAACTTAATATTTTGGTTATATTTAGACAAGTTTGTTGTTGTTTTCATCGATGATATATTGATTTAATCGAGGGATGAGATTGAGCATACCTATTATTTGAGTATTGTATTGCACACTTTGTGCGAGAAACAATTATTTGCAAAATTTAGCAAATGTGAGTTCTGGCTTCGAGAAATCATATTTTTAGGCCATATGGTACTGATAGATGGCATACAAGTGGAGTTAAGTAATATATCAACTACTTTAGATTGGAAGCCTCTGAAAAATGTCACTGAACTCAGAAGTTTTCTGGGTTTGGCCAGATACTACATACGTTTTGTTAAAGGTTTTTCGATGATTGCTTTACTGTTGACGAAGATACTTTA